>CM035138.1:27232786-27980286 GCA_020205605.1 Panax ginseng
ACGGACCCCAGTCAAAGCGTAATGTTATTGCTGTGATGTTCCAATGTAATAATAAAGAGCGGAACCAGTCCCATAAAATGCATGCATGTGATATTCCAATGAATAATAAAGAATGGAATAATGTAAGAATTTCACCAAGTATAGGGTAGCTCAGCATTATACAAAAGTTATTCCAATGTAATAATAAAGAATGGAATAACATAAGTTCTCTTCATGAATACAAAAGAAATAATATACCCCTTACGAGTACAACAAATAATATCCCTACCTTAAGAAGAAAAGAGTAATGGATATATGAGTAGTGAAGTAGAAGAATACTTTTCTTCTTTCTCTCTATAGTTTATCTCTCAGAGTTTCAAATGAATTCGTAAGAAATAATGAAGGAATGAGCTTTATTCATAGAAAAATGGATCGTGATAGTAACTAACTCATGAACGGTCCAGATTGATTTACTTTAATCTGACGGTCCATATTTAAAAGCAAAATCTTTTAAATAAAATATAATATATTCTATTTATAATCTAATAAAATGAATAACTTTATAAAAGATTTTACTATACAAACACTATGCAGACACTATGCAAATACTATGCATAATAAAATATAATATATTCTAATTATTGTCTAATAAAATGATAACTTTATAAAAGTATTTTGTTTTATATAAAAGATTTTACTATTAGCCTAATAAAACGAATAACTTTATAAAAGTATTCTGTTTTATATAAAAAGTTTTTCTGTTTTATTACATTAATAATACCAATAAAACAAAACTGAGTGACTTATCACATAAGTATCAATAATTAATATCGTGTGCTATTATGCAACCATGCCAGACATCTTGTACTTTTATTACCAAAGTAGTTCAACAAAGATTAGCAGTAAAACTTCCGCCGTTATTTTCAATAAAATATTTTTGTCGTTTTCTCAATCCGAAAATAATTACATTGTAGAATTCTACTAATGATTGTACCGTCGTCGCATACGGATATTCCCCACAAAAAAGAATATTGCCACCAATCGAATATAATATGACAACTTGCATACTTTGCAAAATTTGTAAATATTACCCACAACTATAATATTATATCAAATTCATTTCATAATATTTTAAAAAATGATATTTATAGAAAATTCATTTTTATTCATAAAAGTTGGGGTCTTACACCTTTGAAGCATCTTGGCTAACAGAGTAAGTTTGTTTTGCAGCCTCCCAAATCTCCTTGGCAGTAGATAAGCGGAGGAAAAGTGACCTGGTGTCCTTAGTCATTGCGTCAAGGAGCCAAGATTTGACCATATAGTTCTCGTCCTCCCATGTTTCATATTCCTCAGAAGTGTTATCTTTTGGTGCCACCTTACTACCAGAAATAAAACCCTAACATTTCCTGCCCCGGATTTTATTCTGGGCATTCAAAGACCACTCGATGTAGTTAGTACCATCAAGTCGTTCTGGAGTAATCAAAGAGGAAATATCTTGTAGATGGAATGGCAGCAAGACAACGAGATCAGCCTTTTCTTTCCCTATCTGAGTTTTTAGATTACTAGAGGATGAATCAGTCATGATATAGAAAGCGAATAGAGAATAAGATCAGCCCCAAAAAAAAGAGCAATCAAGCATATTAAACAATATGATCTTTAGCAGAACATAAACAGATTAAAAAATCCAAAGAACCCCCGGTTTGATGAAGAAATCGTTTCACCAAATGGTACCAATAGGATCAAAGAAAGCACAGAAGAAAAAAAAGGCTTCGATTCCTATGGAAGTAGAAAGGAAATCGAAGTTGGCTTTGATACCATGTACAAACTCTTGAAGAAATAATTTTTCTGTATATTATTAAGATTACAAGGAGGTATATTTATACAAAAGTATTCCTCACAATTATAGGAGATATATTAGCTGATTCTCCTTGGTACTTAGAACTACTTGTTATTTTCAACATCTTAGTAATACTGGAAAATAATTCAATTTTAAGTTTGAGATATATTCAATTTCAATTTCAATTTCACATTGTTTTGCATCTTTTCAGTTTCTAGTTCTACAATCTACATCAATTAGTCGATCACAGTATCCACCATAATTTCTTACTAGCTTGATGCAAGGCATTGGATTCGCCGGGGCGAATTCATGTAATTCCTGAATTTTATTCCTTTTCCATTGTATCGATTCCAATTCATCTTGTTTCATCACTTAAACTTTATTTCAACTTGAAATCAATAAATAAATTTATTAAGCTCATATACACAACAAATTATGCAACAAACAACTTAAAAGAATCAAAATCAACGAGTTTTGTGTACTTATCAAGTATCCTCCAAGTACTCATCATCTAGGCCTTCGATTTCGGTTCGATTCGAGTTCAAGTTTGATGTCTTGTCGAGTCAAGTTCGCACATGGTTTCACGCTCGATCGAACATGTTCGTGAATCATGTGGTTCGGTTCGTCTATGTTTGTGAACGGTTCAGTTCAAGAAGTTAAAGTTCAGTTCAAGATCGGTTCGACTAGTTCTATTTCTAACATGGTTCGAGTGTTTGATCTCTTACATGTGAATTTATTAACCGACTTGGAAGTTGAAAATATAATCAACCGACGTGGTTCATCAAAATGTTCGCGAACGAGCATATGTTCGTGAATATTTGCGAACTCGATTTAATTGTTCAATTAATGGATGAATGCTCACGATTTATTATAAAAATAATCTTAAATTAACTATGTTGACTAAACATCGGTCCACACACACTCACACACTCACACACACACACACACACACACATATATATATATATATATATATATATATATATAATTGATTTGTGTGGATAATATAATATCACTCAAACCCAATTAAACACATAAATTAAACTATAAGTTGGCTCTAATATCTAAATATCTCACCAACATTGAATGAGATATCTCTGTGGCAAACCCTCAGATTTAACAACAATGCTACTATCACATATATAATACTCACATACACACATGTATAATGTGGGTCCTCGCTTGATATGTGGGGTCCGTAGTATACATGTGTGTGTATACAAGTATTATGTGTTTTTTTATGTGATAATAGTATTATTTCAGATTTAACTTGTAATCAGTTTCTGATTGATATACGGCCTCCCGTCGATGGTACCCCATAAATCTAGGCAACTGGACCATATGTATCTATTATGATGTGGGTCGAATATATAGGGAAAAAAATACTTATACTTAAATTACTACCTAAATAAAATAGATCTATCTCATGTTTTAAATAAACAATTTACTTGAATTAAAAAATTTTAATCTGAAAATAGAGTATACAATATCTTTCATATTATACTTTTTTTATAGTGTACTTCATATATAACGTATTCCAAGTAATATTTTCTTCCTTAGAATTAGTGAATTAAAACTTAAATATTTTTATAGTAAATTAATTTTTGTATATAGTATTTAATCGTTTTTTGAGATACTTTAATATTCATTCTTTTCAAAATTGAATATATTTTTATTTCTAATTTTATATATATATATATATATATATATATATATAGAGTCAAAATGGAGGTACAGTAGTGTAACTTTTAAAGTTAAGCTGGTCTACGATCGTAGAATCATTTCACTCTACGATCGTAGAGTAGTCACTCCACGATTTGTGAATTCACTCTACGATCATGGACTACTCTATGATCGTAGAGTGAATTCACTCTACTATCAGGGACTCACTCTACGATCGTATAGTGCAATCACTCTACAATCGTGGGCCGTGTAACTTTTAAAAGTTATCTTCTTGTACCTCCATATTCCATATATATATATATATATATATATATATATATATATATATATATAGGGAAATGATCCATAGCTAGTGCTTTCTAGGAATCAAAATTGGGCAAATATCATCTTAATCGTCCGTTCTATAGATTAAGGGCGCAGATTTAAAAATAGCTATGCCCTTACGCCAGTTCGTCTAGCGTACACGTCCCCCACGTACGCTACACCAAGTAGCATATTATAAAAAAATTTATATGCCCAGATTACCCCCAATATGCAATCAGATTGTATCCATATCACAGAAACGTACGCTATAACAATTCAAATCAAAGAAGGAACCAAGTCCAAATCAATTAGTAATGCAATCTAATATGCAATCAAGTCCAAATCAAAGAAGGAATCAAATCCTAATCAGAGAAGGAACCAAAATATGAGATAGTTACTCACACGAAATTTCAGTAGTAAACAAATACAAACCTTATATTATTATTATATTTATTCCTGATAATTTTTTTAAATATCCTCCCAAAAAAATATTAAGGAAGAAAACTGCATCCCTAAATCAAGCAAGGCTTTGCAGGTCAAAATCATCCTGGTAAGTTTGCAATTATGGCTGAAGACATGTTTAATTCAAGTTCTTCAAATTCTTCTCATGATAATATTGACATGGATAATATTGGTGTTCATAACATGAACCAATCGTATATTAACATTTCAAAGAGTCCATATGAGGGTCAGATTTTTTCTACTATCCAAGAGGCGGAAGAATTTTATAGAACATATGCACGTAGTTGTGGATTTGAAATAAAAATTGGGACAACTCATAAATATGCTCACTCCAATAATTTGTCCAACCGACTTTTTACATATAAGAAAGCTAGAAAACCAATTGAAAGAAAGAAACAAGACGTTGATGAAGTTGATGGTAGTAAGGTCAAACGAAAAAGGGATTCTATAGGTCGGACGATGTGCAAAGCTAGAATGTTTGTTGTTCATCAAAAGAAAGAAGATTCTTGGAAAGTTTCAAAAATTGAGTTGTTTCACAATCATGATTTGGTGACGCCGAGCAAGAAAAATTTCATTCAAACAAAGAAAAATATAACTCCTGTTGCCCGAAGTTTAATCGGAACTTTCACAAGGGCTGGAGTTGGGCCAAGTAAAATGATGAATGTATTTAGTGAAATTGGAGGAGGGGTGGAAAATGTCGGTTTCAGTGATAAGGATATTAGGAATGTTGTATGAGATATAAGACGTGACACAATAGATTTAAACGATGCCCAAGCCGCATTGCAGTACTTAAAAAATATCTCGGCGGAAAATCCTCTATTTTTTTACGATATCAAACGAGATGAAGATAATCGCATCGAATGTATCTTATGGATAGATTATCGATCAATGATAGCTTACAAAAATTTTGGGGATGTAGTGACATTTGATACAACTTATCGAATGAATAAGTATTCTATGCCGTTTATTCCGTTCACGGGGGTAAATCATCATTATCATTCAATCTTGTTTGGTTTTGCACTGATTCAGGACGAAACAGAGGATACTTTTGTATGGGTTTTTGAAAGTTAGCTTCAAGCGATGAACAACAAGGCACCGGTTACCATTATCACTGATCAGGACAAAGCTATAAGCAATGCGATTGCTAAGGTTCTTCCAGAAACACACCATGCTCTTTGCACATGGCATATTAGCAACAAATTTCCAGAGAAATTACATACATTGTATGAACAGTACCCAACATTTAAACATGATTTTAACTGCTGTGTGTATAAATCTTTGACTGTTGCGAATTTTGAGGAGCGATGGAAAAAGTTGATGATAGATTACGAACTGCATGACCATTGTTGGCTCCAATCACTTTATGAGGTTAAGCACAAATGGATCAAGGCGTACACAAAGAATTTTTTTGCAGCAGGAATGACGACTACATCTAGGAGTGAGGGAATGAACAGTTTGTTCGATGAATATGTGAATGCGACAACTAGTATTAAGGAATTTATCGTAAATACAGAAAAACCACTTGAGAAGCAGATCATGAGAGAGAGAAAAGATGACTACGTAACTTGTCATCGTTCCCGAAATATGACTCTTGAATCACCATTGGAAACACATGGAGCAAATATTTATACAAAGGAGATGTTCAGACGCTTTCAGATTGAGATAATAAAATCTCATAAGTACGTAATGCAGAAGCTTCAACATCTAACAACATCGAATACAAAGTCGTATGCATTGTGCAAGGCAAGCGACAACGAAGAATCAAATAGGTACGTTACTGTTGTTAGTAATGTTCAAACTGGAGATATAAATTGAAATTATAAAAAATTTGAACATTCAGGTATGCTTTGTAAACACATAATAAGGCATATGATTGTCAAAAGTACAAAAAAGATACCTGATAAATACGTATTAAAGCGGTGGTGTAAAGATGGTAATAAAATGAACGCTGAATTACCAAAGATTATGACTAAAATGTCCAACTACGAGGAATCTCAAACGATGCGTTACAATTATTTGGTGACCTTGCTCTTGCGATTAACTTTTACAGGATCATGCTCAATTAATGGTTTTAAGCATGTCGTACAATTGTGCATTGACAATCAACCCATCGTTGATAAATTTGACCCTGATGAAATTAGTGCAAAAGAGGTTCCTCATATTCGAGAAGATGATGATCAACCCGTTGAAGATGAGCCGTTACTGGATATGTAACTACGTCTTCCAATCTTTTCAATAGCAACAAATATCTAGGATGTACAATAGATATGCCTTAGTGTGTTTTACGACATCATCTGGAGTAGCATCACCAGGTAATTAACCATATCTCTGTCTTAACCAGGGCAAACTTATGCCCCCCCTTTTATAGCATTGTTCCCACTCATCTACTACAACTTGTTGCCCAAAAACCCTTACAACATAGTTTTTGGGACTTTCTAATTCTCCGCAAGTCAAAGCTTTTCCTAATACGAGCAACCCAAATAAAAATCCCACGTCCTCTAAAGTGAAACATATTTGTTTCACTTCTCCAACGTTCAACTAGAGCAGATACAAGAGATGCATCAATGTTTGACACTATAGCTTGATGACAAAATATACCAAAACCTACTTGTTCCAGCAAATATTCTTGTTGTTTAGTCAAGTTCTATTCAGTTAATTTTGCAGACATTTGACAAATTTCTAACACACCCCTATCCTACACGTCCAACAACATAAAAACATAAATCATCACAACATGAATGTTTCTAACAAATGTTTAACAAAATGAAAGTTGTTATAAATAAATAAACTTACAATATTTTGCCATAAGTCTGACGATACGTGATTTTCTTGGTCCCATAACACAATAGGATTAGCAGGTCCGGGATTAATATCCATAAGTTTCCTACACATTCATCAGAATGTGGAGTATTAAATAATCTATAAAAATCCCCATAAAAAATAGATACGAGCAAAATGACAAATATAAACTGGGGAAAACTTAATGAACATATATAAAGCAAAATGCAAAACAGTATTATTTAACCACGGGCTGAATGCTGGGATCCATTTAATAGGTGAAATCATGAGTAATTTTTGGTGCAAGGAAGTAATAACCTAGCATCTTGGAGACTTGACAACCACCAACATTACAACCTTATTTTTTTTTCATAAATAAATTAAAAATTAAAAATTAAAAGTTGCAATCAAACAATCTCAAGCTTGGTACAAAAAAAAGATTACCAGTACTGCTTAACAGAATAGCTTAGTCATAAAGAGTAAGTCCTGAAAAGAATTGAAACCAAGAAAAACCAAGATTACCAGTACTCTTTGCCCCAATTCGATTTCACAGCGTCAATTGCGAACAACCCCAATTCGATTTCACAATGAAATTGCAGGAAATTTTTTTGCCCCAATCAGATTATCATCATGGGTCAGGATTATCATAGCCAAATATCAAAAATTGATGAACACCCAACTTCAAGATATATAATTATTTTTAATCCTGAAAGAAGAATAATTATACTCCATTAAGATCAAACATTAAATTTAGGGTTTTATGTTGTTTCAAATTCAGAGTAGTAAAAAGTGTTTTGTGCTTTCATAGCAACAAAGAAAGTAATGGAGAAGAGAGTGGGGCACTTGAACTTGCGAAGTGGAGAGCTAGACGAGCAAATTTAACGAGTTTAGGGAATCGCATCTCGAAATCGCTTGACATGGGGAGGGTTTCGTTTTGAAATCGCAAGAGAGAAGGGTTTGGTTTAGGGAATCGTCGCAGAATCGAGGGTTCGACTAAGTCGCAGGAAGAGGCTTCACATTTCAAATCGCAGCAGGAGGGAAGGTTGTGATTTAGGAATCGAAGCGTCTGAGGTTTAGTGTCGCATGAGATCACGATCGGCTAAGTCAAGTATTAGAGATACGCTTCGCCGTCTAAGCGTATAGATTGGGCAAATTAGTTTTTGACGTCGACGCTGTATTTAACTAGCGTAAAAAAATTGTTTATTTTTAATCTGCACCCTTAATCTATAGAACGGACGATTAAGATGATATTTGCCCAATTTTGATTCCTAGCAAGCACTAGCTATGGATCATTTCCCATATATATATATATATATATATATATATATATATATAGGGTCAAGATCCAGTCCGGACGTCCGGACGGATCTAATGTTCGGACTTTTTTTTTTTTGCTTTTTTTTTTTAAAACAACTAAAAATAAATAAATAAATAATTATGGAATTGAAATTTTTTCATAATACAGTGTTTTGGGTGTGATTTGGGTACGTATAACAAAACATGTATGTACAGTCTGTGCAGACTGTACCACTATTTTTTGGTATAGGTATTTAAATCACACCTAAAATATTATATTATGGAAAAATTTCAGTTCCATAAAATATTAAATATTTTTTTTAGTTGTTTTTAAAAAAAAAACAAAAAAAAAAAAAATTTGATCCGTTTTTGATCAGGTCCGGACACTATTTTTTCATGACCATTTTTAACATCACACACGCTCATTACTAAATGTTTAACTTACATTAAAATATTACATAATATATAAATTTATTAAAATTATGAAAATTTGTCAATTCTTATTATAGTAGACATGACATAATATGTAAATTCATTCAAATATATAGATAATTAACTGATATATAACTCACTATAAAAAAATTATATATTTTTGTGAAAATATAAATCTTGTCTATAAAATTATAAAATCTAAATATATTAAACTTAAAACTTCATTTTTTATGTTTTACCAGAATAGACCAGATGTTGTGGTAATTTAATACTAGAGATTTTCTTTTTTATTATATACGGTCATGAACTCACTATCTCGATTCTCGATTCTCGATCAATCCTTTGATCACTGTTTTGATTCCACTCGGACCGACCGGTACAGTCGATTGAACTAAAACCTAGGTTTATGTCCAGTTCGATTTGACCCATTGAATTAATTTGATCAAAATTCGTATTAAACCGGTTGATTAGAAGTCGAACAGGTGGTTCAACCAGTAAAATCGGATAAGTTGACCCAATGAACTGACTTTTTATTTTTATTTTATATTTTTGTAAAAAAAAAATTTAATATTAAAATTAACAACTTTTAGTAATATTATAACTCAACTTTATTATGTTTTAATTCATAAAAAATGAAATTTTTTTAAATTTTATTAATTTTTAATAATATATATTTATGACGTTGCCAATTTAATAATGATTTAACCACTACTTGAACAAGTGACTCGTCCACCCAATAATTTTTTCGGTTCGATAACCGGTCCGAGTCCGAAAACGTTGTCTTCAACAAAAGTCAAAAAATTACATAATTAATCAAGAATAAATTTCCTCCCTTTCCCAAGTTCTCTTGCGTCAAAGGTTGTAAAATGAACAAACAGTTCGAGCTCAATTCATACTCGTTCGACTAAAAATTTGATTCGAACTCGACTTGAAATATAAATAATTCAAATATGAGCAAATTTTTAAATTCGATAAATTACTCGAACCGCCTCAAATTATAATTTTTTATTGACGCTCAGATCATATTCGTTCAAAAAAATTTAAACTGTTCGAGCTCGACTCGATAACTAAACTAATTTCAATCAAATTTTATTTTATACTCAATAAATTTTATAAATTAAATTTGATCAATTCAATAATAAAACTCAACTCGTTTCATTTACTACTTTACAGTCGCGGCAATAGAATGAAAATAATAATAAAAATAAATTAATAATCGTTGACAAAGACCTTAGCTCTTAGGAGTGTCGGACTAGATTGCTAGTCAGCTACATGCCTAGGCCCTAGCTGTTTCGCTACCGTCTTCTCTACTAGTCGTATCAGATCATTCTGGCGCTCTGTTTTTACCAAATTACTTCTTTGACCCCTTTTCACTATCACATGGTCCATTATTTAAAATAACAAGCTAATGCTAAAAGTATTCTAATTTTTTTTATAATTAAAATTCAATCCTTTCTAGTTGTTGATTATGTTAAATATATATAGTATAAAGTCATGCTATGTATTTGAATAAATTTATATTGAATTTTAATTATAAAATTTATTAACAAATAAAAATAATAAAAATTATATATAAAATTACTTATTACACAAAATCCGTAATATATATTATTTTTCTATAATATATTTAACTTTGTTAAGAGATAAATTTAATCTTGTAATTTTATACAATAAATGAAAAAGACTTGCTACTAGGCTATATCACCTTTGATCTCATATACGTTTTTTAAAAATAAATATCACATTATTAATAAAGAGGCCAATATTTATTTTATTATTAATATTTATCTATATTGTTTTGATTTTGAAATTTTTATCTTTACATTTTCATTTTTCTTCGTATTTTTACTTTTAATATTTGAAAAATTCAATTATTTTGATTAGAAAAATCAATTAATAAAAATTATTTTGCGATTTTGAATAATATAAATAATAATCAATGTTAGTCCAAACAAACTTTATTTTTGTATTTTATTATATCCTTTCATACATTGTTTCTTTCTCTTACTAGTGGAAAGGCAATTGAAATTAACACGGCTAAGATGCTTGTTTGATAAAATTTAATAAAAAATTCTAGAGATAAATGAGCGGAATGAAATAAAAATCTTGAATAAATGAACAGGTATAGATTTTTATTTTAATCTTCTGAATTATTATGAACAAATTTATTATGTAATTATTAATAAATAATATTATTTAATAAAGATTAAATATAAATTTGTGAACAATTTTAATAGAGTATACTATTAGTAATATATTTTAGGAATAAACACTAATTTTTTTATAATAACATTTTATCAGTCCATAAAATCAAAACAAAAGACTACAATACATTCATTAAATTGGTTATTGACCAATTTGTTAAAGAAAAAAAAAAAAAAAATTGTACATAACAAAATTTATTTACAATAGTAAAAATATATATTAAATATAAATTTTAATTGTCTATGAGAGTAAATAGGTAAAAATATCATTTAAGACTACTTATTGATTCAACCACAATTTTCTGAATGAATCATTTTGACACATTGAGATTTTAAAAATTATAAAACAAACGATCTGAATAACTTATTCGTCAGATTCAAACTCATTCAAATATAAATAAAGTGTCCCTAAAATGATGTGCACATGACAATTAATGACTATTTTTCCTCTCTTTTTTGCCCTTTATCATCATTACCAAATGCATTAACTCCCAAAAGATCCGATTAGCATGAAGTTATTTTTTTTTGGACACAACAATCAGGCAAAGAAAACTTGATTTATTTACATGGTGACTCAAGTTTGGTTATTAGACTCTCCCATTACCTATAAACTAAGACGGTTATTTAAACACTGCCCCTCTTTCTAGATTGACATTGTGACGCCCCCAAAACAGGTATACATTATCCATCTTGAGTCGCCAGATACATGGTACATAAATTCAAATACAACTTAATTATACAACAGTCGTGTAAAATACGACAAAACATAGCTGAGAGTTTAAACAAGAATATTGTCATTTAGACAATATCCACACTCAATGGAGTCCTCATTACATTTATTGTCACACTATTTTATAGAATAGTGAGGACTACTAAAACAACCGTCTGGACCGTCAATCCGTTTCCCGACTCGTTCCAGCTATATTCTCATTTCCTGAAGAGAACAGTGAAAGAAAGAGTGAGCTCAACTAGCCTAGTAAGAAATATTATGACTAAGATAATGCAGAATAAATTATCCTTAGCCTTCAACAGTATAACAACTGATAGAATACAATAGACAACAAGTTTTAGATCAACAACTGCAGCGAAAATAAGCAATCCATTAGAAGTGTCAAGTAGAGCATAAAATTTACTATCTTCTATGATTTAAAAAAATTTTCATCAACTTTATTGCTGAGACTCAGCTTAAAAAATAAACCACATCATCGAATCATCCCTGCACTACGGGCCAAGGATATTCATGTAATCATCAATGGTCATGATTATACCGAATAATCCATGATCATAATCATACCAACAACTGTCCATCAATGAACTACAAGTCAATGAGGACTTTTACCACATCATTCGTTACATTACGGTCATGATTATACCGAATAATCCTTGGTCATAATTGTTGGGAGAATGCATATTATGATTTGATGTTTTAATGTATATGCTCATGATTAGTTGTAAATTCCTTCAAGTAAGATATGTATAAGGACTTAGTGATAGATCAAATTTGTTAGGTTGATCTAAGCTCTTAACGTGTATCATTCTTTTATAGAATTTATAGATTGAAAGATCAAAGCTGTTAGGTTGATCTTGAGATGTAATAGATAGGCTTCGAAGAAGTCAGTGTATAAATCTGATCAACATTGTAGAAGTCAAGGCAGAAACGTAGAGCTTCAAAGATCGTAGTGTGCCTGCCTTGAAGGGCCTCTTCGAAAATCGTAGAGTGGTCTCAACGTTTGCCGAGCCAACTCAACGATCGTAGTGTGCTGAAGGAAACGTAGAGTTTACAAGTCAAAGATCGTAGAGTGCTCTCGGAAACGTAGAGTTTACAACTCAAGCAAGCAAAGATCGTAGTGTGTAAAGACTTCAGAGAAATCGTAGTGCTCTCGGCTGATAGCATAAGACCAGGCACCAAGGAGACAAGTCACTATGATCTGAATCGTAGAGCATCTGTCTTGTGTCAGAGAACGTCGAGCCTCATGATTTATGTGGAAGACAGATTCCAACATAAGAGGAATTGATTCTAAAAGCTACAGTACTCATCAGTCCCAAAGTCACAAGAAAATATCCTTAGTATGCAACAAAGAGGCGTATTGAAGAAGCTAAGGAAAGTACCATTGGTAAGGGGGAAAACACCTTTTCAGATGTTAGGTGAGAAAGCAATCTGCAGTGTTAGTGGGCCAGAAATCAGTTTCAGAAGATGTGCAGAAATGTCTCCATCAAAGATCAGAAAGGTCAAACGCATTTAATGCCTTAACGGATGGATTCAACGGATAGTTTTCAAGATCACATATATGCAAATCAAGCAGATGAGAGAGAGACAAGCAAGCATTGAACAAACAACGTGAACAACTCTCAAGCTCAACTCTACGATCTGAGAATTAGCAAAGCTTGCTCAGCTACTCAGTTCTTTCGAACAAGTGCTTAAACAGCAACTGAGTAGCAACCATCAAGAACTCAATATCTATCAATCAACTGAAGAAGATTACCAAGTCTGCTGGACTTGAAGAGTTCTAAGTGAACTATAAGAGAGCCAAGTCTGCTGGACTTGAAGAGTTCAAGAGTGAACTAAGAAGTTTCTAGACGGCTGGTCTAGAAGGAATCTATGTGATTCAAAAGTTGTAAAAGACATCCTTAATGGATATCATATTCGTTGAGTAGAAGAGTGGACTAGTAGCTTTAAGTGCTCTGAACCACTTAAAACGACTGTGTCTTTTACATTCATACTATAACTGCTATAACTGCGTCATTCTCATAACTCCACTGCTTTGTAAAGAAGATTAAAACAAACATCAATTCCGCTAAGTTTTAATCATCATCAAAGAACAAGTTTAAAACGAAAAGATTTTTTAAATATCTATTCAACCCCCCTTCTAGATAACTATTGTACCAACTAGGAACTAACAATTGGTATTAGAGCAGGTTCTATTATACAGCTTACAAGCTTTAGTAGATCCAATGGCACACGTACCAAGCGAATCTAGAACTGGAGGAGGCAGCAAGACACCAATGTGCAACAAGGATAAATTTGCAAACTGGAAAGTCAGAATGCAAGCATACATGGACTCAATAGATGAAGATCTATTTGAGACCGTTCAAAATGGGCCCTATATTCCAACGAAGCTTGCACCAACCACTGAAGATCCAAACAGAATTCAAATCAAGGTTAAAGAAGAGTGGACAGACAACGAGAAGAGAGCTGTCCAACTTGATAAAAAGGCCAAGAACATCCTGTTCCAATCCTTAGAAGACGGTCTGTTCGAAAACGTTGTCAATAGCAAAACAGCTAAGGAGGTTTGGGAAGCATTTTTGATCATGCACGAAGGAACTGAAGAAGTCAGAAAACAAACAATCTCTCCTGACACAGCATTATGAGATGCTTGCTCATGTTCAAGGAGAAAACGTGACTGCCGCCTATGAGAGATTCAACGTTCTGCTCAACTCTCTATGAGCATATGTGAAGATCTATCCTAACAAAGATCTGATCATAAAGTTCATGAGAGCCCTACCGAGCAAGTGGGATGCAAAACCACTGCGATAAGAGAGTCAAAGAATCTTCATGAGATGACAGTTCAACAACTATATGGCAATCTCCTGACATATGAACTGGAGCTGACTCTACGAGTTGAAACCCTATCAGAAGGAAGAAGGAAGGATAAGGGTGTTACTCTAAAGGCAACCGAAAGTGCATCAAAAGTCAACACTGAGATTGACTCTGATTATGATGAAGACGATGATGAAGACCTTGCTATGCTAGTAAAAAGACTGAGAAGGTTCATGCATCAAGGCAAAACCAGCAAGCCAAAGAAGGTCAAAGAACTACTACAATGACCAGTGAGCAAATAAATGATCTATGCTACAACCGCAAAGAAGTTCGACCACTTCATTGCCAATCGCAACAAACCTCTAAGAGAAGAACTAAAGAAGAAACAGCATGCAAAGAAGGAATACAAAGGAAACAAAAGGCCTCAGAAGAGAGACAAAGGCCTGGTAGCTAGAGGATCTTGGAGCGATTCAGATAATGACTCCAATCCTGACTCTAGAGATGATGAAGAACCACAAATGGCTAATCTGTTCTTAATGGCCAAACATGCAAAGGACAACATTCATGATGTAAGTCTCAATGAGGTATTTGACTTCAACTCACCTGATGTAGACATAAATGATTTAAGAACTACACTGCATGTCATAACCACTGATCTACATCAATACATGAAGTGGTTCAGAGTTTTGTCTAAGGATCATTCACTTCTTCAAGAGGAGAAGAAGAAAGTTCAAGAAGAGCTAGAAACAACCCTTTTAAGTACTAACCTTCTCTCCAAGCTTGAGGCTGAGAATGAGACCTTAAAACAGACAAACACACTCAATGCACAAAGAGAGTCTAATCTAACCTCTAAAATTGAGGAACTAGAAAAGACTATCTCTACATGGAGTAAATCCTCATCATCCATGGACTCCCTGCTCTCTAGTCAGAGGAGCACATTCGATAGAACAGGCTTAGGCTTTGGGGAATCCATTTCAGAGCCATGTGTGGAAAAGACAAAGGAAACTAGCACTAGTAATGCCTCAAGTTTTAGTAGAAGCATTACCTTTGTGAAATCCTCATAGAAGGAAGAACAAGTTCAACCTTGTCCTACTGTTTCCATTCATACTCAAAGGAGTAAAGGATCTCAGGCTGGTCTGGGATTCATAAAAGAGAAGAGTAACCTAACCTCTACTCACCAACCTCGAAGAATCGTAGAGTCAAGCAAGACCAACTCTACGAATCAACCAGGAAGGTACAGTAGATGTAAGGCAAACTCATCACTATTTGTGAAATCCAAGGACACGTGAAAGAATGAGAATCAGTTTAACAGAAGGACAACTAAAGAACCACACAAGTCCAAATGGAGGATGAATCATCATACACACACAGACATGCATCATACTAGATGTTTTATATATAATAAATATGGTCACAAGGCTGCCAAGTGTTATTATAATTCCATGCATGTAAGACCCAAGATTAAACAGATTTGGGTCCCCAAAGGCACTAACAAAGAAGGACCTATGCAAATATGGGTACCAAAATGAAGGTTCAAGGCACATGACCGGGAACAAAGCCCTTCTATCTAACTACATAGAGAAGGAGGGTCCTTCAGTTATCTTTGGAGACAACGGCTCGGGCAAGACAAGAGGATACAGCTCTGCTGGCAATGGTGCAGTATCTTTCAGCAAGATAGCATATGTAGAAGGTCTCCAACACAACCTTCTAAGCATCAGCCAACTCTGCGACAAGGGTCATCAAGTGACATTCCTCAACAACCAATGTCAAGTCAGAGATTTGAAGACATCTGCTGTAAAGCTAACCGGGACAAGAGAAGGAAATATCTACACAGTGGATCTTGGTCAACTAAGCTCAGATGAAACAATATGTTTTCTGGCAAAAGCATCTACAGAAATGAGTTGGCTATGGCATAGACGGTTGTCTCACTTAAACTTCAAGAGCATGTCCAAACTGGCATCAAAAGATCTCATAGTTGGTCTACCTAAGTTCAACTTCGTAAAAGAAAGGCCATGCAATGCCTGTCAGCTTGGAAAGCAAACCAGAAGCTCATTCAAAAGCAAAACTGCCAACTCTATCGACAAGCCCCTGCAGTTGCTTCATATGGATCTATTTCGGCCAATTTCAACAACTAGTTTTGGAGGAAAAAGATACTCTCTAGTTATAGTCGATGACTACACCAGATTCACATGGGTATTTTTCCTAACTTCAAAGGATGAAACGAGCTCCCAGTTAATCAAGATGTTCAGACTGGTGATGAACGAGAAATGAGAGAAAATCAAGGCCATAAGGAGTGATCACGACAGAGAATTTGACTTCTCAGAAATGGACCAGTTCTGCACAGACAATGAGATCAGTCATAACTTCTCAGCTCCACAAACTCCTCAACAAAATGGAGTAGCTGAAAGAAAGAAAAGAACCTTGATAGAAATTTGGAAGAACTCTACTCTTTGCATGAATTTCATCCTGAATACTTCCGCGTAAGTCATCAACACCGCACGCTATACATGTAAGCAGATCACTGATACACTCTACGATCAAGAAGATGCCCTACGAACTATGGAAAGGAAGAAAGCCAAGTGTCAGCTACTTTTATGATTTCTCCATTCTCAACAATGGAAAGCAGTACCTGACAAAATTTCAGCCCAAGTCAGACGAAGGAATCTTTCTTGGATATGCCACAGACAGTAAGGCTTACAGAGTGTTCAACAAAAAGACACTGAGTGTTGAAGTCTCAATTCATATCATCTTCGATGAAACAAACTCAGACAACACAGTGCTTCAAGACACTACGACCGATAGTGCAGACACTACGAATGAAATCGTCGAACCCAACACTACGATTATAGTGCCAGATAGTGAAATCGTTGAGCAACAAAATGAGATCGTAGAGAGGTCTATGCAAGACAATGAACCTCCACACTAAGAAGAAGATATAGATCTTGAAGACTTAAGACAAAAAGGCATCAGGACAGATGTCCCAACTGGTAACAGATGGGCCAGAGATTACACTCAGGATCTAATCATTGGAGATCCGAGTGCTAGAGTTAAAACAAGAGCTGCTACTCAAAATGAATGCTTTTATCTAAGCTTCCTATCGCAAATAGAACCAAAGAAGATAGAGGATGCTATGGAAGACTCTAGTTGGATAGAAGCCATGCAGGAAGAACTCAACCAATTTGAACAAAGCAAAGTATTGAGATTGGTACTAAGACCAAAGAGTCATCCTATCATTGGAACCAAGTGGGTCTTCAGAAACAAAATGGATGAAGATGGAGTTATAACCAGGAACAAGGCAAGATTAGTGGCAAAGGGCTATTCTCAAGAAGAAGGCATTGACTACGATGAGACATTTGCACCTGTTTCCAGACTAGAAGCAATCAGAATCTTTCTTTCCTTTGCTGCTCACATGAAGTTCAAAGTCTTTCAGATGGATGTCAAAAGTGCATTCCTAAATGGAGAACTCCAAGAAGAAGTCTATGTAGAGCAACCTCCAAGTTTCATTAATCCATCTCTTTCCAATTATGTTTATAGATTAGACAAAGCCTTATATGGTCTTAAACAAGCACCTAGAGCATGGTATGAAACTCTAACTAACTTCTTAATTGAAAATGGGTTTACTAGAGGTAGAGTAGATACCACATTATTTCTTAAAAAGCATAAAGACAAAGTCTTATTAGTTCAAATATATGTTGATGATATTATTTTTGGTTCTACTGACGAAAAGTTATGCAAGAGATTCTCTAAGCTGATGTAGAGCAAGTTTGAAATGAGCATGATGGGTGAGCTGAATTTCTTACTTGGACTGTAAGTAAAACAGACTGATGAAGGAATTTTTATAAACCAATCCAAATACATCAAAGACTTACTCAAAAAGTATGACATGGAACCAACCTCTCCCATGAAAACACCAATTGCTCCTGCAACCAAGCTTGACAAAGATGAAAAAGGTAAAAGTATTGATTTAACTCAATACAGAGGTATGATAGGTTCTCTTTTATATCTAACTGCCAGTAGACCAGACATAATATTTGCAACATGCATATGTGCTAGATTTCAGGCTAACCCTAAAGAGTCACATTTGTCAGCTGTAAAGAGGATCTTCAGGTATCTCAAGGGTACACCTTACTTGGGGCTTTGGTACCCCAAGGAATCCTCATTTGAACTAACAAGATTCACAAATGTTGATTTTGCAGTATGCAAAATAGATAGAAAGAGTACCAGTGGCACCTGTCAATTGCTAGGAAACAGACTTGTGTCCTGGTTTAGCAAAAAGCAAAACTCGATATCACTTCAACTACGTAAGTGAATACATTCATTCTTTGGCAAATTCTTTGTGCTTAGATCCTATGGATGAGAAATTAGCTAGCTGACTATGGGTTTGATTTCAAATCTATTCTCATTCACTGTGATAACATAAGTGCCATAACAATAACTCATAATCTTGTTATGCATTCTACGACTAAGCATATAGAAATAAGGTATCACTTCATTAGGGATCATGTGCAAAAATGGAACTATATCTTTACAATATATCCCTACTGAAAATAAACTTTCTGATGATTTTACAAAACTTCTAGATGAATCCAGATTTAATAAGTTAATAAGTGAGCTAGGCATGCTAAATCTACAACCATAAAATATATGCTCTAGATTGTGCTAACCATAATAGATACAAAGGCTGAACTCAAAATCGTAGACATGATTAAGGGAAGTCCACGATCGTAGAGCTGAAGAGACAAAACCACCTCAACGATCGTAGCAAAGACTCAACCATCGTAGAGAAGACTCACCGATGAGAAAAGTCCCATCAACAAAGCAAGAGTGCATCCTATGATGATAAGCTTTTAAATATAGCAATCCCTCTGATAAGCGCCTTAGGAACAAACCTAACCCTTGACTCACTCCAAGAGGCTGTCCCTTCCTAAGTTACCTTAAAAGAATGGTATGTCAAAAACTCATCACAAGGATCCGGTCAAACTCAATGATCGTAGATCAGACACGACGAATGTTGTACAGACTCAACGATCGTAGATCAGACACGACGAACGCTGGACAGACTCGACGATCATAGATCAGACTCGACAAATGCAAAGCACTCAACGATCACTAAACTACCTCAACAATTGTAGTCCTCCCTAAGGACACCTCAGCTCTGCAGGAGCCAAGGGCAAATCAGTACAATCCTCATCAGTCAAAATCGTAGAGCCAAACAAAAGTCGACACCTATCCCACTAAGCAAAAAGGAGAGAGGGAAGTTACAAGTACAAAATGAAATCGTATTTTTGAAATCAGAAGTTCAAAAGATCATCTCTCACATTTTCTCTCAAAGTAGAAGCCCTAAATAGAGGAAAGCTCAGTCAAATCTCACTTCCAGCAATAAAATCAATGGCGTCATCCAGTATTATCTCAGGCTACAGACTCTGTTTTGATGAGTTCAAAACAGCTCAACCCAAGTTCCACAAGACTCTGGCCTTACTGAAGAAGGCAGGTCTCGAAGAAGCCTTGAGCACAAATACATTAATTTATCCAATGTTAGTGAAAGAGTTCTACAGGAATGGAGTATTTAAAAACGACATCATCACTACAAGAGTAAGGGATGTGGTAATCAGACTGATGGCCGAAGACATCAACCTCGCCATAGGTCTCAAAAATGAAGGGCATCCATTCTTAGATAGCGTTGACTTCCAAGAGGGACTTAGAAGAATGCATCACAAGAAACTCCTGTAATAACCCGAGATTTTCTATATAAAAAAAATAAGAAATTTTGCGTATAAATCTTTTTTTAATGACGAGACTAAGTGTCAAGTAAAGTGAACGATAAATGCGAATACATTTATTACTTGAAAAATTAGAAATAATTTTGGAATTATTAATTACCACAAATTATATGGTAATAAATTTCTGTAAGCCGAAATATTTTTATTAATTATTTTCCATGAAAACATGATTGGAAATAATATATGAAGTGATAATTAGATTTATATAATAAATATTTTATTATATGAATTGTTCGTAATATTTAAGTTAATTATTTTAACTGATTATTATTGATGTTGTGTACGAAGAATAAGTCGGACATGAGATCCAAACCTGGATTGGGATTGTGATCAAGAGATGAGAATAATAATATTATATTATTTTACAAAGACCATAATTATGTAATGGGTATGCTTGAGATGAGATAATATTGAGCAATGACGGTCAATTAGGTCATAACATATTACCGTCTTTGTGAAACCCTAATTATTAAACTCGGTTATGGGGTATTTACGAGTAGTATTTGTGTATATATAAAGTTATTGTGAATAAGAATATCTGTAATTAGAAGAAACCCTAATTATTGTTGTACATCGATAATTAGACAAACCCTAATTATTATAACCCTAACCTAGGTTGAAATTAGAAACCGTAATAACCGTGTGTTAGTAACATACAGATAATTAAAGAACCACTAATGGTCAATTAGAAACCCTAATTTTAATTACCGGGTTTAATTTCGATGTTATTGTATAAGTGTTTTAATTTACCAAAGGATAGAAGTTAATTGGTAAATTATAAGAATTAAATCTAGTGATGAAATATTACATTTAATTGCCTTGTACAAGATTTCCCATACACTCTTAAACAAAGCCCAACCATCACCCATAACAAATCAGAAGCAAGAATCAAGAATTTTTGGCAAAAAGGGTATAAGAACACTAAACCTAGAAATCCTTTGATTCGATGTTATTTGATACAATTGATTGTTTAAAGTTGTGTAATAGAATATTAATTGATGATATGGGTTGATAAATCAAAGACCCATAACATCAAAGTGCACCTAATTTGAAGATTTAAGCAAGTTGGAAAAACCGAATTACATTATTTTTTCACCAAATGTCGAGAGGCCATAACTCTTTGCTCGATCATGAGTTTTGTTCTTCAAAAGTTGTTATGTGTAGCACGATATGTGGTCTTTAATCTGCAAAAAGAATCAAGTCCATATCATGTATAGATTAGAAGTTATAGATGGTCAAACATGGTTGACCGATCATGATAAACTATTTTTGGGCAGTCTGTAATGGGGGCATTCTCGTCCACTTTTTGTTCTTTAAAAGATCTGGACTTTTGATATGTTGTAGTGCACTGAGTTAGAAAGCCATAGGCTTTGGAATGACCTCATTCCGACCTCGGATGAGGGAATTACGGTGATTGGAAGGAAATGTGTCAAAACTGAAAGTCAGCAGCGGGATGTGCTATTCGGGACACTGTTTCAATTAGTTAATATTTTCAAAACCTTCTGGGCTTTTGGTATGTTATAGTACACCGAATAAGCTTTCCATAGACTCCGAAACGGACTAAATCCGATATCGGAGGAGAGAGTTATGACATTTCAAAGTAGTAGTGTCAAAACTTCCCAACAAGTGCGGTGCAGTCCATTTGAACGGAATTTCTGGGCTGATGTGTTCGGAATTTGGAAATGGTCAAAGAATAAAAGTTGTAGCCCCAGAAGTTAGCTTCGCATGGGCTCAAGAATCGCTCAAAAATGTTTTAAAATGAAAGAGTTATGACTGTTTTAGCGGAAGAGGGTAAAGCTGAAACGAGATTAAAAGCGTTATGAACGTCCACTTTTGGCCTTTTGTTTGGGCTACCTAATGAACCCGAATTGGGTAATTCGTATTTTTAAAAATAGTCTTACATACCATGTATAACATATCCAAAAATCAGATTAATCGGAGTTATGAGCAATGCGTTAGAAAATCATAAAGTGAGCTATTGAAAAATTAGTATAAACCAAGTCCCACATCGACTAAGTTGAGAACTTCACCATTTTCTAAACCTATAAATAGAAGGGCTTGGCCTTTGTTTCATTCACCAACAATAAGACCTCCAATTTTTTTTGAGAAAGACTTTGTTGTGGGAGAACTTTTATAAAGATCTCCTTAGTTAAATTTTAGGCGTGGAAGTGTGTATTCGATCTGTGGAATTTGTATTTTTGGTATGTTTCTTATTTAATTTTTGTAATGTTATTATTTTTAATTGTTAGTTAAAGTTTGAATTTTTGAAGTTTAGTTAGTGTTGTTAATAAACTAGTTAGTTTACTATGTTTATTTTGGCTTAGAATTGGTTATGTAAATGAGTTATTTGTGATGACTTTTAATATTTTGTGATGAATTTCATTAATTAATTATTATTAATGATATTAAAGTTATTTAATGATTATATTAAATAATTTAGTTTAAAAATGATTTTAATATTATAAAAATCATTTTAAATGAAAATAAGGTATTTAAAAATATTTTAAGTTATAAAATATAACTTTTAATATTTAAATGATAATTTCATTAATAATTAAATATTAATGATATTAAGATAATATTAATGATATTTAGTTTATTTAATAATTATTATTAAATAAATAGTTTAAAAATGGTTTTACTTATTTAAAACCATTTAAAGAGGATATTAAGGATTTAAAAATATTTTAAGTTATAATTAATGACTTTTAATATTTGGATAAATAGTACATTAATATTTAAATATTAATGGTAATTATTTAAAAATGATTTTTATTGTTTTAAAAATCATTTAAGAGTAATATAAATGTTTTAAAAAATAGTTTGAGTTATGATAAATAACTTTTATAGTTTAGCAATGGTTTCATTAATAGTTTAGTATTAATTAAACTATTAATGATAATGGAATTGTTTAATGTTTAAATCATTTAATTATGATTAGATAATTGAAAGTTATAAATAAGCCAAACTAGTGACTTGAGAATCGATTATGAAGTTCTAAATTTGAAGAAGAACACCTATAGTAATGATTATATCACTATAGGCCCTTTAGTGATGATTTGAATTATTTTAAATTTTTCAATTTCGGAAATTTGAAAATGATTAAAAATTAAGATGTCCGATATTTCTGAGATGTTGAGGTATAAAATAAGAGTCTTAGACTCGGTATTTATCCGATAAAGTTGTCGATGACGTCGACAAATGTCGAGACCCTATAATAGAAAGAAAAAGGCTCTTTGTAAGAGCATGGATGAGATATTTGAAAAATGTATAAAAATATTTCAAGTATAGAATAGGAACTAAAAGTATGATCACTTTGTGATTATGTGATTAGACTATGTATTTAATTGTAATAAGGCGATACTATGTGTTAAGATATATTGTTCTAATCGAGGCGAATGATCCGATTATTGATAGGTTGTGATAAAGAGATAAAACCTAAGTTGAGATTTGTAATCGTGAATCGATGCAAGTATCCTACCTTTGCATTTTCTTTATGCAATGGACATGAGTAAGAAGTTTTGAATTATTCTATTCCTCACATGCATTATATACGCTTTGATTATCAACATGTTAGCTCGGATATATATTACATTAAGTTGATTTCTAAATGGTTATACAAGTGTCCCCACTTGGATAACCATGACATTTATTCACATGTTGATATACCTCATCAATTACCGTATACATATATGTTGAATTACATATTATTGTTGAGCAAGATTAAAACCTTTGGGTTTGGAACTGTGCATGTATGAACATCCCTATATGGGAAGATTTTTTTGCCCAAGGCGGATAGAGTGAGCGATGAATTTCGTTCAAGTTATGTAGTATTGATCAATCTGAGGTATAATGGTGATCACCCTCCTCGTCTCGTAAGTGGCTAAGCGGTTTATGGATGGATTTTCGCCAAACCTTTTCGAAAATGAAAAGAATGTTCATAGTATGATTCTTAAACCCTATTCATGGGTAGAGCGAGCCAAATTTAAATAATTTGGAAGAGATTTGTTATGTGAATTTTTATCAAGTCTGATTACTTCACAACTTTCGATTAGTTGTAGAAGTGTTATGTAAAGAGAATACTTATATTCTTTCAAATTATATATATAATTGCTATTACTTATTTGGGCACTCAAATGCTCATCCTTGCTTAAATTAAATGTTTTCAGGTTATGTATGAGCAACTTTGAAGGCTCGAAACACGAACAAAGGAAAAGGAAAGTGATCGAATAAGTGTGTATCATGAGTTAATGGTTATAGTTATATTGGTATCTATTCAAGTATTATAAGGAATGTATTTGAAGGTCACGACTGGGAAGTAAACTTTGATGTATGTAAATTAAGTTCGAATGTATTATTATTTTAGTATTATTCAGCTTAAAGAAATGGTATCGTGGAGAACCGAGTTCGGGTTTCAAGTACCTGGATTTGGGGTCGTCACAACTCCCCTCTATGAAAGGGTACAAGAAGAAGGAGTTCTCACAGAGGTATGAATTTCTAGCCGATATAGTTGGAAAATGTATATGCTGCAAGAGCTCGGGTCATGACTCTGTGAATGAAGTTCAACTTAGGCTCATGACTACCATGAGTTATGGAATACAACTCAACTATGGAGCCCTATTGCTCGAGTGGATTGGTAAGTGGATCATAAACTCAAAGAAATCGAAAAGCCCTCAAAAGATGCGATATGGGTGATTCATAAGTATCATTCTACAATCAGCCCTAGGTGACAAAATTGGGGATGAAGAAGGAGAAGCTATCAACCCAAACAGACGTATAACCCAGAAACTGTTTGAAAAATTGGAAGAGGAACCCAGCTGAGTATGTTCGAATGATGACCGAATCAAGTGGAAGAATTGGGGATCTGAAGGACTCAGGCTTTCCAGGAAACATGTCTGTGGTCAGGAAGATCGAAGAAGAAGAAGAAACTAACAAAGAAGAACCCTCTGTTCTTACCAGAAAGAGCAATAGAAAGAAGAAGCTAAAGGCTAGACTGGTAGAAGAGCCTCAAGGATCTACCACTGATATACCTGTAGAGTCCTCTAATATAGAGACTCTGAGGATCTAAGAAGAAATCAGCAGCAAGATGAAGCAGATGAGGATCAGGCTACCATATCCCAGATCCTGAAGAAGAACAAAGTTGGTCATAAGTCCAAAAGGCCATCAGTCACCTCAATCGTAGAGTCTCTACTGTTCGTAGAGACCAGACCAAGCATTCAAGCATAGTGGCTATTGAACAGGACAAAACTGAGAATCAAGAAAGTCCCGAAGTTGTGGCTAA
The DNA here is from genome assembly GCA_020205605.1 of Panax ginseng. Taxonomy (NCBI): domain Eukaryota; kingdom Viridiplantae; phylum Streptophyta; class Magnoliopsida; order Apiales; family Araliaceae; genus Panax; species Panax ginseng. The sequence continues at coordinate 27,258,360 of CM035138.1, forward strand.
GCCTAGCAAATCAAGGAGAAAGCTGGTTAAGAATTCTTGAAAATAAAAAAGTGCTCAAGAAGGAAGCAAAGAGTATGGTTGCCAAGAAGGAACTGTCCAGAGCAAGTCAAGAGGACAGTGCTCCAGCTGAGGGCGAGATCTCTGAAATTCTCATGATAGAGAATACACCAGCTGAGGGGGAGATGCCTGAAACTCAAGAAGATGCTCCACTTGAGGGGGAGTTTTTGAGCTTACATGAAGATGCTCAAGTTGAGGGGGAGCCTCAGGATATCTCCATGACAGAAGGAGAGGTCCCTGCCATAAATAAAGAAGAACCAGTGCCAGATCATCAAGAGACCATTGAGATAATGGAATCCTCCAACGAAGACAGAGAAGAGGAAGAAGATGATGATGATCTTTAGATCACTGGTGTGGGCAAAGATGGGTATAGAAGCTATATCTATAATCAGATGTTTTCATACCTACCCATGATGCCATACCATCAAGCTCAAATCCTAAACTCTTGGGATCACATGTTCTGGAGCTTTAAAGAGTATCCAGCCATCTCAGTATTGGCTCATGGATTTCCAGGGAGATTCAATTTTGCCAAGAAGTTGATTACCAACAACTCTTCCTCAAAGGATAAACTTGAGGTACTGTCTATCCCTACCCAATTCAGAATTAATCACTTGTCATCATCCTCATTTAGTCAATTCTATGAATTCCCTTGATGGTTGGAAGTGATTCTTAATCCAGTAAATCAATTTCTAGTTGCAGAATCCCAAAATTCTGTAACTGAGGAACCAAATGCAGTCAACTTCATTTTGCTCCCACAAACCACCATCTCTACGATTCCTGACTCTAGCCCCATCGTAGAGTCCCAAATTGAAATCGTAGAGCCACATATTCCAGACATCGAAACACAGGCCCCTCCATCAGACATACCATCCTCCTCCTCCAATGACTACTTTAATCTTGATCTTGCTCTCTACTCACTGCAAGATAAATCCCAAAAAAAAAACCCCTCCATTCAACAATCCTCAAACCAATGATACTCTCCCAAATCTGCCCACGAAGGATGACTTGAAGGAACCATCCAAGAACATGGTCAAGAACATAGAAGAAAGCCTGGAATCTCACTCCAACCTCATTCATATCCGGCTGAATCAAATGATCACAGCTGTAAATAATTTTCTTGGCACTATGAACGCTGAGCTTACAAAGAAGCTGAGGGAAATTATCCAAGAAATTCTTAAGAGCATGAAGGACAGAGATGAGATTCACTTCTAGATAGCCACCAAGCAAAGAAAGGCTGTTCTTGAAATGCAAAAACATCAAGAAGTTCAAAATAAACTTATATTGGAGAACATCATCAACTTAAAAGCTTCAGTCCAAGAATTCTAGAAATCTTATGTCAATCAGGAACGACAGAATGACATTATTTTCACTGCCCTCCGAAACAAAGAAGCTAGATATGAAATCCAGATCAAGGAAAGTCGAGAGGACATTGCTCAGACACAAAACCAACTGAACGAGCTTGTCCAAGGAGTGAATCGACTTTCTGCAGACATTCAAACCCTTGCTGCTGACATAAAGGGCGAGAATAAAGGGAAAGGAGTTCAAGGAGCACAGGGAGATCAGGGCAGAGGCAGAGGAGGTCAAGGAAACCAAGAAAGGGGAATAGAATAATTTTCACAAAGCCCTCCTGCAAGACAGTTCCACCAACAGACTCCACGATCGAGCAATCAGACTCAACGATCTGATCAGCAGGAAGTCTTGATGGCTCAGCCTTTAAGAAGTCAAGGGCCAACTACCAGCTCACAAAATGTGACCACCAAAGGCCTAAGAATGCCAATTGGAGATCCAGCATTCATGAATAGTCATGATCACAACCCGATAGTAAGTCCAAGTGAGCTGAAAGAGTTAGCCAGAAGGGATGAAGTTAGCAGAAAAAGAAGGGCTGAGGAGTATGCCAATCCTCCAAGGAAAAGGTCAAAGAAATAGAGATAAGTTGAAACTTTAAATTCTTATTGATGTAAAGCTAAACTGCCATATTTCTTGAACATCAATAAATTCATGCTTATTCTCTAGAAATTTTAACTGCTCACTGAAATACTAAGTCATGTTTAAATTTCCTGCAAATGACACTAATAATCATGACAACAAATCTCCTTAGTTATGTCAACATCAAATAGGGGGAGATTGTTGGGAGAATGCATATTATGATTTGATGTTTTAATGTATATGTTCATGATTAGTTGTAAAGTCTTTCAAGTAAGATATGTACAAGGACTTAGTGATATATCAAATTTGTTAGGTTGATCTAAGCTCTTAACTTGTATCATTCTTTTATAGAATGTATAGATAGAAAGATCAAAGTTGTTAGGTTGATCTTGAGATGTAATAGATAGGCTTCGAAGAAGTCAGTGTATAAATCTGATCAACATTGCAGAAGTCAAGGCAGAAACGTAGAGCTTCAAAGATCGTAGTGTGCCTGCCTTGAAGGGCCTCTTCGAAAATCGTAGAGTGGTCTCAACGTTTGCTGAGCCAACTCAACGATCGTAGTGTGCTGAAGGAAACGTAGAGTTTACAAGTCAACGATCGTAGAGTGCTCTTGGAAACGTAGAGTTTACAACTCAAGCAAGCAAAGATCGTAGTGTGCAAAGACTTCAGAGAAATCGTAGTGCTCTCGGCTGATAGCATCAGACCAGGCACCAAGGCGACAAGTCACCATGATCTGAATCGTAGAGCATCTGTCTTGTGTCAGAGAACGTCGAGCCTCATGATTTATGTGGAAGACAGATTCCAACATAAGAGGAATGGGTTCTAAACGCTGCAGTACTCACCAGTCCCAAAGTCACAAGAAAATATCCTTAGTGTGAAATAAAGAGGCGTATTGAAGAAGCTAAGGAAAGTACCATTGCTAAGGGGGAAAACACCTTTTCAGGTGTTAGGTGAGAAAGCAGTCTGCAGTGTCAGTGGCCCAGAATGAAGTTTCAGAAGATGTGCAGAAATGTCTCCATCAAAGATCAGAAAGGTCAAACGCATTTAATGCCTCAACGGATGGATCCAACAGATAGTTTTCAAGATCACATATATGCAAATCAAGCAGATGAGAGAGAGGCAAACAAGCATTGAACAAACAACGCGAACAACTCTCAAGCTCAACTCTACGATCTGAGAATTAGCAAAGCTTGCTCAGCTACTCAGTTCTTTCGAACAAGTGCTTAAACAGCAACTGAGTAGCAACCATCAAGAACTCAACATCTATCAATCAACTGAAGAAGAGTACCAAGTCTGCTGGACTTGAAGAGTTCTAAGTGAATCTGTAAGATAGCCAAGTCTCTTTGGACTTGAAGAGTTCAAGAGTGAACTAAGAAGTTCTGGCTCACTTTGGTCAGAAGGAATCTGTGTGATTAGGAAGTTGTAAAGACATCCTTAGTGGATATCCTACTCGTTGAGTAGAAGAGTGGACTAAGAGCTTTAAGTGCTCTGAACCACTTAAAACGACTGTGTCTTTTACATTCATACTATAACTGCTATATCTGCCATAACTGCTATAACTGTGTCATTCTCATAACTCCACTGCTTTGTAAAGAAGATTAAAACAAACATCAATTCCGCTAAGTTTTAATCATCATCAAAGAACAAGTTTAAAATGAAAAGATTTTTTAAATATCTATTCAACCTCCCCCCTTCTAAATAACTATTGTGCCAACTAGGAACTAACAATAATCATACCAAGTCCATCTATGAACGTAAGCCAAAGATGATTTTAATCACAATATAAGCATGAGGATGATGACAATGACATAATAATTCAATAAAACAAGTTCAAGGATAAATTTTAAAGATTTATAATTTAATTTATCCGAGAAATCAATAACGTCAAATTGTCAACATGATCTTTGCTTTGTAGAGTAAAATTCAAGAATAATATTCATGTACCAAAAATAATTTGGACAGAAAAGAAATATATTTTTTGGGTAAATAGTATCCCGTGAATAGTACCTTGTGAATAGTACTTTGGGAATAGTACCTCGTGAATAGTACCCCGACATGAAAAGTACCCCAAATACCCGAGTGAATAATATTCGGGGGAATAGTAATTTGGGTGAATAGTAACTCGTGAATAGTACTCCGACACGAAAAGTGCCCCGAATACCCGAGTGAATAATACTAGAGTGAATAGTAACTCGTAAATAGTAATGAGTACAAAAGAAATGATATTTACGAAACTGCAAATGAATTTTCACCCGCCATGCGGTAATCAACGTAGACAGATCATATCCATAATTTAATAAGGAATGAATACAAAGGATCATTCACCATGCATGCGGTAGTCCACACAGACAAGTTATTCTAACAGAATAATAAAAAATGGAATAATAAAAGAATTCACCAGGCATGCGATAGACCGCACAGACAGGTTATTCCAACAGAGTAATAAATAATAGAACCAGGTTATGCGTAATATGCACAGACAAGATATTCCAACAAAATAATAAAGAATGGAACCAGGTCATGCGTAATCCACACAAACAAGATATTCCAACAGAATAATAAAGAATTTAATAATAGAAGAATTTCACCATGTATGCGGTACTTCGCATAGACAGGTTATTCCAACATAATAATAAAGAATGGAATAACAGAAGAATTTCACCATGTATGCGGTACCTCGCATAGACAGGTTATTCCAACAAAATAATAAAGAATGGAATAACAAAATGTCTCTTCATGAATACGAAAGAAATAATACCCCTTACCTCAAAAGAAGACTGGATACTGGAATAGTGAGGTAGCAGACTTCTATTCTTCTTTCTCTCTATAATTTCTCTCTATAATAATTGCTCTATAGCTTTAGTGAATTGGTAAAAAATAATGAAGGAATGAGCTTCTATTTATAGGAAAATATAATTTCGATAATTGCACGTTTTGGGGCTCGAAATATTATAGTATAATACCTCCCTCTTTTTCTTTATTTTTAATTTAGTCCTGCAAGTATTATCAAACTTGCACCACCTCCCCTAATAGTAAATCATATGAATCAATAGTTCTAGACATGTAAAAATACGAATTACAGTATAGTACCTCCATCTATACCTCCATTTTTAACTTAGTCATGCAAGTATTATCAATCTTGCACCAACTCCCCTAATAGTACAAGAATGTGAATCAATAGTACACACATGTGAACAAATAGTTATAATCATGTGAATTAATAGCAATTAATTGCTCATTTATCTGATTAATTACCCGATTGGTCAAAATAACTTCCAGACATCAATTATTATCGAAATAAATGTCCATTTCCACTAACACTAATAATCCCAACACAATTAAACTATCAATTCCATCTTTAATCAACACGAACTTATTCATCATTAATATTATAACTCAAAATATTTAACAACAAGGTCGTTCTCAGGAAAGAGGGGGCTTTCCGATAAGGATTTCTCCTTATTAGTGCTTGTGATTAGGTGACCAAACCTCTCCTTGTGTAACTTCTAGACATTGTCAATATTGCAAATAATAATATGAATAACTTTATCGTCTCAATTATTGATTTAATAATATATCATATTATGCAAATGATAATCTTGACAACAATTGAATCAATAATACGAGAGATATGATCAAGCAATTCTTGTAGCAATAATTGAGTATAAGCGAGTGAATTCGCACGTAAGCATCAATAATCAATACCGTGCGCTACTATGCAACCACGCTTATTACTGTACTTTTACTACCGGGTAGTTCAACAGTTTTAACGGTAACACTTTCGTCGTTATTTTTATAAAATAATAATTCTGTCGTTTTTTAACTACGACAATACTTTTGTTGTGGGGTCCACCAATGATTGTGCCATTGTACGAATATTCCCCGACCAATCGAATATTATATAACAACTTGCATACTTTGCAAAATTTATAAATACTACCCACAACTATAACACTATCTCAAATCCACACCATAATATTCAAAAAAATATTTCGAGAAAATTAAATCTTTATTCATAAAATTTGGGGTCTTACAATCTCCCTCCTTATGAAATTTAGCGCTCGAAATTTACGTCTGACGATACTGGTATCTTAGAATAGGTGAGGATACCTTGACTTCACTTCAAATTCTAACTCTTCAGGTATAACCTTTGAGTGTTGAATATAATCATTCTTATCCATGATTTTAACACGTATCTCATCATACGTTAAATCTTCTGCTATCTCGTCTAGTTCTAATTCAATAATGTGGTTTGGGTCGTCCACATAATTACGTAACATCGATACGTGAAAAACGTTATGAACACGCGACATACTTGGCGGTAAAACGAGTCTATAGGCCACAGTTCCTACTCGATCGAGGATTTCAAATGTGCCAATTAAATCAATGGTTGAGATTTCCTCTCTTCATCGATTCTTGCTTCTAGAATAACGCCCTCTTGAACCTTCTTTTTCACATTCATCACTCGAGTAGTGTATGTAGCTTTGCGGCTTTAACTTTATCGATTAAAGTCGATTCTACTCGTATATTTGATATCACCACGTGGGTCCTTAGAGTCTTTAACTCTATCTTGACATTTGTAAGTTATCTGAAATAGGTTTTTGTGTTAACAACATCGCACTCATAAACGCATACGATCTTTACTCAACGCGTCAAAAATTATGTTCGCTTCTTCCACGATGATATTGAATGGTATAATCGTAATCTTCAACATTTCGAGCCAACGTCTTTGGTAGCATAATACGTTCATTTTGGGTGAAGAAAATATTTGAGGGTTTAAGAAATGGGTTTTGTACTAGGGTCAATACAAAATTCGATTTCACGCTCTAGGGGTAGGCTAGGAAGTTCTTTAGAGAATACGTCAACAAATTTATTACGATAGAAATATCATTCAAAACTGTGACTCTCATCCCAAGACTTGGATAACACATGTAATGAAGGTTTCTCCTAACGGAGTTTCAACCGATAAGTCAAAGTCTAATTTCTCTGGAGTCAAATTTAAACGTTGAGCGCAAGTAAGAGAGATAAAAGAATAGGTAGAACCAGTATCTAATAAGGTATAGACTTCGCAAGAATTTATAATTAACTAACCTGTGCTAACTTCGTTTGGGTTACTCACTTTTTGAGAAGTCACGAAAAACGTTCTTCCTGAAACCACCGACTTTGTTTTGTTCGTATCTACCTTTGGTGCTACCGTCCCAACTGGACTTGAATTTGGTGCACGACAAAATCGGGCTAGGTGACTTTCTTTTCCACAATTGTAACATGCTTTGGACTGCATCACGCAGTTTGGACTGATATGTCCCTCCCCCTCCGTATTTGAAGCATCGACCAAGACGATTCGTTCTCCTCATAACAACGGTCTTTGGTCTTTGACGTCTTTCCATCATTATTGTATATCCTCTTCATGAAATTTCCACCTCTATTATCTTGGCCACGATTACCACCGAAGTGGTTACCATTCTTGGCATGATAATTTCCCCCCATGATGGTTATCATTGTTAGATGGTCGTTGCCACATAGATATGATTATTATCGTGTTGTTCTTTCGTTACCTTTTGGTTGTCTTTGACTCATTATCGCGCTCCAATAACTGAGCCCTATTCACAACATCTGAATATAAACAAAGTTTGTGAGAAATGAGGTATTGACGTATATCGGGTTTCAAACCTCTTAGAAACATTCGCGTCATTCTCTCCTCATTATCGACCAAATGGGATGCAAACCGGAATAACTCCACAAATTTTGCCTCGTATTGCGACATGGTCATATTGTTTTGCTCCAACTTGATAAACTCCACCTCCTTCATGTGACGAATACTTTCAGGAAAGTACTTGTCGTTGAACAGCTCTTGGAACTTCTCCCAAGACATCTTGAGAGGCGTCAAGCTAGAGTGCGTTTCTGATTTCCACCAGAAATCTGCCTCTTCACGCAACATAAAGGTGGCAAAGGGAACCTTTTTCTCCTCGGAGCATCCCAAGACATCAAATATCTCGGTGATCTACTTTAACCACGTCTCCGCCTTAAGTGGTTTTGCCTTTCTCAAAAACTTCGGTGGTCCCTACTCCTTGAACTGCTTAGCGGTAACCGACCGTGGGTTGCCATTATTTCCACCTATATTTTGAACAGGAGTCTCTCTTACCTGACGTTGCATGAATTGCATAAAGCCTCTGAACAATCCCAACGTTCATCATGTGATCGGTGTTGTTATTTACCTAAGGATTATTGTCTTCCTGTTGCACATTATCCTGGGTATTGATCGTTGGTGACTCAACGGTCTCATGTTCTTCATTGCTGATCTCAACATTTTCGGATGCCATTTTCAAATACTATCACAAAACAAGGGTTAATTGACATGCCACATACTATCCCTATACTCTGACCGACCAATTAAATACCAAATAAACATACGTAGGTCATATTAGCGAAGAAATTTCCCGTCTCTCCCCTCCTAGCTCTTGTCTCACATCTCAGCCAGGGATCATATCCCTAAGCTTTGATACCAACTGTGACGCTGTTGGTCGATTTCCCAATCAATGAATACGTGCAAGTATACATGGTCAACAAGTAATAAAGTGACAGTAGAGTATCGTTCCCACGAAGAATTATTTAATAAAAATCACCAAGTACTAATTCTTAACCAAACTAATTTTATTTAAACAATCTCAAATCGTGATTTTTCTAATTAAAAAAACTAAATTAACTAATTAAATTGAATTTCTTTATGATTGAATTCAGATAAATAAAGATTAAGACTTCAATATCCCCAATTATGAACTATAAATCAATTATCCAATTATCCCAAGTATTATGCCTACTGAATTGTTAACAGGAATTCTCAAATGCCAAAAGTCCTTTTCCAAGTGATCAATTGACTTCTATTTAATCCAGATTAATCTTGCTATATTCTATGCAAAACAATTGAATTAAACTCCTTCGATTCCAATTCCTTATGTGTTAGATGCGGTGAACAGATATTTCCATTCAATTCACAAACCTAATTATTCACCATGCAAATAACTAAGTCATATGTTATCATGCCCAGTTCTAACCCTAGAATTCCTCTTTCAATTTCTTCTAGAGTAACAAGGTAATTACTGATCAGATAATTAATCAATAAGCTCAAGACAAGATAAATAATTCACTTTGATATAAATAATTGGAATAAATCAAATAACTAATTTATAGACATAAAAGGTTCAATTGAAATCTTAATAAAAGAGTTAGTTCATAATTAATGAATTGAAACCAAGAATCCACAAACCGAATAGACATTAAAAGATAAAAGTATGATAAGAGAATAGAATCATTATCGCAAATCGATGCTCCCCTCGCTTGCTCCCGCTTCTTGATCTTCAATGATCTCCAAGTTGCTTCAATCTCCAAAACTAATAAGAACTAGGGTTAATGTCTAATCTAATGGAGTGTATCTCTAATCTAATCTATGTAATCTCCTTTTATTTTATGCCTTACATCATGTATTTATAGGTTACAAGTCCAATTTTTAGCTTAGGAACAAACCCAATCCTATTTGGAGTCAAAAAAGTGTCAAAATTCGTCCCAAAACGCGTCCAAGCTTGCCCAACCTCTTCCCCAGCACCCCAGCGCTGCTCACGGCGATGGGATTCTTCCCCCTAGCGCCCCGGCGCTGAGCATAGGCCTGAAATGGGCGCCCCGGCGTTGGAACATTTTTTGCTCCGATGTCATTTGGGAAAATGGCCATAACTTCTTCGTCCGAACTCCGATTTCGATGATTCAAGATGTTCCGGAAAGAGGAGACGTAGATCTACAACTTTAATTCTTTAAGTGTTTCGAAATAAGGTCCCAAGCAATACTCAAATTGGCTCTGAAGTGACTATTGTGTAAATGGCAAGCCGAAAACGCGCATCTAGCCACCCCAAACGTCGATCCAAGTCACTTTTGTCCCAATTCCAACAAAACAACATAAAACATGCATGAATAGACATAAACACTTAAAAACATCCAAAAGATTAAGTTCAAACGCATTCAATTATGAGTATAAAACTCACTCATCAAAAACCCCCAAACTTAAACATTTGCTTGTCCTCAAGCAAAAACACAAAAGAAATAAAAATAAACAACGTAAATTAACTACATGAATGCATATGCATGATCTACTTCCTAATATACCTACGAACCCAGTAATAAATCAATATGATATATAGCAATAGGCCTCAAAGATATCAATGCTACTCAAATAATTTATCCGATCAAATCAAAGTCCATAACTCTAACCAGTTAGTCAATCCAAACCTGTCATCACTCATGTTGTGCGTGTGTGCTTGTTAACCATTCTAACCAACCACAGTTCAAGATAATCACATAACAAACTTCTTAGAAGGAAAATTTTAGTTCCAATTCAATTACTTTTGTGAACATGACAACTCCAGTTAAAACTAAGCAATTACCAAGTCTAAGGGTAAATACAGGATTTATTTATACTTTTATTCAACCACGAGGGCATTTTTGCTCTTTCTCATGTTTTTTTTTAATTTATTTTTCTCATGACTGTACAATGTCTTATTCCCTTAGGCTTTTCAGTGCTACCTTAACGAGCTTTCGACTAACGACTCCCAAGCCATTAAGACCTTAGGGCGCTAGGTGTAAAGACAATCCCCTCGGGCTTACTTACTCAAGTAATAAAGGCCACAAAACTAGACAAGCATGCCACGGTGTTTATTCATTTTTTTTTCTTTTTCTGGATTTTCTATTTTTTTTTCTTTTCATCATTTTTTTTTCATTTTCTCTTAAACTAGACAAAAGAAAAAATTAAACTAGAACAATAGAAAAAATTAAAGCAAAGGACTTCCCTGAAAATATAGCAATCTTCCTCCTTGTCCGCTAAGTTTGGAGAATAGGCTAAACACATGGAACAAATTGGGCACCACACTTGAATTTGACTTGAATAACCTGTAAACCATGATAGAAATAATTTTATTAAATTCTAAATAAATGCAAATTCAAACTACTAATATAAAACCTAATAAAAACTAAAAAATAAAAATTAAACTTGGGTTGCCTCCCAATAAGCGCTTATTTTATAGTCTCAGCCTGACTTCTTCAATTCGCTATCCAATTCCCCTACGAAAATTGAGGAACCCTCCATCCATCAGTAATAATGTCTCTTTTGGGAGGTTCCCAATTTTAATGGCCATTGAGTTTAAGTCACCTAGCATGATCTTTTTAGATAGGATCCCCATTAAGTACGGCAAACCACTAGGTGCTTTCCCCATTGTGTTTGTGATCAAATTATGGCATGGAAGCTTGTCAAACACAATGGGCTCTTCCTCTATCTTCTCCTTTTCAACCCACCATAACTCCACAGTTGTACTAGCTCTTATGTCACAAAGAGCTTTGCTGACGACATGACTGTCAATTGGGCATGGTTTTGCAAAACTGCCTGGATTCTTGAACTTCGGTGGAGAAGGTACATGAGACACTATCAAAATTGGCTCATCTTCGTTGGTACTCAAAGTTAGATCTTCACCGATCTCCTTTTTTTGGTCCCCAAGTCTTTCTTCTCTTTCAACATCTATATCATTTGGCACATCCGGTTGCAGATTTGGTTCGGGCTCAGCATCAGTCTCGGCATCCATGTCATAGAGCCAAGTGTATTGAGGACAAATGTTCGAGGCATTGGTTAGTTGTTCCATTTGGTTCGTTAAATTTTGCCTCAATATCTCTTGATTAATCCTCCTCTCCTCACATGAAGCTATGTACTTGGACAAAACTTCCTCCAAATTTGAATGTTCTTCCTGTTGTAGTGGAGGTGGACACGAGAAATCCGGTGGGTATGTTGGACTTGGAGCATAAAATTGATCTTGATGAGTATGGCTCCATGAAAAATCCGGGTGATACCCCCAATCCTGATAATAGTTGTTATGATAGACATAATTATTGGCGTAATCACCACCATACTGTACCAGCTCGAAACTGATGGCGCACTGATGACTCATATGATTTCTAGCATAATAATCACAAGTAACCGCCACACTTTGACGACGTTGAGCTTCAAAAGCGTTTAACCTCCTCGAAATTGTCTCAATCTGTGCTGACAATGCAGAAAGTGTCGCGAGTCTGTCAATCTCCACTTCCCTTGGCTGAGTCATTCTTGCCATCCTTCGGCTCCGTTGGGCTGCGATAACCTCCAACATCTTCGAAGTTGCCTCAATTTGTATTGGCTCTATAGACGATGTATTAAGTCCATCAATCCCTGTTTCCCTTGGTTGAGTCATGTTCATGTATGGCCATTGATACGCAAAGTCATCCATGGTACCTGAAAAGAGAGAAATATAGGAAGAGAATTAAAAATAAAAATGTTTAAATCAAGACTAATTTGATTGAAATTAATATTAGTAAAAAAATTATTAAATTAATTCCCCGGCAGTGGTGCCAAAAACTTGTTGGTCGATTTCGCAATCAATGAATACGTGTAATTATACACGGTCAACAAGTAATAAAGTGAAACTAGAGTATCGTTCCCACGAGAAATTATTTAATAAAAATCACCAAGTACTAATTCTTAACCAAACTAATTTTATTTAAACAATCTCAAATCGTGATTTTTCTAATTAAGAAAACTAAATTAACTAATTAAACTGAATTGCTTTTTATGGTGAATTAGGATAAATAAAGATTAAGACTTCAATATCCCCAATTATGAACTATAAATCAATTATCCAATTATCCCAAGTATTATGCCCTCTTGAATTGTTATGTGAAATTCTCAAATGCCAAAAGTCCTTTTCCAAGTGATCAATTGACTTCTATTTAATTGATTAATCTTGCTATATTCTATGCAAAACAATTGAATTAAACTCCTTTAATTCCAATTCCTTATGTGTTACATGCGGTGAACATATATTTACATTCAATTCACAAACCTAATTATTCACCATGCAAATAACTAAGTCGCATGTTATCATGCCTAGTTCTAACCCTAGAATTCCTCTTTCAATTCCTTCTAGAGTAACAAGGTAATTACTGATCAGATAATTAATCAATAAGCTCAAGACAAGATAAACAATTCACTTTGATATAAATAATTGGAATAAATCAAATAACTAATTTATAGACATAAAAGGATCAATTGAAATCTTAATAAAAGAGTTAGTTCATAATTAATGAATTGAAACCAAGAATCCACAACTGAATAGACATTAAAAGATAAAAGTATGATAAGAAGAGAATAGAATAGAATGTTGTCAAAGAATCGATGCTCCCCTCTGCTCCCCCCGCTCTTGATCTTCAATGATCTCCAAGTTGTTTCAATCTCCAAAACTAATAAGAACTAGGGTTAATGTCTAATCTAATAGAGTGTATCTCTAATCTAATCTATGTAATCTCCTTTTATTTTATGCCTTACATCATGTATTTATAGGTTACAAGTCCAATTTTAGCTTAGGAACAAACCCAATCTTATTTGGAGTCAAAAAGTATCAAAATTAAGTCCCAAACGCGGCGTCAAGCTCGCCTAACCTCTTCTTCAGGCCTTGACCTTTGGTCACAAGATGGGATTACGCCCCTAGCGCCCACGACAGCGAGCATAGGCACTGAAATGGGCGCCCAGCTACTGGAACATTTTTTTACGATGTCATTTGGGAAAATGGCCATAACTTCTTCGTCCGAACTCCGATTTCGATGATCCAAGATGTTCCGGAAAGAGGAGGCGTAGATCTTCAACTTTCATTCTTTAAGTGTTTCGAAATAAGGTGTCGAGAAATACTCAAATTGGCTCTGAAGTGACTGTTGTGTAAATGGCAAGCCGAAAATGCGCATCTAGCCACCCCAAACGTCAATCCAAGTCACTTTTGTCCCAATTCCTACAAAACAACATAAAACATGCATGAATAGACATAAACACTTAAAAACATCCAAAAGATTAAGTTCAAACGCACTCAATGAGTATAAAACTCACTTAGCAGACGCCCCCAAAACAGGTATACATCATTCATCTTTAGTTGCCAGATACATGGTACATAAATTTAAATACAACTTAATTATACAACAGTCGTGTAAAATACGACAAAACATAGCTAAGAGTTTAAACAAGAATATTATCATTTAGACAATATCCACACTCAATGGAGTCCTCATTACATTTATTATCACACTATTTTATAGAATAGTGAGGACTACTAAAACAACCATCTGGACCGTCAATCCGTTCCCCGACTCGTCCTAGCTATATTCTCATTTCCTGAAGAGAACAGTGAAAGAAAGGGTGAGCTCAATTAGCCCAGTAAGAAATATTATGACAAAGATAATGCAAAATAAATTATCCTTAGCCTTCAACAGTATAACAACTGATAGAATACAATAGACAACAAGTTTTAGATCAACAACTGCAGCGGAAATAACCAATCCATTAGAAGAGTCAAGTAGAGCATAAAATCTACTATCTTCTATGATTTAAAAAGTTTTTCATCAACTTTATCATTTGAGACTCGACAATAAATAAACCACATCATCGAATCATCCCCGCATCTACTGGGCCAATGATATTCATGTAATCATCAATGGTCATGATTATCTGAATAATCCTCGGTCATAATCATACCAACAATCATCCATCAATAAACTATGTGCCAATGAGGACTTTTACCACATCATTCGTTACATTACGGTCATGATTATCACAAAGAATAATCCACGGTCATAATCATACCAAGTCCATCTATACACGTAAGCCAAAGATGAATTTAATCACAATATAAGCATGAGGATGATGACAATGACATAATAATTCAATAAAACAAGTTCAAGGATAAATTTTAAATATTTATAATTTAATTTATCAAGAAATTAATAACGTCTAAATTGTCAACATGATACTGCTTTGAAGAGTAAAATTCAAGAATAATATTCATGTACCAAAAATAATTTGGACAGAAAAGAAATATATTTTTCGGGTAAATAGTACCCCGTGAATAGTACCATGTGAATAGTACTTTGGGAATAATACCTCGTAAATAGTACCCCGACATAAAAAGTATCCCAAATACCCGAGTGAATAATATTCGGGTGAATAGTAATTTAGGTGAATAGTAACTCGTGAATAGTACTCTGACACGAAAAGTGCTCTGAATACCCGATGAATAATACTAGAGTGAATAGTAACTCGTGAATAGTAACTTGTAAATAAAATACCAAATAAAATGATATTTCATGACGAGTACAAAAGAAATGATATCTCATACGAGTATAATAGAATATACGAAACTGCAAATGGATTTTCACCCGCCATGCGGTAATCCACGTAGACAGATCATTTCCATAATTTAATAAGGAATGAATACAAAGGATCATTCACCATGCATGCGGTAGTCCACACAGACAGGTTATTCCAACATAATAATAAAGAATGGAATAGCAAAAGAATTCACCAGGCATGCGATAGACCGCACAGACAGGTTATTCCAACAGAGTAATAAATAATGGAACGAGTTATGCGTATACGCATGCATGTGACGAGGATATTCAATGTAATAATAAAGAATGGAACCAGGTCATGCATAATCCGCATAGACAATATATTCCAACATAATAATAAAGAATTGAATAACATAAGAATTTCACCATGTATGCGGTACCTCGTATAGACAGGTTATTCCAACATAATAATAAAGAATGGAATAACAGAAGCTCTCTTCATGAATACGAAAGAAATTGTAACACCCCCTTCCCGAAAAGGAAAAGGAGGTCACGTGCAAAGCACAACAAACATCAAAATAAGTAAACAGAGCACTAATAACTTCAAAATACTAATAGTGATATCCATCAATGAAGTACTAAGTACAATTCTCCAAATAGAGTCAAAATTACCAAAACCAAAATTCGAAATAACCTAGATGGTCAAAGACAACTCTCTCATCACCCTAGCCCGAATCACCCCCTGTGAAACTGCCGAAGAAAAAATCTGAAGATGAGCCAATTGCCCAGTACGGATACAAATATACAAAAGATATACAACTGATATATAAAAACAACTAAGACAAAATACTGAACAAAGCCTCAAGTGTAAATACTGACGAAAATATATTCTCCAAAGATCTTAATGGAATATATCTAAATCAACAGAATTGATGAAACCAATAGAAGAATAAAGAAATAACGAACTGAAGGAACTAACTCAATGAATTGAACTGAACAAAAACAAACAAAACTAATATAATGAAATAATAGGCTGAATCAAATGGTTTAGTTTTATTTCATACCGAGTGAGCTCAAAAATATATATTCCCACACAGGCAAGTCAAAATAATGCCACACATGCAAGTCAAATGATGCCACACAGGCAAGTCAAATGATGCCACACAAGTAACCAAAATAATGTCACACAGGCAAATCACACATTGGACCGCGAATCCAAATGTATGCAAATCGGATAGGTGTGTTTGGCACAACATCACAAATCCGCAGAACAGAAATTTAGGGTTAACCTATACGCCTCCCACAACAAAACACCAAATGGCTCACTTCCTCCGAAGCCCAAAACGGAGACGTCGTGGACTAATCACACCGTCACGGAAAGTGTCATGCCTCTCCTGCCAAGACGACTTGCCTGTGGTACCCCCACAGGTGGTTATAGCTCAAGTATATACCCTACAATATATTCCAACAAAAATACTATATCACAACACATGAGACATAATACCAACAAAAGGGTTCTATATGTAAATGCTGAACCAAATTAAATTATAGTCACAAGGTCTCCAAAAAGAAGGTAGCAACATGTACCGCTCTACAATTATCAAAAATAAATACTAAACGTGATATCCTAATTCAAAGAGTACAAATACGAGTCATGTGTATCAACTCCAAAATGATACTAATATATTTATTTCACAAGAAACAATTATGTGAAATCATAACAAAATTCGAAATAAGAAAACAAACGAACAAATCAAATTTAACAAGAGTATCGCTGAAAGAGTACGGAATCCGTACCTTAATATAGTACCAAAATAATTCACTGAAGCCAAATATCACCCGATAGACCTTCTCAATCCATTCTATATAATCACCAAATTAATACAAGGCCATAAATGATATTACCAACTTTATATATTTTATATTTTTATAAATTCAACAAATTTAATCGAAATATATTTTAATATCCAACATAACTTAATGTAATAGTAATAATAAAATATAATTTTATTAGTTTCATGACCTCATGTACATATCACTGACTTTCCAATTTCAAAGTGTGATTTCCACTTTGTTTTATTAGCCATCATTCATGCCTTGAATTGTATATTATTTCAAATATATAATATAATATTGATTTAGGTAACTATTCACTAACATGCAAAAGTCAGATTACTTCCCTTGAATGAATCCATGCTAGCATAAGTAAAGCATGTAAATTACAAATAACAACGATATTTTTTTTTTGTCAAAACCGTAACTAATTAATTATATATGACTATCATAAGAATTAATATATATACACATATATTACCCAAAAGGAATCCAACTAGGAACACTAATAGAATTAAAGTTTGGTGGAAGAATTGGTACTCAAAATTTAAAGTTCATCTACTACATCTCCCAAAATCTATTAAGCTTATATTATAGTTATTATTACAATAATGGTTTACAATAAATTCCATGTGGCAATCATACCTTTATTCCGCCGATTGGAAGTCCCGAGCACCTCCTATTCTGATTTCTGTCCACAATCGACTCTTGCTTCTTATTTCTCTTTCCCTCAGTCACGTATAAAGCATATGCGAGTCTAATTAGGTTTTACTTGTTTATTTATATATCTTATTGTGTCTCCTAATTTGAATAGGATTTTAATATTACCCAAATACAAAATAGACCCAATTAGTATACAAACCCAAATTAATGTAATCACATATTTATTTTAGTTCACATAAATTAAATACAATTTGACCCAAACATAAGAAAAACCCAATTAAAATATGGATTTAAATATTATTTATTTATTTTATTTCTTTATTATATATTTTTTTCCCGGGTATTACATCACCTACCCCTTAAAAAGGATTCCGTCCCCGAAATCAAAAGAATGAACGTACCTAATTATCAAAAGATGCAGACACTCTGCTCGAATAGACTCCTCTATCTCCCAAGTAGCTTTCCACTCCGAATGATTTTACCACAAGACTTTAACAAAAGGAATTATCTTCCTCAATTTTAATTTAATCAGTTATTTAATTATCTACTAAAAGAATTTAATTTTCCAAACAAAACAAGGAAAAAAAGAAGGAAACAAAATCATTTACCTTTTCCAATTTAAATACAATTCTATAAGATAAAATCAATTAATATTTAATTATTAAAAAAAATGGGTTATTACATTTTTCACCCATTAAAAATAATTCCGTCCTTGGAATTCAAATAAGCTACAGAAAATTTTATTTTTATTTTTATTTACATGGCATAGTTATTCATAACTTTAGGTAAGATGTAACATCACCCTTTGTAACGATCAAGCCTGGTACGTCCATCGGTCCTCACAATTATCCATGTACTTGTAAAAGATTAGTCAGCTATCGTATCAAGCCCCGTTAAGATTCTTCGTTTCACATTGAATTAACCACGTGCTCCATAGCTGGTGCGGGTCCTCGTCAATTTTCTTGATTTTCGTTCTTGTAAACGTACGTACTCTTTGTAACATAATTCGAAAACACAAAATTTTCTCTTCATCTAAATACGATTCGAATACCCAAAATATTTAAAATTATATTTAATTTGTAAAATATTTATATTCTACACGTGACTAAGATTTAACAAAGTATTTTATTTTTATTTATTTATTTTACATAAATTCATACTAAACTCCAAGGACATCAGATAAACAAAACAACTATGCAAGCTATATTACTAACGACTCTCCCTAAGTCCTCAAGAGCTTCAAAATATCTCATCCTCGATTTGAACTAGTCCTCAAATATACACAAAAGAATATACAATTAAGATCTTTTGATTTCCATATAAAACTCCAATTCACATATTCTACCATTTATATGAGCAACTGTACTTATTCAAAATCTCTCAAAATTAATTAAATTTCATCACTTACTATCTAATCATTTAATAATTTAATCATCTCTTAGTGCAAACTTTAACCGAACAAATTCAAGATCTCCTCTTACTATCACAAAGAAATTTCATATCACATAACTCCAATATCTTACTAGAAAATAGCCGCAAAAATTGATCATTAGCCTCAAACGATTAATCTAATTATCTCAACTATTTACAACTCAAATTTACAAAAGATCCTTAATACTTAATAATTTTCCATTTATCATATTGCCTCATCAATACACATAACTCAATTTATCCACAACTTAACAAAACTAAATTATCACCCAAATCAAATCCTTAATTCTAAGATCATAATAGATTATTACCCAAAAGCACTATATAAAAAAATCTCCAAAACCAAATTATCATTGATACAAATAACCGCATCATAATCGCATCTCATCTATGATCATTTATTAACAGTACAAGGTATAACTTTATTCTCCTTAATGATCAAATCACAATCTTTAACTAATATTATTGCTCCAACGCATAACCATAATAATCTTAACAAATTATCTCACATTTCTCACATCAACTACAACTCGAAAAAAAAAAGCATGACACTTAATCAAAATCAAGACCAACAAAACAGGGAACACAATCGAATCAACCTCCTACGTCTACCAAGTGCTTTACCCAAAACTCACAGGTCAAACCTAAATAGGTTTTCTATAAGAAAGAACCTAACTCTGATACCATCTCTGTAACACCCCCTTCCCGAAAAGGAAAGGGAGGTCACGTGCAAAGCACAACAAACCTCAAAATAAGTAAACAGAGCACTAATAACTTCAAAATACTAATAGTGATATCCATCAATGAAGTACTAAATACAATTCTCCAAATAGAGTCAAAATAACCAAAACCAAAATTCGAAACAACCTAGATGGTCAAAGACAAATCTCTCATCACACTAGCCCCGAATCACCCCTGCAAACCTGCCGGAAGAAAAATACAGCATGAGCCAATTGCCCAGTACAGATACAAATATACAAAAGATATATGAAAACAACTGAGACAAAATACTGAACAAAGCCTCAAGTGTAAATATTGACGAAAATATATTCTCCAAAGATCTTAATGGAATATATCTAAATCAACAGAATTGATGAAACCAATAGAAGAATAAAGAAATAACAAACTGAATGAACTAACTCAATGAATTAAACTGAACAGAAACAAACAAAACTAATATAATGAAATAATAGGCTGAATCAAATGGTTGAGTTTTATTTCATACCGAGTAAGCTCAGAAATATACATTGCTACACAGGCAAGTCAAAACAATGCCACACAGGCAAGTCAAATGATGCCACACAAACAACCAAAATAATGCCACACAGGCAAATCACACATTGGACCGCGAATCCAAATTTATGCAAATCGGATAGGTGTGTTTGGCACAACATCACAAATCCGCAGAATAAAAAACTAGGGTTAACCCATACGCCTCCCACAATAAAACACCAAATGGCTCACTTCCTCCGGAGCCCAAAACGGAGACATCTGTGGCCTGTAGTGCATAGATGGACTTGGTATGATTATGACCAGAGATTATTCGGTATAATCATGACCGTAATGTTACAAATGATGTGGTAAAAGTCTTCATTGGTCGTAGTGCATTGATGGACAGTTGTTGGCGTGATCATGACCATTGGTGAAAACACGAATATCCTTGACCCGTAGTGCATGGATAATTTGTGGTCGTGATACTAATGAATATCATTGGCCGTAGTGCAGGGATGATGTGGTTTATTTATTAAGCTGAGTCTTAGCGATAAAAGTGATGAAAAACCTTTTAAATCATAGAAGATAGTAGACTTTATTCTCTACTTGACTCTTCTAATGGATTGCTTGATCCGCTGCAATTAAACTTGACGTTTGTTATATTTTATCAGTTTAACACTGTTGAAGGCTAACGATAAATTATTCTGCATTATCTTAGTCATAATATTTCTTACTAGGCTAGTTGAGTTCACCCTTTCTTTCACTGTTCTCTTCAGGAATGAGAACGTAGTAGGGACAAGTCAGAGAATGGAGTGATGGTCCGAGATGGTGTCATAGTAGTCCTCACTATCTATAAAATAGTGTGATAATAAATGTAATGAGGACTCCATTGAGTGTGGATATTGTCTAGATGACAATATTTGTATTAAAACTCATAGCATATGTTTTGTTTTGTCGTATTTTACACGACAGTTGTATTATAACGAATGAGTGGTTTGAGTTGTGATTCTGAGGACAGAATCCTTATAAGGAGGGAATGATGTAACAATCCAAAATTTTAATTATAATATTTAAATATTTATTGAATTATATAAATATTTAATGGACGTATTTATCGTTGAATAAGTATTTGTTTAATTGATTTGATGTGATTTGATTATTTATTTGTTTAATAAATAATTAATGAGTTAAGGAAAGTATGTATTTTGAAATAGTAATCTAATTTAATTTAATAATTAAGTTAGAGAGTTTATAATGATTAAATGAATTATTATAATATTTTATTTAATAAAGTGTGACAAATAACTTTATTATAAGTGGTTATTAAAATAAATTAAAGTAATTTTAATTTAGTTTTGCCAAACAAGGCTTATGTATATTAAGTCTTTAAGCTTTAAATTATTTTGCCAAACGAAGCCCTATTGCTTTTGGTTTTTAAATTTTGAATTAATAATAAAACCAATTATATAAATAATATATAAATAAAATATATTTATAATGGATATACGCTTATTATTTTGGTAACTGATAATAGTTATGGTGATTATTAATTAGGCCATATCAGTTTTTTAGTTTACGCATAATTGTTATCAGTTTAGTTTTATGTATATTCTATTTGGCTAAAGCCTAAGTAAGAAAAGAGAAGAAGTTTTGTCAGAGAAAAACTTAGAGACAAGAGAGTTTTGAGAGAGACTGTCAAGGGTTGGAGAGAAAGTTCTGAGTTTTAACAAGTGGTGGTCAAGCAAGTGAAGGTATGTTATATAAAACTTAAAACATATTACGGTATAATTTTATTGAATATCACTGTGTATGTTATAAAGTTTTACAAAAATTGTATGGAAATCATGTTTTTATAATTACGTATGATATTATAGGTATTTGTAATTGTAATCGTTATAACTAGCATGTATATATGTATATATATGTTGTATGCTAAAATACGTTCAAAGAGAAAAAAGAATTGGTTTTACAGTGGACATATGAGGATGAACATGAACGTATGTTTTGTATGATAATAGTATGTGATTGTATGTTAATTATGAAATTAAACGTTGAGTATATTGATTTGTTATAAAATTCAGAGAAATCGTAGTCTCAAGGAATCAAATTAGTTATAAATTTTGGTTACCATGTTCACTGTGTAAACAAATATCTATAATGGAGTTTTGGTTTTTTAAAAACAGTGCTTTCAAGAATTTAAGTTTTCTAAAATTATTGTTAAGTTGTGCTAAATTGGTATATGTATGATAAGTAAATGTTTATGAGTAATCCTTATAAGTTTTACGTCTTAATTTAGATGTTAGCAGTAGTAATTAATCCAGAATTTAGTTATTCTGTTCTTCGTGGTTGGGTTCTGCAAGTTTCGGCGCCCTAGTGCCAAAAATGGAGCCCCAGCGCCAAAATTCGCGCCCCAACGCTAGAAGTTCGTACCCAGTATTTGAAATTCATACCCATGGCGCCAATCTCGTATTCTTGGCGCATCAGATGACTTAGTTCATGTGCTTATGGCGCCGGAACAAAAGTCTGAGTCGGACAGTTTTGGCTTCCTATAGTAAAATGGCCATAACTTTCTCATACGAACTCCGATTGAGGTGATTTAAGATGATCCGGAACGAGGACGAGTAGACCTACAAATTTCGTTCTTTACATTTTTTGTTTTGAGGTCTGTAACAGTATTCAAAATGGTCATATTTAGGACTGTTATGTTTTGGGGGGCAATCGGAGGGCGTCGGGCATGCACATATGCATGTGTAGTGCTCCTGGCGATAAAAGATGATATCCTAAGTTACAAAACATGTATGTTAGTAAATATAATGATGCTTAACATTAATAAATAATGTATTAGATAAGTTATAGAAGCATAGTAAGCATTCACAAGAGAGGCAAATCTGGAGTGTAACGAATAAACGTCGAAACGTCGTGCCAAGTGTTAATGAACTTAAAAAGTGTTTCAATTCAATTGAAATGAATATTATAGGATATGAAATGGGTTTAATATAAAACCAATAAGTAGTCCTAGCAAGACTTAAGCACTTGAATGAACTTCGAGTTTGACTAAGAAGAAATATAGTGAGTCATAAGTCGAAAAGTTAACATAATCTAATTGAACATTGTGTGTTAATTAATAGGAAAGATTATGAGATATGGAGTAGAGTTTACATTACAATTATTATGTGTTGTTATGTGACTAATAGTTGATGTGTATGATTATATAATTGTGTAGGGCACGTGAAGTGCAGATAACTGTAAGCTGTTAAACTGTTATTGGTAAACAACGATCAAGGCAAGTCTTTCGGTTCCTATTTGTTACGTGGACTTGATGAACTATTTTAAATTGCATGATATGTTATACATGTTGAAATCATAAAATGTTAAAGTCAATTTATGACTGTATTGTTTTGGTTAAATAAGGAGGATTGAGTAAGGAACTCAATCTTTATATTTGCTATGTGAATTAAAAGCATGTATGCCATGTTACTTTAATTATTATGATATGTATTATTAGCATGTTATTATGTGCTATGTGATGCATGAAAACTGTTAGACTTTGTTGGGCTGTCGAGCTCACTCTTGCAAATAACCACTTTTACAGGTCAAGATTTTAAGGTAAAGATATGTGCTAAGTGAGTTATAGAGATCTATATTCACGAAGATTACTTATGGTTTATAAGAAATGTATTTCATATTTTGAACGTAACATGTTGTTGAATTATAAGTTGAGCTATCCAATGTATATGGATATTTAGTTATGATGTAAGACTTTGTATAGTCATTTTGTTGTAACGATTCATGATATAAGATTGAATCAAAGAGATGTAATGTAAAGGTTGCGATTCAGGGAAAGAAAGAAGGAAATGTATAAATGTTTTAAATATTTCGCAAATTTAGTGTTTTTAATATCGAATAATGATGTTAAATTAGAGATTTAATGTATAGTTAACGACCGAAGTTGAGATTTAAATGGTATGAATTTTGGGGTCGTTACATGTATAATTAAGTTTTTATTTGTATTTTATACCATGTATTTGGCGACTCAAGATGGGTGATGTATACCTATTTTGGGGGCGTCACAGTTGGTATCAAAGCTTAGAGATATGATCCCTGGCTAAGATGTGAGACTAGAACTAGGAGGGGAGAGACGGGGAATTCCTTCGCTAGTATGACCTACCTAAGTTTATTTGGTATTTAATTGGTCGGTCTGAGTATAGGGATAATATGTTGCATGTCAATTAACCCTTGTTTTGTGGCAGTATTTGAAAATGACATCCGAGTATGTTGAGAATAACAATGGAGCACAGGAGACCGTTGAGTCTCCACAAATCAATAATCAGGATAATGTGCATCAGGAAGGCGACAATCCTTGTGAGATCCCGAATTTTATGAAATAAAAGTATTCAATTTTTCTATTTTGGTAAATAGTTAAATTGAAAAAAGTTTAAAGTTAAGGGTCATATTTGAAAATTTTTCAAAGTAAGTAAGTTGTCATAAAATAATCGGTGATAAAAAATAAGAATGTCTGGCGTGGTTGCATAGTAGCTTTGCAGTATTGATTATTGATGCTTATGTGAGAAGTCACTCAGTTATACTCAATTATTTCTACAATAATTGCTGCATCATATCTCTCATATTATTGATTCAATTATTGTTACAGTATCATCTACATAATATGTTATATTATTAAATCAATAATTGAGACGACAAAGTTATTCATATTATTATTTGCAATATTGATAATGTCTAGAAGTTCTGTCAATGAGAGGTTTGGTCATCTAATTGCGCGCCAATAAGGAGAAATCCTTATCGAAAAGCCCCCTCTTTCCTGGGAACGACCTGGTTGTTAAATATTGTGAATTATAATATTAATGATGACTGTTATTAAAAATTGAATTTGAGTTCGGAGTTGAATTTGGAGACGCGGACGTGATATTCGAGTCCGGAACAATGAAATTAGTAAAAATAGACTATAAACACAAAAAATTTCGGGGTTGACTTTTTGGTCAAAAAGTCAACAGTTGACTTTTTCGGAAAAAGTCAAACTTCAAAATTTCAAAAATAAATTTTTTGATAAAAATAGTTCCATTGTGTTGGAATTATTAGTGTTAGTGAAAATCGACATTTATTTCGATATTAATTGATGTCTGGAAGTTATATTGACCAATCGGGTAATTAATCGGATAAATGAGCATTTAATTACTATTAATTCACATGATTATAACTATTTTTTCACATGTATGTACTATTGATTCACATTCTTGTACTATTAGGGGAGGTGGTGCAAGATTGATAATACTTGCATGACTAAGTTAAAAATGGAGGTATAGATGGAGGTACTGTGACGCCCCCAAAATAGGTCCATTCCACCCAACCCATTCTGAGTCGCCAAATACATGGTACAGAAATAACTACAACTTTATTAATACATTTGTCGTGCAAAATACGACAACATATATACTGTGAGTTTAAATACAATTATTGTCTTCTAGACAATATACATACCCAAATAAATCCCCATCATAATTATTGATACATCATTTTACAAAAATGGTGAGGACTACTAAACAACTCTCCCTAGAACTTTCATTCCATACCCAGACTGTACTCGTTATATTCTCGCCTCCGAGAAGAAAAATGGAACAAAAAGGAAAAGGGTGAGCTCGACTAAGCCTTGAAAAGAATATTATGACTAAGATAATATACAACAAAATTATCGTTAGTCTTCAACGGGGAAAAATATAATAGAATACAATAGACAACAAGTTTTAAATCAATATTCGCAGCGGAAATAATAATTCATTAGAAGAGTTAAGTAGAGAATGCAAACTACTATCTTCTATGTATGAATTTTAAAGTTCATCATCAATATTTTTATCCCTGTAACATCAATCAATATATATCTGGAATCATATATTCATCCTCGCACTACTGTGCCAAGGACATTCACCGATTGGTCATGTTCATCTAAACACTGCTCATCTTTGCACTACGGGCCAAAGATATTCATCGAAATCATTCATCTTTTGCACTCACGGGCCAAAGATATTCATCGTAAATCATTCATCTTTGCACTACTAAAGCCAAAGATATTCATCATAACTCATTCATCTTTGCTTTACTGTGCCAAAGATATTCAATAATATCATTATTTAAGACCGAGGATGATGAAAAATATTTTTAAATAAACGAATCCAATTGAAACAAAATGACAAGGATTAAGGATTAAGGATTCGTACTTTTTGTTTTATCCACGTCCAAAAATACCTCAAAAATAATCATAGTGGTGTAAAATTCAAGAATGATCAAAACATGGATACAATCAAAGCTAGTATCCGAATAGATATTTTGGACAAAAGAAGAAATTTCATTTTTCTATTGAATAGTGTCGATTGTGAATGAATAGTCAGATACGTGAATAGTGCCGTATCGTGAATAGTAATTCGACACCAAAAGATAGAAATTTCACAAAAACATCATCACGCTTCATGAATAGTATTCGTGAATAGTAACTCGTGAATAAGTAACTCATGAATAAGTAACTCATGAATAGTAACCCCGACATGAAAAAGTTCCAATTTGATAAAAGTTTCAACCAATATTTCAAAGATAATGATATTGAAGAAATAATATCATTTGAGAAGAAAATAACATCCCTTACCTCGAAAAG
The DNA here is from genome assembly GCA_020205605.1 of Panax ginseng. NCBI lineage: Eukaryota > Viridiplantae > Streptophyta > Magnoliopsida > Apiales > Araliaceae > Panax > Panax ginseng. The sequence goes on from CM035138.1 coordinate 27,285,316, forward strand.
ACAAGATTTCTTACAGTTGAAAAACAGGATATAGGCTATGACTTGAACTTTCACCAGTATAGCAATACTCAAAGTATACTCAAAATACTCACAAGAATATCGCTCGATAATATAGAGAGAAAACTTGATTTCGATGTGATTTTCAATTCTAACCTAAGCACCTATTTATAGGAAATTCTTAGAACACTAAAAGTTAGAAAATTTAATATAATAATAATATATATATATATATAAATTCTTACGCCCACTCTTTGAATTTTGAAAATCTGAATTCAAACCACATGCTAGACCCACTAATAACAAAAAAAACGTTTTTCATATTTTAAATATTTTAAACTTCCAAAAATCAATTATTTGAGACTTGAACTTTAATAATTCATAATAAATAGCCCTTTTATCAGAAAATTCGAATCTCATGAGTTTTTATAGGAAATTCAATTCTCTACAACTTTGCAGAAGAAAGTTTTTCCAAATTCCAAACAGAAATTGGCCGAAATCCACAAACGGGCGATTTTACAATTTATAATCAAATTCAAAATTCATAATAAATGGGGTCCACCGACATGTTTAACATGTTTTAAACATTTATTGCAACAAAAATACTCTTCCTCCTCATATACTCATATATCCCACATTCGTTGTAAAAATATCACCATTATTATATTATTAAAATATAATAATATATATTTAAATGAATTATTTTATCAGAAAAAGATAAAATATTAATTTTCAACAATTGTCACATTAAAAATTTTCTCCATCTATATCCTCATAAAATCAATATTTTTTTCTCATCGTATGAATCAATAATTAATTATTCACAAATAATATTACAGAATCACAATATTGACAACAGTGCGGTCCTGGGAAGAGGGCTTTCAATAAAGATTTCTCCTTACTAAGCGCAATTAGGTGACCAAACCTCTCCAGATGAGAACTTTCTAGACATTGCCAATAATGTTTTCTAATAATATTATTATTCGAGATAATATGAATTATTGCTTCGATAATGAAAAATCTTGTGTAATGACAATTATTGAAACAACAACAATATAAAATATCAATGCAAAGAATTATTAAATGAATAAAATAAAATATTGAATAGTAATTATCGTAACAATTATTGAGTAGTGCCTTCTTACGTAAGAATCAATAATTGGTGCAATACTGGTATCTTCTTGTTCAACGCGCGTATTAGTGTGTTTTAACCACCGGGTATTCCAACAGTGTAAACGATAACAACTACGCCGTTATTTTTAAACAACTTATTTTTGTCGTTTTCTTCCTCCAATCGCTTTCCGTTATGGGGCCCACACATGGTTGCTTGCTGTCGCATTTAATATTCCCGACAAGATTTAATATTCCACGACCAAACGAATTTTCTCCGACAATAATTAATATTATATAACCACTTGCTTATTTAAAATATTTGCGCATTTTACCCATAACTAACCACATTAATCAAATCCACCCTTACTATTTCAAAATAATAAATAAAGGAAATTCCTTTTTATTTAAAAAAATTTCGGGGTCTTACAACCTCCCCTCCTTATGAAATTTCGTCCTCGAAATTGACGTACGTACCTGGTGTTTCGAAAAGATGAAAATACCTCGCTTTCATTTTCATTTCCAACTCTCAGGTCATTTCCTCAATAGCATGGTTTCTCCACAAAACTTTAACTTGTGGTATAACCTCAGTATATAAGACATGTTCTTTCCTATCCAAGATCTTGACAGGTACCTCCTCGTACGTTAAGTCTTCGGCTATCTTGTCCGGTTCTAACTCAATGATGTGGTTCGGGTCGTCCACATATCATCGATACGTGAAAATCGTTATGAACACGCGTCATACTTGGCGGTAAAACGAGTCTATAGGCCACAGTTCCTATTCGATCAAGAATTTCAAATGGATTAATAAATCGAAGGTTTGAGTTTTCTTCACCTCACCGATTCTCGCTTTTGAAATAACAACTTCTTGCACCTCCTTCTTCAAATTCATCACTCCGATTGTGTAGCTTGAACAGCTTTAACTTTATCGATTAAAGTCGATTATACTCGTATATCATCACGTGGGTACCTAGAGTTTTCATCTCCATCTCTATTATTTGTAAATTATACGAAATTAGTTTTTGACAATATCGTACTCGTACTTGTATACAATCTTCTACTCAACACGTCACTACCGTTTCGCTTTTCCAAGCGGTATGGTCGAACATGTGTAAAATGAGTCTCCTCTTGAGTTCTTCGAAGCTCTTCCCACATTCTTTGCTCCATTCGAATTTTGTATCTCTACGAGTCAGCTGCGTTAATGGAATAGCGATTCGAGAATATCCTTCAACGAATCTCCGATAATAACCAACTAAGCCTGAAAGCTACATATTTCGATTACGATTTAGGTTGTTCTCAATCGTGACTCACATCCCAATCATGGATAAGACGTTACAATGACACCTATCGCTTTACTATCGCATACGAATATGGTGTCCCTACGGAGAGTGCGGCGGTGCATTCCACAAAGGAAGTCACCAGATAGAGGCTCGGGTATCAACTTCTATAGTTGGGTTTTAACTCCACGAAGTTCAATAGAGCCATTCGATATGAGATTTTAGAAATGGGTTTTGTCTGGGATTTAAAGTCGATACAAATTCAATATCACGCTACGGGAGTAGGCCAAGAAATTCTTCAGAAATACGTCGGGAAAAATCAATAACAACAGGAATATTATTCAAATCGACGTGTCTTTATTCAAATCCATAACATGGACTAAGAAAGCTTGACATTCGCTTTTCAATAAACAAATGGCTTTATAATTTAATATGAAAGAGTTTGACTTCAATGGTTTGGTTGCTTGAATTCAAATAATAAAGTTGCTTAAGAATATGAAAACTAACAACCTTACGTAAAGCAATCAATTTTGGCATGATGAGTAGTTAACCTTAAAATCACATCAAAAACAAATATCTCTATAGAAATAAGGTTAACAGTAATGTGATAGTGCCAACTGAATCAAGCAAGATTTCTAAACAACGGATGTAATAAAAGTTTCTCTTCACGAGTCTCCATAGATAGAGTCAAAGTCTAATTTCTCCGTAGTCAAATTCAAACGTTGAGCACAAGCAAGAGAGATAAAAGAATGGGTAGAACCCCAGATATCTAGTAAGGTATAAACTTCGCAAGAATTTATAATTAACTAACCTGTGCTAAACTCGTTCGGGTTCTCGTGATTTTGAATGGTCACGACAAACGCTTCTTCCAGAACCGTTGACTTTGACTTTTAAGGACATCCTTTAGAGTCACCATCCCATTGGACTTGGTTTCGCTATCAGTACACTCTCGAGCTATATGTCCTTCCTTTCCACAATTATAGCATACTGAACTGTTGTGGGCGGTTTGACCGATATGTCCCTCTTTCCGCATTTATAAGATATGATGGGTGGTCGTTTCTCCTCCCTGGAACCGATTCTTTCTTTGGGTACCGACGTCTTCACATGGTTATTGTTGAACCTTCTCTTCTTGAAATGTCCACTTGAGTCACCTCTCCTATTATCATGGCCACGATTACCACCCGAGTGGTTACCGCCTTTGTCCGTATTCTTTCCTCCCCGTTGGTTATCATCGTTTTGATGACTGCTGTCACCGATATGACCCTGGTTGTGGTCCCTCGGTTGAACATACTCGTTATCACGCCTAATAATTGAGCCCATTTACAACATCCTGAATATAAAGAAAATTTATGAGAGATAAGATATTGTCGAATCTCGGGTTTTAGACCCCTCAGAAACATACGCGTCATTCGTTCCTCATTTTCCACCAAATGAGGTGCAAACCTGGACAACTCCGCAAACTTCGCCTCATATTGAGACACCGTCATGTTGTTCTGCTCCAGTCTAATAAACTCCACTTCCTTCATATGACGAAAACTTTCAGGAAAGTATTTGTCATTAAATAGTTTCTGAAATGTCTCCCAAGACATGCTTTGGCCTTGTTGGATGGGTACGCTTCACAGACTCCCACCAGTGATCCGCTTTCGCCACGGAACATAAAGGTGGCAAATGGAACCTTCGTTTTTACGTGCATCCCAAGACATCGAATATCTTGGTGATTTGCTTGACCCATGTTTCCGCCATGATCGGATCAGCTTTCCTTAAATTTCGTGGTCCCAACTCTTTGAGCGCTTGGTTGTGACAACCCATGAATTGCTATCATTTCCTCCTATGTTTTGAACACGAGTCTCCTCGTCGATTTTGCATGAAGCGCAAAAAGCTTCTAAACATCCCGTCGTTTATCGTCTGCGCTTCATGGTGTTGTTATGGGAGATACATTGATGACTGTTGCACGTTCTCCTCGTTGGTAAAGACAGCATCTCCACGGTCTCATTCACTCCAATTGTTAATATTCTCGATCGACATTCTCAAATCTTGTCATAAAACAAGGGTTAATTAAGGAAATCAATATATCACATAATATCCCTATATACTAACCAACTAACAAATAAGCTTAGGTAGGACACACTAGCGAAGGATTTCATCTCTTCCCTCCTAGTTCTATTCCCCGATCTAAAATCGGGAGATCATATCCTAAGCTCGATACCAACCGTGACGCCCCAAAATAGGTCCATTCCACCCAACCCATTACGAGTCGCCAAATACATGGTACGTAAATAACTACAACTTTATTAATACATTTGTCGTGCAAAATACGACAACATATATATTGTGAGTTTAAATACAATTATTGTCTTCTAGACAATATACATACCCAAATAAATCCCCATCATAATTATTGATACATCATTTTACAAAATGGTGAGGACTACTAAACAACTCTCCCTAGAACTTTCATTCCATACCCCGACTGCATACTCGTTATATTCTCGCCTCACGAGAAGAAAAATGGAACAAAAAGGAAAAGGGTGAGCTCGACTAGCCAAAAAGAAGAATATTATGACTAAGATAATATACAACAAAATTATCGTTAGTCTTCAACAGGAAAAATATAATAGAATACAATAGACAACAAGTTTTAAATCAATATTCATAATGAAATAATAATTCATTAGAAGAGTTAAGTAGAGAATGCAAACTACTATCTTCTATGTATGAATTTTAAAGTTCATCATCAATATTTTTATCCCCGTAACATCAATCAATATATATCTGGAATCATATATTCATCCTTGCACTACTGTGCCAAGGACATTCACGATTGGGTCATGTTCATCTAAACACACATTCATCTTTTCAGACTACGGGCCAAAGATATTCATCGAAATCATTCATCTTTGCACTACGGGCCAAAGATATTCATCGAAATCATTCATCTTTGCACTATAAAGCCAAAGATATTCATCATAACTCATTCATCTTTGCACTACGTGCCAAAGATATTCAATAATATCATTATTTAAGACCGAGGATGATGAAAAATATTTTTAAATAAACGAATCCGGTGAAACAAAATGACAAGGATTAAGGATTAAGGATTCAGTACTTTGTTTTATCCACGTCCAAAAATACCTCAAAAATAATCATAGTGGTGTAAAATTCAAGAATGATCAAAACATGGATACAATCAAAGCTAGTATCCGAATAGATATTTTGGACAAAAAGAAGAAATTTCATTTTTTGGTGAATAGTGTAGATCGAAGTGAATAGTGTCAGATACGTGAATAGTGCCGATACGTGAATAGTAATTCGACACCAAAAGATAGAAATTTCACAAAAACATCATCACGCCTCGCTTCATGAATAGTATTCGTGAATAGAACTTCGTGAATAGTAACTCATGAATAAGAACTCATGAATAAGTTTGATACATGAAAAAGTTCCAATTTGATAAAAAGTTTCAACCAATATTTCAAAGATAATGATATTGAAGAAATAATATCATTTGAGAAGAAAATAACATCCCTTACCTCGAAAAGGTGACTTTAGTTGAAACACAGGATATAGGCTATGACTTGAACTTTCACATAGTATAGCAATACTCAAAGTATACTCAAAATACTCACAAGAATACGCTCGATAATATAGAGAGAAAACTCTTTTTCGATGTGATTTTCAATTCTAACCTAAGCACCTATTTATAGGAAATTGCTTAGAACACTAAAAGTTAGAAAATTTAATATAATAATAATATATATATATATATAAATTCTTACGCCCACTCTTTGAATTTTGAAAATCTGAATTCAAACCACATGCTAGACCCACTAATAACAAAAAAACGTTTTTCATATTTTAAATATTTTAAACTTCCAAAAATCAATTATTTTGAGACTTGAACTTTAATAATTCATAATAAATAGCCCTTTTATCAGAAAATTCGAATCTCGCGAGTTTTTATAGGAAATTCAATTCTCTACAACTTTGCAGAAGAAAGTTTTTCCAAATTCCAAACAGAAATTGGCCGAAATCCACAAACAGGCGATTTTACAAGCTATAATCAAATTTCAGTCAATAAATGGGGTCCACCGACATGTTTAACATGTTTTAAACATTTATTGCAACAAAAATACTCTTCCTCCTCATATACTCATATATCCCACATTCGTTGTAAAAATATCACCATTATTATATTATTAAAATATAATAATATATATTTAAATGAATTATTTTATCAGAAAAAGATAAAATATTAATTTTCAACAATTGTCACATTAAAAATTTTCTCCATCTATATCCTCATAAAATCAATATTTTTCTCATCGTATGAATCAATAATTAATTATTCACAAATAATATTACAGAATCACAATATTGACAACAGCGGTTCAGGGAAAGAGGGGCTTTCAATAAAGAGATTTCTCCTCTTGGCGGCGCAATTAGGTGACCAAACCTCTCCTTAGGCGTAACTTTCTAGACATTGCCAATAATGTTTTCTAATAATATTATTCAGATAATATGAATTATTGCTTCGATAATGAAAAATCTTGTGTAATGACAATTATTGAAACAACAACAATATAAAATATCAATGCAAAGAATTATTAAATCAATAAAATAAAATATTGAATAGTAATTATCGTAACAATTATTGAGTAGTGCCTTCTTTACGTAAGAATCAATAATTGGTGCAATACCGTGCTTCTTGCTCAACAACGCGTATTAGTGTGTTTTAACCACCGGGTATTCCAACAAAGGTAAACGATAACAACTACGCCAGTTATTTTTAAACAACTTATTTTTGTCGTTTTTTCCTCCAATCGCTTTCGTTATGGGGCCCACACATGGCGTCGCGTCGTCGCATTTAATATTCCCGACAAAGCATTTAATATTCCACGACCAAACTAATTTTCTCCAAATAATAATGAATATTATATAACCACTTGCTTATTTAAAATATTTATGATTTTACCCATAACTAACCACATTAATCAAATCCACCCTTACTATTTCAAAATAATAAATAAAGGAAATTCCTTTTTATTTAAAAAAATTTCGGGGTCTTACAGGTACTATACTGTAATTCGTATTTTTACATGATTATAACTATTGATTCACGTGATTGAACTATTGATTCACATTATTTACTATTAGGGGAGGTGGTGTAAGTTTGATAATACTTGTAGGACTAAATTAAAAATGAAGAAAAAAAGGGAGGTATTATACTGTAATATTTCGAGCACCAAAACGTGCAATTATTGAAACTATATTTTTCTATAAATAGAAGCTCATTCTTCCTTCATTTCTCACCAATTCACTAAAGCTATAGAGCAATTATTATAGAGAGAAAGAAGAAGAGAAGTCTACTATCTCACTATTCTAGTATCCAGTCTTCTTTTGAGGTAATGGATATTATTATTATAGTAAGGGGTATTATTTCTTTCGTATTCATGAAGAGAGCTATTATTATTCCATTCGTTATTATTCTGTTGGAATAACCTGTATACGTGGACTACCGTATACATGGTGAAATTCTTCTGTTATTCCATTCTTTATTATTATGTTGGAATAACATGTCTATGCGAAGTACTGCATACATGGTGAAATTCTTCTATTATTCCATTCTTTATTATTCTGTCGGAATATCCTGTCTGTGCGTTTACGCATGACCTGGTTCTATTCTTTATTATTATGTCGGAATATCTTGTCTGCGCGTTTACGCATGACCTGGTTCCATTGTTTATTATTACATTGGAATAACACGCTCGGTCTTGATTCATCGCACGCTCGGTGAATTCTTCTGTTATTCCATTATTTATTATTCTGTTGGATATCATGTCTGTGCGTTTACGCATGACTTGGTTCCATTCTTTATTATTCTGTTGGAATAACCTGTTTATGTGGATTACCGCATGCATGGTGAATGATCCTTCGTATTTATATGAATAGTATTTTCATTCAAAAGGGTTTCTGCCAGGGGCAGTTTCGTAATTTTTCTGACCCTCAAAAATTCTGGAAAAATTTGAAATGATAATTTGATGAGTTTTCTAGATTGTGTCCAAAAATGACAATTTTTGGATGTATAGATTAGGAGTTATGAATTTTATAGGAAAAGACTATTTTAAAAGTAAACCCTTATAACTCTTTGTGGTTAACTCCAAAATTGGTAAAATTTTTATTGGGAGTACATGTATATTACAGGAGTATACCCTGTAAAATTCGGAATTTTTGGACAAAAGTACCATTTATGATAAATGTCTAAATATTCGGCAGTTTTGGCCATATGAAAAATAGTAAATAAATTTTAAAAATTTTGAGAAAAATATATGTTCAATATGAGACTATATTCTGCTAAATCCCAGAAAAGAATAATTTTTGGGACTGATTTGGTATTTTTTATGAAAATAGTTTAGTTACGAACATATGAATTAAATATGTTATGTGAAGTTGAAAAATTGATAAATAAGATTTTATGGCTTGGAAATCCTTTATAGGGTATATGCAGATTTTTGATAAGGGATTTGATCATTGGTTATGAAATCTTATGAGTATGGCATTTTTGAATGATGAAATGCATTAATTGTTAAAGTGTAAACAATTGAAATAAATTGTTTATAAGTTTAAGAAGTGATTAAAATATTGTTATAATATTAATTATATTAGATTATGAGTTTATTAAGTGATTGATAATATTTGGATAAATTTAAAGTCTTTAATATTTATCATTGTTTTCGTTTGATTAATGCTTATATCATTGTCATCATCCCCATGCTTATATTATGTTGAAAGTCATCTTTTGCCGTAGTGCATAGATGGACTTGGTATGATTATGACCAGAGATTATTCGGTATAATCATGACCGTAATGTTACAAATGATGTGGTAAAAGTCCTCATTGGCCGTAGTGCATTGATGGACAGTTTTTGGTATGATTATGGCTATGGATTCTCTTCTGCCAAGGGTGCAAAGATGAATTATTTTATGGCATGATCATGACCGTTGATGAAAACAAGATTATCTTTGGCCCGTAGTGCATGGATAATTCGTGGTCGTGATATTAACGAATATCCTTAGCCGTAGTGCATGGATAATTCAGTGATATGAATTGATTATCGAAATGAGTTTCAAATGATGAAATATAAATTCATGGATGTGATATTAACGAATATCCTCGGTAGTAGTGTGTTGGGCTTTGACAAAACGCACAAATGAAATTAAAATTTTAAAGCAATTTCAAACCCAAAAAACAGGATCCATGCGAAAAATCAATTAATTCAGAGGTTTAGAGATTATACCGGATATGAAAAACAAGAATCAAAGATAATGCTACTCGAATCTCCAACTTAATACAAACCGATTGCGCCTCTACAGATTCACATTTAACGCCGCATTTAACCCGTCGAACGATTCTCGCAATAAGAAGGACTTGCAGACTAGCTACCAAAAGGAATGGATTTTCAAACTGTTTTTTCTCTAGTCTCTTTCTAAGAGCGGCTTAGGTTTTTCAATTATGATATCACCCTAAGTAGTCGCTATATATCATATATATAGTAGTTAAAAGGAATTAATCAAATCAAAACCTAATTTCATAAAATTAATTTATATATATATATATATATATCTTAATTAAGTCTTACTTAATTAATATACATATATACAATTATCCTTTTAATTTAAATTCGTGATTTAAATACTATTAATCATATTAATATATTTAAATCCTTAAAATTTAAATTAATTCCCTTTTAAATAACGTTCTATGTGTGTGACCCTATAGGTTATTATTACGTTGGCAATAATTTTAAAATTATATTATAAAATTATAAACAGTGAACGACATCTAGTAATGCATCACTGCTACCCAAGTAATAATAAGATCGATGATTCGATGCAACCTTTTCGTGACCAATGTTTCAATGTAATTTAATCCTTTTAACCTTAATATCCTAGATTAAACTCGAGTCATGGAATGTGTCATACTCTTCATAATTTAATCTCGAGTTTTCTTGATCAATGAGTAGACTATATGAAACAAATCACTATTTGAGCATGGCCATGCATTTCATAGTCCTACTCAATCAAGAGGCCTATGGATATCACCCATAATATATAGGATGGTTAAATTCCATCTAGATCACTCATATTTCTCACACGATTAATGATGAACCCAATAATCACCTTTATAGTCCACCCTATTAAAGGTGACATTTGATGATATCAAAGTACATAAATTCTCGTGTAGTAATATAGCGATTTCGTGGTCGGAGGACCATTACATCATTGTCACTATGAGAATTGCTAATGACACTTCGCATAATGCTCCATATAGAATTCTCATGGTGGTTTACATCCAAAGACATCGTTTCTCGAACATGTACCTATGCATCGACTTAATATCTCATATATTTATGACCAATGAGATTTGGTCATCATTCGATCCACATATTAGTCTCAATGCATCATTGTTGTCCCATCAACAATGATACTCGATTAAGGACATTTAAGAACAACGATACTAATGGTAATATATAATCTCATGTTCAAGTCACATACTTGAAACTATATAATTTGTATCATTATTCTAAGGAATTTTATTATGTTAACAATTATATTACGCAGTAAATAAAATCATAATAAAATCATATATTTATTCAATCAAATATAATATCAAAACGTTAAGCAATTATATCAAATAATTGGCCTCTAGGGCATAAACTCTAACATAGTGCAGGGGTGATTCGATGATGTGGATTATTTATTAAGCTGAGTCTCAGCGATAAAATATTGATTATACACTTTTAATTCGTAGAAGATAGTAGATATCATGCTCTACTTGACTCTTCTAAAATACAGTTGTATGTCTTTAGCCTGTAGTGCAAAGATGAATTGTTAATGAATATCTTTGGCCGTAGTACAAAGATGAATTTATTAGTATGATTATGAGCAGGAATTGTGATTTGGTATAACCATGATTTTTGATGTTTCAGGTGAAGATAGGTGATGAGAATTATCTTCGTCCTAGGTGCGAAGAGGAATTTAGAACCACAATTATGATTATGAGTTATTCATATGATTGTGGACAGGAACTGTTGATTGATTTTACAGGGATAAAACATAGTCGGTGGACTTTTAACATGGAGAACATAATAGACCTTATGGTCTATTTGACTCTTTTAATGGATTGCTCGTTCCGCTGCAACTATGGTTGAAAAGTTTTATCATCTACCATATGTTCTAAATCTCTGATTTATTATTGACGAAGGCTATTGATAATTTAATTATCTTTAGTCATGATATTCTTTACTGGGCTATTTGTGCTCACCCTTTGCTTCACAATTCCTTTCAGGTAATAAGAGTGTTTCCGGGTAGAGCGGGGATAATAGGGGAATAGAACGGTAGTCTATAGCTGTTGAGGTTCTCCCTAAATAGTATGGAAATAATTTTGTTGAGAACTTTAGATAAGTATGTCGTATTGTATACATCATTTGATATTTAATTTTGGTGAACCGAATAGGGTGAGGTGAACCCAACTTTGGAAGGGTGTTTTGCCACTATCAGACAAAATGTCTAGTGACATACAACCTCGTGTTATCATAAGACAGGGTTGTGCACATCCACTTGCTGAGTATATCTACGAGCACTACCTATATGATCTTGGAGTTTATTTGAGATATAATTTTCACTTGGAGACAACGGAGATAATTATATAGAAAGAGAAGACTCACCATTGGAAAGAAGATGATAGTAATCTTCTTATTTTTCTTTGGGGACTTTTAGGTCAACTAAGGATAATTCTGTGGACATATGATATCTATCATAACCTAGACGCATAGCCTCCCATGTACGAAGGTTTCCTTGAGCACTTCCCAAAGATTTTAATTTCTAAAACAATTATTGACTGTACCTTTATGTAAGGTACCATTGTAAGGTCTTGTGGTCAAGGCACCATGAGAGTTATATATATTTGTATTAAAACTCACAGCTTATCTGTTGTCGTACTCTGCACGACAGTTCAACAGTTGTATAAATGAAGTTTATATTTGATTTTTATAGTATAATATTTGGCGACTTAAGATGGGTGATGTATGTCTATTTTGGGGGCGTCACAATCATCATGCAAACAACAACACTGACCAAATGATGAATGATGGAATGTTCAGAGGCTTTATGCAATTCATGCAACATCAGGCGAGAACGGCTCCTGTCCAAAATATAGGTGGAAACACTAGAGACGGTCACCGCTAAACAGTTCAAGGAGCTCGGACCACCAGAGTTTGTTGGAGAGCCAAAATTACTTAAGGCGGAAGAGTGGATAAAGCAGATCACCAAGATATTTGATGTCTTGGGATGCTCCGAGGAGCAAAAGGTTCCCTTTGCCACCTTTATGTTGCGAGGAGAGGCAGATTACTGGTGGGAATCGGTAAAGCGTACTCAACCTGCCGCATTGAAGATGTCTTGGGAGAATTTCCAAGAACTATTCAACGACAAGTACTTTCCTGAAAGTATTCGTCACATGAAAGAGGTAGAGTTCATCAAGTTGGAGCAGAACAATATAACCGTGTCACAGTACGAAGCTAAGTTTGCCGAGTTGTCCCGATTTGCGTCTCACTTGGTTGACAATGAGGAGAGGATGACGCAGATGTTTCTAAGAGGTTTGAAACCCGAGATACGTCAATATCTAATTTCTCATAAACTGTGTTTGTATTCAGATGTTGTAAATAAGGCTCAGTTATTGGAGCGCGATAACGAGTCAACGCAACCAAGAGAAAGCAACCGACAAAATGATAATACCAGTGGTAGCAGTCATCGAAGCGGTGACAACAAACATAGAGGAAATCAATATGCCAGAAATGGTAACCACTTCGGTGGTAATCATGGCCAAGACAATAAGAGTGGACATTTCAAGAAGAGGAGATTCAATAATGATGGAAAAACATCAGCACCAGCACCCGTTGCTAAACAAGGAGAACGACCACCTATCATATGCTTCAAATGCGGAGGGGAGGGACACATCAGTCCAAACTGCGCGATGTCGTCCAAAGCGTGTTATAATTGTGGAAGAGAAGGTCACCTAGCCCGATTTTTTGTCGGGCACCGAAGACAAGTTCAGTGTGATGGAGGCACCAAAGGCTGTCCCAGAAAAGTCAAAGTCGGTAGTTCAAGGGAGAGCATTTGTTGTGACCTCCTAGAAAGCAAGGAACCCGAACGAGGTCATCACGGGTAAGCTTATCATAAACTCTAGCGAAGTCTATACCTTATTTGATACTGGTTCTACCCATTCTTTTATTTCTCTTACTTGCGATCAACGTTTAAATTTGACTCCGGAGAAGTTAGACTTTGACTTATCGGTTGAAACTCCATTGGGAGAAACCTTCATTACATCCACTGTTTATAAGTCTTGTTTGGTTCAAATCGGTTCCCTCATATTACCTGTCGATCTTATTTCATTAAAAATTCTTGCATTTGATGTGATTCTAGGGATTGATTGGTTAACTACTCATCATGCAAAAATTAATTATTTTTGTAAGGTTGTTAGCTTTCATATTCCTAACCAACCTGTTATGCGAATTCAAGCGACCAAACCATTAAAATCAATCACGGTCATCTCAAGTCATAAAGTTATTCGTTTATTGAAAAATGGATGTCAAGCTTTTTTTAGCTCATGTCACAGATTTAAACAAAAATACATCAGATTTGAATGATATTCTATTGTTAATAAATTCCCTGACGTATTTCCCGAAGAACTTCCTAGCCTACCCCCGGAGCGTGAAATAGAGTTTGGTATCGACCTTGAACCCGGTACAAAACCCATTTTCAAAGCCCCATATTTAATGGCTCCTATTGAACTTCAGGAGTTAAAAACCCAACTACAGGAATTGTTAGACATCGGTTTCATTCATGGCTCCTGTTCTATTCGTGAAGAAGAAAGATGGAAGTATGCGACTTTGTATTGATTATCGGGAGTTGAATCATGTCACCATCAAAAATAGGTACCCGTTGCCTCGCATTGATGACCTGTTTGACCAGTTAAAAGTAGCACAATTCTTTTCAAAGATCGATCTTCGTTCTGGATATCATCAGCTGAAGGTTAAAACTGACGATATTCCAAAGACTGCCTTCGGAACTCGGTACGGGCATTATGAATTCTTAGTCATGTCTTTTGGATTGACTAATGCTCCTGCTGCCTTCATGGACACGATGAACCGAGTATTCAAGAAATATTTGGATCACTTTGTGGTAGTCTTTATTGATGACATCCTCATATACTCCAAAACCCGTGAAGATCATGAGCAACACTTGAGGCTGATACTCCAAAAGCTTCGTGAAAATAAGCTATATGCCAAGTTAAAGAAATGTGAGTTCTGGCTTGAGGAAGTTGCATTCCTTAGGCACGTAATATAAAATCATGGAATATCTGTTGACCCGGCAAATTGAAGCAATTCAAAGCTAGGAGCAACCCAAGTCAGTGACCTAAGTACGTAGTTTTCTCGGCTTAGCTGGTTATTATCGGAGATTCGTAGAAGGGTTTTCATGAATCGCTACTCCATTAACTCAGCTGACTCAGAAAGATACCTCGGTTGGAGCGAGGAATATGAGAAGAGTTTTCAAGAACTCAAGAGGAGGCTTATTTTGGCACCTGTTCTAACAATATTATCTGGCTCGGAGGGATTTGTCATCTACAGTGATGCTTCAGGCAAAGGGTTAGGACGTGTTCTCATGCAACATGGGAAAGTCATAGCTTATGCCTCACGACAACTCAAAGAATATGAGAGGAATTATCCTAGTCATGATCTAGAGTTGGCAGCTGTCGTTTTTGCGCTTAAGATTTCGAGGCATTACCTGTATGGAGAGAAGGTGGAGATCTATACGGATCATAAAAGCCTCAAATATTTCTTCACTCAAAAGGAACTCAACATGCGGCAACGACGATGGCTTGAGCTATTGAAATATTACGATCATACCATTCAATACCATCCTGGAAAAGAGAATGTAGTAGATGATGCATTGAGTAGAAGATCATACGCGGGTACGAGTGCATTATTGTCAAAGCAAAGGCCTATTTTATATGACTTACAAAGGATGGAGATAGAGCTAAAGACTCCAGGGACCCATGTGATGATGGCAAATATACGAGTAGAACCGACTTTAATCGATAAAGTTTAAGCTGCTCAAGCTACAGACCTAGAGCTAATGCGTATGAGGAAGAAAGTGCAAGAAGGTGATATTTCGGAAGCAAGAATCGATGAAGAAGGAATACTTCGAGTCAACTCTAGACTTTGTGTTCCTAACGATTCTGACTTAAAGTATAAAATCATGATGGAGGCGCATAACACACCGTTTGCAATCCATCCTGGGAGTACCAAAATGTATCGTGATCTTCGTCATACATTTTGGTGGAGCAATATGAAGAGAGAGATAGCGGAGTTTATCTCAAGGTGTCTAACTTGTCAATGAGTCAAGGTGGAGTATCAAGTGCCAAAAGGTCCATTGCAATCGCTTCAAATTCCAGAATGGAAGTGGGAGCACATTACCATGGATTTCGTTACTGGTCTTCCCAAGGTTTCTCAAGGCATAGATGTGATTTGGTCATTGTTGATAGATTGACCAAGTCGGCTCATTTCTTACCTATACGAGAAACTTATACACTTGAACGTCTTGCTCGTATGTACATAAACGAGATTGTAAGATTGCATGGTATGCCCGTATCCATAGTTTCTGATCGAGACCCAAGATTCACTTCACGATTTTGGGTTAGTTTGCAAAAAGTTATTGGCACGGATTTAAGATTTAGTTCAGCATATCATCCTCAAACGGACGGGCAGTCAAAGAGGACTATTCAAACTCTTGAAGATTTATTAAGACTCTGTGTCCTTGACTTCAAAGGAAGTTGGGACAAGTTCTTATCATTGGTGGAGTTTTCCTACAATAACAGTTATCAAGCAAGTATTAGCATGGCTCCATTTTAGGCGTTGTATGGAAGAAAGTGTCGTTCTCCAGTATGCTGGGATGAGGTGGGTGAAGCAACGTTGTTGGGACCGGATTTGGTACGTATGACTACGGAAAAGATTCAAACGATCCGACAACGTATAAAAACCTCACAAGATCGACAAAAGAGTTATGCTGATCTTCATCGAAAGGATGTGGAATTCAATATTGGAGATCAGTGTTGTTACGTGTTGCTCCATAGAAAGGAGTTACGAGATTTGGAAAGAGAGGAAAGCTCAATCCTCGATTCATTGACCCATTTTTAATCCTCGATCGAGTAGGAACTGTGGCCTATTAGACTCGCCTTACCGCCAAGTATGTCTCGTGTTCATAATATTTTTCACATATCTATGTTACGTAAATATGTGAAAGACTCGAACCATATTATTGAATTAGAACCAGACAAGATAGAGGAAGATTTAACATATGAAGAGTTACGTGTTAAAATCTTAGATAAGAAGGATCATATTCTACGCTCCAAGGTTATACCTCAAGTCAAAGTTTTATGGAGAAACCACGATGTTGAGGAAATGACCTGGGAGTTAGAATCTGAAATGAAGTCAAGGTATCCTCACCTCTTCAACATACCAGGTACGCACCCTAATTTCGAGGACGAAATTTCATAAGAAGGGGAGGTTGTAAGACCCCAACTTTTATAAATAAAGATTAAATTTTCTCGAAATATATTTTTGAATATTATGGTGTGGATATGATATAATGTTATAGTTGTAGGTAATATTTACAAATTTTGCAAAAGTAAACAAGTGGTTATATAATATTCGATTGGTCGTGGAATATTCGCTTTTAATGAGAAAATATTAAATGACGACTCAAGACAATCATCATTAAGTGGACCCTATTAAGGAAGTATTGTCGTAGTAAGAAAACACCATGTAATTATCTTTTTATAAAAATAACGGCGGAAGTGTTACCGTTAAAACTGTTGAACTACCCGGTAGTAAAAGTACAGTAATACGCGTGATTGCATAGTAGCACACGGTATTAGTTATTGATGCTTACGTGAGAAGTCATTCAGTTATACTCTGTCAGGAATAAACATGTGAATGATATTCCTATTTAATATATGATTTGATTATGATATATATGAATGAATATGCAAGTATGCTTGCATTAAGAAAAGTTGTAAAGTCCTTTGATAGATAATAGAAATATATGTACAAGGACTTAGAATGAATTGATCAAATATGTTAGGTTGATCCTACATAAGCAAAACAGCTTTGTAAAGTCCTTAAAAAGAAATGATGTACAAGGACTATAAATATAGAAAGATCAAGCGTGTTAGGTTGATCTTATGATGTAATAGATAGGATTGTCTGATCATCGAGTACTGTACCAGAAGTCGTAGTTTTCCAGGAAAGTCAAGGTTAACTCGAGAGCTATCGAGGCAGAATAGGAGTATGCAAGATAGTAGATCTCGGAGTTCGTACACCTCCAGGGGAAACGAAGAAGGATAGTAGTGTGTCGAGTAGAGCTTCCTCGGGATCGTAGTGTGCTGAGGAAGTCATGTTCAGAATTGTAGAGACAGCCTGCCTACGAGCCGACAAGTCATCTGCCGAAGCCAAGACAGAAATATAGACTACACTCAGAGTCGTAGAGTCTACCGATGCTGAAGCCAAGTCAAGGATCGTAGACTACACTCGAGATCGTAGAGTCTAGTGATGCCGAAGCCAAGTCAAGGATCATAGACTACACTCGAGATCGTAGAGTCTAGTAATGCTGAAGCCATGTCAAGGATCGTAGACTACACTCTGAGTTCGTAGAGTCTAGTGATTACACGCAGAGATAGTAGTCGAGCAAGATCAGATGAAGACAACAAGCACAAGGCAGAAATCGTAGAGTGTCAAGATCTGATCTAAGGATCAGAGTGTCTCGCGTGTAAAAGTGAATCATAGAGTGCGAGAACTCACGACCTCGCAGCAAGTGCTCATATCGCATAAGCGTAATCGTAGAGCAAGTACGATTCTCAACTAATGAGCACTCCCAGAATATCCAAAGGAACGAAGCCTCTGGTTGGCACTGCAAAGATACATCTCACCTGAAGAGAACCAGAGAGCACTCAACGAATGGCACGCAAGCTAACAGAAGATCTAAGCACCAACCCAATCAGCATTAAGATTGAGTTGTAAAGCCATTCGAGATAAAGTCTTCCACAAGACAATCATAAGAAGACTTCAGTAACTGACTAAAGAAAGTCAGCAAGTGCAGTAGCTGTCAAGAAGACAGAAGACAACGATCTTGGAAGCTACCAGGATCGTAGTGTTTGCCAAACAAAGAAAGAACTGATGGAATGTGCACAGAGATGTTGGTCAGCCTCTGAAGAACAAGGCTAAAGTGATTAAGTGTAGGGTCAGTCCATTGATGATAAGTGAACGGGAGATCACCAGGAGAAAGCGAGCTGGACGCGCCACAAATCTAAAGTGTCTTGCTATTCAGTAGGGGCCAGATCAAAGGAGTCAAGCCATCAGTCTCTGAGAACTGTTGAAGCAAACAGAAGTGTTGAAGCACTGCACAATAGAAGGAAGAGGTGTTCTACATTGGAGATCCAATCAACACTCTTCAAGATCGTAGTGTTAACTCTACCAGTCAATGAGCAACACTCAATATGACACTACGATCAGGTCCTCGAAGACGTGCATCAGAATCGTAGAGTTCGAACACCCGAAGACTGAAGCATTGACAACGGTTCAATCTGAAGGATGGTATTCAGAAAAAAGCTTATTGAGAGCATCGATGCAAAAGGACAACCTCTGATCGAGAAATCAGAAGGAGATAATAAAGTCTTCAACCTGCCCAAGACATTAAAGTGACAACTCTGACGGGTAAGTGAAACAGTAGACTGTAATGTCAGATAAAGTATGACATGTCACATCAGCAGTCTACCTCAAGCAACTCGAGATCTGTGAAGATATTTGAATAGCCTTCAACGGCTACTTTCCAACAGAAGGATTGGGAAGGAGTATAAATCAGGAAGAGCTTCAAAGATCTAGGGTTACTGGAGTTGTCGATTTTGGAGAGAAGGTGGACTGATCTAAACCATGTGAGATAGTGAGTCCAAAGGCTCACTCTATGATCCACCAAGTACACTCAGAGACATGCAAAGAAAGAAGTAGAAGTGAGAGTTCTACAATGTAGAAGTGAGAGTTCTAATACTTAAAGAGTGTTCTGAACTGTCGAGATAAAGAAGAGCATCATGTCTTCTTGATGTCCATCATAGGAAGACTCTAAGTACAATAGAGAAGAGCCTACAATCATCTTAGCAAGTCCATCATGAGAAGGCATCCAATAGCAAGAAGGGAGATCACAAATGTCATCTTGGTGTCAAGTATGAGAAAGCTTCTAAGTACCTAACAGAAGAGCTTACAGTCATCTTAGAAGCCTACCATGTGCAGCCATCAAGTACCAAGGAGAAGGATCTTCAAGGCAGTTCATAAAGGGGTCATCCGAAGAGGTTGAGTAACCAAAGAAGCTGAGCATCATGCAACACTCAGCTGCACTTCAAGGATGATCAAGCCAAGCTGCTAAGGATAGAAGATGTTCAGAGCATGAAGACATCTTAGAAATTTCAAAGACCGACTCCAACAACAACAAACAAACAACTCATCAAAGCTGTACCTGAGGGGTCCTTGTCCGAAGGGACTAAATAAAGCAGGGCTAGAAGGGTCCTTTTCCGGAGGGACTAAATGAAGTTTCAAGCCTGCTGGGCTTGAAGAGTTCCTAGGGAACTAGAGGAGTCCCAAGGCTGCTGGCCTTGAAGAGTTCTTAGTGAACTAAAGTCCCAAGGCTGCTGGCCTTGAAGGAATCGTAGAGATTCAAGGTGTTGCCCTTCCTTAGTGGAAATCCTGCTAGTTGAAAGCAGAAGAGTGGATTAGGAGCTTGAGTCTCTGAACTACTTAAAACCCCTTGTGTCTTTTACATTATGTCATTTACATTATGCACTATAACTGCTATGTATGTTTTAACTGCTTACAACTAAACTAACTCCACGAACAATGTATGTATGATTATGAATATATCAATGAAGGGGTTCTTTTACTTATTTCGTTGTGCTTGAAAAGATTCTTATGTTTGTCATATGCTAAATTATGAGCAATACAAAGTAAACCAGAAAAGTATTTGAAATTGAAAAGGATCTATTCAACCCCCCTTCTAGATCTATTGTGCCTACTGGGAACTAACATACTCAATTATTGATATAGCAATTGCTGCATCATATCTCTCATATTATTGATTCGATTATTGTTACAGTATCATCTGCATTATATGATATATTATTAAATCAATAATTGAGACGACAAAGTTATTCATATTATTAAATTACAATATTTATAATGTCTAGAAGTTACATCGAGGAGAGGTTTGGTCACCTAATTGCGGCGCCAATAAGGAGAAATCTTATCGTAAAGCCCTCTTTCCGAGAAAGCGACACGGTTGTTAAATATTGTGAGTTATAATATTAATGATGAATAAGTTCGTGTTGATTAAAGATGAATTTGATAGTTCCATTGTGTTGGGATTATTAGTGTTAGTGGAAATCGACATCTATTCCGATGATAATTGATGTCTAGGGTTATATTGATAAATCGGGTAATTTATCAGATAAATGAGCAATTAATTGCTACTAATTCACATGCTTATATAACTATTTATTCACATGTGTGTACTATTGAATCACATTCATGTACTATTAGGGGAGTTGGTGCAAGATTGATAATACTTGCATGACTAAGTTAAAAATGGAGGTATAGATAGAGGTACTATACTGTAATTCATATTTTTTACATGATTATACTATTGATTCACATGATTGAACTATCGATTCACATTATTTACTATTAGGGGAGGTGGTGCAAGTTTGATAATACTTGCAGGACTAAATTAAAAATGAAAGAAAAGTTGGAGGTATTGTACTGTAATATTTCGAGCCCTAAAACGTGCAATTATCGAAACTATATTTTCCTATAAATAGAAGCTAATTTCTTCATTATTCTTCACCAATTCACTCAAGCTATAGAGCATTTATTATAGAGAGAAATTATAGAGAGAAAGAAGAAGAGAAGTCTGCTACCTCACTATTCCAGTATCCAGTCTTCTTTTGAGGTAAGGGGTATTATTCTTTCGTATTCATGAAGAGAGTTATTTTCTTTCAATACTGTAAGGGTTTTTATTCCATTCTTTATTATTATGTTGGAATAACTTTATACATACAAAGTACCGCATACATGGTAAAATTCTTACGTTATTTCATTCTTTATTATTCATTGGAATAACTCGTGCTGCAAGGCCTCATCGCATGCCCAGTGAATTCTCGTTGTTATTCCATTCTTTATTATTACATTGGAACATCCCGTCGCGTGGTGGTTTACGCATGACCTGGTTCCGCTCTTTATTATTCTGTTGGAACATCCTGTCTGTACGTTTACGCATGACCTGGTTCCGTTCTTTATTATTCTGTTGGAATATCCTGTTTGTACGGATTACGCATGACCTAGTTCCATTCTTTATTACTTGTGGAAATGATATGTCTACGTGGATTACCGCATGGCGGGTGAAAATCCATTTGCAGTTTTATATATTCTATTATACTCAGTTGTTTAAAGTTTTGG
Source organism: Panax ginseng (assembly GCA_020205605.1). Classification (NCBI taxonomy): domain Eukaryota; kingdom Viridiplantae; phylum Streptophyta; class Magnoliopsida; order Apiales; family Araliaceae; genus Panax; species Panax ginseng. The sequence continues at coordinate 27,307,309 of CM035138.1, forward strand.
CTTCTATACCATGAAATTAGTGGAATATCCTTGATATTTGCGCTTCATCCAGTATCTTTTCATGGAAATATTTTTCTGAGCATTCTTGAACTTGTTTAATTGAATTCTTATATCATTGTCATCATCCTCATGTTTATATATATTGAAAGTCATCTGTGGCCTGTAGTGCATAGATGGACTTGGTATGATTATGACCAGGGATTATTCGGTATAATCATGACCGTAATGTTACAAATGATGTGATAAAAGTCCTCATTGGCCGTAGTGCATTGATGGACAGTTGTTGGCATGATCATGACCATTGATGAATACACGAATATCCTTAGCCCGTAGTGCATGGGTAATTTGTGGTCGTGATACTAATGAATATCCTTGGCCGTAGTGCAAGGATGATGTGGTTTATTTATTAAGCTGAGTCTCAGCGATAAAAGTGATGAAAAACCTTTTAAATCATAGAAGATAATAGACTTTATTCTCTACTTGACCATTCTAATGGATTGCTTATTCCGCTGCAGTTAAACTTGATGTTTGTTATATTTTATCAGTTTAACACTGTTGAAGGCTAACGATAAATTATTCTACATTATCTTAGTCATAATATTTCTTACTGGGCTAGTTGAGCTCACCCTTTCTTTCACTGTTCTCTTCAGGAAATGAGAACGTAGCAAGGATGAGTCGGGGAATGGAGTCATGGTCCGAGATGGTGTCATAGTAGTCCTCAATATTCTATAAAATAGTGTGATAATAAATGTAATGAGGACTCTATTGAGTGTGAATATTGTCTAGATGACAATATTTGTATTAAAACTTATAGCATCTGTTTTGTCGTATTTTACACGACAGTTGTATAATTAAGTTTTTATTTGTATTTTGTACCATGTATTTGGCGACTCAAGATGGGTGATGTATACTTATTTTGGGGGCGTCACAATATACATTTGAAATGGGATTCTTATTCTCACTAGCATATCTTTAATTAAATATTGCCGAACTATATATATTGAGGGTAATATAGTTTGAAGAAAATAGAAGAAAATACCAATTTAAAACAAGACCTAAATTATTTTGGTAATTAATAAAAGAATTTATTCTAAAATGTTGTTAAGAATAAATTCATTTACAAAATTTTATAATGTCTAAATTACTATTACTGTGTAGCATATTAGATGCTAAATTAATCAGACCGAATTAAACGGATTGGTTAAGGAAATTGAGAAAAGTTCTCACGGCTGAAAAGCTATCTTATGTCTTTAATACGCCTATCCCTGCAATGGTTGCAGACAGTGCCTCTAAGGAAGAGATTGCTACTTTTAGAAAGTGGTAAGATGATGCATAGTTGGCTCAATGCATCATGCTCGCATCCATGAGTAACGAGCTTCAAAGATCAAAGATAAAACTATGGATGTTTTTACTATATTCCCGCACATCAAGTAGTTGATGGTGAGGAAAGTAGAATTTGAAAGATATCGAGATATCTAAGGAGCTCTTCCGATCTAGAATGATCGATGACACTACAAGATGATAAGAGTCCTTAACATTATCAATTTGATTGATCAATTAGACAACAAAGGTTTTGTCATGGATGGAGAGTTGAGCGAGATTTGATCTTGCACTCACTCCCCTGCACTTCTTTTCATTAATTGTTATGAATTTTTCATATGAACAAGCTAGATATCACCTCATTGATTTGCTTAACATGTTGAAAAATGTTGAGAGTTACTTTCCAACCAAGAAAGACCAAGTCTTACTGGTAGGGGCCAAAGGATCTTCTAAAAGAAGAACGATTCAAAGAAGGTAAATTGAAAGACAAAAACAAAGGATAATAAGAACAAAACTGATACGGATATCAAAGGAGTTTGCTTCCACTGCAATAAGCCTGGACACTGGAAAAGAAACTACGAGAAGTATCTTGAAGAGGCTAACCAGAAGAAGCTTAGTGAAGCTTCGGTTACAATACAATTTTGTTCATGATTTAAAATAAATTTTTCTTTAAGTCAAGGTTCTACTTGGGTATTGAATACCGACTTTGGTTATCATAAATATAGATTTATGAAGGGACCAAGCAGAAGTAGAAAGCTAAACAAAGATAAGTAATCCTATGTGTGGGAAATGAAGCAAAGGTTGCTACATTAGCCATATAAATTTATAGTTTAGCATTGCTTACGGGCAAATCTATTAAGTCAATAAGTTGTTATTGTATTCCAGTTCTCGTTAGAAACATTATTTTCATTTTGTTATTGGATAATGAAATCTTTGGTATTATATTTAAGAACAATTGTTGTTCTATTTATAATAATAATATTTTTTATAGAACTGGAATATTACTTAATGGATTTTGTATACTTGACTTACGTGAAAAATTATTTTGCAAATTGAACAAACTAATATAAGAAAAGGAGATGATCATTCAAAGAGTTGAATGTGTGTATTTGCTGAAATACAAGTGTGAATTATTTGAAAGGTTCAAAAAATTTAGAAGTGAAACAAATTGGCAAAGTATTAGGATTTTTTAATCGGATCAAGGAATAAATACTTGTGCAATAAGTTTCTAGATCATATCAAATGGTTTTCTCACAATGGACGCCTCCTGATACGCAATAATTGATTGATGTATCTGAAAAGAAAAATCGTACTTGTTGGACATGGTCCGGTCCATAATGATTATGGACAGGAAGGATTCCTAATTTTAAGTAAGTTAAGATAAGGGGTTGTCCATCTTATGTGAAAAGGTTTCAAATGATAAGTTTGGGACAAGATTTGACAAGTATAGATTTGTGGGACATCCTAAAGTAAGTTTAGGATATATGTTCTATAATCCTACTTAGCAAAAGGTGTTTGTTGCGAAACACGCTACCTTCTAACATAAAGATGTTTATCATTGAAGGGGCTAGTAGGAGGATAATACATCTTGAAGAGTTCAAAAACCACAAAATACTATAAGTCAAATAAGAGGAACCTATAGATAGACCTACTGTACCACAATCGAATCGTAAAACTAGAATAGTACCGAAGATACCTAAGAGGTATGGATTCATCATAGATGATGGTGATGAGGTACACATCATAGAAGATGATGATCCAGTTAAATACGATGAGGTAAGATTTGTAGACACTCAGAGAAATGGATTGAAGCAAGCTTCTCAAAATGGAACATTCATTTTGATGAAACAAATCAAAAGAATTTGATTTTAGCACAAATAAGAATGAACCTAGTGTGTACAAAAGGGTCAGTGGGAGCGCCGTGACATTCCTAATATTATATGTTGATATACTATGGATAAGGAATGACATACTAATGCTACAATCAATAAAGATAAAGTTGTCTAAATATTCCTCTATGAATGATTTGGGAAGAGTATCGTAATTGGGGATACAAATCTATATAGATAGATTTAAGAGGATGCTCGACTTAACCCAAGAAACGTATATTCATTTGATGTTGTTAGTTCCCAGTAAGCACAATATAGATCTAGAAGGGGGGGTTGAATAGATCCTTTGTGATTTCAAATACTTTTCTCGTTTATTTTGAATTGCTCATAATAAGTAAAAGATCCCCTTCATTGATATATTCATAATCATACATACATTGTTCGTAGAGGTAGTTCAGTGGTAAGCAGTTAAAACATACATAACAGTTATAGAAGTTAAAGTATATAATGTAAATGACATAAAGTAAAAGACACAAGGGGTTTTAAGTGGTTCAGAGACTCAAGCTCCTAATCCACTCTTCTGCTTTCAACTAGCAGGATTTCCACTAAGGAAGGGCAGCACTCTGAATCACTAAGATTCCTTCAAGGCCAGCAGCTTTGGGACTTTAGTTCACTAAGAACTCTTCAAGCCCAGCAGGCTTGGAACTTCATTTAGTCCCTCCGGACAAGGACCCCTCAGGCCCTGGCTTCTTGTTGAGTTATTTGTTTGTTGTTGGTACTGAGCTGCTAAGATGTCTGTAAGCTCTGAACATCTTCTGTACTTAGCAGCTTGGCTTGGTCATCCTTGAAATGTAGTTAAGTGTTGCATGATGCTCAGCTTCTTCAGTTACTCAACCCCTTCTGATGATCCCTTGATGAACTACCTTGAAGATAATTCTTCTTGATACTTGATGGCTGCACATGATGGGTTTCTAAGATTACTGTAAGCTCTTCTGCTAGGTACTTAGAAACTTTCTCATGCTTGACATCAAGATGGCGTTGATGCTCTTCTTTCTCTCGGCAATTCAGAACACTCTTCTTGCAGTAGAACTCTGACTTCTACATTGTAGAACTTTCACTTCTACTTCTTTCTTTTTCTGTCTCTAAGTGTTCTTGGTGGATCGTAGAGTGAGCCTTCAGACCTTCATTGGTCACTCACTATTTACGTTAGTTAGATCAGTCCACCAATTCTCCAAACTCAGCAACTCCAGCAACCTTTGATCTTTGAAGCTCTAGCTGATTTATACTCCTTCCCAATCTTCCCGTTGAAAAGTAGCCGTTGAAAGCTCCTTGAATTGCTTCACAGATCTCGGGTTGTTTGGTGCAGACTGCAGATGTGACATGTCATGACTTTTTGACACTGCAGTCTACTGTTTCACCTACCTTGTCAGATATGTCACTTTTATGTCTTGGGCATGTCGATGACTTTATTTTCCTTTCTGATTTCTCGATCAGAGGTTGTCCTTTTGCATCGATGCTCTCAATAAACTCTTGTCCGAATACCAACCTTCTGATTGAACCGTTGCCAATGCTTCAAACTTCGGATGACCAAACTCTACGATTCTGATGCTTGCTTCTTGGACCTGATCGTAGTGTCTTGTTGACTGGTAGAGACAACACTATGATCATGAAGAGTGTTGATTGGATCTTCAATATAGAACACCTCTTCTTTCTCTTGTGCAGTGCTTCAATGCTTCTATTTGCCTCGATAGCTTTCAGATACTGATGGCTTAACTTCTTTGTTCTGGTCCCTTCTGAATAGCAAGACACTTCAGATTTGTGGCGTGTTCAGCTCGCTTTCTCCTTATGATCTCCTATTCACTTATCATCAATGGACTGACCCAATGCTTAATCACTTTAGCCTTGTTCTTCAGGAGCTAACCAGTATCTTTGTGTGGACTCCATCAGTTCTTTCTTTGTTTGGCAAACACTACGATCTTAGTTGCTTCCAAGATCGTTGTCTTCTCGCTTCACTGACAATGATCTCACACTGGCGACTTTCCTTAGTCAGCTACTAAAGTCTTCTTATGATCATCTTGTGGAAGACTTCATTTCTAATGGCTTTACAACTCAATCTGGATGCTGATTGATGCTTGAATCTTCTGTTAACTTGCATGCCATTCGTTGAGTGCTCTCTGGTTTCCTTCAGGTAGGACGTATCTTTGCATTGCCAACCAGAGGCTTCATTCCTTTTGATATTCTGGGAGTGCTCATTAGTTAAGAATCATATTTGCTCTACGATTCTGCCTTAGCATTGTGAGCACATCTATTGAGGTCTTAGTTCTGCACTCTACGATTCAGCTTCGGTTGTGCAGACACTACGACTTCGAGATCAGATCTTGACACTCTACGATTTCTGTCGTTGTGCCTGTTGTCTTCATCTGATCTTGCTCGACCACGATCTCTGCCTCTGATTCGATCAGTAGACTCTATGACTCTGAGTGTAGTCTATAATTCTTGACTTGGCTTCGACAGATGCTCGGTCGGCTCGTAGGCAGGCTGTCTCTACGATTCTTAACATGACTTCTTCAGCAGACTACGGCCCTGAGGAAGTTCTCCTCGACACACTACGATCCTTCTTCGTCTCTCCTAGCAGTCTACGAACTCCGAGATCTACTATCTTGCAGACTACGATTCTACCTCGATAACTCTCAAGTTTTCCTTGACTCTCCTGGCAGACTGCGATTTCTGGTGCAATGCTCCACGATCAGACAAGCCTATCTATTACATCATAAGATCAACCTAACATGCTTGATCTTTCTATATTTATAGTCCTTGTACATCATTTCTTTTTAAGGACTTTACAAAGTTGTTTTGCTTATGTAGGATCAACCTAATACATTTGATCAATTCATTTTAAGTCCTTGTACATGTGTTTCTATTATCTACCAAAGGACTTTACAGCTTTTCTTAATGCAAGCATACTTGCATATTCATTCATATATATCATAATCAAATCATATGTAAATAGGAATATCATTCACATGCTTATTCCTGACAGATGCTAAAGTCGTTTAGCATGGTAAACTCCAAGTGATGTCTCATGTTGATGAGCCTTGGAGTGTATCTCTCTTAATAGTCCCCATAGACTCATACAAGAGAGATCGCATGAGTAACTATCATGTATGCAATGAAATATACGAGACCTGATATTGATCAGTCATATTCTGGAGAAGTTCACTATGAGTCAGTGAAAAACATCTTAAAGTACTTAACTGGCACTAATGATGTGATCATATTCATGGTGGGTCTAAATTAAAACTAGAGGGCTTAATAGACTCATGTTTTTCAGACAGACCAAGACGACAGAAAATCCACTTTAAGGTAAAGTGTTACCTTGAATGGTGGTGCAGTGAATTGGAAAGGTTTCAAACAGCAAAGAGTTGCTAGTTTTAGTGATAAAGACAAAGTATATAGCTATAAATGAAGCTACAAGTTGATTGTTTGGATGAAAAGATCATTACAGAACCAGGAATAGTTCTTAAGTATCATCTTGGATCCAAACATGTGTTGTGGCACATTCATTTGATTATAGAAATCATTGAAAGATTGGAAATCACTATAGAGATAGTGGACTCTCAAGAACAATATTACATATCCATTAACTAAAGCTTATCCAACAGCAGGATAATCGTCACTTAGAGAAGAAGGGTATGAGATACCATAACGATTGGATTTAGTGCAAATGGGAGATTGAAAGTAGTATGCACACAAGCCAATCATGTTTGATGATAAAGCATATACTTTGTAACAATCTTATTCATTTATTAATAAAAAGTATTAATTTATTAAAGGCTTTTAATTATCTACATGATGTTGTTTTATAATATATGATAAACCCATAGTTTTAAGCAATGCTTTTAGAATAATGATGATGATCATTCTAATGAGATCTAAATTCTTAGAAATCTTAAAACTAAAATAGTTCCCAATCGTTGGATTACTAAATTGGGGATTAGTGAATCCGGATAGATTGGTACATACGTTGCTTGCTCATTGGATGAGGATGATTGAGCTCATGATCATTTGTGTGGAGACACTAAAGCAAGTATGTAGGTGCTTATTAGAGAATAAGCTCACTGAACGTGGCTCGCTAAGGAATACCTAATGGAGTTTTACATGCCTGTAAATAGGAATTCCTGTAGTGATAGTAATACAAGTGATCCTTAGACCTGAGATCATCATAGTATCTTGTGTATGATGAGTTATACTTTGACTTATTCCTTAAGACCCTTAGGGTATATCAAAGGGTATGCTTGGGTATAATAAGTTGTACATGGAGATAATGTATGATCAATAAAGAATCTACCACTTCTAGTAAAAGAAGAGAAATGTCCTATGTGATTCGATAAATGACAACCCAGTAGTCCTTGGCCAAGGCAGAATGAACTTAAAAAGGAGTTTCTAATTTGCATTATTTGGAGTTGTGCATTTAAGAGTCGAAATACATATAATTAAATAAAATAAGACTTGACAGTAAGCCATGGTTTTTCCACCACCGCCATCGGTGGTTCATGGCGTCTTATCATCATCATACCTGTTAGGCCATATTTATTTGGACCTATTGGGCCACACTTATTTGGGCCTTTATAGTATTAGGCCATTATTTAAATGAGGATGTATATGGGCTTGGGCTGGTGATACTTGTAATGGATAGGTGTTGGATTGTTGATCCAACACCTTAATTAATGAGGATTTGACATAATCCTAGTTAGTGGGGAACAATGATGAGATCAGCATGTGAATTGCATTCAATTAGCTGAGGTCACGAAAGATGTTGCAGGCAAGGCAGTGAGATGAATATAAGAGTACAGAGCACTTCATAGAAGAAGGTAACATGCAAATTTTATACCAAACACAAGAGCACACAACCTCCATTGTTAACCTTGTGTCGGCCTGCACTAATTCTCACACCGGAGCTATCCCCCGACGACCCAAGCCGTCAAGCTTTCGGTGTTGATTCATTTTCTGTGCATGGTTGGACGTGATTTTGAGTGATTGAGGCGCGTGAAAAGATCTTGACGTTAACATTGGCACTAGAAGGAGGGGGCTTTTTGCTAGTATTTCTGGTTTTCAATCACATATATTGAACATCCTACACCAGAAGTTATGGTGAAAAGTAGGACAATCACAGTTAAAGGGCAGCCAACGATTGCAAGCTCTTCTCTACAAAGAATTTTTGTTAAGGATAGGCTGGGGCCTTCAAAGAATATCCATGACAGACTTGGATCACAAGATATTCCGGAGGGGTCTCATGCAAGAGACCATGGCGATACCAAAAGAAAGTTATTTTCTACTGCCAGTAAAGGGCCTGACAAGGATCGGAAAAGGGTAGAAGGCACACCGCCTAGAACCCAACACTGAGAAGGTCAGGCAGACAAGATCTCTACTCTGGCTAAGATGGCACAAAAGACTGACAAAGCTTTGAAGGTGCTTCTAAAATAAAGCGAAGAGATTTCCAAACAGATGGTTCTTATGGCCCAAATGGAAGATGAGGCATCTAGTTACACTCGGCCCAAAGAACGTGGTAGGTCTCTTGGAAGACGAACAAGGAAAGATGAGAAGCCTATGCAGTCTGAAAGTATGTCTCGAAGTATTCTCGAGACCGAAGAAGAGTAAAGGGTCATACTCTCGAATATCCGAAGAAAGCACCTCGCCTTGAGGATTCTCGGGGTAATGACAAGAGCCGGTGAAGAAGTAGATCGAGATGGCATACGCCCGAGAATTCAAAGAAGGTACCTCGCCTTGAGTATTCTCAGCATAGCTAGAAGGGTAGACGTCGAAGCAGATCTAGAAGTAGTACTCCCGAGAATCTAAAGAGGGCACACCGCTCTGTGGATACTCGCTACAGCAGGAGTCATAGACGAAGCCCCTCTAGAGTAGCTAGTTCGAATGGAAAGGGTCATTCTGCTCAAAAGAAGAGAAGTTCTCCGAAGAAAGAAGTTTCTTCACAACCAGAAGGAGTAGAGCTCTTAGCCAAGGAGGTGAAAGAGCTTCAGAGATAATTGGAAAATGTTCAACAGGTGAAGGAACGCTCAGGTAAAAAGGCGTCTCCTTTCTCTTCAGAAACTCTTCGGGAGAAGGAAGATCCTAATAAAAATCTTCCTTATATGGAGAGTTATGATGGTTCAGGAGATCTATATGACCACAGTCAGGAATTTAATAGATTGATGGATTACCATGACTATTCAGATGCAGCCAAGTGCCAGACTTTTGTGACGACATTGAGAAAAGACGCAAAGCAGTGGATGGGGACTTTTCCTCTAGACTCAATTTCATCTTAGGCTGATTTGTGTGATAAATTTCATGCTCAGTTCGGGAGCAATAAGAGGAGAGGAAAGTCTACAGGGTCATTGGCACAAGTTAGATAGTATTCGAATGAGACTTTGGGCCAATATGTGAAGAGGTTCAGAGAAGCAGTGGGTCAAGTAACAAACCTCGATGATCTCCAGGATATAGGTCTATTTCAAAACGGGATGGACTTGGTGAAGTCTAAAAAACTGGTGAAAAGTTGTTGTTTAGTCATCCGAAGAGCCTAGCTGAAGCATTTAAGAAGGCGGAAGGCTACATCGTGGTAGAAGAGGCAATGAGTAGCTTGAAGCAAGGCCCTTCGGAAAAGGCAAAAAAGAAGGATAATGATAAATCTAATGGTAATGAGAAGAAGAGTGGTGGTAGCAATGATCGTTATGAGGGAAATCAGAAGAAGTATACCAACAATTGGGGGTCGAAAGGAGGTAGACCATCTTTTCCCAAGTTAGAAGGTGAATAAGGTGTTTACCCAACTTAATACTGAGCGGGCTACCATTCTGGAGCAAATAAAAGACCAGTCCTACTTTGAGCAGCCTCGGGATAATCTCAAACCAGGGTCTGGAAATCCTCACAAATATTGTGATTACCATCAGGCAGCTGGGCATGATACAAACTCCTGTTGGAATTTAAGAGAGTTCATTGAAAAAAAAAGTCTGAAATGGTGTTTTGGTTAAATATGTAGCAGAGCGGGAGCCACCGAGGGAGCAACAAAGGAATAATAAGCTTGTTCAGTCTGCTCAACCTGCACAACCAGCTCTGAATCAACCAGCAAGGCATGTTGTGGATGTAATTATAGGAGAAAATATTGGCAAAGTTGTTGGGAAGAAGCGACGTAGATATCTGGATTCGGTGATGACTGTGGCGGGTAAACTCCCGAAGACTAAAAGAGCATATCCAGGTTCGATAATCTCTTTCACAGATGATGATTTCCCTTCTGAACCCATTGAACCCCATGAAAGAGCTCTGGTGATTTTTGCACAAGTGGTTTCAGTGGACATAAAGAGGACGATGATAGATAACGGGTCTTTGGTGGATATTCTATATGCACATGCTTACCAGAAGATGCACTTTGATGGAAGGAAGATGGAAATTGGGCAGGAGGCTCCCTTGTATGGGTTCAACAATGATCCAGTCAAGGTGGCGGGAACTATTGAGCTGCCAATTATTTTCGGGTCAGCTCCACAGTAGGTTGAAATTATGTGTAAATTTTACGTAGTGCACGTGGACTCGGCCTACAACGCCATTTTGGGAAGACCCAATTTGACAGTTCTTCAAGCAGTGACGTCGATTCCCTATTTCAAGATTAAATTTCTGACACCACATGGAGTTGGGGAAGTTGTTGGAGATTTGGACTTGGCAAGGAGGTGTTATCGAAATGCTTTGATTACTTCGGGTGTAGGGGTCAGCAAGCAGAAGCAAACCATGGCTATTGAGATTGAGCCATTTATAGAAAGTAGTACGGAGCCATTGGTTATGCCAGATGAAGAGACTAAAGAGTTTGAGCTAATTCCGGGAAAGAAGGAAAAGACGGTGAAGATAGGTTCAAGTCTGCCGGAACCTTTCCGAACGAACTTGGTGGAATTACTTTGGTGTTATGCTGACATCTTTGCCTGGATTCCTAGTGATATGCCTGGAGTAAGTCAAAAGGTTGCTGAACATAGGTTACAAGTGGACCCAACAAAGAAGCCATTTCTGCAGAAAAGGCAGATTTTTGCACTAGAGAGACAGAAGATAATCGACGAGGAGATTGCAAAGTTGTTGGCAGCAGATTTATATTCGAGATCGATTATCCAGAATAGATGGCGAACGTGGTTCTGGTGCAGAAACAGAATGGGAAATGGCAAGTTTGTATAGATTACACTGATCTGAACAAAGCATGCCCGAAGGACTTTTAATCTTTACCCCACATTGATCAGCTTATCGATGCGACTTCGGGATATGTCCTACTCAGTTTTATGGATGCTTTCTCAGGGTATCATCATATTTCTATGTGCAAAGAGGATATTCCAAGACATCATTCATTACTCATCGGTCGGTGTATGCTTATAAGAAGATGACAATCGACTTGTTGAACGCAGGGGATACTTATCAGAAGATGATGAATTATGTGTTCATAAGGAAATTGGGAAAAACTATGGAAGTTTATGTTGATGATATGATTGTCAAGAGTATGTCAGTTAAAGGTCATTTGGACGATTTAGAGGAGTGTTTCCAGATGGTACGCCATTACAATTTGAAGCTGAATCCAACAAAGTGTACCTTCGGACTTGGAACACGTAAATTCCTGGGCTATCTGGTTAGCAAAAGGGGAATAGAGGCAAATCTAGAAAAGATCCAAGCTATTATGAATATGAAGTCTTCTCAGTCTTACAAAGATGTTTAGCGTTTGATGGGTCGGATAGCAGCTCTGAGGAGATTCATGTTTAAATCGGCAGAGAGGTGTTTGCCATTTTTTAATACGTTGAAAGGGCCGAAGAATGCTAAGACATTTTAATGGACTTCAGAATGTGAAGATGTTTTCCAGGGGATAAATAAGTATTTGTCTTCGGCGCCTATATTGGTGAAGCCAGTTCCTGCTGAACCTTTGTATTTGTATTTAGCGGCAAGTTCGTTGGCAGTAGGAGCAATGTTGGTGCGGGAGATTGGGGGTAAGCAACACCCAGTTTACTATGTGAGCCATGCCCTAAGGGATGCAGAGACAAGGTATTCGAACCTTGAAAAGTTTGCCTTCGCCTTGATAATAGTCTGTTAAAAGCTTCGGCAATACTTTCAGGGTCGGTTAATAGTGGTATACACAGATCAGCCACTGAAGAAGGTGCTAGGAAAACCAGAAGTTTCGGGGAGACTCGTTGCGTGGACAATGGAGTTGTCTCAATTCTTTATCGAGTATCATCCTCGGACAGCTATTAAAGGTCAAGCCTTAGCTGATTTTGTGGTCGAATGTTCGTTCTTTGAAGCTAATGAGAGTTTGAATGCAGTTGGGGATTTGAGAAGGTAGTTGCAGTACTTCAACAGATGCAGAGTTCGTGGACGTTTTATGTTGATGGGTCTTCTACTTCAGATGTTAGTGGAGTTAGGATCATCTTGACTAGTCCGGAGGGATTCAAAGTGCAACAGGCCATCAGGTTTGGGTTCAGGGCAAAGAACAACGAGGAAGAGTATGAAGCAGTGTTAACAAGGTTGCGATTGGCAAAGAGTCTTGAAGTTCAGAGGTTGATCATCTACAGTGATTCTCATTTGGTTATCAAGCAAGTTTCTGGGGAATATGAAGCTCGGGGTTTGAGAATGGTTAAATATATGGCAGAGTTAAAGGATCGGCTTCAATATTTCAATTCTTATGAGTTTCAAGGGGTTGATCAAAATGACAATTCAATTGCAGATGTGTTGTCAAAATTGGCCACTACTGAAGCGAGTACCTTTGATGGCTCAGTGTATTTAGAGACTTTGAAGTAGCCCAGTATCCAACATGAAGAAGTGATGTGTGTGGAGCGATCTAATTGTTGGATGACTACCTTTGGATCAGATGATGGCTAAGAAAGTGAAGTACAAAAGTGCAAACTTTGTGCTTATTGATGGAGATCTTTATCGAAGGGCTTACTCATCTCCCTTGTTGAAGTGTTTGCGTTGGAAGAATGTATATTTTAATTTGATGTTTAAAGTAAATGCTCATGATTGTTTGTAAAGTCCTTCAAGGAATATATGTACAAGGACTTAGTGATAGATCAAATTTGTTAGGTTGATCTAAGCTCTTAATGTGTATTATTCTGTAAATGAATGAATAAATAGAAAGATCAAAACTGTTAGCTTGATCTTGAGATGTAATAGATAGACTTCGAAGAATTCGTAGTGCATCAATCTGATCAAGATTGCAGAAGTCAAGGAAAAAAACGTAGAGCTTCAAGAATCGTAGTATGCCTGTTTTGAAGGGCCTCTTCGAAAATCGTAAAGTGGTCCCAACGTTTGCCGAGCCAACTCAGAGATCGTAGTGTGCTCTCAAAAACGTAGAGTTTACAACTCAAGCAAGCGAATATCGTAGTGTGCATGTATTTAAGAGAAATCGTAGTGCTCTCTGCTGATAGCATCAGACCAAGCACCAAGGCGACAAGTCACCATGATCTAAATCGTAGAGTATCATCTGCCTTGTGTCGGAAGCATCAAGCCTCACGATTTGTGTGGAAACAAACTCCAACAAATGTGGAATGGGTTTCAAACGTTGAAGTCCACACCAGGTTCAACGATCATGTAAGATATCCTTAGTATACAACAAAAAGCGTATGACAAGAAGCTAAGGAAAGTACTATTGGTAGAGTAAAACACCTTTTTGGTGTTAGGTGAAAGCGATATGTTGTGTCGATTGGGCCAAAATGCAAATAGGAAGATGTGCGAAAAGTCTCCATCAAAGCACAGAAATGTCAAAACGCGATTTAATGCTTCAATGGATGGATCCAACGGATAGTTTTCAAGATCACATATATGCAAATCAAGTAAATGAGAGAAGCAAGCAAGCATTGAACAAAACGCACAAGAACAATCAACGATCAACTCTACGATCTAAGAAAAAGAAAAGCTTGCTCAGTTACTCAGTTCTTTCGAACAAAGTGCTTAAACAGCAACTAAGTAGCACCAATCAAGAACTCAACAACTACCAATCAACTGAAGTAAGAGTTCCAAGTCAGAAGGACTTGAAGAGTTCTAAGTGAACTGTGAAGACCCAAGTCTGCTGGACTTGAAGAGTTCAAGAGTGAACTAAGAAGTTCCTAGACTGCTGGTCTAGAAGAAATCTGTGTGATTCAGAAAGTGTAAAAGACATCCTTAGTGGATTTCTTACTCGAGGAGTAGAAGAGTGGATTAGGAGCTTAAGTGCTCTGAACCACTTAAAACGACTATGTCTATTACATTCTTGCTATAACTGCCATATCTGCCATAACTGCTATAACTGCCTCACTCTCATAAACTTGCTATCTAAAGGGAGATTAAAACAAACATTAATTCTGCTAAAGTTTTAATCATCATCATCTAACAAGTTAAAACGAAAAGATTTTTTAATATCTATTCAACCCCCCCCCCCCCTTCTAGATAACTATTGTGCCTCCGAGAACTAACAATTGGTATCAGAGCTGGTTCTATTATACAGCCTACAAAGCTTTAGTAGATCCAATGGCACACTTACCAAGCGAATCAAGGACTGGAGGAGGCAGCAAGCCACTAATGTGCAACAAAGATAAATTTGCAAACTAGAAAGTTAGGATGCAAGCATATATGGACTCAATAGATGAAGATCTATTTGAGACTGTTCAGAATGGGCCCTATGCTCCAACAAAGCTTGCTCCAACTACAGACGATCCAAACAGAATACAAATCAAAGTCAAAGAAGAGTGGACAGACAACGAGAAGGGAGCTGTTTAACTCGATAAGAAGGCCAAGAACATTTTGTTTCAATCCTTAGAAGACGATCTGTTCAAAAACGTTGTCAACAGCAAAACAACGAAGGAGGTTTGGGAAGCACTGCTCATCATGCACGAAGGAACGGAATAAGTAAGAGAAAACAAACAATCACTCCTGACACAGCAGTATGAAATGTTTGCTCATGTTCAAGGAGAAAACGTAACTGCCACCTATGAAAGATTCAACGTTCTGCTCAACTCTCTACGAGCATATGGGAAGATCTATCCAAACAAAGATCTGATCATAAAGTTCATAAGAGCCCTACCAAACAGGTGGGATGCCAAAACCACCGCTATTAGAGAGTCAAAGAATCTTCATGAGATGGCAGTTCAACAGCTATATGGCAATCTTCTGACATACGAACTGGAGCTGACTCAACGAGCTGAAACCCTATCAGAAGGAAGAAAGAAGGATAAGGGAGTTGCTCTCAAAGCAACTGAAAGTGCATCCAAGGTCAACACTGAGATTGACTCTGACTATGACGAAGACGATGATGAAGACTTTGCTATGCTGGTAAAAAGACTAAGAAGGTTCATGCGTCAAGGCAAAACCAGCAAGCCAAAGAAGGTCAGCAACTACAGCAGCTAGGAGCAAATGAATGATCTATGCTACAACTGCAAGAAGCCTGGCCACTTCATTGCCAACTGCAACAAACCTCTCAGAGAAGAACTAAAGAAGAAATCTCATCCAAAGAAGGAATACAAAGGCAACAAAAGGCCTCAGAAGAAAGAAAAAGGCCTTGTAGCTGTAGGATCGTGGAGTGATTCAGACAATGACTCCAATCTTGAATCTGGAGATGATGAAGAACCACAAATGGCTAATCTGTGCCTAATGGCCAAACATGGAAAGGATAAACTAAACTCCAACATACATGAAGTAAGTCTCGATGAGGTATTTGACTTCAACTCTCCTGATGTAGACATTAATGATTTGAGAACTGAACTGCATGGCATAACAACTGATCTACATCAATACATAAAGTGGTTCAGAGTTCTGTCTAAGGATCATTCACTTCTTCAAGAGGAGAAAAAGAAAGTTCAAGAAGAGCTAGAAATAGCTCTTCTAAGCACTAACTTTCTCTACAAGCTTGAGGCTGAGAATGAGATCTTAAAACAGACAAATGAGCTCAATGCACAAAGAGAGTCCAATCTAACCTCTAAAATTGAGGAACTAGAAAAGACTATCTCTACATGGAACAAATCCTCATCTTACATGGACTCTCTGCTCTCTAGTCAGAGAAGTACATTTGATAGAACAGGCTTAGGCTTTGGGGAATCCACTTCAGAGCCATATGTGGAAAAGACAAAGGAAACCAGCACTAGTAATGCCTCAAGTTTTAGTAGAGGTATTACATTTTGTGAAATCCTCACAGAAGGAAGAACCAGCTCAACCCTTTTCCACTGTTTCCATCCATACTCCAAGGAGTAAAGGATCTCATGCTGGCCTGGGCTTCAAAAAAGAGAAGAGTAACCCATCCTCTACTCACCAACCTCTAAGGATCGTAGAGTTAAATAAAACCAACTCTACGAACCAACTGGGAAGGTACAGTAGAGGTAAGATGTACTCCTAACATTTCATAAGACCAAAGGACATGTGGAAGAAGGAAAATCAGTATAACAGAAGAATGACTAAAGAACCACAAAAGTCCAAATGGAGAATGAACTCTCTCACACACACAGGCATGCATCATAATAAGTGTTTTGTGTGTAATAGAGTAGCATGCATGTGAGGCTCAAGATCAAATAGATTTGGGTCCCCAAGGGTTCTAACAAAATAGGACCCATATAAATATGGGTACCAAAATGAAGGTTCAATGTTATGACTGGAAAAGAGCTCCACCTGGTACCTGGACAGTGGATGCTCAAGACACATGACTGGGAACAAAGCCCTTCTGTCTAACTACATAGAGAAGGAGGGTCCCTCAGTCATCTTTGGAGACAACGGCTCGGGCAAGACAAGAGGATATGGCTCAGCTGGTAATGGTACAATATCTTTCAGCAAAGTGGCATATGTGGAAGGTCTCCAACACAACCTTCTAAGCATCAGCCAACTCTGTGACAAGGGTCATCAAGTAACATTTCTCAACAACCAGTGTCAAGTTAGAGATTTGAAGACATCTGCTGTAAAGCTAACCAGGACAAGAGAAGGAAATGTCTACACAGTGAATCTTGGACAACTAAGCTCAAATGAGACAATATGCTTTCTGGTAAAAACATCTGAAAAAATAAGCTAGCTATGGCATAGATGATTATCCCACTAAAACTTCAAAAGCATGTCCAAACTGGCATCAAAAGATCTTGTTGCAGGCCTACCCAAGTTCAATTTTGTCAAGGAGAGGCCATACAATGCCTGTCAGCTTGAAAAGCAAACCAGAAGCTCATTCAAGAGAAAAACTTCCAACTCAATCGACAAGCCCTTGCAGCCGCTTCACATGGACCTATTTGGGCCAATTCCAACAACAAGTCTTGGAGGGAAAAGTTACTCACTAGTTATAATTCCATTTACTCACACCGATTCACATGGGTATTCTTTTTAACCTCAAAGGATGAAACAAGCTCCCAACTGATCAAGATGTTCAGGCTAGTAATGAACGAGAAAGAAAAGAAAATCAAGGCCATAAGGAGTGATCACGGAAGAGAATTCGACTTCTCAGAAGTGAACCAATTCTGCACAGACAATGGCATCAGTTATAACTTCTTAGCTCCACGAACTCCTCAACAAAATGGAATAGCTGAAAGAAAGAACAGAACTTTGATAGAGGCTAGAAGAACTCTACTAGCAGCAGCTCATCTGCCTGAATACTTCTGGAGAGAAGCTGTCAACACTGCATGCTACACGCAGAACAGATCACTGATACACTCTACGATCAAGAAGACACCCTACGAACTGTGGAAAGGAAGAAACCAAGTGTTAGCTACTTTCATGTATTCGGCCGTGCATGCTACATTCTCAACAATGAAAAGCAGTACTTGAAAAAATTTCAACCCAAGTCAGACGAAGGCATATTTCTTGGATATGCCACATACGGTAAGGCCTACAGAGTGTTCAACAAGAAGACGCTGAATCTTGAAGTCTCGATTCACATCATCTTTGATGAAACAAACTTAGACAAAACAGTGTTTCAAGACACTACGACCGACAGTGCAGACACTACAAATGAAGTCGTCGAGCTCAACACTACGATCGTAGTGCCAGATAGTGAAATCGTTGAACAACAAAATGAGATCGTAGAGAGGCCTATGCCAGACAACGAACCTCCGCACCAAGAAAAAAAAATAGATCTTGAAGGCCTAAGATAAGAAGGTATAAGGACAGATGTCCCAATAGGAAATAGGTGGGCAAGAGATCACACTCAAGATCTAATCATTGGAGATCCGAGTGCAAGAGTAAAAAGAAGAGCTGCTACCTAGAATGAATGCTTCTATCTAAGCTTCATGTCACAAATGGAACCAAAGAAGATAGAGGATGCTATGGAAGACTCCAGCTGGATAGAAGCCATTCAGGAAGAACTCAACCAATTTGAAAGAAGCAAAGTATGGAGATTGGTACCAAGACCAAAGAATCATCTTGTCATTGGAACCAAATGGGTCTTCAGAAACAAGATGGATGAAGATGGAGTAATAACTAGGAACAAGGCAAGATTAGTGGCCAAGGGCTACTCTTAGGAAGAAGGCATTGACTACGATGAGACATTTGCATATGTTGCCAGACTAGAAGTCATCAGAATCTTTCTTGCCTTTGCTGCTCACATGAGGTTCAAGGTCTTCCAGATGGATGTCAAAAGTGCATTCCTGAATGGAGAACTTAAAGAAGAAGTCTATGTAAAACAACCTCCAGGTTTCATCAATCCATCTCTTTCTAATTTTGTTTACAGATTAGAGAAAGCCTTATATGGTCTTAAACAAGCACCTAGAACATGGTATGAAACACTAACTAACTTTCTTATTGAAAATGGATTCACTAGAGGTAGAGTAGATATCACACTATTTCTTAGAAAGCATAAAGACAAAGTCTTATTGGTTCAAATATATGTTGATGATATTATTTTTTGTTCTACTGATGAAAAGCTATGTAAGAGATTCTCCAAGCTTATGCAGAGCAAGTTTGAAATGAGCATGATGGGTGAAAGTGAACTTTTTCCTCGATCGCAAGAAAGCGCATCGATGAAGGAATATTCATAAACCAAGCCAAGTACATCAAAGATTTACTTAAGAAGTATGGTATGGAATCAGCCTCTCCCATGAAAACCCCAATTACTCCTGCAACCAAGTTTGACAAAGATGAAAAAGATAAAAGTATTGATATAACTCAATACAGAGGTATGATAGCTCTCTTCTATATCTAATCGCCAAGAGACCCAGATACAATGTTTGCAACATGCATATATCTTTGGATTTCGTGCTAATCCTAAAGAATCACATTTAAGCGTCTTTGTAAAGAGGATTTTAGGTATCTCAAGGTACACCTCACTGGGGCTTTGGTACCCCAAGGAGTCCTCTTTGAACTAACGGGATACATGATGTCTTTGATTTTGTAGGTCGCAAAATAGATAGAAAAGAGTACCAATGGCTTTTGTCAATTGCTAGAAACAGACTTGTGTCCCTGGTTTAGCAAGAAGCAAAACTCAAAGATCTACTTCAAACGGCAGGTTGAATACATTATTCACCGGGCATTCTTGTCTGGCTCAGATCCTATGGATGAAAAATCAACTAGCTAATTATGGGTTTGATTTCAAATCCATTCCCATTCACTGTGATAACACAAGTGTCATAGCAATAACTCATAATCATGTTATGCATTCTAGGACTAAGCATATAGAAATAAGGTATCACTTCATTAGGGATCATGTGCAAAATAGAACTATATCCTTACAATATATCCCTACTGAAAATCAACTTGCTGATGTCTTTACAAAACCTCTAGATGAATCCAGGTTTAATAAGTTAATAAGTGAGCTAGGAATGCTTAATTTACAAGCATGAAATATATGCTCTAGTATGTGCTAACCATACAGATACAAAGGCTATGGTTGAAATCGTAGACATGATCAAAGGGAAGTCCATGATCGTAGAGCCAAAGTGACATAAAAGAACAATCGCAGTGTTGACTCAACGATCGTAATACCGACTCAACGATCGCAATGCTGACTCAACGATAGCAGAATTCCATCAACAAAACAAAGGGGCATCCTGTGATGACGAAAGTTCAACAAATCAAAGCAATCTCTCTGATAAGCGCCTCAGGGACAAACCTAACCCTTGATTCATTCAATGCGGTTGGCCCTTCCTGAGCTACCTTAAACCAAGAAGAATACTAAATCAAAAGTTCATCACAAGGACTTGGTCAGACTCGACGATTGCTACTCAGAACAGGTCAAACTCGATGATTACAGCTCAGACACGACGATTGCTGAGCAGACTCAACGATGGTAGAACAAACTCGATGATTCCAAGGACCACCTTAACAATCGTAGTCCTCCCTAAGGACACATTAGCTCTGAATGAGCCAAGGGAAAATCAGTACAATCCTTTTCAGTCAAATTCGTAGAGCCAAGCAGAATTCGACACCTATCCCACTAAGCAAAATAAAGGGAAAGAAGCTACTTGTACCATTTGAAAGCGCCTTTTTGAAATCAAAAATTCAAAAACTTATCTCTCTCCTTATTTCTGCAAGAAGAAACCCTAAACCATCAAGCTCAATCAACCACACACTCTTCAAGGAAAATCAATGGTGGCTTCCAGTGTTATCTCCGGCTACAGACTCTGCTTTGACGAGTTCAAATCAGCTGAACCCAAATTTCACAAGACTTTGTCGTTACTGAAGAAGGCGGGTCTCGAAGAAGCTTTGGGTTCGTACATATTGATCTACCCAAGTCGGTAAAGAATTCTACAATAATGGTGTATTTGAAAACAACACCATCAACGCGAAAAGTCAGAACGTAGAAATCGGACTAAAAGCCGAGGACATCAATCTAGCCCTAGGTCTCAAACTCAAGGGTATCCGTCCATAGATGGCATAGACTTCCATAAGGGACTCAAAAAGATGCATCACAAGAAATCACCATCTGTCAAAGGATAAAAGAAGAAGGAGTTTCCACAGAGGTATGAATTTCTAGCTGATATTATTGGAAAATGTATATGTTCAAAAGAGCTCTGGTCATGACTCTGTAAATGAGGTGCAACTCAAGCTCATGACTGCCATATGTTATGAAATACAACTTAACTATGGGGCTCTATTGCTTGAATGGATTGGGAAGTGGTTAATCAGCTCAAAGAAGACAAAGAGCTCTCAAAAGATGCTCTACGGGCGATTTATAAGCATCATCCTACAAGCTGCTTTGGGTGACAAGATTGAGGAAGACGAAGGAGAAGCCATTAATCCAAATAGGCGAATGACCCAACAACTGTTCGAAAATAGGAAAAGGAATCTAGCTGAAAATGTGTAGATGATGTCTGAGTCCAGTGGAAGAACTGGTGATTTAAAAGAATTAGGGATTCCAGGGAATATGTTAGTTGTCAGAGAAACTGAAAAAGAAGAAGAAGAAGAAGAAGAAGAAGAAGAAGAAGATAACAAAGAAGAACCCATTGCTCTGGTTAGAAAAAGCAAGGGTAAAAGAAAACTGAAAGCCAGATCTGTAGAAGAGTCTCAGGGATCCACTACCGATAAGCCTGTAGAGTCCTTAGACATTGAAACTCTAAGGATCCTAAGAAGGAAGCAACTGCAGGCAGAGGCAGAAGAAGATAGAGCTACTATATCTCAACTGCTGAAGAAGAGTAAGATCAGCCACATACCCAAAAGGCCATCTATCTCTTCGATCGTAGAGTCTCTACTGATGGCAGAGACAAGACCAAGCACATCCAATAAGGAAGCAGCTGAATCAAACATTCCGGCTGATCAGCATGACAAAACTGAAGTTCAAGAAAGTCCTGAGGTTGTGGCTCAGCCTAGGAAACCAAGAAGGAAATTGGTCAAGAAATATATTCTTGCCAATGAAGAAGTACTAAAAAGGGAAGACAAAGAATTGGCTGCTGCAAAGGAACCAGCCAATGAAAGCCAAAGAAACAAAGCTCAAGCTTAGGGGGAGACACTAGAGGTTCTTATGATAGAGAATACACCAGCTGAGGGGGAGATGCTTGAAGCTCTCATTCTAGAAAATGCTTCAGCTGAGGGGGAGATTTTAAACTTATAAGAAAATGATCAAGTTGAGGGGGAGCCTCATGACATCCCCATGACAGAAGAAGATGCTCCTGCAGAAAATGAAGATCCAAAGCAAGGAAAAAATGAAGTTATTGAAATATTGGAATCCCCAGAAGGAGATAGAGAGGAAAAAAAAGAAGAAGATGATGATGAACTTGAGATCACAGGTGTAGGCCGTGATGGATATAGGAGTTATCTCTACAATTAGCTGTTCTCCTATCTACCCATGATGCCGTATCATCAAGCTCAAATCCTAAACTCTTGGAGCCACATGTTTTGGAGCTTCAAAGAATATCCAGCCATCTCTATGCTAGCCCATGGATTTCCAGGCAAATTCAACTTCGCCAAGAAGCTCATCACAAATGATCTCTCCTCAAGAATGGTGCATGAGGTATTAACTGTCCCAATTCTTTATAAAGTGAACCACTATCCACTGTCTTTTTCCAGCCAATTTTATGAATTTCCAAGCTGGTTGGAAGTGGTTCTAAATCCACCAAGTCAATTCCCAGTTACAGAATCCCAAAATTTTGTAACTGATAAACCAAATGTGCCAAACTTCATATTGATCCCACTCCTATCATCTCTATGATCACTGACTCTAGCCCAATCGTAGAGTCCCAAGGAGAAATCTTAGAGTCGCCCACTCCAGACATCCAAACACAGGCCCCTCCATCAGATATTCCCTCTTCATCCACAAATGAATGCTTCAACCTTGATCTATCCCTCTAATCATTGCAAGATCAATACCAGAGAACACCCCCTTCCTCACAAATTCCCCAACTGAATGAAATTCGGTCAGAGCTGTCCACAAAAGTTGATTTGTCAGAAATGTCTAAGAAGGTGATCAAAGAACTCGATGAGAGTCTTGAAGACCACACTGAACTTATTCAGCTGAGATTAACAACAATGATCAATGCTGCCAATAATCTTCCACACTCCCTAAGCTCTGAACTCTCTAAAATGCTTAAAGAGATCATCAAAGAAATGTTTCAAAGCATAAAGGACAGAGATGACATCCACTTTCAAGCAGCTAAAAGGCATCGGGATGTTGTCTTGATCTTACAGTCCACTCAAGAAGCTCATAATAAACTTATGATGGAGAGCATCATCAATCTGCAAACCTCCGTAAAAGAATTTCAACAATTCTACATCAACCAAGGACAGCAAACTGACAATGTTCTAGCCATCCTCAAAACCAAGGATGCTCGATCTGAAGCTCTGATAAAGGAAAATCACGAGGACATTGCTAAAACTCAGAGTCAACTCAACGAGCTTGTCCAAGGAGTGACTTGTCTCTCCGAAAACATTCGAATCCTTGATGCTGACATAAAGGGGGAGAATAAAGGGAGAGAAGATCAGGAAGGCAAGGGCAAAGGTAGAGGTCAATCCTCAAGGAATCCTCCTCCTGCAAGGCAAATCCATCAGCAGACTCCACAATCCAGCCATCAAACCCAACGATCTAATCAGCAGGAAGTTTTAATGGCTCAACCATTAAGGAGTCTAGGCCCAACTACCAGCTCTCATGAGGTAACAACAACAGGCCTAAGAATGCCAATTGGAGATCTTGCATTCATGAACAGGCATGATCACAATCCAAGACTAAGCCCAAGTGAGCTGGAAGATCTAGCCATGAGAGATGAAGCAAGCATAAAAAGGAGAGCTGAGGAATATGTAAATCCTCCGAGAAGCAAAAGGCCGAAGAAATAGAGATAAGTTAAAACTTAAATTCTTATTGATGTAAAGCTTATCTGTAATATCTACTCTTCAGACATCAATAAATTCATGCTTACTCTCTAGAAATTTTAGCTGCTCACTGAAATGTTAAGTCACGTTTACTTTGCTGCAACTGCATATAGAATTTGATAATCATGATAATAAATCTCCTTGGTTATGTCAACATCAAATAGGGGGAGATTGTTGGAAGAATGCATATTTTGATTTGATGTTTAAAGTAAATGCTCATGATTGTTTGTAAAGTCCTTCAAGGAATAAATGTACAAGGACTTAGTGATAGATCAAATTTGTTAGGTTGATCTAAGCTCTTAATGTGTATCATTCTGTAAATGAATGAATAAATAGAAAGATCAAAACTATTAGGCTGATCTTGAGATGTAATAGATAGGCTTCGAAGAATTCATAGTGCATCAATCTGATCAAGATTTCAGAAGTCAAGGCAAAAAATGTAGAGCTTCAAGAATTGTAGTATGCCTGTTTTGAAGGGCCTCTTCGAAAATCATAGAGTGGTCCCAACGTTTGCCGAGCCAACTCAAAGATTGTAGTGTGCTTTCGAAAACGTAGAGTTTATAACTCAAGCATGAGAAGATCGTAGTGTGTATGTATTTAAGAGAAATCGTAGTGCTCTCTGCTGATAGCATCAGGCCAAGCACCAAGGCGACAAGTCACCACGATCTAAATTGTAGAGTATCATCTGCCTTGTGTTAGAAGCATTAAGCCTCACGATTTGTGTGGAAACAAACTCCAACAAATGTGGAATGGGTTTCAAACGTTGAAGTCCACACCGGCCCAATTCATGTAAGATATCATTAGTATGCAACAAAGAAGTGTATGAAGAAGCTAAGGAAAGTACCATCAGAAGAGTAAAACACCTTTTCAGTGTTAGGTGAGAAAGCGATCTGCTTTGTCGGTCGGTGGGCCGTAATGCAATTAGGAAGATGTATGAAAAGTCTCCATCAAAGTACAGAAATGTCAAACGCATTTAATGCTTCAACGGATGGATCCAACGGATAGTTTTCAAGATCACATATATGCAAATCAAGTAGATGAGAGAAGCAAGTAAGCATTGAACAAAACGCACAAGAACATTCAACGATCAACTCTACGATCTAAGAAAAAGAAAAGCTTGCTCAGCTACTCAGTTCTTTCGAACAAAGTGCTTAAATAGCAACTGAGTAGCACCAATCAAGAACTCAACAACTACCAATCAACTTAAGTAAGAGTTCCAAGTCAGAAGGACTTGAAGAGTTCTAAGTGAACTGTGAAGACCCAAGTCTGCTGGACTTGAAGAGTTCAAGAGTGAACTAAGAAGTTCCTAGACTGCTGGTCTAGAAGGAATCTGTGTGATTCAGAAAGTGTAAAAGACATCCTTAGTGGATTTTCTACTCGAGGAGTAGAAGAATGGATTAGGAGCTTTAAGTGCTCTGAACCACTTAAAACGACTGTGTCTATTACATTCTTGCTACAACTGCCATATCTGTCATAACTGCTATAACTGTCTCACTCTCATAAACTTGCTATCTTAAGGGAGATTAAAACAAACATTAATTCTGCTAAAGTTTTAATCATCATCAACTAACAAGTTAAAACGAAAAGATTTTTTAATATCTATTCAACTCCCCTTCTAGATAACTACTGTGCCTCCGGGAACTAACAGTTTGGTTCCTTCTGAAGCTGATTATGTCCTTCAGGAGGTTCATGAAGGTATTTGTGGTGATCATATAGCTACAAAGTCATTAGCATACAAGGTGCTTCGACAGGGATATTATTGGCCAACAATTTTCAAAGAGGCCACTGATTATGTGAAGAAGTGTCAAAACTGTCAATTGAACAGTCCGATCCCATGTCAACCACCAAAAGAGCTATACTCGGTTTTGTCTCTTATACCTTTTGCTATCTGGGGGGTGGATATACTGGGTCCATTATCGAAAGCAAAAGGGCAGGTTAGTTTTGTTATAGTGGCGATTGATTATATGACCAATTGGGTGGAGGCGAAGCCACTTAGAGTGATCACGGAGCAAGAATGTTTAAAATTTCTGAAGGAATATGTGGTATTTCGTTTCGGCATTCCTATAGTAGTAATTTCGGATAATGGACGCCAGTTTGTGGGCTCAAAATTTGAAGCATTTTTAAAAGAGTTGGGGATTCAGCATAGAAAGACTCTGGTTGCTCATCCACAATCGAATGGGCAAGTTGAGGTAACTAATAGAACACTCCTGAATGGAATTAAGAGAAGATTGTATGAAGCAAAAGTTAGATGGCCTAAAGAATTACTTAGCGTATTATGGGCCTATCGAACTACATTGAGGACTACAACTGGGGACTCGCCTTTTAGGCTGGCTTATGGTTCAGATGCATTGGTTCATGTGGAGATTGGGTCTACAAGTCTTTGGGTCAGTCAGTTTCGAGAGGTGTATAATGACAAAGGGCTTAAGGTCAACCTAGATTTGCTTGAAGAAGTTAGGGAAGCAGCCTTGGTAAAATTGACAGCATATCAACGTCGTGTGGCTAAGCATTACAATAAAGGGGTGAAGCTTCGAAGATTTGAAGTGGGAGATTTTGTTCTTCGGGAAGTTGAAGCTTCTACACCACAGAATATGGGAAAATTGATGCCAAACTGGGAAGGTCCTCATGAGGCTGTTGAAGTACCAAAGCCAAGGACTTATCGGTTGCGAGCATTAGATGGGTCTGAGATAAAGAATACTTGGCATGCTGGAAGGCTTCAGAAATATTTTTAGTAGGGCCAGTATCAGTGTATAGGAGCCTGTAATTATGCCAACAGTTATCAATAAAAGAAGCTTTTTTCTCCAATGATGTTTTGCCTACTGGTTGTTTGGGGGTTTGGTGGCATGTTCATCCTATAGATGGTGAACATGGTCTTGATTCGTCCTAAAGATGGCAAACTGGATTTTCTGGGAGTTTGGTGATCTGTTCATCCTCAAGATGGTGAAATAGAACTTGTTCATCCTATAGATGGTGAACATGGCATGTTCATCCTCAAGATGGCGAATAGGTTTAAGGGCAAATGGTCAAAAAAAACCCTGATATTTACCCTGATATCCCACTTGCACCCTAAACTAATTTTTTTTTTTCAAAAGTACCCTTAACGTTATATTTTTTGGTCGCCTGGTGCCCTACTTAGTTAACAAAAAAGACAAATGTGGTTAAAATGTGATGACGTGGTAGGCTTAAATATAAAATATATTCTAAATAAAACAATATATATCATTAAATCAAAACAAAAAAATACTAAAATTCAAAATAAAAAAAACATAACATATTTACATCATTTAATCAAAAGAATAAAATTCAAATTATTTTGTTAACTAATCAAAACAACAAATTAAATAAAATAAGTTGTATAACATATTTACATCATTTAATCAAAATACTAAAATTCAAAATATAACATATTTACATCAAATACTAATTAAAAAATACTAAAATACTAATTAAAAAAACTAAAATACTAAAAAAATCAAATAACAAAATACTAAAAATACTAAAATTCAAATTATTTTGCTAATTAATCAAAATAACAAAAATTCAAATTACATCATTAAAATACTAAAATCATAATACTAAATACTAATTGATATAAAAATTTTAAATTACTAAAATCATAATACTAAATAATATTTTTAAACTATATAAAAATTTGATGATGTAATAATCTATACATAGTCTATACATAACAATATATGTTATAAATAATATAAATAATTTGATGATGTAATAATCTATACATAACAAATATATATGTTATAATTTGATGATGTAATAATATTTTTAAAAATGTATTCAAAATTCAAATTATATCATAATATTTTTAAATTGATATGATTTTAAAATTCTTTGAAATAATCATAATACTCAGCTTTTGAATTTTAAAAATATTATTTAGTATTATGATTTTAGTAATTTAAAATTTTTATATCAATTATTATTTAGTATTATGATTTTAGTATTTTAATGATGTAATTTGAATTTTTGTTGTTTTGATTAATTAACAAAATAATTTGAATTTTAGTATTTTAAGTATTTTTAAATTTGATTTTTTAGTATTTTAGTATTTTTTTAATTAGTATTTGATGTAAATATGTTATGTTTTGAATTTTAGTATTTTGATTAAATGATGTAAATATGTTATACAACTTATTTTATTTAATTAGTTGTTTTGATTAGTTAACAAAATAATTTAAATTTTATTATTTTGATTAAATGATGTAAATATGTTATATTTTTTTTATTTTGAATTTTAGTATTTTTGTATTTTGATTAAATGATATATATTGTTTTATTTAGAATATATTTTATATTTAAGTCTGCCACATCATCACATTTTAACCATGTTTGTCTTCTGTTAATGACAGGGGCACAGGCGACCCAAAAAATATAACGTTAAGAGAAAATAAATTAGTTTAGGGTGCAAGTGGAACATTGGGGTAAATATCAGGGGCATTTTTGACCCTTTGCCCATAGGTTTAATGGGAGGTTCGGTTGGATCTGTTCATCCTATAGATGGTGAACAGAACCTGCTCATCCTAAAGATGATGAGTGGTGTCCTGATTCGTCCTAAAGATGGCGAACTGGATTTTCTGGAGGTTCGGTGGAATGTTCATCCTAAAGATGGTGAACAAACTTTGTTCATCCTATAGATGGTGAACATGACATGTTCGTCCTCAAGATGGCGAACATGCTTATTGGGAGGTTCGGTTGGATCTGTTCATCCTAAAGATGATGAACATAATTTGTTTATCCTAAAGATGGTAAACATAGTCTATTAATTCTAAAGATGACGAATTGAATTGATGAAGATATGTTTCACACTTCGGTAATGAATAAGTATTGCTTTACATTATTACTTGAATTTATTTGAAGTGTTGAGTTCAGATTACTTGATTATCTGATGAAGTGTTGAAGTCGGATTATTTATTATTTGAACGGAGGTATAAGCTAAATTTAAAAGGAGTAAAAAGGGAGAAGCTAGTAATATTTTCATTAAATATAAAAAAGAATTCCAAAATATTATTGAAATTTTTACAAGTCTAAAGCTAAGGTTGAGGAGGATCGTCTTCGGCATTACCCTCGTCTTCGTCTTCAGAAGAGTCAAGGAGTAATGGGTTTAGAGAGGCAGCAGCTAGTTTTCTTTTACTTTTGCTTCGGGCTGTATCATAACCTTCAGCATACATCTGAACTATTTTGTTGGTCAGCTCAGGAGATTGGCAATATTCAATTTGTATTTCTTTGCGGAGTTCTTCGGTGAGTGGGGGGCCAAGGGCTCTGAGTTCGCGAAGTTCTTTTTCAACCTTACCCCGAAGCTCGAGATGTCATTCTTCGAAGATTTTAGATTCGTTGATTTCTTTAGTCATGCCCCGGTTATTCGTGTCACTACTTCGTTCTTCAGTAGTATTTCTCGGTTTTGTTCGGAAGTGTTTTGTTGAAGTTTTTCAGCCGTGGCTAGTTGATTCTAAGGCATTCAGAGTTGAAGAGGGCGTCTCCATGTAGACCTCTCTCCCTTGCCAGAGCAGACTTCAAAATGGTATTTTCCCTTCGGACAGTATCATCTTCGGCTTCAATTCATTTGTACCTCTGATGGAGTCGTCTGAAGATTCCATTTGCCTATAGTTGTTCAAAATTAAGCAAAATGTTTCAAGAAATTATTTGTGAATACAAATGGTTAGGCAATAGTCAACTTACTCTAGCTTGGTGAGTCATGCTAGCTTCGATTAGGTCAGAGATAGAACTATTGTCGAAGAGATGGTCGTCGGTGCCGAGTACAAAGGCGTTGTAGAGGTGTAGAGGGAAGTTTTCATTTAAGTCTGGCCATAAGGTGGGTGAGTGTACAGTTTTGGGCATTGTGTTAGAAGAAGATGGTCGTTATGGAGAAAGTATTGGTTGTTCGGTTGGAGGTGGAGCGTGTGTTGATGTTGGGGGTTCGGTTGTTGGGATTGATTGATTGTCTGAATAGTGTTTTCTTTTTCTGACAAGGGAAGAATTGGGCTCGGCGTGTTCTTCAGGTTCTTCTTCAGGTTCGTTGATTTCTATAAGAATGATTGGTGGAAGGTTGGCTTCGGTAGGAGGTACTCTAAGTTCTTATGTAGTAAGAGGAGTGACTTTGGCTCATTTTTTTTTAGTAAGAAAGATTTGGGCGCGTTCTGAGATGGGCATGTCAAGGAGACTTTCGTTTAGTGTGGGGACAGGAACGTGTTTTGGTTTTTTAGTAGCTCTTTTCTTTCTACGAGGTTGGCTTGTCTCTTCGGTAGGGGTTGGTTCGGTGGTTTGGGGTTCAGTAGTTTGGGGTTCAGAGGTTTGAGGTTGTGTATTTTGGGGTTCGACAAGAGATTGTGTTGGGTTGGAAGAAATGAATTTTTCTAGTTCTTTTCAGTCGATGGAAGTAGGTTTGATAAGAGATACTACAAAAGATGAAGAGGGATATTTCAGAATAATTACTAAAGAAAATTTGAGAAATTACATAAGTATTGAGTTTGAGACTTACATTTGTGGTCGTATAACCATGATTACTTGCTTAGGAGTCTGAAGCTCCATTCCTTCATGGGAAGTTTCTCCAGAAGCTTCGTCATCTCGACCACGCGTTCATCTGAGATGTCGCCGAAGTCTGTAGAGAGGCGCTTGGCAATAGTCCAGTCAAGGACCGAAGAGATTTCAGGTCTTGTGACAAAGAACCAATCCTTGTGCCATCCCTTATTGCTTGAAGGAGTATCCATCAAGGGGCGCTTCTCGAATTTGGCATTGGGTTTCAGGGATTGTTTGCTCAGCATTTTGAAACCCCTTTTACGAGAATTGTCGGCTATGAACAGAGTAAAGAAAAAATTGATAGTGGGTGGAATCCCTATCTCATGGAAGAAGGCTATGACGGTGAAGATATGGATATAAGAATTTGGGACCAATTGGGCTAATTCAACGCCCATGAACCCTAAAAGGGTCACAATGAAAGCATGGAGGGGAAAGCGAACCCCTTTCTCCAAGAGAATAAGATGTATAGCAGTACCACCTTCGGGACGGTGGTACATACGGTCAGAGGGGGTGGGTACTTTCAAGCGTTCTCGGATGATACGGAGATCATCTTCTGAGAGTCCAAAAAGAGTATTGACGTGGGGGTATTGTTCTTCATTTTGGAACTCCAGAGAAGGGTTTGGAATGGGGGCAGGTAGAGGATTTTTGCTGGAGGAAGGGGTGGATTTGGGGTTTGATTCTGGTATGACGTTGGTGGGGGTATAAGCAGTCGGAATGGAAGATAGTGGGGTTACCAAGATGGGAATAATGTTATTTGGGGTTTGAGAAGCCATTGTTGACAGTTTGCAGAGAGATAAATCTGGAGGAAGAAGAAAGAAAAAGCACTCTGAATTTGAAATGAGCAGGTAAAACTGTCTAATCTGGGTGAGTTGGGCTTTTATAGTGGTTATCCTTTCAGTTGTTTCTGAAACATGAGGGCGACACATTTAATATGGTTAATGATGGTGAATTTGAAGAGTTGGCGTCTGGTTTTGGGTTGTACGAGTGTTGGGCTTTGTTGGGCCATAATTAGACTCCTTTGATGATGGGGCCATTTTTATATACTCTTCCATCAAACATTCTGTTTGATAAAAGACCGGGGGGAAATGTTAAGCCATATTTATTTGGACCTATTGGATCACACTTATTTAGGCCTTTGGAGTATTGGGCCATTATTTAAATGAGGTTGTATGTGGGCTTGGGCTTGTGATACTTGTAATGGATAGGTGTTGGATTGTTGATCCAACACCTTAATTAATAAGGATTTGACATAATCCTAGTTAGTGGGGAAAATTGATGGGATCAGCATGTGAATTGCATGCAATTAGCTGAGGTCACGAAAGATGTTTTAGGCAAGGCAGTGAGATGAATATAAGAGTACAGAGCACTTCATAGAATAAGGTAACATGCAAATTTTATACCAAACACTAGAGCACAAAACCTCCATTGTTAACATTGTGTCGGCATGTACTAATTCTCACACCGGAGCTATCCCCCGACGACGTCAAGCTTTCGGTGCTGACTCATTTTCTGTGCAGGGTTGGATGCACTTTTTAGTGATTGAGGCGCGTGAAAAGATCTTGACATTAACAATACCCAAACAGCAACTCATCGCAGCAGCATTGTTCGGGATCGACAAACGAATTTTTTTGGGCATTTTCTTAAAGTGATTTTTTGGACTTCTTATAGTGTTTTTGTCTTTATGGGCATCTTATGAAAGTAGTGGTCGAAGAAAGAGAGTCGGTTGCAGAGAAGGATGGGCATATTGGACACAAACTATTGAGTTTTGATTATACATTGGTTCCACTGTAGAAATAACAATTTTGGCTGCGAAAATATCAATTCCATGTGAATATTGTAAACTATGTAAAAAGTATTTTATCGTAAGTTTTATTGTTTCGTAATTTTTAACGAGTCGTCTCAATTTTGAATTTAAAAATATTTCAAATTGATTTTCAAAAGTCAATAATAATCATATAATTTAGAACAAAATAATTTCCAACAATTTCAAAATTTTAAGATTTTATAAATTAATTTCTTAATATCAAAATGGAACTCTTTTTATGGAATAAATGAAGTCGGGTTCATGTGTTCTCTAGGCTGAAGTCTTGCCATTTAATTGATTAAAATGCTATAAAAAAAAGGGTGTAGTTTTGAGTTTTGACATTAAGCATTTAAGTTGTTCATGTTCAAATTTAATTAACAAAACACAACTGATTTTAAATTTCCCACTCATAAACGATAAGAACCGTCAAAAGTTTGGGATAAATCTCACCGTCCATTTATCCTATTTAACTTCAAAGGATAAAAAATTACTCTCTCTCACTCTCAGATCCTTCTCCGCTTCCTCCTCCCGAGCTCGCTCTCTGCCTCCTCCCTTCTTTAATCTTGAAGCAATCTCTCTCTTCCTTTCAGACGCGTGGTCTTGGGAGGTAAGACTGACTAGTTTAAGATATGGAGCTCACTAAATTTCATTCAAACGGACACATGTATTCTTGTTGTTGCACAGCTATATTGATGAAAGAAAACTTAAGCCTGAGTGCACTCCAAACCACTAGAACTTTGGTTTTGGGGTCAAAATACAAATAGGTAAAATTATAAAACATTCGTGTCTAATTTTCATGTCCGTTATTGGGATGTGATTATTTGGATCTAGCCATGGTGCAGCCCAGTCTATTTAATGGTCCGGATATGGTGATAGCTCATATGTATTTATTATGATAGTGGGAGAGTCCTTATTAAAATAGGATTGTGTTTCCTTATTTGGAGGGATAAAGAGTCATTCTCCTAGTTGGATGCGGGTGGAGGTGACTTCTATATATATACGGCTATAAGCTAGGGTTGAAGAAAGAACAGAATATCATAGGGCACAAGAGATACAACATAAATACACAACTTGTACTCCCAATATTATTGTAGTGGATTTCTCTCTCTCTCTCTCCGTGGTTTTTTTCCAATTGGGTTTCCACGTAAATTCTTGTGTTCATATCTTATATCTCTTTATTTATGTTTATGTGAGTGTATTTCGTGAGTTTGATTTCACAACAATACAATCAACCGTTAGTGCGATTTTGGCCTGCTGTTTTGGTGATTTTGTCAGGCGTACAAAATCAGGCGTTAACATTGGCGCCGTCTGTGGGAACCAAGACACTTGTTCTAGTGTCGATTTAAAATAACCAATTCACCGAAGGAGATAAGTGATTCTTTTTTATTAAATCAACATGAATATTGTTACTACTTTGCGTGTTATATATATCACTCATATTATGCATGTGGAAGTATTATTCATGTGATATGAATAAAATTAGAGAGTTGTACAAGAACTCAGTCCCATTAGCTTTCATAAAAGAGTCCTTCTCCTAGTTGGATGCGGGTGGAGGTGACTTCTATATATACGACTACAAGCTAGGGTTGAAGAAAGAACAGAATATCATATGACACAATTACATATGACACAAATAAATAAATTGAACGCTCGGTGGATTTCTCATCTCTCTCCATAGTTTTTTCTAAATTGAGTTTTCATTTAAATTCTTGTGTCCATATTTATCTCTCTTACAATGATGTGTGTATGTTTATCTGTGTGTATTTCGTGAGTTTGATTTCACAACAATACAATCAACTACCCCATCAACCGTTAGAGTTGTTTTGGCCTGTTGTTTTAGTAATTTCGTCAGGCATACAAAATCAGGCATTAACATTGGTGCCGTCTGTGGGAATCCAAATTTCTAAATTAAAATCACTCATCCACCAAGAATTAAGGAGATCCTTCGCATAAAAGATAAGTGACTTTTTTTTATTAATTTATGAAATTAATATGCTTATTGCAACCACTTTGCCTATAATTTAAACTTCGTGTAACACGTCCTTGTCTTGGTGGGTTTTTTATTTATCATATGATGTTATGCTTATAAAGGATGAAATCAACTGTTGCTTATGTGTTTAAATTCCTTTGTTCGACCCACTGCAGCATACTCATGTAATTACTATAATATAATACCCATATGATATGTCTATTCATTTTGAAAAGAAGAATAACATTACTATTTAAGGAGTAATTATCTGAAGACCCATGTTGGATTCATCTCTTATACATGACTCATATTCAAGTAGTATTATCACAATTTGCTTATCTCAAGTTCCAATATGAGCACTGCACTGTTGTTCACTTCACATGGTTCATGGTAGCATGGCACATATATAAACTCAACAGTTGCATGATTTTCCCTGATTTCGGCCTTTATCCATAAGCTACGACTTTTGCGATCTATTTATGAAATCTCATGTTCATATTTTATTGAACTGTTGGCAACTACTGCTAAATGTCAAATCAATCTTTCTTGCATTATCGAGTCCCAAGAAGTTGCAAAACGATCCTCCAAAGCAAAAA
Organism: Panax ginseng; assembly: GCA_020205605.1. Lineage (NCBI taxonomy): Eukaryota > Viridiplantae > Streptophyta > Magnoliopsida > Apiales > Araliaceae > Panax > Panax ginseng. Next base: position 27,342,088 of record CM035138.1, read on the forward strand.
GGATTTGAACAGGAGATATATTGAGGGGGTATTTGCTTTAAAGATTTTGAAGCAAATCGTGCATATGAGAGGTTGGAGTTTGAGTATGCAACTGTGGCAATTAAGAGTGGAAAATGGGGAAAGGAAACTAATTCCCCCAGTCAGCGACTTTTGGATTTTTCGGAGATGCAGTCTACTTTTGGCGATCTAGAGCAAGCAGGGTGTTCAGCAAAGCAACCCTTATCTTCTTATTATCAACATTGACTATGAACATGTATGGCTCTTAATTTTCACAAAAGGAAGGAAGCAATGAATTCGTTGTCCTTCATCGCTATCAGCATCTGCCGACTAAATGGGAACGAGCGAATTTAGGCTATGATTCCTTCATACCACTTCGTCAACTCCATTTCAGCAAGCATACCCGACCCGACTGACTCCAAATTAATCCCTAAGTGACGGCGGTTCTTTCCTTGGACAATTTTTCCTATGGTCCTCAACAATTTTCTCCATGGATTCGATAGTTTATTGATAAATTCCATGTTCATGCTTTGATGTCGATATCGGCATGCCATATATTCAATTGCTTCAGAGTTCCGCTACAATTCATTGGGAATTCAATACACTTCGACAATTTTGGGCTCGACAGAATTGAATCTAAGCTTCGGTCATCCAACTTATGAGCAAGGGGTACAGACTCGGTTCCTTTGATTGCATATTGAGCTTCAATAATTCAACCTCGGTAGACCAAGTCTTGTCACCAATTCATTCTCTCTTTCTGGCTACAACAACTTGTTATCATTGGTATTGACAAAAGGTTCGGCGTGGATTTAGTCACCTACAGATTTCGACACATTAAAAAATTCTCTTCGACCGCCAAAACCAAATTCTATCATTGGAGGGCAGTATTCGATTTCTCGGCAAACAAATCAGCATAACATGTTCGGCACTCCCATTGATGGTCTTTTATGATCTTCGGTTGGCGGGGGAGACAATATTTTTGGGAAAGTTATATAGTTGGTATTTGATTCAGGCTAAATTAGTTGGGGGACAAGATACACGCGTCTTGTATGAGCTCCGACTGTTCAAGATGTTTACTCATGACACTTTTGGCAACAACCACTTCGGGTAACAACAACCCACTTCGGTTAACAACCCGCTTCGGAATATATCACATTGACTTCATCGTGTCTTCGGCTGTTTACTTTCGACGGATATAAAGTCTGATCGAAGCCTCCCACAGGGGTCGGGACGGATATTATGGTAGCATAAGGTCGAAGGGGGTATAAGGTCGGACAAACGTCCATCGGAAGTGGCTATCTTCCCCCCGAACGAACAAACATCCATCAGAAGTGATTTTTCCCCCCGAACGAACAAGCGTCCATCGGAAGTGGTTTTGTTCCCTCGAACGGGTTGGGAAGACAATTTTGGCATTATAAGGTTGAACAGTTCTTCGGAACGAATATTTTCATTATTTATTAGTCTTCGGTTGTGATAAGGTTGGCTCGATTATCTGTGTATTCGGTCGTAGTATAAGGATGGTTTTTTATATCTTCGATAGTAATAAGGTTGGTTCGGTTGGTATAAGGTTGGTTTTTTATATCTTCGGTAGTGATAAGGTTGGTTCGGTTGGTATAAGGTTGGTTCGGTATATCTTTGGTAGTGATAAGGTTGGTTCGGTTGGTATAAGATGGTTCTTTATATCTTCGATAGTGATAAGGTTGGTTCGGTTGGTATAAGGTTGGTTCTTTATATCTTCAGTAGTGATAAGGTTGGTTCGGTTGTGATAAGATTGGTTCTTTAGTAGTAATATTATAAGGGCAATTGTTTATCTATTTAGGAGTGAACAAAAGGAGTGAGGCGACAATATGGGGAGCCAACAATTTTAGTTCGGCACATGGAGTTCAGGTGTGATATTTTGTCTTCGACAAATATGGTCGTTTTGTTGGGATAAATTTGTATACTCTCTCATTTATAAGTTCTTTATAAATAAGAGACTGAGGGCAATGTTGGGATATGATTATTTGGGTCTAGCCATGGTGCAACCTAGTCTATTTAATGGTCCGGATCTGGTGATAGCTCATATGTATTTATTATGATAGTGGGAGAGTCCTTATTAAAATAGGATTGTGTTTCCTTATTTGGAGGGATAAAGAGTCTTTCTCCCTACAAGCTAGGGTTGAAGAAAGAACAGAATATCATAGGGCACAAGAGATGCAATACAAATACACAACTTGTACTCCCAATATTATTATAGTGAATTTCTCTCTTCGTGGTTTTTTCCCAATTAAATTTCTACGTAAATTCTTGTGTTCATATCTTATCTCTTTATTTATGTTTATGTAAGTACATTTCGTGAGTTTGATTTCACAACAATACAATCAACCGTTAGCGCAATTTTAGCCTGATGTTTTGATAATTTCGCCAGGCGTACAAAATTAGACGTTAACATCCGTATAGAGGAGCTCTTCTCTTATATATACAAGAATGTTAATGGATCTGTATGCCTGTATGTAGGAGTGAGTATATTTAGGAATGAGTGTTGCAATACTAACCCATACAATGTGAAATATAGAGTTGAAGGGCACTACAGGTTGCCTTCAGATTTATATGCAAATTTCTTTCTTCTTTGTCTAGCTGGAGAATAAAACTTTGATCAAATTTTCACAGTTTATAAAAACACTTCAACGTTTAGATTACATTCCTCAATGAACCACAAGCTCATAATTAGCCACTCATGTTCGGAACAGTAAACTGGGATTACCTAACAAAAGCTAGAAATTAAAACCAAAAAGACATGTTTTCATAGAAGTCTTGCCAATGAGAAGGGCCCCAACATAACCGATTCTCAATCCTTTTTGTCTCTGCTTACGTTGCTTTGGCCGTCTCCCGAACCAGTGCAAGCTTAGCCAGTAGACCACAAAGTTGAAGATATGAACCAACACCATCACAGATTCTCATATGGGCAAATCCAGTTTCCTGCAAAACAGTAGTCAAATGGTATAATTTATGGCAAAGACAAATTTGTGGAGTGCAAAATTGGTCAAACATAATTACCTTCATGAATTCCAATTTGAGATACTCTGCCATATCATAGTTCTTTATGATTCGGAAAAGGGTTGTGATTATGTCGGTGGGCGAATAGCCAAGATCATAGAGAGCCTTCAGAACAGAACAGGCATCATCAAATTTCCCCTCGAGGACATTGCGGACCATGTTCTTCACATGCAAGGGATGAGGCTGGTCGCAGACCTGAAAACCAACCACAGACAATATAAAAATTCCAAACAGAAATTGTGAAACCAAATTCTGGGGGATATCTCAAAATTGTAACCTTGAAAACATTTTCTTGATTCACAAACCGGAAACCGCTGCATGTGGCCTGCAAGTTATTTAATGCCTGTCTCATATCACCATCAGCCGTAAATATGATTGCTTCTAGGCCTTCTGGAACATAGGGGACCTGCATTTCGAGCATGCTTCAATCTTCCTTTACATAATTTAACAAACAATCGAATAATAACATGGCAATAAAATTCAAGTTGTTAATAAAAATAAAGTAATAGCCATTTAACTGGGAGGTACAGGATAAATATCAGGCATGTGGAATCTGAAGACAGTCACTTCATGCAAATAAATCCAAGGATTCATTTTATGCCTACTTGTTCCTCCCAGCACCCTTCATTAAAAAGAATGAAGGACCGATAACTGTATGTCCTTTTTATTTATTAGGAAAATCATATCCACAAGATAATTCAGATGACACACAGAGATAAATTCATTTTTCAAAATTAAACTTTAAATACTATAATTTAATATTGAAAACATTATGTAAAAGTGTGTCAATGCAAACCTTAATATTTGATAAATAAAACAGTAAACAATTAAAGTATGACTTTTCCTCGTTTTAAGGTCAGATGGAGTATATTGTAAGAGCAATATTGCCTGTATTACAATATTAAAGAATTTTTAAAAAGAAGATCTGCACCTTTTCTGCTGCAACCACCACCATGAGACGCCCAAGGATCTCTTGATCAGATAATCTTGAAAACCGAACAAGTGCACATCTACTCTGAATAGGCTCAATGATTTTCGAGGATGTGTTGCAAGCAAGAGCAAAACGGGTGGAGTTCGAATAAATCTCCATCGTCCTCCTCAAGGCTTGTTGGGCTCCAGATGTCATGCTAATTTCAGTAATTCGTATCCAATGTATTAATAGCATTTCAATTTCCCAGAATGAAACGAGGAAAACAAACTTTAAATGAGAAACAAAAACTAATATATAGAATGTGTTGATAAACAAAAATACCATACATGTTTAGACGGAATAGAATATGCAAGTGTTAATGGAACATATATAAGTTTTAAATAATGCAGTTCTAAAATACTTACCAAAAACGAGTATCAACATCTTATCAAGAAAACAACCATCACTCACCTGTCAGCTTCATCCAAGATTATTATTTTGTGTCGCCCAGGAGGTAGCGTAACTTTCTTTTGGGCAAACATCTTAATCTTGTTTCTCACAACGTCAATTCCCCTGAACACAACACATGAGAAACCCAATCCAGAATGAATTAGACAGCGAAATACATCAAGATTTTACATACCTGTCATCTGAAGCATTGAGCTCCAACACCCCTTCCTTACAGTTTGGTCCCAAGAGCTCATGTGCAAGCGCTAATATACTGGTAGTTTTACCAGTTCCAGGAGGACCCTGAAAATCACAGTTAGAAATATTCACTGATAGCTATGTACTTCATAATAAGGAGAGCTTTGGAAAAATAATCCCTACAATTTATCTGCACAAATTGCAAGAGACCAGTTTTATCATTTCTTTAGTAATCCTCTATCACCTTTCCTTCATCTCTAAATAGCAGTATCAGGCTCTAAATTACTAGTTCAAGCTATGAACCTTTTTTTTTTCAATTACTACGCTTTCCTTTGTCTTGAAAATATTATTCCACTGCCCCAAAATAAAAAAATGATCAGGGCAAAGTAAAAATAAACTATTTGCCATAAATATTGTCCTCATGAGATTAAATTGGACATACAATTTGATTAAAGTGACACCAAGGGGGATAATTCCACATCTTAGCAATGTAAAGGCAGTTGTCTTAGGTAGCTCCCTTCTAACCCTCTTGCAGCCCAATTAGCACTACTAAGTGATACATTTTTTTAATTTCTTCATCATGTTTGGCCAGCTAATAATATTTCAATAAACAAGAAGGTCAATCTAAACAAAAATAATAATCCAAAAAAAGATTCTAATAATCTTAACATCAAATATCACATGAGCCAATAAATAGCCATCTCATTGCAGAGAAAAAAAATTGTTACCCTATTTTTTATTTTAAAAATTTTATTATCCCTCTTACTTCTATCCCAACAATCAAAATATTTGAAACCTATGTTTAGATTGTCAACAATTTTGTAAATATTGTCAATTAATTGTATTGCCTTATATAGAAGATTTCGAGGTGTGTACAAATCATAGGAATTGTATTGGCAGATTTCTAGGGAGTTAATTGGGAACTCTAGTCCTATAAATATACACTGCATTTGATCAGTCAAGATGCAAGAAAACACAAACAAACTTGTTTATAGTCATCCTTGTTTACATGGTATCAGAGCCATACGTTTGATCTGTTCCAAATCAAATCCAAAACCCAAAATGAGTGAACACATTAAATCCTCCAAAATAAGTGAACACATTGAATCCTCCGGCACCAAACCTGTTCCAGTTCTTGTTCAGTCTGAGGGTGTCTTTAATGCAGACATTCTTCTTACCGAAACAAATTACGGTGTGGTCTCAATTGATGGAAATGAATGTGAAAAACTCTCCTACAACATGGGTAAAACCGATCCTCCTGCTGTGTCAGAGATATGAAAAATGGTATGCTGAAAATCAGAAGTTGAAACGCTGGCTTCTGATGTCTATGTCTCCCGACATCATGAAGCCGCTATCTTTGTATACCCACTGCCCGTGAAATATGGAATATTGTTTCCAAAGTTTTTTATGATGGTAACGATGAGATACATGTCTATTCTCTGCATCAAAAAGCCTTCTCAGCCAAACAAGGTGCCCAATCACTCTCAGTATATTATGTGGAGTTAACATAAATCTTTCAGGAACTCAATCATCGTGACAAAGTGGTCATGAAGGACCCTAATGATGTTATAGCATACCGACAGTCTATTGAGCGAGCCCGAGTACACATATTTCTTGCTAGATTGAATAAAAGTTTTGATCAACTTCGACAAGAAATTTTACGTCACGAACCTCTTCTAAGTCTGGAAGAGTGCTATTCCTTAGTCTGTTGTGAGGCCATACGATCTACTACTTTGAATGAGGACATTGAGAAACCTAAAGCTTCCACTATAAGACGTCACACGATTGGCCCAACGCCACTAATATGAAAAAATTCCAACAATTCAGACAAACCTACATATAAATGCACTCACTGCAATCAAACAGGCCCTTCCAAAAGTCGCTACTTTGAACTTATTGGATATCCAGATTGGTGGGACCCAACACGACATCGAAATTCCAAGCGTCCATCTAATGCAGCAGTTGTTCAAACAAAAGGAAGATGATGCCACTCCAAAGTCATCAACTTTGGTAACCACTACAAACACTGGAGGTAAGGCCTTCACCACATCTACACCTGTTTTGAATAGTGCATGGATAATTGATTCTGATCATATGACATTTGATGTTAGACAAATCTTAAACCTTAATCCATCCTCCCAAAATTGTCTCCATGGCCAACGGTAATACCACCCTGGTTATTGCGGAAGGTTCGTCACATCTTACTAATACTTTACATCTTGATCCTGTGTTAATCGTTCCTTCTTTAGATTATAACCTTTTGTCCGTCTCTCAATTCACTACTACCTTATTTTGTGTTGTTATTTTTTGGCCTATTCATTGAGTGTTTAAGGACATTCAGACTCGGCAAACGATTGGTTATGGTGTTAAAAGAGGAAAGCTGTATTACTTGGAGTCATAAACTTCCAACAGATTACGACAAGCTTTGGCGGTGGAGAGTATTGGTTCATCAAAGAAGATAGTTGAGATCTGGCTCTGGCATCGACGTTTGGTACATGCCTCATTTGGTTATTTAAAAAAGTTGTTTCCTAGTTTGTTTACAAATTTGGATATTTCTATTTTCAAATGTAATGTGTGTGAACTTGCAAAAAGCCATCGTGCTCCATTTCCTTTGATTTTAAATAAAAGTCTTGTTCCCTTTATGGTTATTCACTCTGATGTTTGGGGACCATCCAAAGTTCACACATTGGGGGGGTCACATTGGTTTGTTACCTTTATTGATGATTGTATTCGAATGACTTGGTTGTGTTTGATGAAATCCAAATCAGAAGTTAACTTGTTTCAGAAGTTCTATAACACCATGTGTACACAGTACAATGCCCGAATACAAGTATTACAAAGTGATAATGGCGGGTAATACAATAGTCTCTCCCAATTGATACACCAAACCAATTGTTGTTCAAGGATATTCCTTATATAGTGCCCGAGTCATCCAGGAGACAGTTACCACAACATCTCACCAGAGGTATTCCAAAACCTACATATAAACCATTGTCTAGTGTAAATATCCCATGAGCCATTATAGTCGATTGTCAAAAACAAATTAGTAATTTGTATTTTGTATGTTTAAATTTGGTTCACAAAATTTATCTTAGATTTGGTTCACAAAATTTATCGAGTATTAAATAAGGTTTGACTGAGGCTCGTTTAGCTACCAAGTCGAGCACAATCTCGAATCGAGCCCGAGCAGTTTGAACTTTTCAAACGAATATGATCCGAGTATTAATAGAAAATTGCAATTTGAGAAGGTTCGCGTAATTTATCAAATTTTAAAATTTGCTCATATTTGAATCATTTATATTTCAAATCGAAGTGGAATCGAACTTTTAGTCGAGCATGTACGAATCGAGTAGGTACGAATCGAGTAGGTACGAATCGAGCCCAAACCGTTTGCTCATTTTACAGCCTTATTTATACCTAACAGTGTGCAGAAAGCCTTAACTGATCTAAGATGGAAAGTCGCGATGAATGAAGAGATGGCCTTCTTACAAAAAAAACCAAACTTGAGAGCTCGTTGACCGTCCCACAGGAAAAAACCTAGTTAGGTGCCGATGGATCTTTACGGTGAAATACGAAGCTGATGGTACAATTGAATGTTTTAAGGCAATATTTGTGGCAAAAGGATACACCCAGACTTATGGAATTGACTGCACTAAAAAATTTGCCCCTGTAGCCAAAATCAACACAGTCTGGGTCTTGTTATCTTTAGCTGCAAATTTTGATTGGTCGTTACAACATCTTGATGTAAAGAACGCATTCTATGAACTATCTAAAGAAGTCTACATGGATATCCCACCAGGGTGTATGGTAACAGAAAAACAAAATCAGAAGGTGTGCAGGTTGAAGAAATCACCAAATCCATGACAACCTTTGATTACAAATAAAGTAATTCAGATTACACATTGTTTTTAAAGAAGTGACATGGGAAAATTAATGCACTCATTGTATATGTAGATGACATAATCGTCATAGGAAACGATCCAGAAGAAATGAAAATTTTGCAAGAGCACTTGTCCAAGGATTTTGAAATGAAAGACTTAAGCCCTTTAAAATACTTTCTGAAAATTGAAGTATCTCGTTCGACTAAAGGAATCTTCCTATCTCAAAGAAAATATGCCTTACATCTACTACATGAAACTGGTATGTCAGCTTGCCAAACAGACACAGGAATGGAAGAGGGTCTGATGTTATGTATTGAGACAAGCCAAGTACCGATGGACAGGGGAGATATCAGAGACTCGTTGGAACACTGGTGTACTTAGCGCACACAAGACCAGATCTCACCTATGCTCTAAGTATCGTTAGTCATTTCATGCATAATCCTGGCGAGCAACACATAAATGCAGTCATGCGCATTTCGAGGTATCTAAAATCTGCTCCGGAAAAGGAAATTCTATTCTCTAAAAACACAAACAAGCACAATACGAGGTATATACAGATGTTGATTGGGCCGGAACAGTTCACAATAGGCGGTCAACTTCGGGATACGTTACCTTTGTAAGTGGGAACCTTGCTACATGGAGAAGCAAGAAGCATAATGTTGTTGCAAGATCTAGTGCAGAAGCTGAGTACAGAGAAATTGAATTAGGAATTTGTGAAGCACTATGGTTGAAATTTATCTTACAGGACTTAGGCTACTCCCCAAAGCAGCCAATTCAGCTATACTGTGACAACAAAGCAGCATGTGATATAGCCCATAATCCAGTTCAACATGTCGAGGTAGATAGGTTCTTCATTAAGGAGAAACTAGATTAAAAGGATGTGGAACTACAAAAGGTTCGGTCAGAAGATCAGTTAGCTGATATCCTTACCAAAGGAGTATCCAATCGGGTACTCTCAAAGTTCTTGGACAAGTTGAACATGTGACGTGACATCTATGCACCAACTTGAGAGGAGTGTTGAGATTGTCAAACGATTTTGTAAATATTGTCAATTAATTGTATTGCCTTCTATATTAGAAGATTTCTAGGTGTGTATATATCATAGGAATTGTATAGGCAGATTTCTAGGAGCTAATTGGGATTCTGATTTAGAACTCTAGTCCTATAAATATACACTGTATTTGATCAGTCAAGATACAATAAATAAAAACAAAATTGTTTATAGTCATCCTTGTTTACAACCTAAATACCCAAAAATGTATTCAAAATGAAACCAACATTAGGGTTTATACGGAAATCCAAAGTAAGTGTGAAATTCAGAACAAGATAAAACTAAACATATTTATTCACAGCTCTTACAGCTAATATGAGGTTAGGCATGTTGCCGTCCCTAGCTATGACTTGAAGCCTCGAAACGGCGTCTTCATTGCCAACAATATCGGATACTTTACTGGGTCTGAACTTCTCAACCCACGGAATTTCGTAGCCATGGCTGGTCGTTGTTGAAGAAGAAGATGATGCCATTTCCGATCTCGATTCGAATGGAAAACCCTTGCTAAAACCTTTTTTCTGAAGACTTCAATTTGGAGGGAAATAACCCTTCTAGCTGTCTTTTCCTCTTTATCGATCGTATTTACTGTGTTTTTTTAATCAATTATTTTTATTTTTATATATTCCTTCCATCCCATGAGTCATAATATTAGTTCCATTTCAAAAACCATTTATTTTTAAAGAAAAAGTATCTACTAATATTAATATAATACTTTCTTCCCATCAAAATTAGAGTTTTTTTTAAAGAGAAATTAGAGTTATCTATATTAATAAGATATAATCTATTTTAAATTTAGGTGAGAAAATATAAGTATATTTTAAATTTATTTTAATTAATTTGGATGGGATTATGGTAAGAAGAGAAAGATCCGAGAGAAAATGAAAATGAGATTATTGAAACGGGGGACAGAGTCACACATAATTACTTGAAGTCAAATAATTATATATTAAATTTTAAAATTATTATGATTCATAAAAATTTAAAATAAAATAAATTTTATAATTAATAATTTATATTATATACTATATAATTATAATATTTATATAAATTAAAATTAAATAAATTCACTAATTTAATTTGAAAAATCAAAATTTATGTTTTATTTTTGAACGGAGAGAGTATACTCACATTACATACTACCACTACAGACAAAACCCACTCCTTAATCTCTGAATCATCGCAAATAATTATACTTACCTCCTTCATTATCCTTTTTACATCATCATTTCTATTTTCAAATTTGCACTTTACTCAATTTCTCTCTCTATATCTATATATGCTGGATTAGGATTTCTTGTTCCAAATTCCAATCGATTCTCCTCACAAAAAATGTTAGCATCAAGCTCATCAAATTACACCGGCAACGCGATGCCGTTACTGAATTCCGGTGAAGATGAGCTCGCCCACCGCTCTCTCCGGCGACAGAGCTTGCGCGAGGCCTCCCGATTCCTCCGCAGAGCCAGCGGCCGTCGGATGTTGAGGGAGCCGTCGATGATGGTCAGGGAAACCGCCGCCCAGCAGCTGGAAGAGCGGCAGAGCGACTGGGCTTATTCCAAACCTGTAGTGATTCTCGATTTGATGTGGAATCTCGTTTTTGTTACGGTGGCAGTGATGGTTTTGTATTTGAGCAGGAAGGAGTCGCCGCCGACGCCGCTGCGTCTGTGGATTGTGGGGTATGCGTTGCAATGTGTGATGCATATGGTCTGTGTGTGCCTTGAGTATAGGCGACGGTGCCAGCGGCGACAGGAGGTCGCGGAATCTGAAGATGGTTCTGGATTGCGAGGCGATGCCATTCGGTATGTTACGTTGGCTCAATTAACTGATGGGGGTACTAGGTATGGTAGTTAAAGCTTTTAAGGTATAACTGAATTATAATAAACTTGCTGTTATGGTTGAAAAAGTTCTAAATATTGTAGATTATTGCCTATTTATCAATAAGTTTTGTGTCTTGGATAGCATTTCAAAATTAGTGGCACTTGTTAAAGTCTGTATACTTGATTTTTTTTAATAGTTGTTTATTAGTTCAATCACAATAAACACATCACCAGACAAAAACTAATAAATTTGCTGCAATGGTAAAGTCCGATGTCTGTACTCATTGCGGTTGACACACACATATACAAAGTAAAGACAGACTCTATAAGTGGAGGAAAGGTCACATTTATGGAACCTATATATTTTTTGCAACTAATAAATGTACTGATTGTGTGTTTTCAATATGCATATATACATATACACATGCACTTTATACACACAAGTCAATTTGTTGGAGTAAACTTCAAATGTGATATTTCAGAACTTGTGTTTGTTCTAATAACTATTGTGTTTAAATTCTTAGTTCTGTGGTGAAGAATATGGAATCGGCAAATACCATGTTTTCCTTTATCTGGTGGATCATTGGGTTTTATTGGGTTTCCCCTGATGGGCAAGAATTAATACAGCAGTCCCCTCAGCTATATTGGTTTGTACAAACACGTTTTCCTTGAGATTGAAGTTTACCACTTTCCATAGAGCCTAATATTTGGTTATGTGATCTGCAGGCTTTGTATCGTGTTCTTGGCTTTTGATGTGTTCTTTGTTGTGTTTTGCGTTGCACTGGCATGTGTCATTGGTATCGCGGTTTGTTGTTGTCTTCCGTGCATCATTGCAGTCTTATATGCTGTGGTGGATCAGGTAGCTTTCATACATCTCCCTGTTTTCTGCTTGCTTTACCTAATATCTCCCATGTCTCGTCTTAATATCATCAATTCCAGATTTATCTGGCTAGTTGTTCTCACTTTTGTGAAGATTTTCGAAAAAGTTGGGCTGAAAAAGAACTACAGTACTTTACTAATATGTAGGCTGTCTACATTAACACAAATATAGTTTGAGATTAATATTCCGCTTTCAAGGCAATGCCTCAACTTCAATTTCAATAGTGATTACATCTGGTCATGTTATCCAAATTATGAATGGATTTCTCTTAGATTTTCCCTCCGTTTTTTGTAGAAGTATCATAAGACATTGTGCTGTCAATTGGTGAAAAGGCATGGTATACTAGTTTTCATCAATTTAAAGAGGATGATTTATTAGGTTCACGAGTTAATGTCGAAGAAAAATTACACTAGAGTTTCACATATTATGTCTTCTATGTCTGTCCTATAAATCAAGTTAATTGAGCTTTGTGATTGATCACTAAAGACTCTTTGAGATTGATAGCGACATAGACAAACCAAGCTTTATCATTTCTAAGCTTGTTGATATATGAGATCGGTGTAAACTCCATTTGGTAAGCTAAATAGCATAGTATGCAAATGCCTAAATATCCAAGCCTCAATTAATGGTTCGTCTGAGATTGGTTTGTGAGATGAATTAAGTTTCTAATTTTATGAAAGAACATGATTAATTTTCTTGATGAAACCACCAAAGGTGGAAATTCGTATACAAGCGGAAAAAACCCTTAGAAAAAACAGCCATTATATCCCAAAGAAGGCCTCTCTCAAAAACAAAACTACCAACCCTAAACAGACATCTCCTTCATATGTATTACAACATGAAAGTAATAGTAATGAAGTGGAGTTCCGATAATTTAACTAGGGACCTATCACACCCTAAGCTTAAGCTTCACTTATTAGCTTGTTAAATTAAAAATGGCGATTGAGCATTCACTCCAGTTGGATTGGCTCTGTTACATCTCTACGATTTAATTAGGTACTATAGTTACGAGCAATATTCAACTTTAAGTGGTTAATTTTTTGCAAGCTTTAAATACTTTTTAATAATAGTCTGCGTTGCAGTTATTAAAATAACCTGATATTTGGCTTAACCCCTCTTCCAGCTCAGCTAATGATAAGGGATTGCCGTATATTTTGTATGTCTGGTTGGCAATAGGGTGTAGCATAAACAGTGCAATCCTAAAACAATTTCTAGGTGGGGTTGGAATTAAAGAAACTTTTTCAAGTCCGTCCATTAATATTCATAAAATAACTCCATGGTTTAAAATATCCCAATCGGATTTAAGGTATTTTATTATACTCACATACATGTGTTTATGATTTTCTTCCTGATCAAACTTCTTTTATTTTGGTTTCATCTCTTGCTCGAAGCATACACGGATGCGCATTAGTGTAGTAATTATTAAGTCAACTTAATGGATGAAGTTGTATGTAGCTATAAATAATAAGCCCTCCACCCCAAATCATGAGCCACTTTCAAAATTAATGTACAAAAAATATCATTATATTTAAGTAAAGTTGTGTATCGCTAACAATCTGGGACGTGGTTGTGTTTTTTTCTCTTGATTTTTTTTTTGTTTTTTGTGAGAGAAGCTATCACTCAAAATAAGTGGTTCATCATAGTATATTATGTTTAATATACATGGTGAACTATGTTAGAGAGAGAACCAAGTATTATCTGATCGTCAAAAGAAATCAACCTCTATAATACTCCTTCCATTCTAATTTAAAAAATACAGGATCAATCTTGACTTTATGTTGTCAATTTGAGATATTTTTAAATTCAAAATTGGTATGAATTAATTAAATTAATTTAGACAGTACAATTATGAAAATTGTAGAATATATAAATAGTACTACTATTACAAGATTAAATAGTTTCACAAGTTCAATGAATCACATAAATTTTGAATACGAAAATATCTCAAATTGACTTCAGAAAATCGAAATTGTTCCTCCTATATTTTGAAACGAAAGGAGTATAATATGCTGTTTTGTACTGATTTCATCCATGGCATATTTTGTTTAATATTGATATATGATAATGTGTTCCTTGATAGTTTCACAAAGATGTACTATTTGTAAAAGCTTATTCAGTTATTGTGGGCATTAACAAATCTTAAAAACAAAGTTCTAGTTGTGCTGGCAGATTTTAGAACAAAACTCTTTAAAGGGTAATGATGAGAATGAATAATTGGTAGAATATCTCAACATTAACAGTACTTTAAAATAACAATGCAAGAGCTTTATCATTTGAGGTATTAGGTATAAATTTGTCCTCTTGAGTCTTTGCAATATGAACATAATTTTTTTGTTCATGTACTCCTTGAAGTGTATGCGAGTAAGAGGTGCCTACTGCCTAGTCATTTAATGTAATTGTCTTTTGAAAGAGTAATTGATGTAGTGGTTTATTAGCTTTTAACTTTGGTTTCTTTCATTGCTATTCCATGCAATTGGATTTCTTTTAATTGTATTAAAGACCATGTTCGTTATGCTGTTTAGTGTAAAAGTGAGACATTAAATGTGACTCACATATTTTAAGTTTATTATCCTCCTTTTCCTTCACTATCTCGTTTCGATTTCTATTGAAGCAGGAAGGAGCAACCAAAGAAGACATTGAACAACTGTTGAAGTACAAATTCAGGAGGGTTGATGATATAGAGAAACCAAATGGTGAGATCCAAGGACCTTCTGGCGGAGTAATGACTGAATGTGGCACAAATTCACCCATTGAACGCGTTCTGGCACCAGAGGATGCAGTAAGTTTTTTCCCCCCTTGCATATATTTCTGTTTTTTTTTTCCTTCACACTGTAATAATCGATAGTTGAGTTCAATATCCAAGAGTTAAGACGACCTGAGATGATGTTTATGGTAATTTACAGGAGTGCTGCATATGCCTTTGCGCTTATGATGATGGAGCTGAACTTCGTGAGATTCCTTGTGGTCACCATTTCCACTGTGCCTGCATAGATAAGTGGCTTCATATCAACGCTACATGCCCCCTTTGCAAATACAATATCTTAAAGCCAATCCCCAGTGACATGGAGGCAGTGTAGGATAATTTTCTTATAATTTATGATCAAAAGGTTGGCGCTGCGAGGGGCCTGTTTTATGCTTAAAGTTTTATACATCATCCAACACAATCTTATGCTTTTGTATCATTACAATAGCTGTTTTATTAGTTTGCTTTTATTATTGTTATTATTTCCCCCCCTTTTTATTCTAGGCACAGCTGTAGTTATATTAGTTCCCAGAGCTTTGGGGATATATATATATATATATATATATATATATATATATATATATATATATATATATATATATGTCGGGATCAAGAAGATTCTCTTAAATAGCATTCCGCCTTAAATAGCAGATCTTTTATTAAAATTACGTTTTGGAGGGATGGCGGTGGCATTTTTGTAAATACAATGCCACCCACGATTTACAAAAATGTCACCGCCGTCCTCTAAAAGCGGCGTAGTTTTAATAAAGAATGTTATTTAAGCAGAACGCTATTTGAGAACGCGCTGATCCTTACCGATATATATATATATACCCATGTTATATAAGCTGCTGAATCAGGATATTTCATATCTTTTTGAAATAGAAGATCTTGCATATTTTTCAATCTTGAAGCATTAATTTGGCCGAAAATATCAATTCAGGTGGTGTATGAATGTTCTTGATGAATTCTTCCTTGCTGCTTATTTTTCAGACTAGCATTTTAAAAAGATTATTAATGTTGAAGACGTCATCCAAGATGTCAGTCAAATAGAGGCGTGCAGGAATTTCCATAGTTTCCATTCCTTGTAGTGTACTCCCTCCGTCCCCGGATTAAGGCATATTAAAAAGATGAATGAAATGATAAAATTATTCATAATAATATTTTATTAATTATTTTCAATATAAGTAAGAGAGTGACTTTTTAACTTTTTAATTCAAAATATATTTATTAAATATGGAGAAAGAATTAGAATAACAAAATTATGCGATATTTAATGCTAAGGGTATAATAAAAAAAATTGTGTAAAAGTTTGGTTATTAAAGGAAAGTGGACATTTAACATGGAACTACCTAAAATAGTAATAAAGACTTTTATCTGGGACGGAGGGAGTACTATAAAAAGAATTGTTACTATTTTTCTTTTTTCTATTTTATTTTTTTGATAATAACAATTGTTGTCTTTAATTCAGTTAAGTTTATATCAGCTTTTGATGTATGTTAAAATGTTTACAAAATTAATAGAAAATTTAAAATATTTTCACACGAGTCTCTTACATGTTAAAATGGCATCATGTGTAAAAATAATATATCAACTTTTCTTAAAAAGAATATTGTTATATTAGAGAGAATGATGTATAACCAATGTTGAATCCATCTACTCGCATGTATAATTGTTGTGTTGATTTATGCGTGTTAATCATGCACAATAATTTTATAATAAACGTTTGATTTTTATCATCAAATCGACTATTTTTAGAATTATTTATTAATAATGTTTATATAAAACTTTCAAATTCTGAAACTTACACTAATAATTATAAACTTGACGTATATTTTGATTCTTTTTAAGATTTATTAATTTAATAAATAATTGATTTGACTATAAAATTTAAATTAAGACATTTATTAGGGGAAGGGAATATTTATTATATTGAACAGTACAAAATAAGACGATCATAGACTATGAATCATTCTATCTCACACATATATGTATGTAACCCTCACCCAATTACTATATTTTATCAATATTTTTCTTAAATATTCAAATAGTATATATATATATTAGTTTCTTGAATACGGTTTTTAAGTCGTTACAACATAAAAAGCCTGTTTTTATGTTATAATAATAAAAAAAATTATTAATTTAGCCAGTTTATTTTTAATTCTCTCCCTTCGGTTGGTTGAAAAAAGCCGAACTATATATATATATATACCCACACCCAATTATATTTTATCACTATTTTCCTTTGTTTCTTGAATATTCAAATACCAAGCAACAAAACATAAATGTAAATGTGAATTGTAAAAGAAGAGAGTCAAATAAGACCTCTTCTCGAAGACAATAAACGTGGAAAATTCAGCCAAACCTTTCGCGCTCCCAAAATTGGACCTTTATGTCTATCGCAACACAGGTCAGCTGGTCGCCTTGCCTGCGAAGCGGACTATTCCAAATTCCTCCCAACGCCGTCTCTTTTCTCTTCATAATTTTCCTTTCTCTGTTTTCTGTCTCCTCCCCATAGCCGGAAAATGGAGCCGTCTTTGCTCCAACGGTACCGTCGCGATCGCCGGAAGCTTCTCGATTTCATATTATCACCGTCCTCCGGCTTCATCAAAGAAGTTCGAACCTATTCCGGCGGCCCCGCCGCTTCTATATCTGCCATTGATTTCGATACTCTTAGTGCTGATTACATCCTCGATTGCATACAATCCGGTGAGCCAAGCTCTTAATTCACCTTAATTTATTTGTAAATAACAATTAAGCATCTGTTTGGTTGCTGAAGATTAACTAAGTAGGGGAATGGAATATTGAGCTAATAAGGCTTTCGTTTAGTAGAAATTAAGTTTTTCAGCTACCCTACTGGGGCTGATTTTGTTTTGTATGTGATTAGGTGGATTTCTCGATATATCAGAAGCAACTAAGAAGTTCACTGATGAAGCTCAGTACCCAGTAATGGTAAGGAATTATGTTATTATGCTAAATATCATATCTTGTTATGATCATGTATTTAGCTGTATGCATCCATGAAATTTCGGCCAAATTTTTATTTTGCATCAACTAGTGAGATTTTAAAGAATTGATGTGTGCAAACCTTAATACTAGACAATATATTGATGCTAGAACGTCAACGTCTCTACACTAGCTAGCTCGATAATATATTGTGAGGTTCAAGCATATTAGCATGTGAAAGTACAGCTTTTTATTGAGTGCATTGAGTCAACTCATGCATATACTGATATACATATCTACTTATTCAAATGCGCATCAAGTATTTATTTTTGCATGCTGTTATATTTTGCTTTAACCTTTTACATGTAGTGGGATTTTGAATGGCTTGTATCTTCTATGCAATAATATTTAAGTGAACCACTGAATTTGTATGCTCATTGAATTTGTCAGCACAAAAAATTGAACCATAGAGTCGTAGGCTATTCTGAAGGGTTTGGCATTAAATGCTTTCATTATTTGTTTCTTATTCCAAATAAATATTGTCATCAGTAGAAGGGTTTTTGTATAGGGTGAGAGAGGTAAGCCTAGCCAAAGTCAAGAGCATCATATTCTTTAACATGATAAAGCTTTTGATATCATTGCATAATTATGGGATCAAAAACCATTAATTAGTTTATGTTAATGCTGAATAAATTATGATCATTAAAACTTGAGCAAAATCAGATATTTATAAAGAAATCAGGTGATTGTAGGGTTCAATGCCTTGTAGAAAACTTCAACCAAGCACTATTGTTCCTAATGAACAAGAAACTGATTTAAATTTTAACTGGCAGCAATGTTTTTACAACTTACAAGCTATGATTAAAAATTGAAATTACACCTACGAAGATTACAATCTACTTGCTTCTGTGACAACAAGTGTTCTTGAATGCGATTCGTTTGGGTTTGTGGAAATGGTACATGTATGCGGTACGCTAGGGTAGCTTTATATGAGTGCTGATAGTTAGGAATTCTCCTAGGATATAAATGTAATATACTTAGGTTTGATAGTTTAGTTTAATCAACAAGTTGATTTTTTTATAAGGAAAATGATATATATTGTGACTTTACATGTCAACTTTTTTATTGCGAGTTACGTAGATAAATCTAATTGATAATACTTTTATGATATATTTGATACATTGGGCCAATTTTATAATCTTATCCAATCCTATGTATTGCTATACGTCGCAATCGTAATTCGGCATAAATCTTTCTCAACATATAGCATAACTCTTTTTATAAATAAATTAGTTGAAATGTGATGTTTGATTAGTAGGTTAAAATTTTGATATTTGTGCAATTATATAGATAAAACAACAAAGAAATATTTGAATACGCTAAATTTGGATTGTTGTATTTGTATGAAAGAAAAGTAGTTCGTTAGGCCAATAAAGATATCTGGTAACTCTATTTAGAACTAATGTTAAACTAAGATTACTACCTTAAACTTTGGAGTACATAAAAAACCAAGCCTTGCACGAAGCTAATCCGTGATAAACTGAAAGGTTATAATTTAATTTGTTGAGTTGATGTTGCATGTGTATTTGTGAGCTTGATGCTCCTTTTATATAAAGTTCTTCAATTGTTACATAACTTTTTATTGTCCCATGATCTTCTTCCTTAATTTTCAATTAAATTTATTAGAAGAAAACTTTTCTTTAGGTTCAATAATTGTATGCTCTTCCCAAATTTATGTATATCACATCTCTTTAATGATTGTCTACGTGTCTTCATCAATGCCCTTGATCTCTGTTGAAGCTAAAAGTCACGATTACCCTTGTTTAAGGATCAATTTAACTCTAACCATTATAATATGTTTAGTAAATTGTTGCCTAGGCTGGGCCTTGGTCTTGGACGCCTAACTAACCAAGGCGTCGCCTAAAAGTAGATTGACAAAAACATAGCTTTATTAATCACAACAACAAACCAGGAATGGTGAGAAGAAGCAAAACCAGGTCGCGTACCTGTAGATGAATCTCATAGCTTTATAATAGATATCTAATCCAAGCTTTGGTGCATTCATATCAGAGAGAGAGAGAGAGAGTAGTTGGCTACTGTAGCAGTGGTAAGTATAGAAGAGGAAAGATGACATTGTTTAGAGAGACCGTAGGGTTTTGTATTTGGTTCTTGACGTCGTTTTGATGTGTACTTATTTGGTTGTTCAAGGTTTGTTCTTCCTTAGTTTTAGAGAATTGATATTTTTACAAGTAAATTTAATAGTTCTACAAGTCTCACTTGATTAGTAAAAGTGATACACATTCATGTGAGTAAAACCTTGTGAAAATATCAAATTTCTCGTGGAAATAGTGATTTTCCCAACACAATAGTCTACTTTGGTGAACCAAAAAATTTCAATCAAAGTGTATAAGTTATTCATGCAATAGTTTAAAAATGTTCGATTGTACAGCCAAAAAAAGACTTTTTTTTAATTATTTAGAGAAAAATACTCCATCCATAATCCATATATTATTAGCAGACCAAAAAAAATTATCATTTAGTATTTGAATAAAGTATACTTTTCTATAAACTGGTTACCAAAAAAAAGTATCATTTAATTGTAATGTTGTATTAATCGTATATACTTGGTATATATAATATACTTATGATTTTTTTTATACTCCCTCCGTCCCATGATAAAAGTCCTTATTACTATTTTGGATAGTCCCATGTTAAATGTCCATTTTCCTTTAATAACCAAACTTTTACACATATTTTCCTATTATACCCGTAGCATTAAATATCTCATACTTTTCCTATTCTATTTCTCTCTCCATATTTAAAGACATTATTATGAGCAATTTTGTCATTTCATTCATCTTCTTAATATGCGTGAAAAGTCCATCAAGATTTTTATCCTGGGACGGAGGGAGTATTTTTTATGTTTAGGGGAGTTATGAAATATACATACATTATATATTTATAATATATTATGTATAAAATATATATTATATATATGTATATATATTTTATGTATAAAGTATACATTGTAAATAATATATAGCTTTATGGACTAGTCGGGCACCTAGTCGACTATTTGGGTGCATAGTTGTCATGGCGCTACTGACGAGATGCGACGGTAGTTAACCGCAGGACGCTTTGACGATAAGGTGTCCGCCATTGCGTCCATATGGCGACAAGTCGTTAGCAATGTACAATTTATACATTATTTATTTTACTTCAAAAGCATATTTTGACAATAAAATTTTATATACATTAAAACTCAAAACATAATAACTAACACTATGAAATACAATTCAAAACACAATTATATGAATACTTTACAATTAAAATTCAAAAATAAAACACTTGACATTGAAAACTTGTAGATCAAGTTAACAACACTACATAGAGAATAAAGGATCAACCAAGTCAACAATCATTACACAATACAAGTCTAATAAATAATAAAAATTACACCATATAGCTAGTCTATGGGTTATGATGAGTCATGGGTATAAAATGACTTAATCACTTAACTTGGGCCAGGGTAAGCCTTGGCGGCTCGGCGTCTAAGGCATTACCTTGTTTTTCTCTAGCGCCAAGATTCCTAGTCGTCGCCATGACAACTATGGTTGGGTGTCTAGTCGACTTGTTGCTTAAGCGATTGGCCACCGACTCGTCTCGACTTACCGCCTTAGCAACTATGATTTGGAGCGAAAAGTTATTTAGGGAATAAGGGCTGCTGTATGTAGATTTTTTGAAAGAATTAACGTTATTCATATCTTCAAAATTTGGGAAGATTTAATCTTCGAATTGGGTTGAATGAGACTGTTTTTTTATGTTGGTTTCTAGTGATAGATTAAGTTTTTAGTGATAGCTTAAAAGCTTTGAATTTCCAATATATTTTAAATTCATAATATTTGAAAGTACAAGTTTATGAATATGAAATATCTCACATGAAACAAATTATCACTTTTGTAGTAAGATCAGAACGACAGGACCAAACTTCATTGTTGGTATAAATAATTCTATGAATTGCTTTTAGAAGATCAAATATTAAGTAATTAGGCATTTCACACTGTCGTGTGACGAAGTATAGAAGTTTCAGAAGGACTCCATGTGGCAGGTAAATTAGGGAATACTAGTTACTAGATTGGGTGTTACTCAAAGAAAAGATTGTGAGGTAGTATCCGTCTCAATAAGGGGACGGAGTTTGTATAAGCAGAAATGCAGGATCATTGTATCCTTAACTGGACGAGTGGTTGTGGTAGATTGTATTAGTAAAAATTGGAATGCTTGAAGAATATGGAAGTCTTGGGAGGTGCAAGCTGTCATGGGCGGGACTACGAAGCTTATGAAAGGATGGTCAATTTCTAAAACATGCCGAGTGTGCAGTGGGTAATACTCAGGGATCAGTTTTTTGCATGAGAGGTGGTCTTAGGGATTAACCCCTAAGTAGGGGAAGCTTTACGAGTTTATGCGACAGAAATTATCTCTTTCATCATCCTGTAGATAGTTTGTCTTGCTTGTTATTGACTTTATGCTAGTCGTGTCCCCCTTTGAAGGATGTTTTGTTCATACCATTTTGATATCTTTCTTCTCTTGCTTAATACAATATTTATTTATGTTAAAATAAATCCCGTGACAAGATTATGTGATGACTTTAAAAAGTTTGGGTAATGTGAGGAAGATAATTCAAAATTAAATCTTGATAAATTCTGAGGATGAGTAAGATTTAATTAGCTATCTACTTATAGGTAACTGGCCTCATCCAATGAAGTCTATGGAACTCCCATCTGCATTTCATGTATTTGGTCTATGAGTTTCTTTCTTTCCATTGGACTGAGTTTGGTAGAAAGTGAACTTGTTTGATGTCCTTTAAAAAGGATTTAAGGTTCTTATCACGAAAAAGTTGTTTGAGCTATATGCTTTGTCTGGTCATATTTCGTTCATACTATGGGATGCTTTTCATTAAATTCTTGTGCTTTTAAACTGAGGCAAAAAAATTTCCTCAAGTGTTCCAACAACAAACAATCATATTATTGCATGTCGTGGAAGGGATTTGCCTTTATGTGGATGTCCTTTGTCTCCAATTTAACTTTTAGCTATTTTATGCATTCTTCTCTGCAGATGAATTCTCAGTTTGGGGATTCCTATTTTCTTGTTTCAGACCCAGAATCAGCTGGATCTCCTCCTCGACGAGTCCCTCCTTCAATTGTAGTGAATCATGCTAACAATCATAAGTTACATCCATATGATACTTTGGTAGGTCAAAAAATTGCTTTTTCAGGGGATGAGTACAAGGTTAAATATGCAGCCGCTAAACAAGTTCCAAAGCCAGTGAAAAATATAAATATTCCTTCATTAGGGTTACCTGCCCTGCATACAGGTACCTATTGGTTTATAATCGCGTGACTTTAAAAATGTGATGAGAAAAGGTTTTCAGTATATACATTATATAATCTTCTTCCTGCTTTTCTTGTTTTTCATTTTTGGGTGGGTGAGGAATAGTTGTTTTTTCTGGTACTTTATGTTCTTGTTGGTTTTATTTATTTTTGTTTCCCAAAACCCTTTTTTTTTCTTTTGAGTAACTGATTTATACTTTTAGGATTTTTGAAGGATTATCGGATGATGACTTGCGGGAATCAGCGTATGAAATATTGCTGACGTGTATGGCATTTTATGGGTAATCTCTATCTCGTCTCTCTAGTCTGTCTCGTTCTCACACGCACACGTTGTCTGCTGTACTACATAGTATGCAGTAACTATTCTTTCATTTCATCTATCATGATTTTCTGACTCTTGATCTGATATGATCTGAATGGGGTTCTTTCTCATTCCTTCTTTTCCTTTGTTATGTTATTAGGCTTGAAATATATTCTTTTGAGGATCAAAAGAAAGATAAGAGTTCTAGATTTCTTGCTGGATTGAAGAATAAAAGGGATAAAAGACATCCTCGATCTCAATCTCCTGAAAAACATGCAGAGTTCATTGACACCATTCGTGTCCAAATGCAGGTCAGCTATTACGGTCCCCTCCAACTTACTCATCCAATTAAAAAAAAAGAAGAATTTCTTCATTTTTTTGTTGTTTAGCGAGTGTGTACACATACACTCACACGTGTGTGTGCAGGGGAATTTTAAAAGGGGTGTGCAGACTTCCTGTCCCTGTTTTTTTATTTATAATCAAGTTGGCTGTCTTTACTTAATTTTTTGAGTTTCGTTTTGCGAGTTTACAAACTGATATCACTTCCTTGGACTGTTGGCTGGATACTCTGGCATTTATTAATTGCAGATATTTAGCTCATTGATAAGTGTAAACTATGAGTAATCTACTTCTTTCAATTTAAATTTTGATTTAAAAAATAAACCTGTGTATTGTAAATGCATTCCACTTCTTAAAGTTAGATGTTTCTGGAAGGAATGAAGGTCAAGGACTAGATCTTTTTTTTCTCTATTATTGTTTCTTTTGATATTATTCAAACTCAAACCACATTAAGAGACTAATTCTTGATTGGTGTAGAAGGTTACTTTTTAATCCTTGAAATCAAAGAAATCTGAAACAAAAAATTAACATTACTTATGAAATATCAGAAGTTTTATTCTTAATGTTAGTTATTGATGTCAATGTGTAACCATGTTGTTGCTGAGGGGCCTTTAGAAAACCCAGCCTGCTGCAGATACTGCTAACTGGTTCATTTTGGCCTTTGTTTGATACAGACATTTAAATCTGGATTGGTTAAGTTTCTACAAAGACTAAGGCAGAAAACTTGTTTTTTGATAGGTAAGTTTGGCCCCAAGTATGGGGATTGGAACCAGCGACCTTGAGATTATTCCTCAAGACCTCTGCTATTTCTCCCACCCCTTAGGTTCAGAAAAATGTTGTTTAGTCAACTTCGTTGGTGACGCAGGAGCAAATTTTTTTTTATCAGAGTACTTTTTATTTAAAATGTGCTTGTCTTCTCTAAATCAAAAAGGGAAGCAAACCTTAGTTTTCCCAATAACCATGACCTGTAATAGTTTAAAATTTTTCAAACTCCGTGATCACATATAAAAAGTTTGTATCAAATTATCAACGAATTTGTTAAGTTCTAATATAGTTCTATACTCTCTTCTATGTTGTAAATGTTTTTTGTAGTTATTGGGGGAAAACACAATTGCTAAACTTGGAACGAAACTTTGCGTGTGCGCTCACACACACACACACACACACACACACACACACACACACACATATATATATATATGTAGTACACATTGCATCATTGTATTTATAGTTTAATTACATAAAATCACTGGTGATCACAGTGATGATTAAAAAAGAGGTATTGTGATAATGTTGAGCTTTTTGACGAATTTAAGAAGACAAGTTCGGATATAATTTAATTGTTATAAGTTTGGATAGTACTTATAATAATTTGGATAGGAAAGAACAGAGCTGAATTAAAAATTTGTGAAACCAAGTTTGTGCCTTTAATTATATAGTACATGTATAGTTGAGATTGGCTGTGATTGGTTTTCTTTTTTGTCAAGTTAATTGGTATGTTATCATCAGGAATAAATCATATTTGAAGTTATCTTGATGTAGTTTCAGAAGGAAATGCAGAGGAAAAAGTATTAAAAGAATATCTCAACTGATATTTAGATATGGTGGTTGATACTGCAATATGGTTGCCAATAGATTGTTCACGTCGATGATCTTGTTTAATTATGTGTACTAAGCGAATCCACTTCTTGACATCCTTAAGTATCATAAACTTATAAAGAAAGGTGACATTCTAAAGTATAAGCAGTTATTAACAAATTTGATGTGGAGCAGATCCACTTGGATGGCTTGAAGTATCTAGCACATATATTTTATTTGCATCTCTCATTTTTTTGGACATTGGTTTTCAAGCTGATAGTCTCTAGACTCTAGGGCCCTACTAAAGTGATTGTTGACAAATTTTAATGTCTCCTTTACTAGATTTCAGAAGCAATGGATGCTTGTGTTAGGCAAAGGTCAATGCAGTTTGCTTCGAGGAAAGCATGTGGACAACTTGATATTCCTCAGATCTCGTTGGGGCTTCTGAATGGCATATTCAAGACTGACTTTCTGTATGAAAAACCATATATGCAATGGAAGAAGCGACAAGTAATGAACTTCGTTTTGTCTTATTTATCACAAGTTCTTTTGAAGTAAATAGAGCCAACTAGACTTTATAGAGGAATAACCCTGTATTCTTATTGTCTGGTTACTACATAGGCATACATTTTTAGTTTGGTTTGAGCATCTCCCACATAAATAATACATTAATGCAACAATATTCAGCAACTGTAAACTGAATTCTTTCTTAAAGTTTGGTTGGTTCCATCCGGGTAGTAGAGTAATGGCCATGAGCAGCCTATGCGTGCCTCTGAGGTTGGTCGCAGTAGGTACTAAACCTCACCTGGTCTGGACTTTGTTGCATCATAACAAGCTTGGTCTTGGTATAGAAAGTTGAGCAGAGACGATATCACAAAGTAAAAATATATTCATTTTTAATATATAAAGTTTAGCAGGGATGAAATCATAAAGTAAACATATAAACAATTTTCAGTGTATATATATTCTTCATACAAACTTTTTCAAAATTCTTACAATGAATTGATATAAATGAGTTTTGTTTGTTTAAAAATTTGAGACCAATCATGAACATGATCAAAAATAAAACTTGCAATTTGAGATGGGCTTTATTTTGATATTCTGCTCCGGTAAAAATAGAACTTATAAGCAATTTAGGACTCTCGGGCTCTTCTAGTTGGAAATGCAGGCTATCACTGTGTATTTCCCACAGCCAATCATTGTTGTAAATGTATAAAAGTGCTTTTGTACAAGACAAACAATATGTGCAGAGTCCTAACAGTATATTTGCTACTCAGTTGTCAGGCCAGACTATTTTTTATGTATTTATTAATACCTTACTTTTTTAGTAAGGTGAAACTTTTTTTTATATGTAAAAACTGCTTAATCCTTGACAGTTATTTCGATTTTTAGTAAGGTGAAACTTTTTTTATGTAAAACTGTGGTTAAATTTCCTATTACTAAACTGTAGTCAACTCATAAAGACTTGTCCCTACTTCAAAATCTCAAAGCATTTTGCCAAGTTTGAATGTTTTATGTTTGGCGGTAAAGTAAGATTTTAAGATAGAAGGTATAAAGTTAACTTTTTAGACAAAAAGTGTTCAAGTATACTAATTCGTAAATTATAGTCACGCGTTTACACTTTCCAGCTTATGATTCTAACTTGTAATGATTTATTGTAGGTACATACTCTTGAAGAACTCTTTTCTTCTGCTAACCATATAATAACTGAACAGCAAACGATTGGAACATTACTTGCAAAGATCAACAACTCAGAGGTACTTCCCTAGTTACTGGGCATCTTCTGACGGCTTTTAAATCAGATATTCACTGAAACTACTTATTGTCATGTTGCAGGAATGGGACAACCTTATGTCTCCCAGTGAACGTACTGAGCTCTTAACAGCTATCCGGCAGGTTTCTTTGTTATTGGCATCTGTGCCTGGACGTTTTGGTATCCAAGGTGAAACATGCTATTGGACTGCTGGTTATCACTTGAACATCAGGCTTTATGAGAAGTTACTCTTTGGCATATTTGACATTTTGGAAGAAGGCCATCTTATAGAGGTATATGTTTTCTTCATTGTCAATCAGGTTGTGTCCGTTACTTGTGCTTCTGTGTAGTGTTACATATTTACTCAAGAGTTATAAATTTGGTTATCTAGGGAGCTGATGAAATCCTCAAGCTTTACAAGCTGACATGGTCTACTTTGGGCATTACTGAGAAAATGCATAATGCATTATATGGGTGGGTGCTGTTTCAACAGGTATACATCTTTTTGAAGTATGATTATTTCAAAGTAACAGTATATTCTTAAGTCTCTCTGGGATAGTCTTCCTAGCATTGAATTCCTTGATCCAAGTGTTTTAATGCGTGTTGTTTTCTTAGTATCGTAATGGCTTTGCTTCCCTTATATCTCTATGCTAGTTGTTATTCTGTCTTGGAGTGCTGGGATTAAAAGAAATTAAGAAGGATTTACAGATAAAAAGGGGAAGAATTATATAATCAAAAGAATAGAAGGAAGAAAGAGATGAAGAAGAGAGTGAAAGAAGTTATGGGGAAGAGACAGAGATAGAGAATAAGAGAACTAGAAATAGAGAAGAGAGAGATGAAAACAGAATATGTTTGATAGAAAAAAGTTTAAATTACATTCCCGTGTACCATTCTTAGCTCATGAGATTCCCTTATATAACCAACTAAACTAAATAACAAAAGATACCTACAGCCATAGCTCTACAAACTATTATCGTTATTCTACTAACTAACAAATAGATAAGAGAGAACTATTATTCTACTAACGACCAAAAACAACGATACTTTAGCTAAGTAACTACTATCGCTACTGAGATGAGATCATGACATATTTACACTCACAGACTCCCTCTACAATTTTTACACTCTCAAGATTCCCTTCCTTTGTACTAACCAAGGCTCTAACCCTCAACTATGCTAGTTTATACTAACTCCGTTTCAAAGTTGAGATAGATTTCCTTATATTTAGTGAATTAAATGATGAATGTTGTAAACTATCTAAAAGGTATTACATATTGTTAAATTTATTATTTCATAATTTCTGATGAATCATCTTAATTTTTGAGTTTGAAAATGTTTCAAATTGATTTTCAAAAGTCAACAATAATTTTATAATTTGGAACAAAGGGAGTATTTTTTATTTTTATTTTTTTTTTGGCAATGATGGTTACCCTGATGTTAGGACAACATGGAGAATTGAATGTTACCCTGATGTTAGGACAACATTGGAGAATTGAATGTTGCACTTAGGCCCAAGGCGGCAAAAAAAATTGATTTTATAGTAGGGATTCAGATATATATATATATATATATATATATTTATTTTCTTAGTAAGTACATTTTATTGTGATCAAAACGATGCCAAAATGGATAATTTTGTATAGTTGTAAGTTGTAAACCAGTAAAGTATAGATAAGTTAAAAAAAAGAAAGCATGTTTGTGTTTGAAAAATGGGTGTGTTTGAACCATCCAGCATTATAGAAAATGGATAAAAAATGTTACTTAAAATAAAAATTTGCCAAATTCCTTTATAAATTTCCTGAAATGGAATACTTAAAATTGAAGAGTTACCTTTTTCTGAAATGGAATACTTAAAATTGAAGAGTTTTCATGTGAACCATAGATAATAGACACATAATCAAAGAATTAACTCGATAAATAGAAATTTCCACTTTTTCATAGATTATGTTGCGCTCTCTCCAAATACACCCAAAAAAACAATGCACGGCGAATAATGGTTGTTTGGAGAAGAATGGTGCAGCTCTATTATCTAGTTCTGCTTCTTACTAAAGTACTTGGTCCTTTAGCTTACACTTTGATACTTACAATTCACACTTTGATTCTTTTTCTGTAAAATTACATTTCTTTATAATTATTTAGTTTTGATACAAGTTTTAACTTTATCTAACATAATATTTTTTCTTTGGAAGTTTGTTTTGACAGAAGAAGAATCACTGCTTGATCATGCAATCCTTGAAGTGAAGAAACTTTTATCTGCTGAAATTAACAAGGGGAAAGACGAAGAATATTTGACTAGCTTAATTTGTTCCACCGACTGTAATGGGAATAAAAAAGAATTGAGCTTGGTGCAAGCTATTTTCTGGTCAATGAGCTTCTGGTGTGATAGTAAACTGCAAGATTATCATCTGCACTTTAGTCAGGTTATTTCTCTTGATTGTGTCACAAGCCGGAGCTTCTATAATGTTTTTTTCTTGAATCATTGTGAATGTTGTATACCATGATACTCTTTTGGAAAAACTGTCATATTTCTTTTTGTTTTTCTTCTTATCAGGAACATGGGTTCTTCAGAAGAGTGATGACCATGGCATTAGCACTCAGAAATTATAGTTCTGGTAAATCTGAGGAAAACAAGGTTAGTCCTACTGTAATTTAAGTTAGGACATGCTATTTGTTATTGTTAGAGGGATAACTTTCATTGCTTAGATTGGTGACTAAATTTTGTGACTGAAGCATCCAGTCAGTTACCAAAATCCTATGTGCTTCACAAGTCTCTTATATCACAGTGCTATGCTGGCATGGTATGCAAGTGGGGTCAGAGTTTGGGTTCAGATTGCTAAATATATAAAAAATAAGAGATCCTATGTAATGAGTTTATAGAACAAGAGAGACAGCCCTAGTAGACTTACCCTCTTTATTTAGTTATATTTTTAATTACTAATTGTCAACCTCTTAATTTTACCTTGTTAGCCTCATCTTCTTGTCTTGCACATTAATTTAGCAGAAATACATAATTTATTTTAATTGAAAGGGAAGATCCGCTGCCTTTTCTTATTAAAAACAAGAAAAAAGATGACCTGCCTTTTCTTTTGCCAGAGAAACATAAAGCATTGGAACTTCAGTCAATCTTGCCTTCAAAATGCTTTTTACCACCATGTACATCTGCATAACATAAGCATCAAAACACAATCTACTCTTTATTAGTAATAACTGATTTTTCAATGAATACGTAATTTGCAAAAGCCTTATGAAAAAGATATAGTCCCTCTGTTTGTGAACAAAAAGAGACCCATTTGCAAAATTTGCAAACTTTTAAGGATATATTCCCTTTGTTCCAAAATATAAGATTAATGTTGACACATTTTCAATTTCCAAATTTATGTGATTCATATGAATTTTGATAATAATAAATCTTTTAATTAGTAGTATTTTTCAAATAGTTTACAATATTCATAATTGTATTTACTAAAATTAAAATGAACTCATCAATTTTGAATATGAAAATATTTTAAATTGAGTTCAAAAAGTCAAACTTGATATTTTATTTTGGAATTGAGGGTGTAATTTTCTTTCATGTTATCCCCAAGTATAATGAGTGTTTAGTTTAGTAGTGATAACATGATAGTGAAATTATATTATTACAGTGTCATTTCATAGTATCATTAATAAAAGAGGACTCTTTTTGTGGAACATGTATTTTTTTTTTGGTATTTACGAATGGGATTTTTTTGTGGAATTGTAGGAGTACTACATTTTATTGTTTCTATCTGGATAAAAAATAACTTTAGAATATTGTTCTTTAAAATCAACAATGTCTATAGTCCCTTTGCTAAACACACATTCCTTTAGTCATTGTAATACTCAGTTGTTTTAGTATTATGGTTCCTTCAATATTTAATTTGGTGCATTAATCATAGTTTTGTTTTCAATTGATCTTTCTTATTCTTCAGTTAATGACATCTGATGCTTTAAGTGAGATTGATGCCCAAAATGTCAGAATGTATGTTGAGAATTCTGTTGAAGCAGCATATAGGCGGGTAGGTCATGTTAATAGTTGCACAAGCATCTCTCATTTATATATATTACCATTGGCAGTAGCTGACAAATTTGACTTACTGCCATAATGGTATCAGGTGGAAGATAGTATAGAATTTGGATCTCAAATGGAGAGGACGAATACATTGGCTCTGCTTGCAAGTGAAGTAAGGTTGATTGCTGATAAAGAACTCACTGAATTTTCCCCCGTCCTGTCTGATTGGTATCCAGAAGCGGCGAGGGTTGCGGCCGTTCTACTGCACCAACTTTATGGGGAAAGACTGGTTTGTGCTACTAATAGCTCGATTTATGTTTCCTATCTCTTTGCAGCTGGTGTACGTTTGCTAGTTGTCTGTATCTTTATGTGTCCTTTTCTTAATTGTAGAAACCATTTCTGATAGAAGTGTCGAGTCTTTCTGAAGAAGTTAAATTAGTGCTTCCTGCAGCTGGTATGTTGGAGCATGGATTGACTCGTCTTTTTTCTTCTGCTTGTAAAGAAAATGGGCCACAGACCCCTTCCAGCCTAGAACTTAACCACTATCAGGTTAGGCTGATTTTGCTACCAAGTAGTTTGTATCAGTGTTTAGTTTTGCTTATCTGATTAATCTTATGGTATATATTTTCTAGTTTTTTCCTGTCCAGTTGGTGCGAAGATCATTTTGTGCTGTTTTCATTTTATTCAATTCTGATCCGAAAAAATATCATCTTTACTTGGGGCTAACATGAAAAGAATCAGGTTAATAAGTTTAAGAGGCTAGCGAAGAATTCAAGATTGATTAAATATTGTATCAATTAACTTGACTGCGACTGAAGAAGTATCTGAACCAGTTTCATCAGCTAAATTTATATAAACCTTATAAGATAATTTAAAGCTTTGTTTGGTACTTATAATTACTCGAAGTTGGAAGCTCATCAATTAAATTTTCTGGTGTCTCTGGTCAAACTCGGCTTCAATTACTTAACAGTAGTAATGCAAATATAACGTATTTAAATAAAACTAATTGATTTGTTTTAGAAATCTGTAGGTCACTTCTTGATTAAAAGTCTTTAATAACTGTTCTCTCTGCCTGCAGGTTGGAGAAATTTGTAGGCCTATTATTCTTGATTGGGTAATTGCTCAGCATGCACGCATATTGGAATGGACTGGACGCACACTCAATCTCGAGGTTCATTCCATATGTGACACTTGCATTTGTATGCTATATGTAATGGGTCTACATTTTTTTCTTGTACATGAATCTATGTGAAAAGAGGAGCAGCTCAGAAATTTTTTAAGTGGTTGCATTTCCTCCTTTTGTCTAGTACATTGCTTATGAACAGAGATGATATTGCAGTTCTTTAGTTATAACATATGTGCAAGTTTTACTTGTTTGATGCCCGACTCCCTTGTTCAGTTGACAATTTCAATGAAAATTTTGGCTCAATTTTTATTGCTTTCTTTGCATGCAGGAGTGGGAACCATTGTCACATCAGCAAAAACAATCGTCTTCTGCAGTTGAAGTGTTCAGGATTATAGAGGAGGTATGTATCTTTGCCAAAACAGTTTCAATCCATGCAATATTATATGTTTAATTACTATGTAATCTCTAATGATGTGAACAAAGGTTGTTGACTATATTGACTATTTACTTGCGCAATCTTGTCTGCTTATTGAACTGTACATCAATTCTGTGTTTCTAGAATTCTCTCATACAAGTGCTGGAATACTTTTAGCGACATTCTGATGTCTTAATTCTTCGTTTTTTTAAAATTTTATTTAGCAATTCCATTATCTCTTCTTCCACTTTGTGGCCCTTACATCCCGCTTGATCTGCAGACAGTGGATCAATTTTTTGGGCTGAGTCTTCCAATGGATATCACACACCTACAGGCTCTGCTCTCCATAATTTTCCATACATTGGATAGCTACTTGCTGAAAGTGGTTAGCCAGTTAGGTACGTGCATGTCATTTACTAGGATATTAATGATGCACATCTTGCTATTTGATAATTGTTCTCCTCGAGTCTTCCTTCATAAAATGCAGTTTTTTAATCCATATGGTCTTGAACTTTTCATTGTTAAGCATTCACTATATCATGCATGTGATTTTGCTGAAGGAATTTTCTGTAGTGCCTAATTTTAAATGTTACCCTTTTTACTTCCGTTGAATAGGATACATGATTCTTTTTCAGTACAACGTCGTTTTATGGATGTGCATCTGTTGGCCGTACTATGATGTCTTATTGAACATGCTTAGGTATTAAATAATGTTATTTTTGGCTGTTCAACTATTTAAATTTAGGTATCAATTAATATTGAAACTGTCTAACTGGTAAAATTGGCTCCATTAGTGGATAAAAAAGGATTCTGACTTTTCTAGGAAGGTTACTGTTACCTAGAGAAAAACCATATTTATATTTGTGATGATTCCATTATATAATTATTATTTTTTTAATTTTTTCAGTTGGCTGGTAGGTCAGGATATAAATACTAACCATATAACATCCAAGCTTTTGGCCCTTCTTTTTTGGTCTTGAGGAAGGGAGGGAAAATGCTTTGCTTATATAAGGGCCTAGATGTGATGCAGAAGTTGTTAGAGACATTCTCTTATGTGAAATGATAATTTATATTGACTCACAAGTAGCGGTGTAATTACATTAAGTATAAGTATTTGTATTTTAAAGTCTCAAGGTAGATTTTCTCACTAAGAGGTGCGATATTACTTTCTAAAAGTGCTCTTAGGAGTTTGTCTCTAAATTTCATTATCTTTTTAATAATAGTTCTTTCTCATTTTATTTAAAATAAGTTTGTTTAAACAGATATCAACTATTTAGATACATCTCGATAAAATAAATGTCAGTTAATTGAACTTTGTTATTTGCAAACTAAGTTGTCTGGTAGCGGGAGATAAAATCTAGCTTGCATTGCAAACATACTATGCTGATGTCTCCACATTATTCTTAAGCTGGAATTATTTTATTACTCGCAATACTACATGATTGTTCTGTCTATTCACAAAACTGTCTGGAAGCACAAATTAAAATCACTTTAAGCGATTCAAATTTTTTTAAGGTTCTGCATATTTGATTTCTCATGAATTGGGCTACGTGGTTAAACATAATATTCTAATAGTAATGCCTGAGTAGTGCAGTTGAAAAGCACCATCTATATCCTCCCGTACCTCCTTTGACCCGTTACAAGGAGGCAGTGTTTCCAGTGATCAAGAAAAAGGTTGTCGAGCATGTACTTCTTGAAGAGGAAGTATATAGTAATTTGAATGAATTGACGATATCCAAGCTTTGTATCAGATTGAACACCCTTCAAGTAAGTGCCACCTTCATCTGATTTATCATCTGTTCTCAATTCAGTTGTTCACATAATCATTGCACTTGACTGGCTATTGCGATAGATAGTTTTGATTCGTGCATAGTTTCTTGTAATTGTTCTATTGATACATAAATATTAACATTTTGAATGTAAAACTCAGCTATTTTATTTTTTGTATATTTCTAGTTGAAAAGATGATGAAGGTGACAAAGTGATAGTGCATTTTTTTTGTTTTCTGATTTGACTTTTTGGGAGAAATTTATAAGATTAGGAGCACACTTTACAAGCACCTTTGAATTTTCCACACAAAAAGCTTTAGACACATCCCAATGATATTTATTCAGATTTAAAATGAATCCAGAAACTAGAAAGTGATCAAGCTGAGTATGTTTGAAGATGCAGTAGCCTGCTGACTATCTACTCACCTCATCACCTCCCCAAAATACTCAGTAATGTCAAATGTGGATAACAAGGTGCTGAAGTCTATCAGAATTCTTCAGGCTCCAATTTATTTGTTTTTTTTCCCTCTAGTGTTGCTCTCAGTGGTACGATTGTCTTCCATTCTTCCTATATATGGACTATTACCTTGATACTTTTTGAATTAAGGAACTGAGCTACAAACCACTGTAATTTGTCATGGGCTATGTTGTTGGCATGTAATACGTCAAATTTTAAAAATTAATTGTAACTTTATTTGGTTGTTTTATGCAGTACATTCAGAAACAAATGGGTACACTAGAAGATGGAATTAGGAAATCTTGGGCATCTGCAACACCAACTGAAAATAATAGAGACTGTAAGCTTAGTTGTTTGTTTGTCATAGATATAATGCAACATTTGAGTCATTGATTTCCTTGCTTTTGCATATATTGTTCAGTTATGCGTTTCTCTTGCTTAAATGTACTTTTGAAACTGTTACTAGATTGTTTAATCAAGTAGTACTGTAGTAGTACTTCCATCTTGCTAGTCAAAGTTCCATAGTTGTGTTATTGTTTCTCAAGGAGAATATAGGACTACAGGTGCTAAAAGATAAATCAATGGGCTTATTTGGACAACTTTTGTTACTTGCAATCTTTAGACAATTATGTGTTACGAATAAAACTGTAATCTTGAGAATGAATAGAGACTCAATTCTTTTAACTGAAAATTGGATTGTGAAACATTATGTTATTTCTATGACTGAAAATTTTATCTCAATAATTAGTTTTTCCATGTTAGAAAAAAGATTAGAATTGAGATATATAGAATGTCAGATGTTATAAAAATTTGACGTTCCTTTTTGACTTGAATATTGTACTACCCCCAACCCCAACACGCTAGAACATTGAAATTCAAGCTCCCCATCTCTCTGTTTGTATATCTTTTATAATTTTCGTCCCCTTTAAATAAAGGACAGCCGAAATTATTCATGCATAACAGTTCTAACAGTTGTACGTGTTTCATTCAGCTGAAGAACATCCAGAGGCTTCAGATGCATATAGTGAATCAGTTGATGAGCTATTTGTTGCCACCTTTGACAGCATGAGGGATACAGCAGCTGATGCTATCAGAAGAATTTGTGATTTCATAGGTGAGTTAGTAAAATTCATCATATTTGTGGTTTGTTTTTCCAAACCCCCATCATGTGTTACAGGTATATGATAGCTTAGTTTACCATTTATCTGATTGAGTTAATTTCTGAAGTTAAAAGATTCACATACTGTGTTAATCTGAGCATGTCCAAGTATGTTTCACTTTTGTTGTCCATATGTGAACAAATGAACATCTTAATTATACATTTGTAAAATTAAGATAAAGTTATTTAGATAGTACAGTTAGTCATGCCCTCATATTTAACTAAACTTGGATTTTCACTTGTGTACAATATGAGCCACAAAATACTAATTTATATGACTATCCTTTTATATCCTGTATGTTATGGGTCCACAAAGTGTCTGAGCATGATTTAGAAACCTTTCATCAAGAGTCTCCCCATATCAAAGTAAACTTACTAATTTGAAAGTATATATAAAGTCTGGCCACATATGGTGGTGGCTTCCTAGTTATGATCAAATAAGAGTATTTGATGTGCTAAACATGTTGACTAGGTTTCAGAAAAAATCTGTGAGTGCATCATTATCAAAAGTCTACATTACTGTCTTTTGTTTCTTCTCTTTTTGGGTCATTTTTCCCTGTTAGGTTGCTTCCTGTCTTTCACCAAGAATTTTCCACAGAAGTTACACATCTTCACCCCACCTTCTGCGGGTAAATCTTCCTCCTCACTAATGACCGCTTTGAATGGATCATCTGCTGGTTAGATTAGACAGTTTGACCTTAATCTGCTGAAACAGCATCTTCAATAGTTAACTTTTTAGTTTATTACTGTTGTGTTGGTAGGCTGAAGCCACTGCTACCTAATGTAATGAAATTGAGAGGGGAAGAGAATGGGAAAAAGTTGGAGTGAAAAATAGGAATAAATGAATGAGCCGTCTAGAGCAAATAGATTTGATAACTGAATATAATACGTGTTTTTTTGGTCCCAAAATGACGTGTTATTAATTTGGTTGCTTGATAGTTCACATTTATTACATGCTCTACCACTAATGTTGTCGGCTATTGTAGTAATGATAAGACATCTATTTGGGACCTAAGTTTCAGATGCCATTTGGAACCCATAGCATAACTCATAATCTTTGCCATTTTATATTACGCTGTTCTTTATAGATAAATGAGGAGTCTTATCATGAAAAAGAAAGAAACATTAGAGGAACAGAGGGAACAAACCCATCAAAAGTAGTAAAAAAGTGGAAAATACATGCCCTGAATGAAGGGCACACCCCAATCTGTGTGGACATTTGACCATATGGACATCTTAAAAAGCTAACAGCCTAAATCCTCCCTTCCTCCCACCCTCTGGGGACAAAAAGCTCCCATCATGAATGCCCAAATAGCTATTTTCCCCATCGCCATTGCCCAAGGAGTCGCCAAAAAAAACATTTTATCCATAAGAAACATTGCAGAGAGAGATGAAGCTGAGAAGATCCTTGCATTCGTCTCTATCCACATATCCCAAAAATAGGAAACAATTGAAATCTCCATAAAATTTCACCATCTTACTTATGAAACCTCTAAACATGATTAGCACAAATATGTCAAGAGAAGAAGGGCAATGCTAAGCCTCTCATCCAACAATACAAACAATCAACCAGTGTTCTAAAAGTCGCTAGTCGGTCCCATGTCGGTTGGCTACCGACTAGCGACTAGGGGATTAATCGGGGATTAATCGGCTAGTCGGATTTTCAATTTTTTAAAAAATATATATATTCTCCTTCCTCCTTCATAAGTTTTGAATTAGTAGAATAACATAAATAACACAAATCATCAAATAATTTAATAATTTAATTTATAACTGAAATTGAAAAAAATTTAAAATTTAAAATGAAATATTACAATTAACTAATTTAATTTATCCAACCTTTTCTTTAATGCCCACTAAGGAACTAATTAACTAAAACAAAAAAAAAATATCAATATTTGTATTTGTAAATTGTTAAGCCTTATAAGTCTTATATCAGTATGCCTTATAAGCCTTATATCAGTCGTCGAAGAAGGAGAGCCGGAAAAGAACTACCTAAGTAGCGATCGATTGTTGTTCGAAGAAGAAGGAGAGAAAGGAAAAGCGGTGGCGTCGTCAAAGCAAGCATTTGAGTGAGAAGAAGAATGAAAAGAAGATGAGTGTCGGCGGCCGTCGCGATCGAAGGAAGAAGAAGCAGTAGCGTCGTCGTCGGTCAGACGAGAAGGAGTCGGCGTCGTCGGTCGAAGGAAGAAGTAGCGTCGTCGTCGGTCAGGAGGAGTCGGTGTCGTCGGTCGAAGGAAGAAGAAGCAGTAGCGTCGTCGTTTTGTTTTTTACCCTGATATGTTCCGATTTGCCCCGTTTTTACCGATTAGGCCGACTTTTAGAACACTGCAATCAACTATATAATCTATTTGCCAAGTAACAATGAAGAACAAGATGAGCATGAGATTTTGAATTATGCATGCAGATAACACAATTACACGGGGATAAACTCTTCTTAGGCCATATGAGGCCCACACCTCTGGTATAAGTTGTTCGTATTAAGCCTGTTTAGCACAAAAAACCATACAAAAGCCTTTACTTTAGAGGGTACAGCTATTAAGATAGGAACTGAATAGCGAGCAGATGACAAATAAGAAATAGTAAATACGAGTTGGAGGTAAATTTTAGAAATATCAACCCCCTCCTATTTGCGCAGAAGAAAGAAAACATGAATTATGAAGAGTAAGGAGAGATAAAGCATCATCAGATTCTTTATCATTAAGGTTTTGAAAAAAGTGAAAATTCCAAGAGAGCCCAGGCTCAGTTATAGCTGTGATATTTGAGATAGGAGCATAATGCAAAGAAGTAAATGAGAAGGTCTAGAAAAAGCAACCTTCAGGGGAACATCCCCTAATCAGGGTTCCCCCAAAAGCCTTGTGAGATTCTTACTACCTAAGTTGTAGCTGACCAACAACAAAAGAGAATCAAATCCTTGTGAATTAAACTTCCAATACTCGAAGGAGTTACTGCACCAGTCATGGAATTTAGAGCCATTTTATATTGCACTGTTGTTGCAACCTTTTATTGTAAAAAGGATGGAGTTTTCAAATTCACCTCATAAAAAGGATGTTGTTGCAACCTTTTTCTTTTAGATTTCATATCTGCGGGTGCTGTTTTTCCTTCCATGTCGGTCTATACAAGTAGGTTATGAATAAGAACAAAAATCATGATTTAGGATAATACAGTTGAACTCTAAATATTTGTACATTTTGTTCAGTTTACTCAATTCGTGATGTTTGCAAAGACTTGACTTTTTGTTTATTAAACTTGTAGGAGCAAGAGTTGTGTTCTGGGATTTGAGAGACTCATTTCTGTTTCGTTTATATCGCGGTGGTGTTGGAGTTGCTCGATTTGATAGCATACTTCCGCACTTTGATAGTGTAAGATATTAACTCTTTCTCTAGTATTTCTGTGTTCCCTGGTTATCTTATTGTATTTCACAGCACAGAGTGATGATCATTTTGTGAGGCTCTTACACAGGTCCTCAACAATATATGTGGTTTCGTGGACGATATTCTCAGAGATCTTGTGGTGACAAGCATTTGTAAGGCATCATTGGTATGCTCTTATTCTCATGAGCTAGTCTTCCAAGATACATTCTTTGCAGTTCTGATTTTGTATGTGTCATGATATAGGATGGCTATGTATGGGTACTGCTGGATGGAGGCCCTTCTTGTGCATTTTCTGATTCAGATATCACTATGATGGAGGATGACCTAAATATGTTAAAGGTATTTGATTGGTAGGGCAAGAAAGAACACTTTTGTCTTTCATCGTTTTTCGAATTCCCACTGTCCCAATTTAGTGATGAGCTGTGGATGTTACATAATAAAATTTTAATTTTAAAAGTCAATATACTGTATAGCATTCCCAGTCTACCAATTTGTTATCAATTAACAGACAAATTGGTGCGCACTGATGGTAGTTTGCTCCTTCACTAGGAATTTTTTGTAGCTGATGGAGAAGGCCTTCCCCGTTCATTTGTTGAGAATGAAGCAAAATTTGCACATCAAATCTTAGACCTATTTTCTCTTCAGGTTTGTTCGATTATGATTGAAATCTTTCTGATTTCAAAAACCAGTTTTGTGTTGTTGGCTTTCTGTTCATACACTTCCTCCTCCTCTTCTACAGACTGAATCAGTGATCCAGATGCTGATGACTGCAAGTGAACACATTCCAACAGGACCTGAGTCACATAATCATGGACACAGGCGCTTGGGAGATGCTCACACCTTGGTACGAGCTTTATGCCACAAGAAAGATAGAGAAGCCTCCAAGTTCCTGAAAAGGCAATACCAGCTGCCTGCATCATCAGGTGATTATTTTCCTTCGCAAACATGATTGCCATGAAGTTATATGCTCGCCACTGATTCACAAAATATGATATGAGATCTTAGGTTTGGTTACATTAACCTGTACAAGAGGATTCCCAACACATTTTTTTTAAAAAAAATTTATTATTATGTTGAATCTATTTCCATAATGTTGAATTAAATCCGAACTTAGCTCAAATTAATTACTTTGAAGAGAATAAATCTTAAGGTTGATTCTTGCACTTTCACATTCTGGAGATTAGAAGAAATTGGAGGAAAATTTGGGGGAAGAGGGAAGAGAAGAAAGGGAGAGCTTATTTATTTATTTTATAAAAAAATGCTCCTTCAAACTGTCTGGAGGAGCCTATTTTATTTTTAAATTTTTTAGACGCAGGGGCATTCTAGTCCTTTGCCTGTCCGTCAAACAGTTTCTCTCTCCAGACTGTTGTAGGGACAGTTTAGAACTCCTTGCAATATGGGCCGCAATGTCTGGCCACAAATGGTACGAGATCAGTTGGCTAGATAATGATCCTTGGCCAACCTTGGTTATGAATCATTCCCATGTGTGTTTGTGTGTGGGGCTGAATTTGAGTTTTCCTGTGCAGAGTATGACGATGACGGGCCATTGAAGGGCTCGGGTTCAACACCACCTAAGGTTGCAGATATATTTAAAAGCGCCTCTTTACAGTGGTCCGATAATGGCAACAGCAGCTTCAGATCAATTAAAAAGAAACTTCAGAGAGCAACAACAGAAATCAGGCATACAGGATCACCAACATACTCCTAGACGGTGGCTTTGCAAATACAGATGTATTCTTAGTTGCAGGAGGCCTGGGGTGGAGATAGTATGAGCCATTCATTCATTTGGACAATAATAGTATTAAAATCTTGTGTGTGTATAATGCATAACCATGCCATGTATCCTTGTGTTGTATTCATTCAACCCTTAGTTAATTTAGTAGGTTTAGTTGCCTGGGGTCTTTTTATTAATTAATTGTTTTATTTCCTTCGGGGTCTAGTCTTGTAGTACTATGCTCTCTGGTTCCAAATAAATGTTTTAGTGATGTTTGAAGTATTTATTTATTTATATTTAGATACTGGCAAGTTCACCAAATGGATGTTTTAATGATCTTTAGGTCAAAGCCGGCTTGAAACCAATGCTTGATACTAAATTTAGTATTATAGATTTAGGGGAAATGAAGTATTATTTAGGTTTTGAAGTTGTTAAGAGACAAAAATGGGATATTTCTTAATATATTTCTTAAAAATGGGATGTTTTAATGACCTCTTTTTTTTTATTACTTTTTACGTTCTAATCTATACATTATAAGTTTTTTTCAAGTTTCTAATATATTATTACCTTTATGTTATATTTAAATTGAAATAATGAAATGGAGTCCCGAATAAAATAATTTTTTTAGTTTCTAAAGTGCATGTTTAATAGTTGTTGATAGTTGTTGATGTGATAAAATAACATAATAATTGTCGATTATCACATATATTGAATCATCTATTCTATGAATTTTATTCTACTATTATTTATATGAAATAAAAATTTTAAAAATGAAATAAATTTTCATTATGAATTGGTTATTCGCCAAATAATAACTAAATTTTCGTTTCATTCCTTCCATCTAACATAGAAGTATTTTTATTTAATCGACTACCGTTATACTACTACCGGTGAACTTCAAGTTAATGTTAAGAGCAAATTTTATAAAATAAAATGGCAAAACTAATGATTTAGTCACCATAGTTGGCACGTTTTACCGAATATACGATTAAACTTTTAATTTTTTATTACTCAAATGAACTAATTATTATTGTAAAATTGGGTCATTCTGTCAAATCTGGCTCACGTTTGTTAAATTCTTTCAATTATTATCTGACGTGGAAGCGAAAAAGAAAAGGAAAAAGAGAAGATAATGACATGGCTCTATCAGACATGGTTTACTCGCGGCAAATAAAATAATTGTTAAACAAGTACAATCAAACGAAGCTAACATATATTAGAAGTTCAGAGAGATAGAGAGAGAGCGACAAAAGATGATCAATCTTCTACAGGTCTCTTCAGATAGCGACCAAGCCATGATTTTGTGTTTAAAATTCTTCTCAACCTCGTTCACAGCTCACTAATTCTTTGATCTGCAAACTAGGATTCCAACGACGAAGGCAAATCGATCTAGGATTTTTTTCTGCAAATCTCTAGCTTATATCTTCGTTGGTACAAGGTATGTATGATTTTGTGCTTAAAAACTCAACCCTTTTTCCTTTAGCAAGATTGGGACTAAATTCTAGGGTTTTTTTTTTGCGATTGATAGTTCTTCGCGCCGATTTTTAAAAAGTCGATTTGGGAAGTTTATTGATTAAGTTGTACATCACATCAGGAATGTAAGACCTCAACTTTCATAAATAAAGATTTTTTTTCTGAAAATATATTTTTGAATATTATGGTGTGAATTTGATATAATGTTATAGTTGTGGGTAGTATTTATAAATTTTGCAAAGTATGCAAGTTGTTATAAAATATTCGATTGATCGAGGAATATTCGTTTTAACAGAAAATATTCGTACGACGGCACAATCATTGGTGGACCCCATAATAAAATTATTGTCGGAGTTAGAAAACGACAGAAATATCTTTTTATAAAATTAACG
Source organism: Panax ginseng (assembly GCA_020205605.1). Taxonomy (NCBI): domain Eukaryota; kingdom Viridiplantae; phylum Streptophyta; class Magnoliopsida; order Apiales; family Araliaceae; genus Panax; species Panax ginseng. The sequence continues at coordinate 27,385,258 of CM035138.1, forward strand.
GCGAAAGTTTTATCGTTAACTGTTGAAATACCCGGTGTTAAAAGTACAGTAATACGCGTGGTTGCATAGTAGCACACGGTATTGATTATTGATGCTTACGTGAGAAGTCACTTAGTTATACTCAATTATTGCTATAGTAACTGCTGTATAGTATCTCACGTTATTTGATTCAATTATTGTCAATATTTATATATTAGTAAATTAATATTTGAGATGACGAGTTATTCATATTATTATCTGCATAATTAACAATGTCTAGAAAGTTCTGTCGAGGAAAGGGGTTTGGTCACCTAATTGCGCGCCAATAGAAAGAAATCCTTATCCGAAAGCCCCCACTCTCCTGAAAACGATCTGGTTGTTAATATTGCGAGTTATGATAATGATGAATAAATGTTGTTAAAAATATTGAGGGGATTTTTATGAAGTATTTGTTATAAATTTTGGCGTATTATTTGGACCCCCATTTACCAATTTTTCAAAATAATCGATAAAAAATTATTTAGTGTATATATATATATATATATATATATAATAGTGGGGCCCACATGTGGATGAGGAAGAAAAAATGGGTGGGTGGGTGGGTGGGTGGGGGGGGGGAGGAATGTTACGTAAAGTTTAGGGAATATATATATATAATTATTGTGACGCCCCCAAAACAGGTATACATCACCTATTCTGAGTCATCAAATACATGGTACAGAATACAAATACAACTTAATTATACAACTGTCGTGCAAAGTACGACAAAACATAAGCTGTGAGTTTTAATACAAATATTGTCCTCTAGACAATATATAAACTCAAATTCAATATTATTACATTTATTTTTCCACTATTTCACTGAATGGTGAGGACTACTAATGCTTATCATCTAAATAAAATCACCCGCTCCCCGACTAGTCCTCGCTACGTTCTCATTTTCTCAAGAGAACAATGAAAGTAAAAGGGTGAGCTCAACTAGCCCAAAGAGAAAATATTATGACTAAGATAATGCGTAATATATTATTATTAGCCTTTAAACAAAGTTGTTAAACCGATACAATATAACAAACATCAAGTTTAATCTGCAATGAACAAGCAATCCATTAAAAGAGTCAAGTAGAAAATAAAATCTACTATCTTTTATGATTTAAAAGTTTTTCATCACTTTTATCATTTGGGACTCAATTTTAATAAATAATCCACATCATCGAATCACCCCAAAGACTACTGGCCGAGGATATTCTTTAGTATCACGACCACAATTATCCATGCACTACGGGCCAAGAATATTTGTGTATTCATTAATGGTCATGATCGTGCCAACAACCGGTCCATCAATGCACTACGGGCCAATGAGGACTTTTACCACATCATTTGTAACATTACGGCCATGATTACACCGAATAATCCTCGGTCATAATCATACCAAGTCCATCTATGCACCACAAAGCCACAAATGACTTCAAAAAAAATATAAACATGAGGATGATGACAATGATATAAGAATTCAATAAAATAAGTTCAAGAATTAATTTATACAGAACTAATAATGTCCAAATTGTCAACATGATCTTCGCTTTGTAGAGTAAAATTCAAGAATGCTCGGAAGAATATTTCCATGAAAAGACATGGATGAAGCGCAAATATCAAGGATATTCCACTAATTTCATGGAGTATAGAAGTCAAAATTTTAACCAACCGAGTATAACAAGGAATGGAATAACAAAAGAAATTACCAGCATGCGATAGATCGCACAGCAAAAGTTATTCCAATGTAATAATAAATAACTGAATCAAGTCCCCAGAAACGCACGCATGCACGTGATATTCCAATGAGAATAATAAAGACGGAATCAGTCCCACAGAAACGCATATACTGAGATATTCCAACAGAATAATAAAGAGGCGGAACAAGGTCCGCCAGAGAACGCATGCATGTGATGTTCCAACAGAATGATAAATAATGGAACCGGTCCGGTAAGAAACGCATGCATGAGGATGTTCCAAATGAATGATAAAGAATAGAATAATGAAGAATTTCACCAAGTATCAGAGTTCACAGTATCAAAAGTTATTCCAATAGAATAATAAAAATGGAATAATGAAGTTCTCTTTATGGATAAGAAAGAAATAATACTCCCTACCTTGAAAAAATTGGATAATGGAATAAGGAGGTGCAGACTTCTTCTTTCTTTCTATAATAATCGCTCTAAAGCTTTTGTGAATTGGTGAGAAATGAAGGAAGAATGAGCTTCTATTTATAGGAAAATATAGTTTCGATAATTACACGTTTTGGGACTCGAAAAATTATAGTACAATACCTCCAACTTTTCTTTCATTTTTAATTTAGTCCTGCAAGTATTATCAAACTTGCACCACCTCCCCTAATAGTAAATAATGTGAATTAATAGTTCAATCATGTGAATCAATAGTATAATCATGTGAAAAATACGAATTATAGTATAGTACCTCCATTTTTAACTTAGTCATGCAAGTATTATCAATCTTGCACCAACTCCCCTAATAGTAAATAATGTGATTCAATAGTACACACATGTGAACAAATAGTTATATAAGCATGTGAATTAGTAGCAATTAATTTCTCATTTATCCGATAAATTACCCGATTTATCAATATAACCCCTAGACATCAATTATCATCGGAATAGATGTCGATTTCCACTAACACTAATAATCCCAACACAATGGAACTATCAAAATTCATTTTTAATTAACACAACTTATTCATCATTAATATTATAACTCACAATATTTAACAACCAGGTCGTTCCCAGGAAAGATGGGGCTTTCCAATAAGGATTTCTCCTTATTGGTGCGCATGCAATTAGGTGACCAAACCTCTCCTCGATGTAACTTCTAGACATTGTCGATATTGCGAATAATAATATGAATAACTTTGTCGTCTCAATTATTGATTTAATAATATAAAATATTATGCAAATGATAATCTTGTGACAATAATTGAATCAATAATATGAGAGATATGATGCAAAAAAATGCTGTAGCAATAATTGAGTATAAGCTGGGTGACTTCTCACATAAGCATCGATAATCAATCTGGTGTCTTCTTATCAACCACGCCAGATTATTCGCACTTACTTTAACCGTGTGTTTCAACAGTTAAATGGTAAAACTTTCGCTGTTATTTTTTATAAAGTATATTTTGTCATTTTCTCAATCCAAACAATAATTCCATTGTGGGGGTCCACCAATGATTGTCTTGGGTTATCTGAATATTCCTCGTTAAAATCTAATATTCCTCGTTAAAGCGAATATTCTCGACCAATCGAATATTATATAACAACTTGCGTACTTTACAAAATTTGTAAATATTACCCACAACTATAACATAATATCAAATCCACATAATATTCAAAAATATATTTGAAAAATTTAATCTTTATTCAAAAAGTTGGGGTCTTACAATTATATTTTATAAGTTTTGTTTTTTTATGAAAAATAGAACATATTATATTTTATTATGCATAGTGTGAGACCCCAAATTTTATGAATAAAGATTTATTTTTCTCGAAATATTTTTTTGAATATTATGGTGTGGATTTGGGATAGTGTTATAGTTGTGGATAGTATTTATAAATTTTGCATAGTATGCAAGTTGTTATATAATATTCGATTGGTCGAGGAATATTCTTTTTGTCAGGGAATATCCGTACGACGACACAATCATTGGTGTACCCCACAACGGAAGTATTGTTGTAGTTAGAAAATGACAGATTTATCATTTTATAAAAATAACGGCGAAAGTGTTAGTGTTAAAAATTTTGAACTACTCAGTAGTAAAAGTACAGTAATACGCGTGGTTGCATAGTAGCACACAGTATTGATTATTGATGTTTACGTAAGAAGTCACTCAATTATACTCAATTATTGCTACAGTAATTGCTGCATCATATCTCTCATATTATTGATTCGATTATTGTCACAGTATCATCTGTATAATATGTTATATTATTAAATCAATAATTGAGACGACAAAGTCATTCATGTTATTAATTGTAAAACAAGTTCAAGAATAAATTTTAAAGATTTATAAGTTAATTTATCCTGAACTCAATAACGTCCAAATTGTCAACATGATACTGCTTTGTGCAGTAAGATTCAAGAATGCTCAGAAGAATATTTCCATGAAAAGATACTGGATGAAGCGCAAATATCAAGGATATTCCACTAATTTCATGGAGTTTAGAAGCCAAAACTTTAACCAACTGAGTATAATAGAATATATAAAATTGCAAATGGATTTTTACCCGCCATGCGGTAATCCACGTATACAGATCATTTCCACAATTTAATAAGGAATGAATACACAGGATCATTCACCATGCATGTGGTAATCCACATAGACAGGTTATTCCAACAGAATAATAAAAAATAGAATAACAGAAGGATTCACCATGCGTGTGATAGATCGCATGACATGAGTTATTCCCAATGTAATAATAAATAATAGAATCAGTCCTACAGAACGCATATGAGATATGATATTCGTCGACGAATAATAAATAATGGAACCAGTCCGACGTGAAGCGCTTACAGACAAGATATTCCGATAGAATAATAAATAATGGAACCAAGGTCCGGCGTAAATGCACAGACAAGATATTCCGACAGAATAATAAAGAACGGAATATTAGAAGAATTTCACCATGTATGCAGTACTTTGCATAGACAGGTTATTCCAACATAATAATAAAGAATGGAATAACAGAAGAATTTCACCAAGTATAGGGTATCCCGCGTATACAGGTTATTCCAACAGAATAATAAAGAATGGAATAATAGAAGTTCTCTTCATGAATAAGAAAGAAAGAATACCCCTTATGAGTACAATGAATAATATTCCCTACTTTAGAAAAACTGAATACTGAAGTAGTGAAGTAGCAGAATACTTTTCTTCTTTCTCTCTATAATTTCTCTATCTAGAGTTTCAGTGAATTCGTAAGAAATAATGAAGGAATGAGCTTCTATTTATAGGAAAATGGACTGAATAGTAACTAATTCATGAACGGTTCAGATTGATTTACTTTTAAACGGACGGTCCATATTGGTTTACAATTTAAACTTAAAGCAACGGTCTATACTGATTTACTATTAAAACTTTAAACCAGCGATCCATATTGATTTACTATTATACTTTCCACCAACGGTCCATATTGATTTACTATTATATCTTCAACCAACGGTCTAAAAAATTAGCACATCTCCTCATGGAATAATATTGTACCCAAAAATAATTTGGACCGAACGGAAATATATCTTACGGGTGAATAGTATCCCGTGAATAGTAACTCATGAATAGTAACTCGTAAATAGTAACTCGTGAATAGTACTCCGACACAAAAAGTGTCCCGAATACCTAATTGAACAATATAACCTCCAGACATCAATTATACTAACAAAAATAAGTCCAACACAATGGAACTATAAAATTCATCTTTAATCAACACGAACTTATTCATCATTAATATTATAATTCACAATATTTAACAACCGTGTCGTTCCTGTGAAATAGGGGCTTCCGATAAGGATTTCTCCTTATTAGGCGCACAATTAGGTGACCAAACCTCTCCTTGATGTAACTTCTAGACATTGTCAATATTGCAAATAATAATATGAATAACTTTGTCGTCTCAATTATTGATTTAATAATATATCATATTATATAGATGATAATTGTAACAATAATTGAATCAATAATATGAGAGATATGATCGAATTATTGTAGTAATAATTGAGTATAATCGAGTGACTTCTCACGTAAGCATCAATAATTAATACCGAGTGTGCTACTTATACAACCAATGCGTGTATTATCGTGCATTTTTACTACTAGGGTAGTTCAGCGGTTTTTAACGGTAACACCTCACCGTTATTTTATAGAAAAATATTTTTGTCGTTTTTTAACTACGACAATACTTCCGTTGTGGGGTCCACCAATGATTGTGCTGTCGTACGAATATTCCCTGTTAAAACGAATATTCCTCGACAATCGAATATTATATAACCACTTGCTTAATTTACAAAATTTGTAAATATTACCCACAACTATAATGTTATATCAAATCCACACCATAATATTCAAAAATATATTTCGAGAAAATTATTCTTTATTCATAAAAGTTGGGGTCTTACAAAATCTTTGACTTCTATACTCCATGAAATTAGTGGAATATCTTTGATATTTGTGCTTCATCCAGTATCTTTTCACGAAAATATTCTTCTGAGCATTCTTGAATTTTACTCTACAAAGCAGTATCACGTTGACAATTTGAACGTTATTGAATTCTGAATAAATTAATTCTTGAACTTGTTTAATTGAATTCTTATATCATTGTCATCATCATTATGCTTATATTATGTTGAAAGTCATCTTTGGCCGTAGTACATAGATGGACTTGGTATGATTATGACCAGGGATTATTCGGTATAATCATGACCATAATGTTACAAATGATGTGGTAAAAAGTCCTCATTGGCCCGTAATGCATTGATGGACAGTTTTTTTGGTATGATTATGGCTATGAATTCTCTTCGGCCAAGGGTGCAAAGATGAATTGTTTTATGGCATGATCATGAATCATTGATGAAAATATGATTATCTTTGGCGTAGTAGTGCATGGATAATTCGTGGTCGTCGTGATCTTAAAGAATATCCTTGGCCTGTAGTGCAGGGATGATTCAATAATGTGGATTATTTATTATGCTGAGTCTCAGTGATAAAATTGATGATAAAATTTTTAAATCATAGAAGATGGTAGATATTATGCTCTACTTGACTCTTTTAATGAATTGCTTATTCCGCTAGTTGTTGATCTAAAACTTGTTGTCTATTATATTCTATCAGTTGTTATACTGTTGAAGGCTAAGGATAATTTATTCTGCATTATCTTAGTCATAATATTTCTTACTGGGCTAGTTGAGCTCACCCTTTCTTTCAATGTTCTCTTCAGGAAATGAGAATATAGCTGGGACTAGTCGGGGAATGGATTGATGGTCCGAGATGATGTCATAGTAGTCCTCACTATTCGATAAAATAGTGTGATAATAAATATAATGAGGACTCCATTGAGTGTGGATATTGTATAGATGATAATATTTATATTAAAACTCAACATATATTTTGTCGTATTTTAAACGACTGCTGTATAATTAAGTTTTTATTTGAATTTATGTACTATGTATCTGGCGACTCAAAATGGGTGATGTATACATGTTTTGGGGGCGTCACACATAGTGTTTGCATAGTGCGTGCATAGTGTTTGCATAATAAATTAGGAAAAAAAAATTCTTCAATCGTCTGCGCCCATGAAGGTTTTACTGTGCGTCCGTGATTTTCTTTTTCAAATAGTATCCTTCCATTCTCCTATAAATAGGATGCTTAATTAGAATTGAAAATCACACCAGAATCAGAGAATTCTTCTTCTATAATATTGAGCGTATTTCTTTAGAGTTTTAAGAAGTTTTGAGCGTAGGAAACAGTGAAAGTTTTCTTCAAGAATATCTCCGCTATACCAGTTGGAATGCTCTCCTTTTTAAGGTAAGAGAAATTATTTTTGTTCAGTATTCATATGAAATAATATTTTCTTTCATACTCTATAGTATGTAAGTAATATTATTTCATTTCAGATTTCGAATTCTACACACATTTTGTTAAGTTTTAGCTTCTATACTCCATAAAATTAGTAGAATATCCTTGAAATTTGCGCTTCATTCAGTATCTTTTCATGGAAATATTATTATGAGCATTCTTGTTAAATTTTAAGCTTTTCATGCCGAAGTACTATTCACGGGGTACTATTCCCAAATTATTATTCACGGGGGTACTATTCACTCAGGGTACTATTCATGACAAAAATTGATTTCTTTTCGATCCAAATCATTTTTGATCCAATAATATTCTTGAATTTTGCTCCATAAAGCAGTATCATGTTGGCAATTTGGACATTTTTGAATTTTGAATAAATTAAATTATAAATCTTTAAAAATTTATCCTTTATTTTCATTTAATTGAATTCTTATATCATTGTCATCATCCTCATGCTTATATTGTTATGAAAGTCATCTTTGGCCCGTAGTGCTTATATGGAATGTTGATCCGTATGATTATGACCATGGATCATTCGGTATAATCATGACCTGTAATGTTATAAATAATGTGGTAAAAGTCCTCATTGGCCCGTAGTGCATTGATGAACAGTTGTTGGCATGATCATGACCATTGATGATTACACAAATATCCTTGGCCCGTAGTACATGGATAATTCATGGAAGTGATACTAATGAATATCCTTGACCCGTAGTGCAGGAATGATTCAATGATGTGGTTTATTTATTAAGCTGAGTCTCAGCGATAAAATTGATAATAAACTTTTTAAATCATAGAAGATAGTAGATATCATGCTCCACTTGACTCTTCTAATGGATTGCTTGTTCCACTGCAGTTAAACTTGATGTTTATTATATTTTATCAGTTTAACACTGTTGAAGGCTAACGATAATTTAATCTGCATTATCTTAGTCATAATATTTCTTACTGGGCTAGTTGAGCTCACCATTTTCCTTTCATTGTTCTCTTCAAGAAATGAGAACGTAGCCGAGACTAGTGGGGGAATAGAGTGACGGTCCGAGATGGTTGTTTTAGTAGTCCTCACTATCTAGTTCTCATTTTCTGAAGAGGACAATGAAAGCAAAAGGGTGAGCTCAACTAGCCCAGTAAGAAATATTATGACTAAGATAATGCAGAATAAATTATCCTTAGCCTTCAACAGTATAACAACTGATAAAATATAATAGACAACAAGTTTTAGATCAACAACTGCAGCGGAATAAGCAATCCATTAGAAGAGTCAAGTAGAGCATAATATCTACCATCTTCTATGATTTAAAAAGTTTATCATCAATTTTATCGCTAAGACTCAACTTAATAAATAATCCACATCATTGAATCATCCATGCACTACAGGCCAAGGATATTCTTTAGTATCACGACCACGAATTATCCATGCACTACGGCCAAAGATAATCGTGTTTTCATCAACGGTCATGGTCATGCCATAAAACAATTCATCTTTGCACCCTTGGCCGAAGAGAATCCATAGCCATAATCATACCAAAAAAACTGTCCATCAATGCACTACGGGCCAATGAAGACTTTTTACCACATCATTTATAATATTACGGTCATGATTATACTGAATAATCCCTGGTCATAATCATACCAAGTCCATCTATGTACTACGGCCAAAGATGACTTTCAACATAATATAAGCATAATGATGATGACAATGATATAAGAATTCAATTAAACAAGTTCAAGAATTAATTTATTCAGAATTCAATAACGCCCAAATTGTCAACATGATACTGCTTTGTAGAGTAAAATTCAAGAATGCTCAGAAGAATATTTCCATGAAAAGATACTGGATGAAGCACAAATATCAAGGATATTCCACTAATTTCATGGAGTATAGAAGTCAAAGCTTTAACCAACTGAGTATAAGAGAATATATGAAACTGTAAATGGATTTTCACCCGCCAAGCGGTAATCCACATAGATAGATCATTTCCACAATTTAATAAAGAATGAATACAAAGGATCATTCACCATGCATGTGGTAATCCACATAGACAGGTTATTCCAACAAAATAATAAAGAATGGAATAACAGAAGAATTCACCATGCGTGCGATAGACCGCATATATAGGTTATTCCCAACAGAATAATAAATAATGGAATCAGGTCATGCGTAAATGCATAGACAGGATATTTCCAACAGAATAATAAATAATGGAACCAGTCCGACGCGAAGCATATGCAGATACGATATATTCCGGCGAATAATAAATAATGGAACCAGTAAATTGTAAATGCATGTACAGGATATTAAAACAAAATAATAAAGAAGCGGAATATTAGAAGAATTTCACCATGTATGCGATGCTTGAGATAAAACAAAGTTATTCAAATGAATAATAAGAATGGAATAATGAATAATTTCACCATGTATGCGGTACTTGGCAGATATACAAAAGTTATTCCAACATAATAATAAAGAATGGAATAACAGAAGTTCTCTTCATGAATACGAAAAAAATAATACCTCTTACGAGTACAACAAATAATATTCCTTACCTTAGAATAAAGCTGGATACTAGAATAGAGAGGTAGCAGACTTCTTTTCTTCTTTCTCTCTATAATTTCTCTCTATAATAAATGCTTTATAGCTTGAGTGAATTGGTGAAGAATAATGAAGAAATGAGCTTCTATTTATACGAAAATATAGTTTCGATAATTGTACGTTTTGGGGCTCAGAATATTACAGTATAATACCTTCCTCTTTTCCTTTATTTTTAATTTAGTCCTGCAAGTATTATCAAACTTGCACCAACTCCTCTAATAGTAAATAATGTGAATCAATAGTTTAATCATGTGAATCAATAGTATAATCATGTGAAAAATACGAATTACAGTATAGTACCTCCATCTATACCTCCATTTTTAACTTAGTCATGCAAGTATTATCAATCTTGCACCAACTCCCCTAATAGTAACAAGAATGTGAATCAATAGTACACACATGTGAACAAATAGTTATAATCATGTAAATTAATAGCAATTAATTGCTCATTTATCCGATAACTTACCCGATTTATCAATATAACCCCCAAACATCAATTATCTTCAGAATAGATGTCGATTTCCATTAACACTAATAATCCCAACACAATGGAACTATCAAATTCATCTTTAATCAACACGAACTTATTCATCATTAATATTATAACTCACAATATTTAACAACCAGGTCATTCCCAGGAAAGAGGGGGCTTTACGATAAGGATTTCTCCTTATTGGCGCGCAATTAGATGACCAAACCTCTCCTTGACAGAACTTCTAGACATTGTAAATATTGCAATTTAATAATATGAATAACTTTGTAAGACAATGACCAGACTATACCAAGAATCTTTAAAAAACTCAACATAGCTTATAAGATGATAAGAGGCTAAACTTAATGCAACAAAGGAAGATGAACATATCTTAACACATGAAGATGACTATTAAAATTTGTAATGAAACCGTTAACAATCCAAATAAATACAAATCCCATCAAAACCAAGAGTATTTTATTTTTACTTAAAAATCACATGTAATAAACATTTTGACAAACCAAAATCCATAAAGCTAAACATTGCCAGAGAGTGACACAATAGCATATTGGCTGCAAGCCAAAAACTATTTCAAAAAAAAAAAATCCTATGTGAGGTCACTTCATTTACAATCAGCAAAACTGCCAATGAAGATCAGAGAAAATGCAACTTGTAGGAAGCTAAAGTTGTCATTATATCATGCCCAAGAACAATGTGAAGTTGCACTTTTTTTTCATCACCAAAATCCAAAGAGTATCTTAAAACTTCTGAAACCATTATCATTTGTGCTAAGCTTTTCATTCCCCATGTTGGTATTGAAACTCTATCATAAAGTTTATCAAGAATGCGATATCATCTTTGCCTGATATACTAATCATGTGCATTTCTGTATGTCGTCGCCAGCCAAATACAACAAAATTTTGCAGTCAAAGTGAGAACAAAAAACTAGTAAAACAAGTTAAAACCAATTCTTCTAAACATAAACAAGCACAATTTATTTTGGTCGGATCAACATTACTTGAAACTGTAACCTTGTCCCGTTCTGAATCTATTGTGGTGGTATAAACACTTAGCAGAAACCCAACAAAATTCATAGAAAATCAACATATAATTCATTGTCATTATTCATTTTCTTCATTACATTGACACGAAAGAATTCATTGTCATTATTCTGTAGTGTGCACTTCATAAATCAACTGATGCACACAATTTTTAAAACCTCGGTGCACACAATGATAATCTTTTCTTTAAAAATAGAATCACAAAGACTGTGACATTATGATGTGTTGTATTGAATTTCTACTTCATAAAAAGTAGCAGCACTCCATCCCGTTATCCATAATATCCATATACATACATACAGACATACATACATATATGGTCAGGTGGGATGATTTCAAGTGAGCATAAATAAATTCCATTTCATTCAAACCAAAACTCTTTTAAACCACCTCTTGTAATAGTAAGACGTTTTCAGGATAATGGAACAAACAATTTCATAAAGAACCACCACCGTGACCGTGATGATACTAATTCTTTCCTAGTGGAAATATTCATTTTCCTGATGTGATGTACAACTTAATCAATAAACTTCCCAAATCGACTTTTTTAAAATCGGCGCTATTGGGCCATAGTTATTTGGGCCTTTGGGCAGTAATGGGTTGTTATTTATATGTGGTTATTTTTGGGCTTGGGTCAGGGGTTGATGTAGTGGACAAGTGTTGGACTATGGATCCACATCCTTAATTAAAGGAGGTTTAATATAATCCTATGTTAGTGGGGAACATTGATTTGATTTGGGATAAGAATTGCATGCAAGGCGGTGAGATCACTATAAGTATAGAGCACTAGAGCACTAAACCTCCATTGTTAACCTTACATCAGCCTGTACTAATTCTCACACCGGAGCTATCCCCCAGCGGCCCAAGCCGTCAATCTCTCGGTGTTTACTCGTTTCTGTGCAGGATTGAACGCACTTTTGGTGATTGAGGCGCGTGGGACGATCTTGGTGTTAACTGGCGCGAAGAACAATCAGTCGCAAAACCCCCCCTAGAATTTAGTCCCAATCTTGCTAAAGGAAAAAGGGAAGAGTTTTTAAACACAAAATTATACATACCTTGTACCAACGAAGATCTAAACTAGAGATTTGTAGAAAAAAACCCTAGATCGATTAGCCTTCGTCGTTGGAACCCTAGTTTGCAAATTGAAGAAATAGTGAGCCGTGAATGAGGTTGGGAAGAATTTTAAACACAAAATCATGGCTTGGTCGCTATCTGAAGAGATCTACAGAAGAGTGGTCATCCTTTGTCGCTCTCTCTCTAAACTTCTGATATATGTTAGCTTCGTTTGATTGTATTTGTTTAACAATTATTTTATTTTGTCGCGAGTAAGCCACGTCTGATAGAGCCATGTCATTATCTTATCTTTTTCCTTTTCTTTTTAGCTTCCACGTCAGATAATAATTGAAAGAATTTAACATACGTGAGTCAGATTGGGTTAAATACACTTTTTCCCACTCTACTTAACCTCGGTTTACAAATGCATCACTAAACTGAATTTTTTTACGGTCAACTCAGTGAACTATACATTATTTACAAAAAATGATTTTGTCGTCTATGTCTTTAACCATTTAACAGAAGAATGATGTGGCAATACGTGGCAATCGATTAAATCTATGTGTCAATACTGACAAGGAAAGAGAAGGTAGTGAATAATTAATTAAATTAAATTATACTCAATTTTATAATAAATAGTTAAACAAATTAAACTATCCCTCCTTTTCCTTTCTTCCACTCTATCCACCAATCTATCTTCTTCGTCGCCTATATCACCTTCGTTGAAACCCTAACTCTGTGTCTATACATCTTCTATACAACCTATATCATGGTTAAATATTTCGGTAATATATACATGGTTCAAAACCTGAATCTTTTTTAATTTCATGTGAGATTTTATTATTTTGGCCATTTAGTTTTGCTAATTTCTTCTAATTTTGAGTTTTTTAATTGAGTTTATCGCTTAATCTATTCTGTTTTTTCTGCAGATATGGTGAAAATAAGGGGAATTCCGAATTGTATCGTCACAGTTTGGAAATTTGTATGGTTTCGTTCTGCTCTTTAATACAAATTTGTATTTATTTTTGAAAAAATGTTTGGAGTTTTGCCCAAAAGTGATTCTTTTCAAATTCAAGAGGTGTGGAATGACAATCTCGAGGAAGAGTTTGCTTTAATTCATGACATTGTTGATGCATTTCCTTATATTGATGCGGGATTGTTTGGTAGTTGTCTGGACTGTTCTCCGACGTTTCGCCGGTGATAGGTTCCGGTAGCTGCATATGGGACAGTGTGTTTCTTTCTGGTAGGGACCACATGGGTTGTTGAGATCCTGTTATCTTCGGGTCCAGCTTGACCGGGTTCATTGTTTGGGGGAGAAGATGAGAGATTCTGATGAATTTGTTTGGGTTTGATTCTTTTTTATTAATTTAATAGATTATGTGGATGTTTTCTTTAACAAATTAATTAATACTACTTTCATTATGATTCCTTTGGTGTTGTGATTGTGCTGTATTGGTATTTTAATAATTAAAACATGACAATATCAATTTTCGGACGGGTATAACATTAGTTTTACAAAATTAGAGATAATTTTAGGAAACTTAATACTATAAAAATTATAATTTTACCTTTTAATTTTTTTAATTAATGAAAATGGTGATTTTAAGAAAAATTAATGTATACAAATTATTAATTAATAATAAAATATATTAATTAAATTAATTAATAATAAAATATATTAATGTATAATTTTATAAATCCATTTATATAAAATTAATTAATTTATTTTTTTATAAGTTTTAAATATTTTAGGTTCATTTTAAAAATATAAAATTATCTAGTATTTTGAAATGGAGAGGATTATTATTATTTTAACTTTTAATTTAATTTTTAAAATAATTTAATTTTTTTAGCTATATATATATAATATCACATTTAAGTTATATTTTTTTTATAAATTAATTGTGAAGTTAGAAGTTTTATTTGATTTTTTTTCTATTGTTTTATTTGGTTAACATGTTTTAATTGTTGGCTTTTGGGTATTTTATTTATTTTTTCACCATGACATGCTACGTGGATATATATATATATATATATATATATATATATATATATATATATATATATATGACATGTACAAAGTCTATCTGTCAATTCGTTAAAAGTCAAACAATTTAACAGAATTTGTAATAGTTTGTAAAAAAATTATAGTTCAGTGAGTCGGATGAAAAAAATTTCACTCTAATAATACATTTGTAAACCGAGATGGAATAGAATGAGAAAAAATATATTTAACCCGAGTCAGATTTAACATTCCAATTTTATAATAATAATTAGTTTAGTTGGATAATTTTAAAAATTAAAAATTCAATAGTATATTCTGTCACCTATTTTGCCAAAAAAAAAATTATCTTCAAAAATAGTAGTTATTTTACACATATATTTCTACTTTAGTAGAAATTAAGCGCAGCCATAAATTCTTAATAAACATATTTATTTAGGTAATTTGCAAAAGAAAATTTTTTGATTTTGCGGACCATAAACCCAAACTAGCCTGGATATTGGTTATTGTGATTTCACTGATTTGTGCTAGTATCAGCGGATCACCTCCATCTCCTTCATTGGAAGTTGGAACGTTACTTCTGGGAATTCAGGTCACTTTCTTTTCCTTTCCTTTTACTGTTATTTCTGTATCTTTCTGTTTCCTTCTATTTTCTTTAACTTGTTCAAACATAACAAGATAAGAAGAAACCAAAACCTCAAATTTTGACATTTCTTGTTCGTTGTTTTATATTTACTGAACCCAATTCCTTCAGGAGGAGTTATATACAGCCAAAGGCGCAAAACCCCACAATCTTAATTTTCACGTTCATCACTGTCTTGATTTTTGGTTTCATTTTTTGGCTCTCATAGTCTCCACTTGTTTGATAAAATGCCTCAACTAAGAAATGGGCACAAATACTGCTAATAAATGTAGTTCGTCTGATACCTTTGTGAAATAATAATAAATTGTACTTGTAGTACTTCGCTGCAAACATGGATTTAACTCCTATAAGTGAAATGGCTTTGCCATTTAGGAGACATATTTGGGATATAATTTCTCATCAGAAGGGTAATTGACTATACCATAGAGCTATTCAATTGGTATTAGATTTTATTTGCTCTGTTTTGGGCCTCCCTTAAATATTCTGATTGGAAGATTTAGCAATAATTGGGGAAAGTTAGGGATGGTACTGCAGGCAGAACATGAACTCTAGTTTTCTTAATAATGATTTTGGAGCTTGCTGACATGTTCTAGCCTTTCAACTGTCTTTTTCGTAATTGAATTCCATTATTTCTAGTTGATTATACTATGATTTGGTAGTTTCTCTATTCAATTATTGTTATTACATGCAATAAAAGTAATATAATATTTTATGGTTATCTGACATTGACTTGCATATTTAGGGGAGTTTATTTTGCTTTATTATCTATAAATTTTGTTGCTTTCAGGGTTGGTGTTTATGAATTCAATACATAGTTACTAACTGGACAAGCATAATAGAAGATGACAGTGTTAGTGGCAACGCGGGTTCTATTTCTTGTTGGAGATTCTTTATCAGTAAGAAAATTCTCGCAAGTTTCTAGGACAGCTGCATTGCGCAGAAATATTCGCCTTTTTAGCCGCATAAGTCGCGATAATGGGCCTCTCTCTCTCACAAGCCTTGGGTTTAGGAATGAACTTGAAACGACTATGAAGGATGAGACAAATAATCTTCAGAAGATAATTTCAACAGTTGAATTCCCCAAAAGTAAAGTGAAAGGAGGGAGGAGCACTGGAATCAAGGCAGTCCGTGAAAGGAAATCTCTTGAAATAGAAGATGCCCCTTTTTCTGCAAAGTCATTTTCTGAGCTTGGTCTTCCCTCTTTATTGATTGAGAGGCTAGAGAGGGAAGGTTTCACAGTTCCAACTGATGTTCAGTCCTCAGCAATTCCCACAATCCTGAAGAAGCATGATGTAGTGGTTCAGTCCTACACAGGTTCAGGAAAAACCTTGGCGTATCTCCTTCCCATACTATCTGAAGTGGGCCTCCTGAAGAAGGAAATCCCAAATTGCGATAAACCTAGGAAGAAAATGGATATAGAAGCAGTAATTGTGGCTCCTTCAAGGGAGCTTGGAATGCAGATTGTTAGGGAGGTTGAGAAACTACTAGGACCTACAGACAAGAAACTGGTTCAACAGCTTGTAGGGGGTGCAAACCGATCAAGGCAGGAAGAAGCTCTTAAGAAAAATAAGCCAGCCATCATAGTCGGGACACCTGGGCGAATTGCTGAGATTAGTGCATCTGGAAAGCTTCACACTCATGACTGCCGTTACCTGGTCCTAGACGAAGTTGATGAGCTCCTCTCATTCAATTTCCGAGAGGACATGCATCGGATACTAGAGCATGTAGGGAAGAGATCTGGTGCAGGAACAAATGATTCGAAAAGCCCTCTTGCCAGGCTGGCTGGGCGTCAGACTATAATGGTGTCTGCAACAGTGCCATTTTCTGTGGTAAGGGCAGCTAGGAGCTGGGGGCATGACCCTCTTCTTGTCCAAGCTAAAAAGGTTGTACCTCTTGAATCTATCACTCCCTCTGGACCTGGTAACTTGGCAGGACCATCTTCCAGTTCTACTTCAACCTCAGACATGCAAACTCAGTCTGCAGTTCAGAGTCTACCACCAGCTCTTAAGCACTATTACTGCATTGCAAGGGTACAACACAAAGTTGATACTTTGAGAAGATGTGTGCATGCACTTGATGCCAAGTCTGTGATAGCTTTTATGAATCACACTAGACAACTAAAGGATGCGGTCTACAAGCTAGAAGCTCGTGGGATGAATGCTGCAGAGCTACATGGAGATCTTGGTAAGCTTGCTAGATCGACAATCTTAAAGAAGTTCAAGAGTGGTGAGGTGAGAGTACTGGTGACGAACGAGCTTTCAGCTAGAGGTTTGGATGTACCAGAATGTGATCTTGTGGTAAATTTGGAATTACCCACAGACTCAATTCACTACGCACATCGAGCTGGCCGAACGGGCCGGCTTGGCAGGAAGGGTTCTGTGGTCACCATATGTGAGGAGCGGGAGATCTTTGTCGTAAAGAAGCTTCAGAAGCAGCTTGCAGTCCCTATTCAATCTTGTGAGTTTTCAGAGGGTAAACTTCTTGTTACTGAGGAAGAAAAGACATCAAATACTGCGAGGTAATTGACATTTCTAATTGCCTCTATTAAATTTGTATTTTTGGTGTTAATGTGTTGTAATATGAACAAAATAAGACTTATTTGATGCCTAATTAATGAGATGTTAAGAACAGCATAGTGAGAAGGGTTAACGCTAACTTCAAGTAATTATCAATTCTGATTTCCGACTTTATGGGTTTAAGGTAAAATTTTGCTATATTTTCATCACAAAAGTTGCATATCATGAACATCGATGGCAGTAAAGAAATTGTGCAGCTGTCTTTATGAATTATTGGTCTATCTATGAGTGTTAGAGATTGAGTAGTGCAGCTAATGCAACATAAGAAAGATGTCAGTTGACTGAAATTTCAGAAATTTTGAATTGATCTTGCAACAAAGCTTTGAGTATTGCCCTGAGTCATTATATAAAGCTCCTGTAAAAATTGGTATCTATATATATATTTTTTGCATCGGGCTTTACTTTTGTCATTAATAGAATCATCCAATCATGATCTTCAATCATTCATTTACTCTTCTCACCTCCAATGGTAGCACTAATTGTGTCTACCCTGTACTTCCAACACTACCACATCTTCTGAACGTCAATTCTGTGTGTTTCACTTCTGCGTTATCATAGTAATTAGACATAATAGAAGATCCTACACATACACTTTTTTTTCTTTTTCTAAAAGCAAGAGATTATTAGGTCCTACACATCACACTCAAATGGGGAATGATTGAGACACTTATTCATATCAAGACCAAAAGCCAAAAGAGAAGTGAAAAAAGAAAGTTCTGAGTGCCTATATTGAAGGATTGAGATGTAGTAGGATGATCCTGTGCCTGTGAAATGAAGCATCACCATATGACTCTCTTACAGAGCAAGTAGCCTGATAAGAGAGCACAAGCAGCAATTACAAGGAATGCGGAAAAGGACATGTAAACGGAGACAATTGCTGCCTTCCAGAGTGTTGTACTTGGCTTAATCTGTTGGATGGCTGTCACTGTTATTGAAGAAGATGAAATAAGGAGGTAACCTGTCAACTGATACATGTTAACAAAGAATTAGCCAATAGAAAAGTTGAGGAAAGATCAAATCATGTGTAAAGTTGCACACAAACTCAGATGTCTAGCAAAACTTGACCCCAGTTCTTTCCATTATTGTTTTATTGTCATCATTATAATTGGTTTCAAAGGGTGTTCTTATGCGAGCATATTACCTCAAGTTTAAGATCCCATATGGCTTTTTGGAAGTAGCGTTCTTATACGAGCAGGGAACACTTTCAACTGGTGAATACTGTGTGAGCTCTATGTAGTATTTTCCAGGTAATAATTGTAGCTAAAGAAAACAAATTTTCTAACTTATTGGTTTCTAACCCGCTAAATGTCTCATTATTTAGTTGGTCTCTTTGTTACATACAGTATTAGTTTGGATTTTCGGCTACAGGGAGGGACTCTTAATTGAGCATAGAGATTAAGAGTACATTTATTCTTACAATGCATTTTGTTGCAACTTAATTATTTAGTCTAGCCATTTCGTAGTGCATATTGCAAAATATGCTTAATGATGTAAATTTGGATAAATTAAATTTCATACCTCCCTTTTACAACTTCTACTATTTTAAAAGATGAACTTCTAATTCAAGTAATTAGATAAGTTGCATGTATCATTTAGCATATAATAATTTCTAACATGATGCCCTGTGCCAGACCTCATGGTACACGCGCCATTAGATGGTCAGACAGGGAAGATTAAGATACCTGATCAAGAATGAAGCTAATGTAATCTGAGATCATGTCTGAGATCAGAACACCTCTATAAGCGATGTCGCAAACCCCTTTAAAGAGTTGATAAGCCGAGTAAATGAAAGCCAAGATAGTCGTGATAAAGCAGTACCTGTATAAACAAAGAGTTGCAAATTAATGAAACAACTTTTAGGCCAGACTTTTCCTTTTCTGGAAACAGCTCAGTTTTATTCATGTATGTAAATCAAGATTAAGTTTTGATGACATCTAAACTATAATTGCTTGGGACCGACTTTCAGTTATAGTCCTTGCAGTAATTCTGGGTAATCATGGAAACTAAAGTGCTCTTCGCCTTTCTTCTTTGTAGTTGATGGAGCAGCCAGCGAGAGAGCAGAGACAATGGAGAGAAGGAGCGCCAGGGACCTAAGGAAGAGATTGGAAAGATGAATGGAAGGTCTAGTGCCAAACCTTGTAGATGCAACTGGAAGTAAAAAAGGAGACGGCGTTGGCAGAGAGTAGCCCACAGCTGGGGTGGAAGCATTTGACATTGATCCACAGGCTATCACTGTCGGTCTACCACATTATTTTTGTCTTTAATTATGCTATTTTGATCTATTTAATTGCGCTGTACCCTTAAATTACATGTATTTTTAAGCGAAACTCTCCAAAACATTTAGTCAATATGTTGATAGATTTTCATAATCCCGAGCACGACTGCCAATTTCTTTCTGATTGACTAAATGATTAGTTTGTTAGATAAAATTAGAGGGAGATAATATTGAATTTGCATGATTATGCCATTGTTATTACTCTTTCTGAACTTATTTATTGGGTTACCTAATGATTATTCAATCTCAAAATAGAAGGGGCAGGTAATACGAAGGGAAAGATGCTCCCCAAACTAATTTGAGCTTAATTGTATATATTTTCGCTCTAGCATGTTATAATAGAGAACCACCCTTTTATGCTATCAACTTTGTTTTTAAGAATTTCTCAAGTTTGACTCAAAGAAATATAATATATCTTTAATTTTGGATCAAAATTTATTGAGACCACTAGGGTGCAGGGTAGATTCTTATTATGTAGCTTTCCCTTATTTTGGGTTTTTAATTCCTTTTTATTGTGAGATACGCGTAGACAACTGACAAAGCAGAAACAAAATTGGCATTATTTTTTAGATAATCACTAGGCTTTATGTTTGTTTGCAATGACTGTTTTCAAATAATTACAATTCCATTCTCTTAAAGAATAGTCATGTTTGTTTAGTGAGATAATACTATTATTGAAATAAAGGTATTATTTCTTGAATTTTAATTTGTGTTTGTTAGTTTTGTTTTGGAGGGAATGGGAGGGATGTGAAAAAAAAAGTTCTAAACAGGGGCCTTGGTGACAAATTATGTGAAACAATTTATTTATTACAAATTCCATAACCAATTCACAATTTTGTTTCTGAACATGAATGCCATATTGATTCAAACTCAAATTAAGTATGATGGATATCTACGGAAACTTGGTAACCAGTATCGGTATCCAAGTTAATATGGACCATGCTTGCTATTCCGGCTTGGACCCGTATCCCCATGGATTCTGGCTTGCCCACTTCCATTGGTCCCGACACATCTCATCTATACCATATTTTGCCCTGAAAAGATCCCCATTGGCTTTGTAAGATTAAACTAGTTGCTTGACAACCAATAGATTTTCAAAAGAAAAGTTGATCATAAAAATGATTGATTTATTTGCTAGGAAACAGAGATGATTAAAAACTTACTTCCAACCAAGCTCTTTCTCAGCTTTCTCTGTTGATGCATAAACAGCCGTTGCATCTCCTGGCCTTCTTGGACATAGTTTGAGAGGGATTTTCTGTAAGAAAAAAAAGTGAATTTTAGAATTTATTCCATCTTACATTGCAAGTGCATACATAGAAAAGAATCACCTTTCCAGAGGCTTTCTCAAATGCATCAACCATTTCGAGCACGGATCTACCACAACCAGTCCCTAGGTTATAGGCAATACAACCTGGACATCCATAATTAAAATTTATCATGAATTTTTTTTTTAAAAAAATGCACTTTCTACAAGAAGCAATAAATTTTAGCTTAATTAAACATCTTAAACAGAAGAGGTTCATAACTTTGAGAATTAGTATAATGGGCGAGAACAGGAGTAAAGCAAAATTTCATGTACAAATGTAGGCAATCACCTATATTATCTGCACTGAAAAGCTTCCTAACTGCAGCGACGTGGCCATCTGCTAAATCCATAACGTGGATGTAGTCTCGGATCTGTTAATAAATAAATAAAATCAACATCGGAAATAAGGAAGTTTTACAATGTTAAGCATCATGACCTAGAAACATACTAACGCAGAGGATAAGAATAAATGTATTATCCAAGTGAAACTAGTTGTAGATGAAACTATTAGGTAAATATTGGTATGGTCAACATACCGCAGTACCATCAGGTGTGGGATAATCATGACCATATACATTCAACTCCTGTAATCTTCCAACAGCTACTTGTTGTATGTAAGGCAAAAGATTGTTGGGAATGCCCTTTGGATCTTCACCAAGTTTTCCACTCTCATGAGCCCCAACAGGGTTAAAATATCGTAACAAAATAATGCTCCAGTCTGAATCTGCCTTGTGAATATCCCGTGCAATTTCTTCAAGGTAGAGCTAATTAAACACGGAAAGATAAGTTATGGAGGAAAGAAACTGCGCTTTGCGGAACTTAAAGAAAAAGAATTTACACTAAAAGGAATCTAAACAGCTTGATTAATTATTATGGGCATCACATATAGCGCATACCTTGGTGCGACCATAAGGATTCATAGCTTTTAAATCAAAATCCTCAACACATGGAATTTTTTCAGGTTGCCCATATACTGTAGCTGATGAAGAGAAAACCAACTACAAAACAACATAATCAAATTCCTATTGTCAATCATGGAGAAAGCAAGAATATGTGGAATTGCAGCATATGCTATTATTAAAAGCATAAACGTGTTGCAATAAATATAAATACATAAACAGTGACAAACTTTTACCAGTAACCTTTTCCAGAAATGTAGGAATATTAATTTATCTTCCAATATTTAGATACTGAATTTACTACAGATAATCACTAAGATGAATAAGAATTAGTAAATTATGTGGTTTTAACAGTCAACATTTATAGAACTCTGAAAATCGTCATGTGTATGAATTATGAAAGGAAAGAATAGGGAATTCATAAATTGATTAAAAAAAAAGAGAAAAGCGGGAGAAAGACTAACCTTCTTACAGTTATACTTGGTCATGGTCTTGTATAAAGTGATTGATCCGATCAAATTGTTATCAAAATACCGGAAAGGATGAGCAACACTCTCACCAACAGCTTTAAGCCCAGCAAAATGGATCACAGCAGCAAACCTATCCCACAGTAATGACAAGAACCCAATTTCTCATGATCAAATCAAAGTCATTCAATAATGAAACCATAATTTAAAATTTTCAAAAATAACAAAAGAAAGTTTATGACAATAATATAGCATCATTTACTCTACATGGCATGTGAAAGCGGTTTATGTATTTATATTTATTTTTTTCCTCCTTGGATTACACAATAAATTGGGAAAAAAATGAATACAACCAAACAATTCAACATACTCATTTTTGGAAAATAACTTCTCCAAATCATCCTTATTCCTAATATCGCCCTGCAACCAGAACACCACAAATTCAGCTAACTGACAAAATATTAGAAATGAAAGGAATTGTAACAAGCAAACTATAAATCAGGCAACCAAAAAAACGAGGAGAAATTCTAAATTACCCGATGGAATTCAAGATTCTGAGAAAGTTCAGCTCCAACTAAATCTCGAACTCTATGAACAGCCTCTTCAACAGAATTATCGAGATTATCAATTATACAAACCCTAAACCCTTGATTGAGAAGCTGAACTACAGTGTGGGTGCCGATAAATCCAGCACCTCCAGTTACCAAAATCGTCTGCTGTTTCAATGAACCCATTCTAGTCTATGGAGAGAGAGATTGGGGAATTGACAAAGCTCAAGAAAATCTTAATTAGTTTTTGTAGAGAGACGTTTGGGGAATCCGTGGAAAGTAGAGATATATATATATATATATATATATATATATATATATAATGAATGAAGGGGGGAAATAGAAGCAAAAATAGTGAAATTGAGGAAATCAAGGATACTGTTTTGGAGTGGATAGAGGGAAATGACAGAAAGGAGAGAGAAAATGGGTTTGAAAATGGAGTGCTGTTTTGGAACAGAATGAATGGATTGTGGCAGGCGACTGTTTATTCTTTGTATTTTATGGGAAAGAGAATTTATACTTATTTTTGATATTCCCACGTCATCCTTATATACATTTGGTCTCATTTTTTATATAAAAATTTTATATAAAGATATTAAAATTTATGTCAAAATAATATTTTCTTTAATATATGGATCAATTATATATAAAAATTTGCATTAAATTTATTTTTTATATAAAAATATATAAAATATTCAATAATAGATTTTATTTTTTTGATTTTTTTATATTATGTGTATAATTTTTATATATAATTATGTTCATTAACATTAGTATTGATATATTAAGGTATTTTGACGGTTATATTTTGAATGTCAATTTTATTTTTATCCTAACGGGTCATGTTGACTAGGTAAAAACTCATTTACTAATTATTATTTTTTAACAGATTACTCACTAATAATTATAAATTGCTGAAATGATAAACTTACAAAAGTGAATTTAGCATGTTACATATAATACTAAAAAATATCACCAATCAGATAATGACATGTGTCATCTCGATATACATACATTATATTTCAGTGTCATAACACCTCGATAATTAATATTGTTCGCCTAAAATAAATTAGGAAAAAAATAAAATTATTTTTCAATAAAACACTTAAAACCTAATATTGTACTTTATTTGAATCGAAATATTCAAATAAAGTATTATGGCTCATGAACTCGGTCCTTAATAAATTATTCGAGTCTACTCGACTCGTCGAAATTTATATTGAGATCGAGTTGTAACAACTTATGTCAACTCTTTAGTTTGAATATAATTGTAACGTATTATGGCCTAATTCAATATTCAAGTAGGATGATTCAAGTAGAATTGTGAGATAGATAATTAAAGGGAATGTGATTATTATCAGTGCGGTGTGTATATTCAAGTAGGATGATTTTGAGTGTATATATAGGCGATTATTATCAGTGTGGTGTGTATATTCAAATATTATAATATTAATTTTATTAATATTATATATATTATAAATATTTAGGTAAAGAAAAGAAAGAAAAATAAAATATAAAAATATTTTTATTTTTAAAAATTTTATAAGTATTTTAAAATATAAAAGTATTTTTATTTTTATTTTTAAAATAAAACATACATATTATAAATATTATAATATTAATTTTATTAATATTATAAATATTTAGGTAAAGAAAAAGATAGAAAATAAAACATAAAAATATTTTTAAAACCACAAAATAATTGTATTTTTTTAAAGTTAAAGGGCTCAATAGTATTAAGAATTTAATGATTAGGTTGCCACGTAGGAAATAATGATTTTTATTTTTTATTTCAATATGCAATTTTTAAATCATTCAAGAAATTGACGGAATGAAATGATTGAGTTATTTTAAAAAAAGTAAAAAAGTAATTGAATATTTTAAAAAAACGTTGATTAATTGCTTAAAAACACTATAACAATGGGATAAAAGTGTTTTTTGCCTCTCTCAGTATTATAGTATTATGTATGTTTCAATTGATGTTAAATTATACTATAAGTCTATTATCACATAAAAATCACTCACATACTGTTCAACATATACTCATATGCATATTGGTATGTTCTGCGTGCAGAGCAAATCATGTAGGTCATACCAATATGTATGTTACTGTATGAAAGGGTTGAATAGATTTTTTAAAATTTTTGATTTAAAAATTTATTATCTATGTTAAATTAAACAAATTAATTTATAAATTATACACAGGGAAATAATATTTTGAAAACCTCCTTCAAAGATTAATACTTTATCAGGGTGTAACCTATTCTAAGAGAATGTTTGGGAGAGTTTTTAAGTGAACTAAAAATACTTTGAAATTAAAGGCAAAAATATTTTGATGTTTGATAATCTTGTAAAATTACTTCTAAAGTGTAGAGATTTTGATGCACTTTTAGTCGAATTATGATTGTAACGTATGTGCATACACGAGATAAGTATGAATTAAAAAAATCTCATTTTAATTTATTCTATCTTATCGCACACACTTTCACGTTGGTCGCAATCTAACTCTGTCAAATACCAATTTCGTAAAATATTTATAGACATATATATCCAAACCTCCAAAATAATTGGAGGAAATAACCAAGAATGAAAGGTTTTTTATCTTTATTGTAGAAAGTCGGTTTTTATCTTCAAATGATGGAAAAAATTGTTGTTATAACCTGGTTAGATTCTTGGTATTCCTCCAATTCGATTAGAAAAAAAGCCGAGTTTTTTTAATAATTATTTATTTGTATTTGAAAAGAGTGGTTGTTCGTTGATCCAAACAAATATAATTGGATTATAAATGAAGGCTAACTGAGATGTTGCCGTAAACAGAAGCAAGAAGTAGGCCAATGGTTGGTTAGTTTCTCTGTCGTTGTTGGCTTATTGCTCCTAACTAATAATAGTAGTAATTAATATTATCGATTGAAAAGTTTTGCTTCAACGTCACGTCTTTGCTCAAACAGAAAATAAAATAAAATAAAATACTAAAATAAATAATGCTATGTACTTGTACTCTTTTGTTTCTAGTCAGTCAGTCCCTCTGGCAGTCTGGCTCTTCGATAGACATTTTTTTAATTCTCGTTCTCATCCGACCAACTGCTTTAGATCGTTATTACGTGTTCTATACTCAAATATAATTTGATTTTTAAAATCAAACCAGCACATATTAAATTTTAAAATTAATTAATATGATTTATAAAAAATCTGATTGAAATAAATTTTATGATTAATAGTTTCTGTTATATGTTATACAATTATAATAATTATGTGAACTAAATTTAAATAAATCCACATCCATTTAAAATTTAATAAGCCGCTGTTTGTCCTCAAAATCGAATTGTATCTCTAATTGCGAAATACCTCTTAACACCTCTACGTTTGATTCGGTAAGGGGTAAATTATTTGGTAAAATTTTGTTTACTTCTTATCGTCTCTTAAGTTATAAATGAAAGATATAAATTTAAGAGCTGCCTCTTAATTAATGAAAATTTTAAATTTATGAAACCTCTATAAATATCGTACGCACCTGACTATTCTAAATTTTAAGATCATTATTGATTTTTAAAAAGTTAATTTAAAATATTTTTAAATTTAAAATTTAAAAATCATTCAAATGTTTTATAGTTTTTAGTTTCCAAACAGGTTTTTAAGCAAATATTATTTTACTCGGATGATCTAATACCAACCAATAAGCTACATATTGCATTGCATTGCATTCCATTCTCTATTCTATTTCTTTACTAAATACATGCCTCCAATCCAAACGTTGTAACGTAAATTTAAAGTGAATGATTTTTTTTCATTCTAGCCGTCTACGGACTCTAAACGCATTCAACAAGCATAAACCAAAATGCAACTTGCCTGCAAAATTATCACATTTAAGCACTTCCGGCAAGCTGATTATTTTCATTTTAAACACATATATAATTTAAGCACTTCCAGCAAGGATAACCAATAAATATAGACATACAGACCATGCCTCCAATCCAAACTGCAAACGCATTCAACAAGCATAAACAAAATGCAACTTGCCTGCAAAATTATCCTACATAGAACACACATTTAAGCACTTCCGGCAAGCTGATTATTTTCATTTTAAACACATATATAATTTAAGCACTTCCAGCAAGGATAACCAATAAATATAGACATACAGACCAAATATAAATATACCAAAACAGACTCAACAAACCCAACAAAAAACCAAAGATATAAACCCAGCAGACAAAGAAACAAAAGACCCACCAAAATAAAACCCACAAAACCGGATCCGGTTAGCATGAAATTTACGCAGTTATCTCTAGAATCACAAACATTATTATTATAATAATGACCAACTTACCTCAAAATAAACTTTATACTAACCACTTCCCACAAAACCAATACCAACACCACGCATATCTCTTCACAAACATTATTATTATTAATGCAAGTACTTGATAATATTTTCTTCCCAAACATCATAATTAACGCCTGATACCTGATGGAGTTTTCCATCATGATATTTGCTAAAATCTGTATTGTGTTTGAAGCCTAGTTTTGTATTATTAACTTTTTCCAAAAGAAGAAAATATTTATTTCAAGTTTATCAGAGAAATGACCTCCGAGTTTTGACCAGTTCAAATGGAACTTGGAGCTCATTTTGCTGACAACTGTTTGTAGGTGATCGAAATTCCAACTTTGTTATCCCATGGAATTGGTAGCTGCACTTTATAGCTCTCCAGCGCTTTTAATTGATGTGTTACTTCATTCAACTTGTTGTCCTAGAATATAGCTGTAATGAATTATAAGTGCCTGAAATACCTGCATAAGAAAAGAGATTAAATCAGTGGATGAATCAATTTACTCCCTCCGTAAAGTCCTTATTACTATTTGAAGTAGTCTCAAATAAAATATCTACTTATCTTAAATAATCTACTTTTTACAATAATCTGCTTATAATACACTTAGTATTAAATGTCATATTCCTATTTTATCTATCACTATATGTAAAACTATGTAATTAGATGAGAATTTAAATATGAACAATTATGTTATTTGACTCTCTTTCTTAATATGCACAAAAAATCAACTAGGACTTTTATCCTGGGATGGAGGGAGTATAATTTATATAGATAAAGAGTAAAAATGCAGAACCCCGGAGACAAAGAAAACACTACATCCTGGTTAAATATATCTCATGGACATGTAAAAAATTTGAGGTCTAAAATTTCAGCAAGGAATAAGACAAGTGAGAAGGTGGACCATTTTTCTCAAACATCAAGCGAAAGGTTTCCATCAACATGCATATAATCAACCATCTAATTTTAGAGGATTTTTCCCATGCTGTTCAGGCATCTTTATTGCAACCCCTCTACTTTCATGAGGTTCTCTAAGCGATTAAGCATGCTCCCTAACGTTCTGTACGTATTTTACAGTTAATAGATGGGTAGCTCTGAAATCCAAAGGGAGTTCAGATACTTATGATAACACGGCATATAAATTGCAAAATTAAGTTGCTGGTAGCTTATCAGAGCATCCAAGGCATTTCGGAAAATTGAAAAAAGAACAGACAGTGAAAGGAATAGGATGTAGATTCCATATATTATTTTAAGCATCATTGCATGACAGCGTAAAGCAAATTTTATAAAAATAAATCAGATGGCAAATTTTTAATTTCAGATGCCATGAATCACAGTAGCATTAAGTAATGTTTCAATTCTTTCCTTCTATATGGCAAAAGGTTTCAGTCTCACTCTAGCATGCAGGGTTTTTTTTTTTTTTTGGGGGAAGTGAAGGAGGGCTTTATAACTCACCAAATTACGGTGCCAACATCACACTTGAACCGAATACAATTTCTGATGGTGCATAAACTGGGGCGCACCATCTGACTGCCAAAGGATCCCATTCTCTATCAAACACATACTCCAAGCGTCTTTCAAGAGGCTTACAAAAAACAGATGGCTTAGATATATGAAGCTGACGATGTAAACTCTGCTGCATCCACCAAGTCTGTGCTATTAACATCTTTGGAGTCCTGAGAAAATGAGATTGTATGTGCAGGACTGCAAGTGATAGAAGAATTGATAGCGCTGCCAGCTTCTTTAGAAGTTCTCTTTCTTATTATAGAAGGGGTGTTTTTGTAATTCAAAGCTGAATTCCTCAACATAGATTCTGGACTGCTAACACTAACAGATGTACTTGGTGTAAGGCTAGGGGGAGTAGAACAACAAAATTGACTATTGGCATGCATCAGGAGATTGTCTATACTTGGATATCCACCATTTCCCACAGGAGTAACTATACCCTTCTCATGGGGTGGCTCATAGCACAAGGAGCCATAATGTTTTTCATCTGGCCGAGGTGTTCCAAAAACTTTGTTTCTCTTTTCAATATGCACACTATCCACGATAGCTCCAGAAGGAGACAAACTTATTAAGGGATTATCTGGTACACTCCCACATCTCAAGTTTGTGACACCCAAACCATCACTCCTAGGTCTTTTAGGAGATTCAAAAGTTACCTGAGAAGTGAAGGGTTGAAAAATCTTAGGAGTAGAATGATTTGTTTTATGACCAGATACACCCATGAAAATAACCGAAGAAGAGGGTATCAAAGGATCATGTATATTAGCCATATTAAGTTTTCTTTTCCATGGACCTGTCGCGCCATTACTGATGATACCTGTTCCACCATATTTGATCCTACTGAATGGCTTTATAAGACAGTTCACCCCTTGATCTGGAGATTTACAATTTCTCAGTGAAGAAGATTCTGATTCTAAACAATTTTCACAAGAATCCGCATTACCAAGAGTCAAATCTGTTGAGCACGCGTCAGAAACTTTCTTTAAACCCGTCTCTTGATTAATAGAAATTGTCTTACCATTACTCCTTTGCATTACTGGAACCTCCATGGGTCCAGATTTTGTTTCATCATAGGAATCAGGATCCAGTGGACAACGGAGAGGTAAATTCAAATCCAACTTCTTCTTTGCTGAGCAATTCCAGTGATTCTTTATTGCATTGTCAGTCCTGGTCAATACAAAAGGATAGAAAAGATTTAGTAGACTCGATAAAAGATATTAACATTATTTTAACATAGGTAACTAACCCAAAATTCATTATTTTAGCATGTGCGCCAGGAGAATATTTTTTACTTAATTCAACATATCTCAATTTTATAAAAAGGAAATTTGAAACAATTAACTTATAAATCATGCACATTGAAAACCAGAGATGTTAAGAATGGACTAGAAGGTCATTAAGTGAAAATGTAAAATTAGTGTACATGAAGGATAGTGCACTACTAGGTGATTCCAACCAAGGGATCAAACATCTGATCTGCTCTTTTGTTGCACCAATATGTAATTCAAGTGATAAAATATCCAAGAAACAGGTAAGGTTATATATGCTTTTTGCTTCGACCAACTCACAAACTCGTAAGCATTTTACTGTAAAAAAATACCAAGCAAACAATTTATTATACATTATCCCCATAATTATGTCAATCTGAAAATTTAAATAACTTGTCATCCACTCTTTTGCAGCGGCTATCCCTCACTCTTGGAATGGGAAAATACATCCCTGTTCATTCTTGTCATTAAGATAATCAATCACTCTAGAAAGAGGCACACCAAGTACCAATAGGTTTCTTGCTTAGAGAATTTCAATGGCACTATTGGTGCTCCCATACATAAATGTGTTTGAACTGTGACAAATGACTTCCAAATGATATTTCAGTGATTCCTTCTTCTAAAGTAACATTTTTCTTCAAAATATACCTTCCAGGTAGAAACTTTGCTATTTCTGCCCACTTGTTTCCATATATATGATGGTAATAAGAAAGGATTGAGTCCTCCTTTTCTGACCACGCTTCTTTCTTTATAGCTGGATCTAAATGGTTGAGCCATCTGCGAAAATTGTATGTTAGCTTTTAACATATAAAGAAGACGAAAAAGATCTGCATACTTGAGGCAAAAATTAAAAGGTACACATCACTTCTCAACCTTTTGCACATTCAGCAACTTAAAATATATAATAGTACATATTAATTGGTGTAATGCTACAAACAAATTCAAAAATGAATATCACCATTCTTCAGCTGTTATAAAATAACATGCATACAGGACAATGAATGTCAAAAGAAGATTAAAAGGCCATACACATGCATATATAAGTAAGAGACCTTTTCAATGTCAGACAACACTAATCACTACTTTAAATGCAACAGAACTTTACATTCAGAGTTAAAGACCTATATTTAGGAAGAGAATTAGCTTGCTGACTAGATGAGATAACCCCAACAAACTGTCCAGACTACTCAGGAGAGCTAACTTAGGTTACATAAAGAGACCCGAAAGGAGGAGGAGAAGAAATAAGAAAAACTTGAAGAATATGTAGCTATTGGATCTCCTCTTCATGTAGTAAGATGAATGAGAACTAAAACTTCAAAAAGGATTTTGTTATTGTCTTAATCCTTGTTTGAGAAACATTCCAGTTATCACAACATGGTATAATCCATAGCATAAACATTGCATAAACCAAGAATCTAACCAAAACGTGGTTCTCAACTACATTGCCACTTGCAGCAATATAGCCGTCGTATGCCACAAGTTTTACATAAAGACTAGCACTTAGAATCATCACCTACCTTTCTCGGCATTGCTTTCCAATGCGACCTGGTAAAGACTTTGCAATAACAGACCATTTCTTACAGCCGTACTTCTCAACTAACTCAATAATACGATCATCCTCCTGAAGGTGTAAGCAAGAAACACATTGATTAATATTCATTTCACAACAATAAAGCCTTATAACTATTAGTAAAATAAAACAAGAGACATATATATGCACCTCCTTTCTCCAAGGTCCTTTGACAAGTTCAGGATCTAGAACCTTCTGCCAACGATGCAAGCATTGAACGTCTGTCCTTCCTGGAATAGATTCAGCTGTGCAGAAGAGTATAAAGAATATTTATAAACTTGGCTATTTTGAAAATAAAGAAATTCAACTTCCTGTTTACAACAACATTGGACAATTGGACCATAAATTCCAATAACATCAGCTCAAAAAAGGATTCATATCAGGATAGTGATTCAAAAGAACCATCAAACAAATGTAACCCTCTGAAACGCCAATCGCCATTAACATTGAAAGATCAGCTGCAAAGAAACCTTCCAACTATAAAGCATATAAAACAATTTTTTAACAGAACTTGTAGGCCAGATATCTTACACTGATCATGGATGTTACTTAAGACCATACATGACAAACTACTTTTTCAACACTTAAATAGACCATTTGTTGTGTCCAACTAGTTGAGCCACCATATAAGAAGTTTCAGGGTCATGGTCAATATAAAACAAAGAGTAATAAGTCAATTAAAATAGGCCAACAACTTTCAGTTGTTAAAAATGTTAAATGTAAGGTCTTCATATATCTAACTACACCTCCTAACATTCTGCATAAGTAAAAGGCCAACACTAGGTTAGGCCCCTTTTTCCTTTTGGTTTTGAATTGTTTGAATGAAAGAGTACAACTGATACTTGTTGCCTCTTACCAGACTTATGGACTGGTGTTAACACAACTATAAGCAACAACAGCAATTAATTGATTATACTCACCTATTTTCTTCCAGTTTCTCCTGTTGAACTTCTTTACTACAGCAATTAGTTGAGTATCCTACAAACAGAAGGAAATAAGTAAGCCATGTTATTGCAGAAGCTCAATAGATAGCCTACAACTAATGTAAGAGTGGCTTTAAACTTCCAAATACTTTTATAATGTAATCAACTAATCCCATCTGTAATGCAAACTCTAATGATATAGTCAGCTAATAAAAGTATATCTTTCCAGATAAACTGCAAATGAAACAGTATACAATTTTATCCAACTAGTAATTCAACAACACAGGCTGCACAATCATGTAAAACCGAGTTCCATTTCTGAAAAATCTAGCTACCAACCTCTTCCTCAGTCCATCCCGCCTGTGATGAACGTCTAGTTGGACCCCTGCTCCTTCTGCAACTTAAAAACAGATATATCAAAATGTTATATATAGAACAATTTGCCCAAGAGAAATTAGAGGGCCGGGGAGAAAGCGGAGGACACAAAAGAATCAAATAAATGTATCACCATAGAAACAAATAATTTAATTTGGTTCCTCTACAAGCCTATGATTCTAGACACACATAACACAGTTTTAAAAAGATGAGTACATGCCAAGGCTCATTTTTTGGCAACCATTTTACCCTTTAATGATGAATTGATATATAAAATGGGGTCCCAAACATTTCAAATTCTATTACAAGTTACCTTTTACATCAAATTAAAAGATGATGCACTAATTTGGTCATTGAAAATCTAATATGTGAAATCTGGTCACTTAAATTGGTGAAGAGGGAGCGCCATTGATTCGTGAATCACACGAAAACATTTATCAAATATCAACAGGATTTAGTACATACAGAACGCAATAAACAAGGAATCTTTTGCATTGTAACACTCCATAAAGACAAATGAAACTTTTAGTGTTTAACAGATTAACAAACCCATTATCACAGCTGCTATCCGAAATCGAAGAAGATGAAGCAAACCCAACTTCATGTTTTATGTTCACGCTATTATACTCTTCCTTTTTGAAGAAAAGCATGATCTTTCCTCAAATTTCAATTCCCTGCCCACAATCACACTTGGAATAAAAATTCCAATAATAATCACATTCATCCCCATCAAACCAAATCACAAATACAATGAAATTAACTAAAACGAAGCCCAATATAAATGCATTTACCTTAATCCTCGATTTGACTACCCAGAAAAAATGGGGAAAACTTCAAACCGCATTTCAACAACCAAACTGAACAAGAATAATCAACAAAACGAATAAGTTAAAGGGAAACTTTAGAATCAATATAGGGCTTTGAAACTTGCTCCTTTAATTATGAATGAGTTTCCTTATTTGAATGTAACGTAAAATGAATGATACGAGGATAAACATATAAAAGAGATCAAAAAAGAGTTCTACATAAAGAACAATTTCACATATATCGAATATAAACGAGTTGGTTTTAATGTGAAGGAACTGAACCTTGATTAAGGTTTAATGGAGGTATTATAGAGAGAGATTGTGATCGAGACGAAGTAGCGGGAAACTGAGAGAGAGAGAGAGAGAGTCCAAACGGCAGTGGCTAAGTGTGTGTTGACTGAGTGTAATTGGCTGCTTGCTTGTATAACTATTATATAGTCTTTATAAACAAACGCATTTGATAAATTAAGCTTACGTTAGAATTTAGAAAAGGAAGGAAGGCGGTGATTTAACGGCTTGATTTACGTGACGCCGTCTGTTTGTTGACGTTATACGTTTAAATTGTTTCTGCCGAAATACCAAATTGCCCCTACCTTCGGTTCAAAATTCGAGATATATATTGGGAATTGATTTTTACACACAAAAATAATAATAAAATTTCCCTCACACAAATTGTAAATAAGACTCAAATCTATGTGAGTAACATCTTATGAAAATATTAAAATTATTTTGTAAAAATAATAATTTATATTTTTTAAATAAAACAATAATATATATGTTGAAATTTAATTAAGATTAATATAAAACTTTAAACGATAAAATAGAATAATATAATGTGGGAGTCCTTTCTTAATTTTTTTTCTATACCAACATTTAATATCAATATAAATATTTCATTATATATAAACATGACTCAAAAGAATATAAGACATATCATGAGGACTAATATAGTGTAGTAAATGAATCGGGTTGACCGCAAGCTCAATCCGACTCGTACCGACTCGAGCTTGTTAACGACTAAAGTTGGTACAAAATCTTTAATCCGTTTATTTAAACGATCCGAGCTCAATGTATTGTATAAATAAAAGTATTCTTTTTCTAAATATAGATGATAAAAACGGGGGAAATAAGTCATTGTTGCATTAATTTAAAGTAGGACCCTATTATTTAATAAGAAAATGTAATCTATACTATTGAAATTACACTGAAATTCCAATACATAAATCAAGTGGGTTCACTTCATACAATTATATGAAAACTAATAGAATTTTTTTATTTTTATTTTTATTTTTTCCTTTATATTTTTACCATCTTTATGGTTAAATTTGAAAGAACACATTAAAAATGTCACTTTTATAGTATTTTGTAACCAAATTTAGATAAGATGTCTTAAATTCTATAATATTTCTCTAATTTTAGAATGGATGAGTAATATATACATTTTTTGTCTATTATTTTTAAAAATTAGAGATATAAATTTTTTTTAATTATAAAGTGACATAAAATTCTTAAAATGTCAGTATTTATATTTTGATAAAATGATGCTTAGTGGCGAAGCCAGAAACTTTCATCAGTAAGATCAAAATTATTATTGAGTTACAAATAATTTGACAGGGGTTCGGGGGCAGCGCCCCCGAGCCATTTTTATAAATACTTTATACTTTCAAGTATATATATACACACTATATTACAATGAAAATATAATGAATAATAATATATGGTATATATACACTATATTGACTCATAATAGACTTTTTTAATCACAACTGTTCATAAGTAAGTAATTCATTATTTATTTTTAAAAATAATATAAATTAGATTATTATTTAGTTTAAAATATTATATAGAGAGATACATATATTGAGAGGATATGAGTTGTAAGACTCCAACTTTTATGAATAAAGATAATTTTTTCTCAAAATATATATTTTGAATATTATGGTGTGGATTTGTTATAATGTTATAGTTGTGCGTAATATTTATAAATTTTGCAAAGTAAGCAAGTTGTCATAAAATATTCGATTAATTGGGAATATTCGTTTTAACGAGGGGAATATTAAATGCGACGACTACACAATCATTAGTAGAACCTACAATGAAATTATTATCGAGTTAGAAAGCGACGGATATATCTTTTATAAAAATAACGGCGAAATATTTACCGTTAACTGTTGAAATACCCGGTGATAAAGTAAATACGATGTCTGGCGTGGTTGCATAGTAGCACCACGGTATTTGATGCTTACGTGAGAAGTCACTCGCTTATACTCAATTATTATTACGAAGAATTCTTTGCGTAGTATCTCACATTATTGATTTTATTATTGTCACACTATCATCTGCATAATATTTTATATTATTAAATCAATAATTGAGATGAAAAGTTATTCTTATTATTATTTGCATTATTGACAATGTCTAGAAAGTTATGTCGAGAAAAGAGGTTTGGTCACCTAATTGCGCGCCAATAGGAAGAAATCCTTATCGGAAAGCCCCCTCTTTCCTACGAATGATCTGGTTGTTAGTATTACAAGTTATATTATTGATGAATAAATGTTGTTAAAAATATTGAGGAGTTTTTTATGAATTATTTGTGGTAAATTTTGCTTATTATTTGGACCCCTTGTAAAACACCAACTTTTTGAATAAAAATAAATTTTATATAAATATTATTTTTGAATATTATGGAGTGAAATTGATATAATGTTATAGTTGTGGGTAATATTTATAAATTTTGCAAAGTACGCAAGTTGTTATATAATATTCGATTGAATGGGGAATATTCGTTTTAACAGGAATATTAAATGACAACAGCACAATCATTGGTGGACCCTAACGGAATTATTATCGGATCGAGAAAACGACAAAAATACTTTTTATGAAAATTGGCGGAAGTTTTACCATTAAGCTGTTGAAACACACCCTTGTTAAAAAGTAATCGAATCTGGCATGTGGTGGCAGAGTAGCACACTGCGGTATTAATTATTGATGCTTACGTGATAAGTCGATCACTCGACTTTGTTGGTATTATTAATGTAATAATCTGAGAAAATCTTTTTTATATAAAATGTAATACTTTTATAAAGTTATTCTATAAATAGAATATATTATATTCTATTATGCATAGTGTTGAATAGTGTCCGCATAGTATTTTGCATAGTAAAATCTATTTATATAAAAGCAGAATACTTTTATAAAGTTTATACATTTTATTAGACAATAATTAGAATATATTATATTTTATTATGCATAGTGTTTGCATAGTAAAATCTTTTATAAAATTATTCGTTTTATTAGATTATAAATAGAATATATTATATTTTATTTAAAAGATTTTGCTTTAAATATTGACCGTCGATTAAAGTAAATCAATCTGACCGACCGTTAAATGAGTTAATTACTATGGGTCCATTTTTCTATAAATAGAAGCTCATTCCTTCATTATTTTTTACGAATTCTTTGAAACTACAGAGAGAAAGAAGAAAGTATTCGCTACTTCACTACTTATATATCCAAAGACTCTTCTTCTTAAGGTAGGGAATATTATTTGTTGTACTCGTAAGGTGTTATTTATTCTTTTGTATTCATGAAGAGAACTTACGTTATTCCATTTTTTATTATTACATTGGAATAACTTTTGTATCATGTGAGCTACCCTATACTTGGTGACATTCTTCTATTATTCCGTATTTACTATTCATTTGGAATATCCATGCTCATGCGTTTCTTGGGACTGAATTAAAATCTTTATTATTATTACATTTGGAATATCACCATACATGCGTTTTTGGCGGACTGATTAAAATCCTTATTAGTAATACATTGGAATAACTCCATCTCATGCAAGTACCGCATGCATGGTGATTTCTGTTGTTATTCCATTCTTTATTATTCATTTGGAACATCACCGCTTCGGCTTGAATTTCTCCGATCCGGTTCCGTTATTTATTATTCATTGGAATAACTCGCTTGTGCGGTTTATCGCATGCATGGTGATTTCTTTTGTTATTCCATTCTTTATTATACTCAGTTGGTTAAAACTTTGACTTCTATACTCCATGAAATTAGTGGAATATCCTTGATATTTGCGCTTCATCCAGTATCTTTCCATGGAAATATTCTTCTGATCATTCTTGAATTTTACTCTACAAAGCAGTATCATGTTGACAATTTAGATGTTATTGGTTCTTGGACAAATTAATTCTTGAACTTGTTTTATTGAATCCTTATATCATTATCATCATCCTCATATTTATATTTTTTGAAAGTCATCTGTGGCCTGTAGTGCATAGATGGACTTGGTATGATTATGACAAGGAATTATTCGGTGTAATCATGACCGTAATATTACAAATGATGTGGTAAAAGTCCTCATTGGCCCGTAATGCATTGATGGACAGTTGTTGGCATGATCATGACCATTAATGAATACACAAATATTCTTGGCCCGTAGTGCATGAATAATTGTGGTCGTGATACTAAAGAATATCCTTGGCCGTAGTGCAGGGGTGATTCGATGATGTGAATTATTTATTATGCTGAGTCCTAGCAATAAAAGTGATGAAAAACCTTTTAAATCATAAAAGATAATAGATTTTATTCTCTATTTGACTCTTTTAATGGATTGCTTATTCCACTGCAGTTAAACTTGATGTTTGTTATATTGTATCAGTTTAACACTATTTAAGGCTAATGATAATTTATTCTGCATTATCTTAGTCATAATATTTCTTACTAGGGTAGTTGAGCTCACCCTTTCTTTCACTGTTCTTTTCAGGAAATGAGAATATAGCTGGAACGAGTTGGGGAACGGAGTGATGGTCCTAGATGGTGCATTAGTAGTCCTCACTATTCTGTGAAATAGTGTGATAATAATTATAATGAGAACTTCTTTTGAGTTTGTATACTCTCTAGTAGACAATATTTGTATTCATACTCACAGTTTATGTTTTGTCGTATTGTACACGACAGTTGTATTATTAAGTTGTATTTGAATTCTGTGCCATGTATCTGGCGACTCAAGATGGGTGATGTATACCTAATTTTGGGGGCGTCACAGTTGGTATCAAAGCTTAGGGATATGATCCCTGGCTAAGATGTGAGACTAGAACTAGGAGGGGAGAGACGGGGAATTCCTTCGCTAGTATGACCTACCTAAGTTTATTTGGTATTTTATTGGTCGGTCAAAGTATAGGGATAATATGTTATATATTAATGAACCTTTGTTTTTTGGCAGTATCTAAAAATGACATCCGAGAATGTTGAGAATAGCAATGGAGCACAAGAGACCGTTGAGTCTCCATATATCAATAATCAGGATAATGTGCATCAGGAAGGCGACAATCCTCATGAAAACAACAACACGGACCAAATGATGAATGATGGATTGTTCAGAGGCTTTATACAATTCATGCAACATTAGGCGAGAGCGGCTCCTGTCCAAAATGTAGGTGGAAACACTGGAAACTCTCGGACGGTCATCATAAAAGCAGATTCGAGGCTGGGACCTTTGGAGTTTATTGGAGAGCCAAAACCACTTAAGGCAAAAGCATGGATAAAGCAGATCACCAAGATATTTGATGTCTTGGGATGCTCCGAGGAGCAAAAGGTTCCCTTCGCCACCTTTATGTTGCGTGAAGAGGCAGATTACTGGTGGGAATTTGTAAACGCGTACTTGACTAACGCACTCAAGATGTCTTGGGAGAAGTTCCAAGAGCTATTCAACGACAAGTACTTTCCCGAGAGTATTCATCACATGAAAGAAGTGGAGTTTATCAAATTGGAACAAAACAATATGACCGTGTCGCAATACGAGGCTAAATTTGCGGAGTTATCCCAGTCTGCATCCCATTTGGTCTATAATGAGGAGGGAATGACGCGAATGTTTTTAAGAGGTTTGAAACCGAGGAGATACGTCAATATCTTATTTCTCATAAAGCTGTGTTTGCACTCGGATGTTGTAAATAGGGCTTAGTTATTGGAGCTTGATAGCAGTCAGTATAACCAAGAGAAAACAAATGGTGACATGAAAATACCAAAGTGGTATCGATCATCTAAAGCGGTGACAACAAACGTGGAGAGAATCAACATGCGAAATGGTAACCACTTCGGTGGTAATCATGGCCAAGACAGTAAAAATGAAAATTGCAAGAAAAGGAGATTCAACAATGATGGAAGGACGTTAGCACCAGCACCCGTTGTTAAGGAAGGAGAACGACCACCTATCATATGCTTCAAATGCGGAGGGGAGGGACACATCAGTCCAAACTGTGCGATGCCGTCCAAAGCATGTTATAATAATGGAAGAGAAGGTCACTTAGCCCGATTTTGTCGTTCACCGAAGACAAGTTCAGCCAGGATGGAGGCACCAAAAGCCATCCCAGAAAATTCAAAGCCGGTAGTGCAAGGGAGAGCATTTGTTGTGACCTCCTAGAAAGCAAAGAACTCGAAGGAGGTCATCACGGGTAAGCTTATCATAAACTCTAGCGAAGTCTATACCTTATTTGATACCGGTTCTACCCATTCTTTTATTTCTCCTACTTGCGCTCAACGATTAAATTTGACTCCGGAGAAATTAGACTTTGACTTATCTGTAGAAACTCCGTTGGGAGAAACCTTCATTACATCCACTGTTTATAAGTCTTGTTTGGTTCAAATCAGTACCCTCACATTACCTATCGATCTTATTTCATTAAAAATACTTGTATTTGACGTAATTCTAGGGATTGATTGGTTAACTACTCATCATGCAAAAATTGATTATTTTCGTAAAGTTGTTAGCTTTTATATTCCTAACCAATCTATTATACAAATTCAAGCCACCAAACTATTAAAATCAATCACTGTCATCTCAAGCCATAAAGCTATTCGTTTATTGAAAAACGGATGTCAAGCTTTCTTAGCTCATGTCACGGATCTAAACAAAAAATAAATCGCTTTTGAATGATATTTCTATTGTTAATGAATTTCCTGACGTATTCCCTGAAGAATTTCCTGGCCTACCCCCAGAGCGTGAAATTGAATTTTGTATCGACCTTGAACCTGGTACAAAACCTATTTCCAAAGCCCCATAACAAATGGCTCCTATTAAGCTTCAGGAGTTAAAGACCCAACTACAGGAATTGTTAGACATCGGTTTCATTCGTCCTAGTACTTCTCCTTGGGGTGCTCATGTTCTATTCGTGAAAAAGAAAGATGGGAGTATACGACTTTGTATTGATTATCGGGAGTTGAATCATGTCACCATCAAAAATAGGTACCCATTACCACGTATTGATGACTGTTTGACCCGATTGCAAGGAGCCAAATTCTTTTCAAAGATTGATCTTCGTTGGATATCACCAATTGAAGATTAGAGCAGATGACATTCCAAAGGCGGCTTTCGGAACTTCGATGCGAGCATTATAAATTCCTAGTCATGTCCTTTGGATTGACTAATGCTCCTCTTTGCCTTCATGGATATGATGAACCGAGTATTCAAGGAATATTTGGATCACTTTGTGGTAAATCTTTATTGATGACATCCTTATTTATTCCAAAAGCCGTGAAGATCATGAGCAACACTTGAGGTCGATACTCCAAAAGCTTCGTGAATACAAGCTTTATGCCAAGTTGAAGAAATGCGAGTTACGGATTGAGGAAGTAGCATTCCTTGGGCACGTGGTATCAAGTCATGGAATATCTGTTGACCAAAGAAAGATTGAAGCTATTCAAATTTGGGAGCAACCTAAATCGATGATCGAAATCGTAGCTTTTTCTTAAATTGGTTGGTTATTATCGGAGATTCGTAGAAGGGTTTTCTTGAATCGCTACTCCACTAACTCGGTGACTCCTCGGAAAGATAGAAAGTTCGGTTGGAGCGAGGAATGTGAGAAGAGTTTTCAAGAACTCAAGAGAGACTCATTTCAAATTTTGTTCGACAATACCATCTGGTTTGGAGGGATTTGTCATCTCTGAGTGATGCTTGAGCAAAAGGTTAGGATGTGTTCTCATGAAACATGGGAAAGTCATAGCTTTATGCCTCACGACAACTCAAAGAATATGAGAGGAATTATCCTACTCATGATCTAGAGTTAGCAGTTTGTTATCTTCGCATGACTAAAGATTTGGAGGCATTACTTGTATGGGGAGAAAGTGGAGATCTTTACGGATCATAAAAGTCTCAAATATTTCTTCACTTAAAAGGAACTCAACATGCGACAACGATGTTGGCTTGAACTGTTGAAAGATTTTGATCATACCATCCAATACCATCCTGGAAAAGCGAACGTGGTAGCTGACGCATTGAGTAGAAGATCATATGCAAGTGCGAATGTGATATTGTCAACACAAAGGCCCATTTTGTGTGACTTACAAAGGATGGAGATAGAGTTAAAGACTCCAGGGACCCATGTGATGATGACGAATATACGAGTAGA
The DNA here is from genome assembly GCA_020205605.1 of Panax ginseng. Taxonomy (NCBI): domain Eukaryota; kingdom Viridiplantae; phylum Streptophyta; class Magnoliopsida; order Apiales; family Araliaceae; genus Panax; species Panax ginseng. Next base: position 27,427,952 of record CM035138.1, read on the forward strand.
ACCGACTTTAATTGATAAAGTTAAAGCTGCTCAAGCTATAGACCTAGAGCTGATGCGTATGAGGAAGAAAGTGCTATGCCGGAAGCAAGAATCGATGAAGAAGGAATACTTCGAGTCAACTCTAGACTTTGTATTCCTAACGACCCTGATTTAAAGTATAAAATCATGATGGAGGTGCACAACACACCGTTTGCAATCCATCTTGGGAGTACCAAAATGTATCATGATCTTTGTCATACATTTTGGTGGAGCAATATGAAGAGAGAGATAACGCTGTTTATCTCAAGGTGTCTAACGTGTCAACGAGTCAAGGCGGAGCATCAAGTACCAAAAGGTCCATTGTAACCACTTGAAATTCCAGAATGGAAGTGGGAGCACATTACCATGGATTTCGTTACCGGTCTTCCCAAAGTTTCTCAAGGCATAGATGCGATTTGGGTCATTGTTGATAGATTGACCAAGTCTGCTCATTTTTTATCGATACGAGAAACTTATACACTTGAACGTCTTGCTCGTATGTACATAAATGAGGTTGTAAGATTGCATGGTATGCCAGTATCCATAGTTTCTGATTGAGACCCAAGATTCACTTCAAGATTTTGGGTTAGTTTGCAAAAAGCTATGGGCGCGGATTTCTGATTTAGCTCGGCATATCATCCTCGCAGGATGAAGGCGATCGGAGAGGACGATTCAAATTCTTGAAGATCTATTAAGACTCGTGTCCTTGACTTCAAGGAAGTTGGGATAAGTTCTTACCATTGGTGGAGTTTTCCTACAACGACAGTTATCAAGCAAGTATTGGCATGGCTCCATTTGAGGCATTGTATGGAAGAAAGTGTCGTTCTCTAGTATGCTGGGATGAGGTGGGTGAATCAACGTTGTTAGGACCAGAGTTGGTACGTATGACTACGGAAAAGATTCAAACGATCCGACAACGTATAAAAACCTCACAAGATCGACAAAAGAGTTATGTTGATCTTCATCGAAAGGACGTGGAATTCGATATAGGAGATCATGTGTTGTTACGTGTTGCTCCATGGAAAGGAGTTACGAGATTTGGAAAGAGAGGAAAGCTCAATCCTCGATTCATCGGCCCATTTTTAATCCTTGATCGAGTAGGAAGCTGGGCCTATAGACTCGCTTTTTACCGCCAAGTATGTCTCGTGTTCATAACGTTTTTCACATATCCATGTTACGTAAATATGTGGAAGACCCGAACCACATTATTGAGTTAGAACCGAACGAAATAGCGGAAGATTTGACGTATGAAGAGGTTCCTGTTCAAATCTTGGATAAGAAGGAACATATTCTACGCTCCAAGGTTATACCTCAAGTCAAAGTTTTGTGGAGAAACCACGATGTTGAGGAAATGACTTGGGAGTTAGAATCTGAAATGAAATCAAAGTATCCTTACCTCTTCAATATACCAGGTACGTACCCTAATTTCGAGGGCAAAATTTCATAAGAATGGAAGATTGTAAAACCCCAACTTTTTGAATAAAGATGAATTTTCTATAAATATTATTTTTGAATATTATGGAGTGAAATTGATATAATGTTATAGTTGTGGGTAATATTTATAAATTTTTCAAAGTACGCAAGTTGTTATATAATATTCGATTGGTCGGGGAATATTCATTTTAACAGGAATATTCGTATAAATGGCACAATCATTGGTGGACCCCCTAGCGGAATTATTGTCGGATTGAGAAAGCGACAAAAATACTTTATGAAAATAACGACGGAAGTTTTACCATTAACTGTTGAAACACCCGGTGTTAAAAGTACAGTAATACACGTGGTTGTAGAGTAGCACACGGTATTAATTATTGATGCTTACAGTAATACTCTTTTTTAAGGTAAGAGATGTTATTTTTGTTCAATATTCGTAAGGAATAATATTTTCTTCCATACTCTGTAGTATGTAAGTAATATTATTTCGTTTCAGATTCTGAATTCTACACTCATTTTGTTAAGTTTTGACTTATATACTCCTTGAAATTAGAAGAATATCCTTGAAATTTGCGCTTCATCTAGTATCTTTTCATGAAAATATTATTCTGAGCATTATTGATATATAATTTTAATCTTTTCATGTCGGGGTACTATTCACGAGGTACTATTCCCAAAGTACTATTCACGTGGTAATATTTATTTGGGTACTATCCATGACAAAAATTAATTTCTTTTCGATCCAAATTATTTTTGATACAATATTATTCTTGAATTTTACTCCACAAAACAGTATCATGTTGATAATTTGGACATTATTTAATTCTGGATAAATTGAATTATAAATCTTTAAAAATTTATCATTTACTTTCATTTAATTGAATTTTTATATCATTGTCATCATCCTTATGCTTATATTGTGATAAAAGTCAACTTTGGCCCGTAATGTATAGATGGACTGTTGATTGGTATGATTATGACCGTGGATTATTTGGTATTATCATGACCTGTAATGTTACAAATGATGTGGTAAATGTCCCCATTGACCCGTAGTGCATTGATGGACAGTTGTTGGCATGATTATGACCATTGGTGATAACACGATTTTCTTTGGCCCGTAGTGCATGGATAATTTGTAGTCGTAATACTAATGAATATCCTAGGCCCGTAGTGCATGGATAATTCAGTGATGTGAATTTTTTATTAAGTTGAGACTCAACGATAAATTGATGATAAACTTTTAAATCATAGAAGATACTACCTCCGTCCCACAATAAGTGCTTTTTTAGGCTTAATATTTTTTCCCAAAATAAGTGATGTGTTAGAACTCCAATACAATTTTTACAATATTTTCTCATATACGCCCTTATGCATTCAATGGTATTTATTGCATCTTTCAATCACTACAATTAAATGACACTCATTAAATCTTCAACTTCAAAGAAAATATATTAAAGGTATTTTTGTCGTTTTAACTTGTGTATTGGTATGTGTGATTTAAGCTAAAAAAGCACTTATTATGGGACGGAGGTAGTAGTAGATATCATGCTCTACTTGACTCTTCTAATAGATTATTTGTTCCGCTGCAGTTAAACTTGATGTTTATTGTATTTTATCAGTTTAACATTGTTGCAGGCTAACGTTAATTTATTCTGCATTATCTTTGTCATAATATTTCTTACTTGGCTAGTTGAGCTCACCCTTTTGCTTTTATTGTTTTCTTCGAGAAATGAGAACGTAGCCGGGACTAGTCGGCGAATGGAGTGACGAACCGATATGGTGGCTGTTGTAGTCCTCACTATTTTATAAAATAGTGTGATAATAATTGTAATGAGGACTCCATTTGAGTTTCGATACTGTCTACTAGACAATATTCATTTAAAAACTCTCAGCTACGTTTTTGTCGTATTGTATAAGGAAGTTTGTATTTAAATTATGTACCATGTATTTGGCGACTCAGAATGGGTGATGTATACCTATTTTGGGGGCGTCACAGTTGGTATTAAAGTTTAGGGATATGATCCCTGGCTGAGATGTGAGACTAGAACTGGGAGGAGAGAGATCGGTAATTCCTTCGCTAGTATGACCTACCTAAGATTATTTGTTATTTAATTGGTCGGTTAGAATATAGGGATAATATGTGATATGCCAATTAACCCTTGTTTCGTGGCAATGTTTGAAAATGACATCCGAGAATATTGAGATAAGCAATGAAGCACATGAGACCGTTGAGTCACCAACGATCAATACACATGATAATGTGCATCAGGAAGGCAATAATTCACAGGAAAACAACAACACCGACCAAATGGTGAACGATGGAATGTTCATAGGTTTTATGAAATTCGTGCAACATCAGGCGAAAGCGACTCCTGTTCAAAATACAGGTGGAAACACTGGCAATTCACGGATGGTCACCGCTAAGCAGTTCAAGGAGCTGGGACCACTGGAGTTTTTGGGAAAGCCATAACCACTTAAGGCAGAGACGTGGATAAAGCAGATCACGAAGATATTTGATGTATTGGGATGCTCCAAGGAGCAAAAGGTTCCCTTTGCCACCTTCATGTTGAGAGGAGAGGCAGATTACTGGTGGGAATTTATAAAGCGTACTCAACCTGTCACACTCAAGATGTCTTGGGAGAAGTTTCAAGAATTGTTCAACGACAAGTAATTTCCTGAAAGTTCCTGAAAGCTTGAGAAAAACAATAAGACCGTATCGAAGTACGAGGTGAAGTTTGCCGAGTTATCCTAGTTTGCATCCCATTTGGTAGACAATGAGGAGCGTATGATGCGGGTGTTTATAAGAGGTTTGAAACCCGAAATACATCAATACCTCATTTCTCAAAAACTGTGTTTGTATTCAGATGTTGTAAATATGGCTCAGTTATTGGAGCGCGATAATGAGTCAACACAACCAAGAGAGAGCAGTCGACAAATCGATAATACCAGTGGTAGCAATCATCGAGGCGGTGACAACAAACATGGAGGAAATCAACATGCCAAAAATGGTAACCACTTCGGTTGTAATCATGGCCAAGATAATAGAAGTGGACATTTCAAGAAGATGAGATTCAATAATGATGGAAAGACGTCAGCACCATCAACCGTTGTTAAGGAAGGAGAACGACCACCGATCATATGATTCAAATACAGAGGGGGGGACACATCAGTACAAACTGCACGATGCAATCCAAAGCATTTTATAATTACGGAAGAGAAGGTCGCCTAGCCTGATTTTATCGTGTAGTAAAGCCAAGTCCAGCTGGGATGGAGACACCAAAGGCCGTCCCAAATAAATCAAAGCCGGTAGTTTAAGGAAAAGCATTTGTCGTAACCTCCCAAAAAGCGAGGAACCCGAACGAGATCATGTAAGACCCCAACTTTTATGAATAAAGATTAGTTTTTCTCAAAATATATTTTTGAATATTATGGTGTGGATTTGTTATATTATTATAGTTGTGGGTAATATTTATAAATTTTGCAAAGTAAGAAAGTTGTTATAAAATATTCGATTGGTGGGAAAATATTCGTTTTAGCAGGGAATATTCGTACGACGACACAATCATTGGTGGACCCCACAACGGAAGTTTTGTCGTAGTTAGAAAATGACAGAAATATATTTTTATAAAAATAATGGCAAAATTTTTACCGTTAAACCATTGAACTACCGGTGGTAAAAGAAATACTGATAATACCCGTGTTTTGCGATAGTAAGCGCACGGTATTGATTATTGATGATCTACGTGAGAAGTCAATCGAGTTATACTCAATTATTCTTTATTGTAATTCTTTGCATAATAACTCTCATTTTATTGATTCAATTATTGTCACAGATGTCAATATTTTTTATATTATTAAATCAATAATTGAGGCGACAAAGTTATTCATATTATTATTTGCAATATCGAGCGATGTACATAAAGTTCTATCGATGAGAGTTTTGGTCACTACTACTTGGCATGATAGGGAGAAATCTTTATCGGAAAGCCCCCTCTTTCCTGAGAATGATTTGGTTGTTAAATATTATGAGTTATAATATTAATGATGAATAAGTTCGTATTGATTAAAGATGAAATTGATATTTTCATTGTGTTGGGATTATTAGTGTTGATAGAAATCGACATCTATTTCGATAATAATTGATGTCTGGAGGTTATATTGACCAATCGGGTAATTAATCGGATAAATGAGCAATTAATTGCTATTAATTCAAATGCTTATAACTATTTGATCACATGTATGTACTATTAATTCACATGCATGTACTATTAGGGGAGGTGGTGCAAGATTGATAATACTTGCATGACTAAATTAAAAATAGAGGTATAGATGAAGGTACTATACCGTAACTATTTTTTTTCACATGTGTGTACTATTGATTCATATGATGTAATATTAGGGGAGGTGGTGCAAGTTTGATAATACTTGCAGGACTAAATTAAAAATGAAAGAAAAGATAAAGGTATTATACTGTAATATTTCGAGCCCCAAAACATGCAATTATCAAAACTATATTTTCCTATAAATAGAAGCTCATTCTTTTTTCATTCTCACCAATTCACTAAGACTCACAAGAGCAATTATAGAGAGAGAAGCTATAGAGAGAAAGAAGAAGAGGTCTGCTACCTCACTATTCTAGTATCTAGTCTTCTTCTGAGGTAAGAGATATTATTTTTTTAGTATTCATAAGGAATAATATTTTCTTCCATACTCTGTAGTATATGAGTAATATTATTTTGTCTCGTATTCCTGATTATACCCTCATTTTGTTAAAGTATTGCTTCTATACTCCGTGAAATTAGTAGAATATCCTTAAAATTTGTGCTTCATCTAGTATCATTTCATAAGGATATTTTCTGCACATTCTTGTTAAATTTTAAGTTTTTCATGTCGGAAAACTGTCCATGAATAGTATTCATTTTTACGGTACTATTCACAAAGTACTATTCATGGGGTTTTATTCACAAAGTACTATTTACGGGGTACTATTCACAAAGTACTATTTACGGGGTACTATTTACGAGTACTATTCCCGAAGTACTATTCACGGGGTACTATTCACTCGGGTACTATTCACCCGAGGAATTATTCATGACAAAAATTAATTTCTTTGCTGTCCAAATCATTTTTGATACAATATTATTCTTAAATTTTACTCCACAAAGCAGTATCATGTTGACAATTTGGACATTATTGAATTCTGGATAAATTAAATTATAAATCTTTAAAAATTTATCCTTTGTTTTCTTTTTATTGAATTCTTATATCATTGTTGTGACGCCCCCAAAATAGGTATACATCACCCATCTTTAGTCGCCAAATACATGGTACAAAATTCAAATATAACTTAATTATAGAACTGTCGTGTAAAATACGACAAAATATAAGCTGAGAGTTTTAATACGAATATTGTCTTCTAGACAGTATTCAAACTCAAATGGAGTCCTTATTATATTTATTATCACACTATTTCACTGAATAGTGAGGACTACTAATGCAACCATCTGGACCGTCACTCCGTTCCCCGACTAGTCCCAGCTATATTCTCATTTCTTGAAGAGAACAATGAAAACAACGGGTGAGCTCAACTAGCCCAGTAAGAAATATTATGACTAAATAATGCAGAATAAATTATCGTTAGCCTTCAGCAATATTAAACTGATAAAATATAATAAACATCAAGTTTAACTGCAGCGGAACAAGCAATCCATTAGAAGAGTCAAGTAGAGCATGATATCTACTATTTTCTATGATTTAAAAAGTTTATCATCAATTTTATCGCTGAGACTCAACTTAATTAATAAACCATATCATCGAATCATCCCTGCACTATGGACCAATGATATTCATGTAATCATCAATGGTCATGATTATACCGAATAATCCCTGGTCATAATCATACCAATAAGCATCCATCAATGCACTTCTGAGGACCAGCGAGGATTTTTTTACAACATCATTTGTAACATTACGGTCATGATTATCTAGAATAATCCTGGTCATAACCATACCAATCAATAGTACATCTATGCACGTAAAGCCCACGAGATGACTTTTATCACAATATAAGCATGAGGATGATGACAATGATATAAGAATTCAATTAAAAGAAAGCAAAGGATAAATTTTTAAAGATTTATAACTTAATTTATCCAGAATTTAATAATGTCCAAATTGTCAACATGATACTGTTTTGTGGAGTAAAATTCAAGAATAATATTGTATCACAAATGATTTGGACATCAAAGAAATCAATTTTTGTCATGAATAATTCCCCGGGTGAATAGTACTCGAGTGAATTACCCCATGAATAGTACTTCGGGAATAGAACCCCATGAATATACTTTGTCAATAGTACTCGTGAATAGTACCAGTGAATAGTACTTTATGAATAATACCCCGTGAATATTACTTTGTGAATAGTACTATAAAAAAATGAATACTACTCATGGACAGTACTCCGACATGAAAAGTTTAAAATTTAACAAGAATGTACAGAAAATATCCTTGAGAAACGATACTAGATGAAGCACAAATTTCAAGGATATTCTAATAATTTCACGGAGTATAGAAGCAATACTTTAACAAAATGAGGGTATAGTCAGGAATACGAGACAGAATAATATTACTCACATACTACAGAGTATGGAAGAAAATATTATTCCTTATGAATACTGAAAAAATAATATCACTTACCTCAGAAGAAGACTGCATACTGGAATAGTGAGGTAGCAGACTTCTCTTCTTCTTTCTCTCTATAGCTTCTCTCTCTATAATTGCTCTTGTGAGTCATAGTGAATTGGTGAGAATGAAGGAAGAATGAACTTCTATTTATAGGAAAATATAGTTTCGATAATTGCACGTTTTGGGGCTCGAAATATTACAGTATAATACCTTCATCTTTTCCTTCATTTTTAATTTAGTCCTGCAAGTATTATCAAACTTGCACCACCTCCCCTAATAGTATATCACGTGAATCAATAGTACAATCATGTGACTTAATAGTTATAAGCATGCGAATTAATAGTAATTAATTACTCATTTATCCGATTAATTACCCGATTGGTCAATATAACCTCCAGACATCAATTATAATCGAAATAGATGTCGATTTCCATTAACACTAATAATCCCAACACAATGAAAATATCAATTTCATCTTTAATCGATCACGAACTTATTCATCATTAATATTATAACTCACAATATTTAACAACAGATCATTCCCAGGAAAGATGGGGCTTTCCGTTAAGGATTTCTCCCTATTGACGCGTAATTAGGTGACTAAACCTCTCCTTGACAGAACTTTCTAGACATCGTCAATATTGCAAATAATAATATAAATAACTTTGTCGTCTCAATTATTGATTTAATAATATAACATATTATGCAGATGATACTGTGACAACAATTGAATCAATAATATAAGAGACATGATGCAACAATTACTGTAGCAATAATTGAGTATAACTGAGTGACTTCTCACGTAAGTATCAATAATCAATACGATTGTCTACTTATGCAATCACGATCAGATATTCTTTGTACTTTTACTACAAGGTAGTTTAACGGTAAAACTTTCGCCGTTATTTTTAAAAATATTTTAGTCATTTTCTAACTACGACAATACCTCCGTTGTGGGGTCCACCAATGATTGTGTCGTCGTACAAATATTTCCTGTTAAAATGAATATTCCCCGACCAATCGAATATTCTCCGACACAACGAATATTTTATATCAACTTGTTTACTTTGCAAATTTTTTAAATATCACCCTTAACTTTAACCTTTATCAATTTAACCATTTACTAAATAACATAATAATTATAAGAAAATTGAATACCTTCATTTCATAAAATTTGGGGTCTTACAATCTCCCCTCCTTATGAAATTTCTCCCTCGAAATTTACGTACGTACCTGGTATGCCGAAGAGGTGAGGATACCTTATTTAGATTCTAACTCTTGAGGTATAACATTTGAGTGTCGAATATGATCATTCTTATCCAAGATTTTAACACGTATCTCCTCATACGTTAAATCTTCTGTTATCTCGTCTAGTTCTAATTTAATAATGTGTTTCGGGTCGTCAACATATTTACGTAACATCGATACATGAAAAATATTATGAACATGAGACATACTTGGCGGTAAAGCGAGTCTATAGGCCACAGTTCCTACTCGATCGAGGATTTCGAATGGCCCAATTAAATCGAGGGTTGAGATTTACTTTCTTCGTTGATTCTTGCTTCTAGAATAACACCCTCTTGAACCTTCTTCTTCTTCACATTCATCAGCTCCGGGTGTGTAGCTTGAGCGGCTTTAACTTTATCGATTAACATCGATTCTACTCGTATTATTTGACATCACCATGTGGGTCCCTAGAGTCTTTAACTCTATCTCTATCATTTGTAAGTCATATGAAATGGGTCTTTGTGTTAACAATATCGCACTCGTAAACGCATATGATCTTCTACTCAATGCGTCAGCTACCACATTCGCTTTTCTAGGATGGTATTAAATCGTATCATCGTAATCTTCAACATCTCGAGCCAACGTCTTTGGCGTATGTTACGTTCATTTTGGGTGAAGAAATATTTGAGGTTTTAGAAATGGGTTTTGTACTAGGGTCAATACAAAATTCGATTTCACGCTCTGGGGTAGGCCAGGAAGTCTTCAAGGAATACGTCAGGAAATTTATTAACGATAGAAATATCATTCAAAATTATGACTCTCATCCAAGACTTGGATAACACATGTAATGAAGGTTTCTCTTAACGGAATTTCAATAGATACGTCAAAGTCTAATTTCTCCGGAGTCAAATTTAAACATTGAGCGCAAGTAAGAGAAATAAAAGAATGGGTAGAACCGGTATCTAATAAGGTATAGACTTCTCAAGAATTTATAATTAACTAACCCGTGACAACTTTGTTCGGGTTCTTTAAGCTTTGAGAAGTCACAAAAATGCTCTTCACGAAACCACAGGACTTTGTTTTGTCCAGTATCGACCTTTGGTGCCACCGTCCCAGCTGGATTTGATTTGGTTATAGGACAAAATCGAGCTATGTGACCGTCTTTTCCATAACTAAAACATACCTTGGAAGGCTGTGAACAGTTTGGACTTATGTGTCCCTCCTCTCCGCATCTGTAGCATCTAACTGGCGGTCGTTCTCCTCCCCTAGAATTTGTTGCTGGTGCTGCTGCCGACGTCTTCCCATCATTATTGAATCTTCTCTTCTTGAATTTTCCACTTGAATCATTTCTTTTATTATCTTGGCCATGATTACCACCGAAGTGGTTACCATTTCTGGCATGATAATTTCCTCCACGATGGTTATCATTGTTCCGATGATCGTTGCAACCGGTATGATTATTATCGTGTAGTTGCTCGTTATCTTTTGGTTGGGCTGGCTCATTATCGCACTCCAATAAATGAGCCCTATTCACAACATCTGAATATAAACAAAGTTTGTGAGAAATGAGGTATTGACGTATCTCAGGTTTCAAACCTCTTAGAAACATCCGCGTCATTCTCTCCTCATTATCAACCAAGTGGGATACAAAGCGGGACAACTCAGCAAACTTAGCTTCGTACTGCGACACGATCATATTGTTTTGCTCCAGCTTAATGAACTCTACCTCCTTCATTTGACGAATACTTTCGAGAAAGTACTTGTCGCTGAATAGTTCTTGGAACTTTTCCCAAGACATCTTTAGTGCGGCAGGCTAAGTACGTTTTACTGATTCCCACCAGTAATTTGCCTCTCCTCACAACATGAAGGTGGAAAAGGGAACCTTTTGTTCCTCGGAGCATCCCAAGACATCAAATATCTTGGTGATCTGCTTTATCCACGACTCCGCCATAAGTGGTTTTGGCTCTCCCAAAAACACTGGTGGTCCCAGCTCCTTGAACTGCTTAGCGGTGACCATCCGAGAGTTACCAGTGTTTCCACCTGTATTTTGAATAGGAGTCTCTCTCGCCCGATGTTGCATGAATTGCATAAAGCCTCTGAACATCCCATCGTTCATCATCTGATCGGTGTTGTTATTTACCTGAGGATTATTATCTTCTGTTGCACATTATCACAGGTATTGATCGTTGGTGACTCAAGCGGTCTCATGTGCTTCATTCTTTGATCTCAACATTTTCAGATGCCATTTTCAAACACTATCACAAAACAAGGGTTAATTGACATACCACATATTATCCCTATATTCTAACCGACCAATTAAATACCAAATAAACTTAGGTAGGTCATACTAGCGAAGGAATTCCCCGTCTCTCCCCTCCTAGTTCTTGTCTCACATCTCAGCCAGTGATGATATCCCTAAGCTTTGATACCAACTGTGACGCCCCCAAAATAGTTATACATCACCCATCTTGAGTCGCCAAATACTAGACCTGGCAAACGGGCCGCCGGCCCGCCTAAACCCGGGCTTTGGGCCGCATTTTTTAAGCCCACGAAAACTCGGGCTATTTTGGCCCGGCCCGTGGCCCGTGACAATTTTTTTAAAAATAAAAATAAAATGTTACTACTTATGGGTAGTGAGGCTTGAACACAAGACTTGTAAGTAAATAAATAAGATTTCAAACCAACTGAACTACAACAACTATTGATATCGCTTTTAATTTTATTGGTAGAAATGTTAATTCCCTCAATATATCCTCTATATATCTTTACTCACGCTCACAAACAATTACAATTGCATGAACTTTCGAAATAGTTCTTCAATTTCAAAGTATAAAACTAATAATTATTAGTTTAAGTTAGATAATATAATTATAAAAATTTAAAATTATCTATATATTAGTATTAATTATAGTATTTATTATTTTTAAAAGTTAAATAAATTATATTAATTTTAAAGTATAATTTTAAAAGATCAAATTTCATTATATATTTTGAATTACTAGCAATATATAATCCGAATCAACCACAAATTTTTTAGATTGCAAGTCCAAAATCTGTAACACAATAATATAGATATGAAATTTGAAGATTTCAGTTTGATGGAGGTGTAAAAGCAATCAATGAGAAAGAAATGAGAAGACCACTATTATTTATAGTGACATTACAATGTACAATGTAGTACATTTGGAAAGTAAATCAATCATTATCCCTTAATTATGCAATCCCCCTACTTATTTAATCCCCAAATCATGCCTTTAGAATAATATCTAAAATTATAATACTATTAAAATTTTAATTGATTGAGATATGTAGTTAATGTAAGTAATTAGAATTATTGTTTATTATAAATTATTTTATTATTATTACTATTTTTGGTGTATCAAGATTTTGCAAAAATAAAAATAAAGGAAGAAGCCGGCGATTAGAATTAAACTTTATTTCGGCAAAACCATTCGACACGACTTTGACATTGGTTGCGAGTCTACCAAATACATGGTACAAAATTTAAATATAACTTAATTATATAACTGTCGTGTAAAATACGACAAAACATAAGCTGAAAGTTTTAATATGAATAATGTCTTCTAGACAGTATTCAAACTCAAATGGAGTCCTTATTACATTTATTATCACACTATTTTACTGAATAGTGAGGACTACTAATGCAACCATATGGACCGTCACTCCGTTCCCCGACTAGTCCCAACTATATTCTCATTTCCTGAAGAGAACAATGAAAACAAAGTGTCAGGAATAAACATATGAATGATATTCCTATTTACACATGATTTGATTATGATATATATATGACTGAATATGCAAGTATGCTTGCATTACGAAAAGTTGTAAAGTCCTTTGATAGATAATAGTAACATGTGTACAAGGACTTCGAATGAATTGATCAAGTATGTTAGCTTGATCCTACATAAGCAAAACAGCTTTGTAAAGTCCTTCAAAAAAAAATGATGTACAAGGACTATAAATATAGAAAGATCAAGCATGTTAGGTTGATCTTATGATGTAATAGATAGGCTTGTCTGATCGTCGAACACTACACCAGCAATCGTAGTCTGCCAGGAGAGTCAAAGAAAACTCGAGGCATAATCGTTGTCTGCAAGATAGTAGAACTCGGAGTTCGTAGACTGCCAGGAGAGACGAGGAAGGATCATAGTGTGTCAAGTAGAACTTCCTCAGGACCGAAGTCTGCTTTGAGGAAGTCATGTTCGAGAATCGTGAGAGCGACCGCCTCTGGTAGAAATAGAACATCTGTCGAAGCCAAGTCAGAAATGTAGACTACACTCGGAGTCGTAGAGTCTACCGATGCTGAAGCCAAGTCAAGGATCATAGACTACACTCGAGATCGTAGAGTCTATTGATGCTGAAGCCATGTTAAGGATCATAGACTACACTCTGAGTTCGTAGAGTCTATTGATAACATGCAGAGATCGTAGTCGAGCTATATCAGATGAAGACATCGAGCACAAAGGCGAAATCGTAGTGTCGAGATCGATCCCAAAGTCGCGATTATGTCTTGCGCGATCGAAGGGTGAATCGTAGAGTGCAGAACTATGACCTCAACAGATATGCTCACAATGCCAAGGCAGAATCGTAGAGCAAATACGATTCTCAACTAATGAGCACTCCTAGAATATCCAAAGGAATAAAGCCTCTGGTTGGCACTGCAAAGATACATCTCACCTGAAGGGAACCAGAGAGCACTCAACGAATGGCATGCAAGCTAAATAGAAGATCTAAGCACCAACCCAATCAGCATCAAGATTGAGTTGTAAAGCCATTCGAAATGAAGTCTTCCACAAGGAAATCAGAAGAAGACTTGATGGCGACTAAGGAAAGTCGACAAGTGCGATGCATCAAGTGAGCAGAAGACAACGATCTTGGAAGCAGCAGAGATCGTAGTGTTTCAAACAAAAGAAAGAAGCGATGGAAAGTGAACCAAAAGCTGGTTAGTCTCACGAAGAACAAGGCTAAAGTGATTAAGCGTAGGGTCAGTCCATTAATGATAAGTGAACGGGAGATAACAAGGAGAAAGCGAGCTGGACGCGCCACAAATCTAAAGTGTCTTGCTATTCAGAGGGGACCAGAGCAAGGAGTTAGGCCATCAGTCTCACGAGAGCGATCGAAGTAAGCGAAGTGTTGAAGCCTTTGCACAATGGAAGGAAGAGGTGTACTACATTGGAGATCCAATCAACATTCTTCAAGATCGTAGTGTTAACTCTACCAATCAATGAGCAACACTCAACAAGACACTACGATCAAGTCCTAGAAGACATGCATCAGAATCGTAGAGTTTGAACACCCGAAGATTGAAGCATTGGCAACGGATCAAACTGAAGGATGGTATTCGGATAAAAGCTTATTGAGAGCATCGATGCAAAAGGACAACCTCTGATCGAGAAATCAGAAGGAGGAAATAAAGTCTTCGACCTGCCCAAGACATTAAAGTGACAACTCTAATGGGGTAGGTGAAACAGTAGACTGCAATGTCAGATAAAGTATGACATGTGACATCAGCAGTCTACCACTGACAACTAGAGATCTGTGAAGATATTTGAATAGCCTTCAATGGCTACTTTCCAACGGAAGGATTGAGAAGGAGTATAAATCAGGAAGAGCTTCAAAGATCGAGGGTTGCTGGAGTTGCCAAGTTTGGAGTAACGGTGGACTATTCTAAACCATGAGAAATATTGAGTCCGAAGGCTCAATCTACGATCCACCAAGAACACTCAGAAATAGTAGAAGTGAGAGTTCTACTATGTAGAAGTGAGAGTTCTACTACAAGAAGAGTGTTCTGAACTGCCGAGAGAAAGAAGAGTATCATGTCATCTTGGTGTCCATCATGAGAAGACTTTAAGTACAATAGAGAAGAGCTCACAGTTATCTTAGCAAGTCCATCATGAGAAGACATTAAGTATCAAGAAGGGAGATCACAAACGTCATCATGGTGGCAAGCATGAAAAAGTTTCTAAGTACCAGCGAGAAGAACTTACGGTCATCTTGGAAACCTATCATATCTGACCATCATGTATCAAGAGGAAATATCTTCAAAGCGGTCATGAGGATCATCGAAGTAGTTGAGTGGCGAAGAATTTGAGCATCATGCAACACTGTTGTACTTCAAGGATGATCACGCCAAGTCGCTAAATCTGAAGATATTGGAGAATGAAGACATCTTAGCGACTCGGCACCAACTCCAACAAACCAACAAACAAACAAAAAAAGCGGGCTGAGGGGTCCTTGTCAGAAGGACTAAATGAAAGCCGGGGCGGAGGGTCCTTGTATGGAGAGGACTAAGCGAAGTTCAAACTCTTTGGGCTTGAAGAGTTCTAGGAACTAGAGGAGTCCCAAGGTGGCGGCCTTGAAGAGTTCTTAGTGGTATTGAATTCCCAAAGGTCAGCGACCTTGAAGGAATCTTAGGGATTCAAGTCTGCTTCTTCCTTAGTGGAAATCTGCTTTAGTTGAAAGCGAAGAGTGGATTAGGAGCTTGAGTCTCCGAACCACTTAAAACCCTTGTGTCTTTTACATTATGTCATTTACATTATGTACTATAAGCGCTATGTATGTTTTAACTTCTTACAACCAAACTAACTCTACGAACAATGTATGTTTGATTATGAATATATCAATGAAGGGATCTTTTACTTATTCCATTTGTCTTTGAAAAGATTCTTATGTTTGTCATCCGCTAATGTAATAGCAATACAAAATAAAAGAGAAAAGTATTTGAAATAAAAGGATCTATTCAACCCCCCCTTCTAGATCTATTGTGCCTACTGGGATCTAACACAAAGGGTGCAAACTTTGTAAACTAAAGGATGTCAAAGATCTTAATGTTGAGATTCTCTTGGCCTACATCTTCAAGACCATGACTGATTGATTAAAGGCTAACACGAGCAACAAGCTGTCAGGAGCAAATGTGAAGCTATGCACATCAATGCCTAAACTCAGTATATCTAAGATAAATGATTCATTAAGAGAAGTGACAAAGGTAAAAGATACGGTTCCTCACTATTATACATGTATACATCATAATGCAACTTCTTATGAACCATAAGATTATTCGGGTCGAGAAGTCATAATCTACCTGAAAAGGGAAAGAGAAAGTACTCTGAGGATGTAAACTCAAATGTCTATAAACTTTCTCTCCATCCACGTTTTAGGTTGAAGATGACATCTTGAAGGAAATCTGAAATGGGTCATAAGCGCATCACAAGTCAAATGAATTTTATGAGAAGTAATCTTTGCTGGTGGATTAGTATGTATGTACAAATCCTTGTTCTAAGTGTTTGATAACACACGCAGTATGATCGGTTCTAAAAGAGTATCTTGATGATGTATTAAGCCGATCACCTCCATGAATCAACTAGATACTCCTAAATCGTAGAGTTGATTCTCACTCTGTGAACACTTAAACATTGTGAACATAACCCAGCAAATGATGAAACCATCAAAGATAAAGAGTGTGTTATTAAATGTCAAATCTTACACACACTCACCTTCATGCATATCAAAATGTATTATCTAAAACTAGTTTTATACATGAATATGATGTTGGTGATAAATGTGATGATTATCCAAATATAAGGAACAGGGGTTTAGAACTAACCTAGCAGGACTCATTTAATTATGGGTACCAAAAATAGAAATATATTTAAACCTGCAGGTATTAGGTGCAATCGACCACACTAAGGAATCTTTGAAGCGAAGACTTGATCAAAAAGACTCAACAATGAGAAGGCTAAGGACATTGAGAGATGATTCTGATAAAGTCCTATATGTCCAAGCCTATCCTTGAAGACCCTCTGAGCTAACCAGAATGGAGCTCACATGGCTGCTAATCTGTGTATGGAAGCAGGCCAGTCAACTAAAGGATCCTATGTGCTCAAGAGCAAGAAAAGAATGCTATATGAGAAGAATTCTCAAGGAAGCTCATAACAAAGGATCATCGAGCATCAGTCTAGAGGAACTCATCGTGGAAGCAGAACTTCACAAACACAAGACTGTCAAAGGAGACTACGATCGTAGTGCTGTCAAAAGATCGTAGAGTGATCAGTCCTGAAGATATCCATGCCTACGATACTGAGGAGATTTAAGTGATAATGATGATTCGATCGAGGAAGGAGATATGCGAGGTCGCCTTGAAGTGAGTCTAAAGCAAAGGGAATCACATCTATCCGGGAAGACAACTTCAACCATGGGGAGCAGTGATCTGTTGAGAAACAACAACACTGAGTTAGACTATAAGGAAATATACCAGCTATAGAGTCCCAAAACTTTGTGGCTGATGAACCAAATGAAGATCCATAGTCAGTAGGAATGTCTCAAAATGTACTACTGATAACCTTTCATCCAGCTAACTCAAAATCGTGGAGTGCCTACGATCAAACATCTAATCGCAGTGTAGAAGCAGGAGGACACCACGATTACAGTAAATGCAATTGTCCAAAATTGGTATAGGACCTCCCCATCATAAAAGGTCGAATGAGATGTCATTGCAAATCAATTCTATAGCATTTCATCTGGAAAGCGCCTCAGGGACAAACTTAACCCTTAGCTCACTCTAAGAGGTTGGCCCTTCTTGAGCTACCTTGTCCTAGAAGAATTGCTTGATCAAATTCATCTCAAGGACCAAGTCAGTTAACGATCGTAGAGTCAAGGTTGAAGAGAACTCCACGATCGCAGTACAACCTCAACGATCGTAGAAGACAACTCGACGATCGTAGTTCTACCAAAGGGTACTCCAGTTCACAAGAAGCTTGGAAAATGAGACAATTGCTCAACCATTCAAAATGAGGAGATAAGTTCGAGTATATCAGTGATCAAACTATGCTGCATCAAAATGAGGATAAAAGTCAAAGTCATCCACTGCAGCATCTCTCAAAAGTTGATCGTTGAGTCAACAAAGGAAATCGTAGAGTCCATAGATGCCTTACCATGCTACTCTACAAATCAAAAGGTCAACGGTCAAAGTCACGTCGTCTAAACGTCTACTCATCTAAAAGGAAATATCTAACTAAAAAGTTATGGGGATTTACAGCTCATTACTGGGCATCGTGCAACCAATGGTCGGTTGACACATCCTTTGGTTATCTGAGTTAGAAGAGCGCCATAAAGATAATTTCAAATATACGAGACGAGTTATCGGAAGCTATCGAACCTTTCTCCCTCTCATTTTCAAACCCTAAAATCCTCTCAAGAGCCAGAACAGATTAACACTCCAAAGCTTTATCAAATCACAATCAGCCATCTCTTATAAACCTCTCTGAATCAAATACCCATATTCTTCGAACTGATCAAATGGAAAACTGGCGAGTAATCACTGGCATTCAGCTCGGAACCAAGTCATTCGAGAAATCCGAAAAGAAGTTCAGAGACATTCTCGAACTTGTAAGGAAAGCCGGATTCTCAGAATGTCTTGAGGCTAGCACTCGAGTATACGTTGACGTGATAAAAGAGTTCTACTCAAATGCCTCCATAAACTCCGGAATCCTTTCTACCAAGGTCAAAGGTTAGTATCTAAAGCTAAAATCTTCTGACCTCAATCAATGCCTAGGTTTTCCTAACCAAGGGCTGAAGAACCTTGATGATGTCAATACTGAACAAGCAAAGGAGATCATGGGGTACCAAAGAAACCCTAGTCTGAAAGACTTGAAGAAGAAGGATTTTCCTGAAGAGTACGAGTTCCTTGCTGAAATAGTTGAAAAATGCATACTGTGCAAGGACACTACACATGACACAGTGCTTGACCAACAGTTGAAGATAATGTCAGCAATAGTTCTGAAGAAAAACAAATCAACTTTGGAGCTATTTTGCTCGATCAAATCTCCAAGTGGGTAGAAAAAGATGAGTTGAAGAAGTCCACCGAAAAACCCCTGACTAAGGTGTTTCATGGTAGACTGCTTAGTATTGTGATGAAGAAGAAGCTAGGAGGGAAGATCAAGGATGATGAGGGAGAGCCTTTGAATGTTCACAAAGTGATGTCTCCACAATTATTTGTGAATTAGAAAAAGAACCCCAAGGAGAACCGACGGCTGACAACTAGGAGTAGCAGTAGGGCCTCTGCAAAGAAGAGGAAAACAGAAGAGGCAGAGAGCTCGAGTCGATGACTCTGTACCAAACATAAATCACTGACCCGAGAAAGAAATCGAGAGGTGTGAAGAAATTTGGTAATGTGAAGAAAGCCCAGACACCATCAAGAAGAGTCTCCACCAAAGATAAAGATGAAGAAGAAAAGGGACTAACTGCTGAAACAACAAAGAGGAGAAGTAACAGGTTACTTCAAGGCCCATTCAGCAAGAAAGCTAAAGTGGAGAACATACCAGCCTCGGCCTCCCAAAATAGTACATCTGATAAAGAGAAGGACGTGGAGTTAGCAGAAGAAAAGGAGACAGATGTCAAGGCTGAGTCCTCACAGACCAAATCCAACAGTGAAGGTGAAGCTGAATTGATGAATGAAAATTCAGCATCTGCTGATAAAGAGGAATGCTCAAGCCCTGTGGCTAATCTGCAGAGCATTCACTCTGATGATGAAGAAGAGATTCAAGATAACCCAACTACATCCCCAAATACAACTGCCCCAACAAGCCCGGATAATGGGTTGAATGATCTTTGATTACGAAGAAGAAGAGCGAGGCCCTTCGATCTGGAAGCCCTCAAAATGACTCAAAGAATGATGAGTTTCTGAAGAAGGACCGCCTTGCCCTTGCTTGAACACGAAGGAAGTTCTTACGATGAACGAGAGGCTTCAAGTCTAAAGAAGAAGAGAGTCGACTCTCCATAGTTGAACCTCGAAGAAGAAAGAAGAGCTACTGATTTGCGAAGCCAAATTTGCCTCCAAAAGGAGAAGTGATCAATCAAATGCCCCCATTGAATTAAGTGATGATGAGTCTGTATCACAGAAAGAAAGTGCTGAAGATAGGATCAGCAATAAAGAAAATAAATCAGAGGAAGATCTTGCTGAAGAAGGTTCTGAGAATGAAATGCAGCAAGAAGGATTCTCTGCTGGAAATGATCAGGATGGTTCAGGCTCCGAGAGAGAAGAGATTGAAAAAGATTCTGGTTCTGCACCACAAGAAGCAGACGAACAAGAAGATTATCCAGTTCTCTCTCCTGCAAGATTTAGTAGAAGAATAATAGTGGAAGTTTCAAATGAACTACTAGATGCTCCACCAGAGAGATGGGTGAACTATGGAAATGAGCAGCTCAAGGTAGTAAGAATGACTACCTTTGACATAGCTAAAAACTAGAACAACATGGAGCTAGACTGCTCGACCATTCTCTACAATCCTGACAACTTACTAATGAGATGGTTCTTCTAGTGGATGCCATGGCTAAAGGCCCATACTAAAGGAGATGGAAGCTATCTCAGCTGGTGCTTCTCTCACTTTCCAAGCATGGAGCTGGTGGCTCAGAACTTCCCAAGGGTGAAGAAGTTTGCAACCAAAACGATCAAAGACCAGCCCCACTTGAAAGTCTATCCACAGTCTGGCAATCACTATATCCCCTACGATCGTAGAGTGGACTCTGAAAGAAGAAGAAACATGATCAAGGAGTTGATCGTAGAGTCTGGTCACTCTACTGCTGAGACTGTTTAAATTCAACATCAGAAGCTTCCAACAACCCAAACACTGCTATCTGACATTCCCTCATCCTCAACCAACAATTGGTACTCAACGATTGTTCAGATTCTCCAAACTTTCGAAAATCTATCCAAGAATAAAAATCATAGAGTCAATCAATGATCAACGAAAATTTGCCCAACAAGAGGATCAAACTATTTTGGGCGAGAACTCTTGAAGAGTTCGATGAACTAAGTGAGAAAATATCTCTACTCTTTGAAGAGACAAAGAAACCTTGAAAAGGAGATAATTCTCTTGATCATGGACTTGAGCTACTATGGTTGATGTATCTCTCAAACTCGAGAGAGAGATAACATCTATTAGAAGGCCATACACGATCAAAAGCGAAGCTCTACGAGTTGAAAGGCGATGAAGAAGCGAGATCCAAGCCCCTCTCGACAAGATTGACGACCTGAAGCAGTCTTTTTCAGTGCAACTTGAGCTAGGCCAACATGAACTCAAGTTTGAAGTTGCCAACTCCTCCTACCTAATGGAGCAGCTTATGTCCAACATGGAGCAGCTCTCAAAATGATTAATGACAAAAAGGGGGAGAAAAAGAGGCATAGAAAGAGGAAGAGCAAGAGGAGGAAGAGGCACTCAAAGAAGAGCAGCGGGATAGGAGAGAAGAAGTCAAAGAAGAAGACAATAGCTGCAGACAAAGAATCATCATCTGAGGGGGAGCCAGAAGATGATGATAACATGATCGCAGAGTCTGAGGGGGAATATGTTCAAAAAGAAGCTGAAAGGGAGCAAAGCAAAGACAGAAGGTCATCTTCCCAGGGGGAAAAAGAGCAAGAAGAACAAACAGATGAATAGCTGATCAAGAGACATCCTGGAGACATACATGGAGCCAAAGAGGTACATCTCTAAATAGTTAGGTATGTTCTGGATCCAGGATGTAAAGTGTCTTAATGTATAATTTGCCATATCTTTATAAATAACATTCATGATTATCTGTTTTAGAAATACAGCTGCTCACTGTATATAAGATTCATTCATACCATGCATATGCACTTATTGTTTTTGTCATAATCAAATAGGGGGAGATTGTCAGGAATAAACATATGAATGATATTCCTATTTACACATGATTTGATTATGATATATATATGAATGAATATGCAAGTATTCTTGCATTAAGAAAAACTGTAAAGTCCTTTGATAGATAATAGTAACATGTGTACAAGGACTTAAAATGAATTGATCAAGTATGTTAGGTTGATCCTACATAAGCAAAATAGCTTTGTAAAGTCCTTCAAAAAGAAATGATGTACAAGGACTATAAATATAGAAAGATCTAGCATGTTAGGTTGATCTTATGATGTAATAGATAAGCTTGCGATTCGATAAATTAGAACCTTTGCACCAAACAATCGTGATGCACTTGAGGAGAGTCAAGGAAAACTCGAGGCAGAATCGTAGTCTGCAAGATAGTAGAACTCGGAGTTCGTAGACTACTAGGAGAGACGAGGAAGGATCGTAGTGTGTCGAGTAGAACTTCCTCAGGACCGAAGTCTGCTGAGGAAGTCATGTTCAAAATTGTAGAGGCGACCGCCTCTGGTAGTAGGCCAGAACATCTATCGAAGCCAAGTCGAAATGTAGACTACACACTGAGGTCATAGAGTCTCTGCGATCTTTGAAGCCAAGTCGAGGATCGTAGACTACACTCGAGATCGTAGAGTCTCTGCGATCTTAGAATCCATGTCGAGGATCGTAGACTACACTCACGAGTTTGTAGAGTCTATTGATTACATGCAGAGATCGTAGTCGAGCTATATCAGATGAAGATATTGAGCACAAAAAGATGTAAATCGTGAGAGTGTCAAGAGATCGATCCACGAAGTCGCATGATGTTTTGCTGTAGAAAGGTGAATCGTAGAGTGCAGAACTACGACCTCAACAGATGTGCTCACAATGCCAAGGCAGAATTGTAGAGCAAATACGAATCTCAACTAATAAGCACTCCCAGAATATCCAAAGGAATAAAGCCTCTGGTTGGCACTGCAAAGATACATCTCACCTGAAGGGAACCAGATAGCACTCAACGAATGGCATGCAAGCTAAACAGAAGATCTAAGAACCAACCCAATCAGCATCAAGATTGAGATGTAAAGCCATTTGAAATGAAGTCTTTCACAAGGAAATCAGAAGAAGACTTCAGTAACTGACTAAGGAAAGTCAGCAAGTGCAGTAGCTGTCAAGTGAACAGAAGACAACGATCTTGGAAGCAACTGTGATCGTAGTGTTTCCCAAACAAAGAAAGAACTGATGGAAAGTGAACCGAGAAACTAGTTAGTCTCTGAAGAACAAGGCTAAAGTGATTAAGCGCAGGGTAAGTTCATTGATGATAAATGAACGGGAGATCACAAGGAGAAAGTGAGCTGGACGCGCCAAAAATATGAAGTGTCTTGCTATTCAGAGGGAACTAGAGAAAGGAGTTAGGCCATCAGTCTCTGAGAATAGTCAAAGCAAACAGAAGTGTTGAAGCACTTAACAATGAAAGGAAGAGGTGTACTACATTGGAGATCCAATCAACACTCTTCAAGATCGTAGTGTTTACTCTACCAGTCAATGAGCAACACTCAACAAGACACTATGATCAAGTCCTCGAAGACATGCATCAGAATCGTAGAGATCGAACACCCGAAGATTGAAGCATTGGCAACGGTTCAAACTGAAGGATGGTATTCGGACAAAAGCTTATTGAGAGCATCGATGAAAAAGGATAACCTCGATCGAAAAATCGGAAGGAGGAAATAAAGTCTTGACACACTTGAAGACATTAAAGTGACAACTCTAATGGGGTAGGTGAAATAGTGAAGCGCAATGTCGGGATAAAGTATGACATGTCACATCGGTGATCTACCTCGACGACTCGAGATCTGTGAAGATATTTGAATAGCCTTCAACGGCTACTTTCCAACGGAAGGATTGGGAAGGAGTATCAATCAGGAAGAGCTTCAAAGATCGAGGGTTGCTGGAGTTGCCAAGTTTGGAGTAACAGTGGGCTGTTCTAAACCATGAGAAATAGTGAGTCCGAAGGCTCACTCTACGATCCACCAAGAACACTCAGATACATGCAAAGGAAGAAGTAGAAGTGAGAGTTCTACTATGTAGAAGTGAGAGTTCTACTACAAGAAGAGTGTTCTGAACTGCCGAGAGAAAGAAGAGCATCATGTCATCTTGGTGTCCATCTTGAGAAGACTCTAAGTACATTAGAGAAGAGCTCACAGTCATATTAGCAAGTCCATCATGAGAAGACATCAAATATCAAGAAGGGAGATCGCAAACGTCATCATGGTGGCAAGCATGAAAAAGTTTCTAAGTACCAAGCAGAAGAACTTACAATCATCTTGGAAACCCATCATGTACAGCCATCATGTATCAAGAGGAAAGATCTTCAAGGCAGTCATCAAGGGATCATCAGAAGTAGTTGAGTAACTGAAGAAGCTGAGCATTATACAACACTCAACTGTACTTCAAGGATGATCACGCCAAGCTGCTAAGTACAGAAGATATTCAGAGCATGAAGACATCTTAGCAGCTCAGCACCAACTCCAACAAACCAACAAACAAACAACAAAAGCGGGGCACGAGGGGGTCGCATGCGAAGGACTAAATGAAGCGAGGGCAGGAGGGTCCTTGTCCGGAGGGACTAAACGAAGTTCCAAGCCTGCTGGTCTTGAAGAGTTCCTAGGGAACTAGAAGAGTCCCAAGGCTGCTGGCCTTGAAGAGTTCTTAGTGAACTGAAGTCCCAAGGCTACTGGCCTTGAAGGAATCTTAGTGATTCGGTCTTTGCCCTTCCTTGGGAAAATCTGCTAGTTGAAGCAGAAGAGTGGATTAGGAGCTTGAGTCTCTGAACCACTTAAAACCCCTTGTGTCTTTTACATTATGTCATTTATATTATGTACTATAACTGCTATAACTTCTATAACTGCTATGTATGTTTTAACTGCTTACAACCAAACTAACTCTATGAACGATGTATGTTTGATTATGAATATATCAATGAAGGGGATCTTTTACTTATTCCGTTGTGCTTGAAAAGATTCTTATGTTTGTCATTTGCTAATGTAATAGCAATACAAAATAAAAGAGAAAAGTATTTGAAATAAAAAGGATCTATTCAACCCCCCCTTCTAGATCTATTGTGCCTACTGGGAACTAACACAAAGGGTGAGCTCAACTAGCCCAGTAAGAAATATTATGACTAAGATAATGCAAAATAAATTATCGTTATCCTTCAACAATATTTAACTGATAAAATATAATAAACATCAAGTTTAACTGTAGCAGAACAAGCAATCCATTAGAAGAGTCAAGTAGAGTATGATATCTACTATCTTCTATGATTTAAAAAGTTTATCATCAATTTTATCGCTGAGACTCAACTTAATTAATAAACCACATCATCGAATCATCCCTGTACTACGGGCTAAGGATATTCATGTAATCATCAATGGTCATGATTATACCGAATAATCCCTGGTCATAATCATACCAATAGTCACATCCATCGATGCACTTTACTGAGGCCAATGAGGATTTTTACCATATCATTTGTAACATTACGGTCATGATTATACCGAATAATCCCTGGTCATAATCATACCAATCAATAGTACATCTATGCACGTAAGCCATAGATGACTTTTATCACAATATAAGCACGATGATGATGACAGTGATATAAGAATTCAATTAAAAGAAAGCAAATGATAAAATTTTAAAGATTTAAAGCTTAATTTATCTAGAATTCAATAATGTCCGAATTGTCAAAATGATACTACTTTGTGTAGTAAAATTCAAAAATAATATTGTATCACAAATGATTTGGACATCAAAGAAATCATTTTTTGTCATGAATAGTACCCGAGCAAATAGTACTTCGAGAATAGTACCCCGTGAATAGTACTTTGTGAATAGTACTTTATGAATAGTACCTGTGAATAGTACCCCATGAATAGTACTTTGTGAATAGTACCGTAAAAATTGAATACTACTCATGGACAGTACTCCGGCATGAAAAGCTTAAAATTTAACAAGAATGTGCAGAAAATATCCTTGAGAAACGATACTAGATGAAGCACAAATTTCAAGGATATTCTACTAATTTCACGGAGTATAGAAGCAATACTTTAACAAAATGAGGGTATAATCACGAATACTAGACGAAATAATATTACTCACATACTATAGAGTATGAAAGAAAATATTATTCCTTATGAATAATGAAAAAAAATAATATCCCTTATCTCAGAAGAAGACTGGATACTGGAATAGTGAAGTAGCTGACTTCTCTTCTTCTTTCTCTCTATAGCTTCTTTCTCTATAATTGCTCTTGTGAGTCTTAGTGAATTGGTGAGAATGAAGGAAGAATGAGCTTCTATTTATAAGAAAATATAGTTTCGCTAATTGCACGTTTTGGGGCTCAAAATATTACAGTATAATACCTTCATCTTTTCATTCATTTTTAATTTAGTCCTGCAAGTATTATCAAACTTGCACCA
The DNA here is from genome assembly GCA_020205605.1 of Panax ginseng. NCBI lineage: Eukaryota > Viridiplantae > Streptophyta > Magnoliopsida > Apiales > Araliaceae > Panax > Panax ginseng. The sequence goes on from CM035138.1 coordinate 27,454,461, forward strand.
CCTCCCCTAATAGTATATCATGTGAATCAATAGTACAATCATGTGACTCAATAGTTATAAGCATGTGAATTAATAGCAATTAATTACTCATTTATCCGATTAATTACCCGATTGGTCAATATAACCTCCAGACATCAATTATTATCGAAATAGATGTCGATTTTCATTAACACTAATAATCCCAACACAGAAAATATCAATTTCATCTTTAATCAGTATGAACTTATTAATCATTAATATTATAACTCACAATATTTAACAACCAGATCATTCCCAGGAAAGATGGGGCTTTCCGATAAGGATTTCTCCCTATTGGCGCATAATTAGGTGACCAAACCTCTCCTTGACAGAACTTTCTAGACATCGTCAATATTGCAAATAATAATATGAATAACTTTGTTGTCTCAATTATTGATTTAATAATATAACATATTATGCAGATGACACTGTGACAACAATTGAATCAATAATATGAGAGATATGATACAACAATTACTGTAACAATAATTGAGTATAACTTAGTGACTTCTCATGTAAGTATTCAATAATCAATACCGTGTGGTACTATACAATCACGCGTATTACTGTACTTTTACTACTAGGTAGTTCAACGGTAAAACTTTTGCCGTTATTTTGAAAAATATTTCAGTCATTTTCTAACTACGACAACACCTCCGTTGTGGGGTCCACCAATGATTGTGTCGTCGTATGAATATTTCCTGTTAAAACGAATATTCCCCGACCAATCGAATATTCTCCGACACAACGAATATTTTATATCAACTTGCTTACTTTGCAAAATTTTCAAATATCACCCTTAACTTTAACCTTTATCAATTTAACCATTTACTAAATAACATAATAATTATAATAAAATTAAATACCTTAATTTCATAAAATTTGGGGTCTTACAATTGTCATCATCCACATGCTTATTTTGTGATAAAAGTCATCTTTGGCTTACGTGTATAAATGGACTGTTAATTGGTATGATTATGACCAGGGATCATTCGGTGTAATCATGACCCGTAATGTTACAAATGATGTGGTAAAAGTCCTCATTGGCCTGTAGTGCATTGATTGACAGTTGTTGTTATGATTATAACCAGAGATTATTCGGTATAATCATGACCATTGATGATTACATGAATATCCTTGGCCGTGGTGCAGGGATGATTTGATGATGTGGTTTATTTATTAAGCTGAGTCTCAGCGATAAAGTTGATGAAAAACGTTTTTAAATCATAGAAGATAGTAGATATCATGCTCTACTTGACTCTTCTAATGGATTGCTTGTTCTGCTGCAGTTAAACTTGATGTTTATTGTATTTTATCAGTTTAACACTATTGAAGGCTAATGATAATTTATTCTGCATTATCCTAGTCATAATATTTGTTACTGGGCTAGTTGATCTCACCCTTTTGCTTTCATTGTTCTCTTTAGGAAATGAGAACGTAGCCGGGACTAGTTGGGGAATTGAGTGACGGTCCGAGATGGTGGATATAGTAGTCCTCACTATTTTATGAATAGTGTGAAAATGTAATGAGGACTTCATTTGAGTTTGAATACTGTCTATGAGGCAATATTCGTGTAAAAACTCTAAGCTATGCTTTTGTCGTATTGTATAAAAGAAGTTTGTATTTGATTTATGTACCATGTATTTGGCGACTCAGAATGGGTGATGTATATCTATTTTGGGGGCGTCACAGTTGGTATCATAGCTTAGGGATATGATCCCTGGCTGAGATGTGAGACAAGAACTAGGAGGGGAAAGACGGGGAATTCCTTCGCTAGTATGACCTACCTAAGTTTATTTGGTATTTAATTGGTCTGATTCGAGTATAGGGATAATATGTGACATGTCAATTAACCCGTGTTTTGTGGCGGTGTTTGAAAATGACATCCGAAAATGTTGAGATCAAAGAATGAAGCACATCGACCAGATTGAGTCACCACGATTAATACGGGATAATGTGCAGCAGAAGACAATAATCCTTAGGTAAACAATAACACCGATCAAATGATGAACGATGGGATGTTGGAGAGGCTTTATACAATTCATGCAACATCAAAGTGAGAACGACTCACATTCAAAATGCGGTGGAAACACTGGCAACTCTCGGATGATCCACCGCTATTCAGTTCAAGGAGTGGGGGACCACGGAGTTTATTGGAGAGCCAAAACCACTTAAGTCGAGGCGGCGATAAAGCGAGATCACCAAGATATTTGATGTCTTGGGATGCTCACGAGGAAGCAAAGGTTCCCTTGCCACCTTCATGTTGCGAGGAGAAGGGATTCTTGGTGAGAATCTATAAAGCGTACTCAATATGCCGCACTGAAGATGTCTTGGGAGAAGTTCCAAGAACCCATTTTGTATGACTTGCAAAGATAGAGATAGAGATAAAGGCTCCAAGTACCCACGTGATGATATCAAGCATACGAGTAGAACCGACTTTAATTGATAAAGTTAAAGCTGCTCAAGCTACAGACATGGAGCTGATGTGTATGAAGAAGAAAGTGCAAGAAGGTGCTATTCCAGAAGCAAGAATCGATGAAGAAGAAATACTTCGAGTCAACTCCAGACTTTGTGTTCCTAACGATTCTGACTTGAAGCATAGAATCATGATGGAGGCACACAACACACCATTTGCAATCCATCTTGGGAGTACCAAAATGTATCATGATCTTCGACATACATTTTGGTGGAACAATATGAAGAGAGAGATCGCGAAGTTTATCTCGCGGTGTTTAACTTGTCAACGTGTAAAGGCGGAGCATCAAGTCCCAAAGGGTCCATTGCAACCACTTGAGGTTCCGAAATGGAAGTGGGAACACATTACCATGGATTTTGTTACGGGTCTTCCCACGGTTTCTCAAGGCATAAATGCGATTTGGGTTATTGTTGATAGATTAACTAAGTCTACTCATTTCTTGCCGATACGAGAGACTTATTCTCTTGAACGTCTTGCTCGTATGTACGTAAATGAGATTGTGAGATTGCATGGCATGCCAGTATCTATAGTTTCGGATCGTGACCCAAGATTCACTTCACAATTTTGGATTAGCTTGCAAAAAGCTATGGGCACAGATTTACGATTTAGTTCGGCATACCATCCTCAAACAGACGGGCAATCAGAGAGGACTATTCAAACTTTTGAAGATCTATTAAGACTTTGTGTCCTAGATTTCAAAGGGAGTTGGGATAAGTACCTACCATTGGTGGAATTCTCCTACAACAACAGTTATCAGGCAAGTATAGGTGTGGCTCCATTTGAAGCATTGTATGGACGAAAGTGTCGCTCTCCAGTATGTTGGGATGAGGTGGAAGAAGCAACGTTGTTGGGACCAGAGTTGGTACGAATGACTATAGAGAAGATCCAAACGATTCGATAACGTATACAAACGGCACAGGATCGACAAAAGAGTTATGCGGATCTTCATCGAAAGGACGTGGAATTTGACATTGGGGATCATGTATTTTTACGTATTGCTCCATGGAAGGGAGTTACAAGATTCGGGAAGAGAGGAAAGCTCAATCCACGATTTATTGGTCTATTTCAGATTTTTGACCGAGTAGGAAATGTGGCCTATAGACTCGTATTACCTCCAAGTATGTCTCGTGTTCATAATGTTTTTCATATATATGTGCTACGTAAATATGTGAAAGACCCAAACCACGTTATTGAGTTAGAACCGGACGAGATAGTCGAAGACTTAACGTACGAAGAGGTACCTGTCAAGATCTTGGATATGAAAGAGCATGTCCTACGCACAAAGGTAATACCACAAGTCAAAGTTTTGTGGAGGAACCATGCTATTGAGGAAATGACCTGGGAGTTGGAAACAGAAATGAAAGCGAGGTATCCTCACCTTTTGAAACACACAGTCGCACGTCAATTTCGAGGACGAAATTTCATAAGGAGGGGAGGTTGTAAGACCCCAACTTATTATAAATGAAATTTAATTTCTCTATTTATTATTTTGAAATAGTAAGGGTTGAATTGATTAATGTGGTTAGTTATGGATAAAATGCGCAAATATTTCAAATAAGAAAGTGGTTATAAAATATTCATTATTGTCGGGGAATATTCGTTTGGTCGTGGAATATTCTTCGCTTGCCGGGAATATTAAATGCGACAGTATGACCTTTATGGGCCCCATAATGGAAAGTGATTGGATGAAGAAAACGACAAGTATGAGTTTTTATAAATAACGTCGTAGTTGTTATGAATTAACTTTGTTGAAATACCCGTGGTTAAAACACGAATAATACACATTGTTTGCGATGGCACACGATATTGCACCAATTATTGATTCTTACGTAAGAAGGCACTACTCAATAATTGTTACAGTAATTACTGTTCAATATTTTATTTTATTGATTCAATAATTGCTACGTTGAATTTTTTTATTATTTTTGTTTTAATAATTGTCACTACACGATATTTCCCATTATCAGATCAATGATTCATATTATTTTAATAATATTACTAGATAACATTATTGGCAATGTCTAGAAAGTTCTGTCTAAGGAGAGGTTTGGTCACCTAATTGTGCTGCCAAGAAGAGAGAAATTCTTATTGAAAGCCCCTCTTTCACAGGAGCGGCTGGTTGCGAGATTGTGATTCTATAATATTATTTGTGAATAATTAATTATTGATTTATATGACAAGGAAATATTTATTTTATGTGGATATAGATGGAGAAAATTTTAAAGTGATAATTGTTGAAAAAATTGATATTTTATTTTTTTAAGTATATTATTATATTTTAATAATATAATAATGGTGATATTTTTACAATGAATGTGGGATATATGAATATATGAGGAGGGTATTTTTGTTGCGAAAGTTATTTAAAACATGTTAAACATGTTTGTGGGCCCATTTCTTGACTGAAATTTGATTATAACCTGTAAAATCGTCCATATGTGGATTTCGATCAATTTTTGTTTGGAATTTGGAAAAACTTTCTTCTGCAAAGTTGTAGAGAATGAAATTTCCTATGGAAAGGACATAAGGTTTGAATTTTTCTGATAAAAGGGCTGTTTATTATGAATTATTGAAGTTCCGTAGTTCCGAAATAATTGATTTCTGGAAGTTTTAATTATGTTTATTAAGAAAAACATTTTTTTTTCTTTTGTGGGCTACACTAACATGTGAAAAAGAAGCTGAGATCAGTTGTCTAAGGTGGGCGTGAAAGTTATATATATATATATATATTATTGTATTAAATTTTTTACTTTGGTGTTCTAAGCATTTTCTTATAAATAGGGTGCTTAGGTTAGAATTGAAAATCACACCAGAAACTGAAATCTTCTCTCTCTATATTGTCGAGCGTATTCTTGTGAGTATTTTGATACTTTGAGTGTTGCTATACGGTACAAGTTTCTTTCAGCGTTATATCCGATTTTAAGTCAGAGGTATTATTCTTTTGAGGTAAGGGATGTTGTTTTCTTCTTAAATGATATTATTTTCTTCAATATCATTACGCCGAAATATTGGTCTGAACTATTTATTAAATTTGGAATTTTTTGTGTCAGGGTTACTATTCACGATATCTGGACTATTCACGATATCGATAATTATTCACGAAATGACAATATTCACCGAAAAATAAAATTTTCTTCTTTTTATCCAAGATGTCTATTATGGTTACTATCTTTGATTGTATCCATGTTTTGATCTTTATTTTTGAATTCTGCTTCAAAATTTGTTATTATGGAGTATTATTGAACTTGGATAAAATTGTAATACGAATCCCTAATATTTGTTCTTCTTTTCTTCTTTGGATTCGCTTTTTTTAAATATATTTTCATCATCCTCATCCTAAATGATGATATTATTGAATATATTTGGCATGTAGTGCAAAGATGAATGATTTTCGATGAATATCTTTGGCCTAGTAGTGCAAAGATGAACATGTGTTTTAGATGAACATGAATTGGTGATGAATATCTTTGGCTTTTGTAGTGAAAAGATGAATATTTGATTCCAGATATATGTTGATTGATGTTACAGGGATAAAATATTGACGATGGACTTTTAAATTCATATATAGAAGATAGTAGATTTTATTCTCTATTTAACTCTTCTAATGAATTATTATTATTTCTGCGAATATTGATTTAAAACTTGTTGTCTATTGCATTCTATTAGATTTTTCCCTGTTGAGGACTAACGATAATTTGTTCTATATTATCTTAGTCATAATGTTCTTTACTGGGCTAGTTGAGCTCACCCTTTTCCTTTTTGTTCCATTTTTCTTCTCAGGAGGCGAGAATGTAATGTACTAGTCGGGGTGTGGAATGATGGTTCTAGAAGTTGTTTTAGTAGTCCTTACTATTTTTTAAAATAGTGTATCAATAATTGTAATGAGGACTTATTTGAGTGTGGATATTGTCCAGATGACAATATTTGTATTTAAACTCATGAGCTTTAAGTTGTTGTTACGTATTTTGCACGACAGTTGTATTACTAAAGTTGTAGTTGTTTCTGTACCATGTATTTGGCGACTCAGAATGGGTGTTGTATACCTATTTTGGGGGTGTCACAGATGTCAAGCTTTCTTAGCCCATGTCACGGATTTAAATAAAAATACTTCAGATTTGAATGATATTTCTATTGTTAATAAATTTCCTGACGTATTCCCTGAAGAGCTTCCTGGCCTACCCCAGAGCATGAAATTGAATTTTGTATCGACCTTGAATCTGATACAAAACTCATTTCCAAAGCCCCATATCGAATGGCTCCTATTGAACTTTAGGAGTTAAAAACCCAACTGCAAGAATTGTTAGACATCGGTTTCATTTGACCTAGTACATCTCCTTGGGGTGCTCCTGTTCTATTTGTGAAGAAAAAAGATGGAAGTATGCGACTTTGTATTGATTATCGGGAGTTAAATCATGTCACCATCAAAAATAGGTACCCGTTGCCTCGCATTGATGACCTATTTGACCAGTTGCAAGGCGCCAAATTCTTTTCAAAGATAGATATTCGTTCTGGATATACTCAGTTGAAGATTAAAACTGACGACATTCCAAAGACTGCTTTCAGAACTCGGTACGGGCATTACGAATTCCTAGTCATGTCTTTTGGATTGACTAATGCTCCTGCTGCCTTCATGGATATGATGAACCGGGTATTCAAGGAATATTTGGATCACTTTATGGTCGTCTTTATTGATAAAATCCTAATTTACTACAAAAGCCGTGAAGATCATGAGTAACACTTGAGGCTGTTACTCCAAAAGCTTCGTGAAAATAAGTTATATGCCAAGTTGAAAAAATGCGAGTTTTGGCTTGAGAAAGTAGCATTACTTGGGCACGTAATATCAAATCACGGAATATCTGTTGACCCAATAAAGATTGAACCAATTCAAAGCTGGGAGCAACCTAAGTCAGTGACCAAAGTATGTAGCTTTCTCGGCTTAGCTGGTTATTATAGGAGATTCGTAGAAGGGTTTTCTCGAATCACTATTCCATTAACTCAGCTGACTAAGAAAGATAAAAAAATTTGGTTGGAGCGAGGAATGTGAGAAGAGTTTTCAAGAACTCAAGAGGAGACTCATTTCATCACCTGTTCTGACAAAACCATCTGGCTCGGAGGGATTTGTCATCTACAGTGATTCTTCATGCAAAGGGTTAGGATGTGTTCTCATGCAACATGGGAAAGTCATAGCCTATGCCTCACGATAACTCAAAGAATATGAGAGGAATTATCCTACTCATGATCTAGAGTTGGCAGCTATTTTTGTGCTTAAGATTTGGAGGCATTACCTGTATGGAGAGAAGGTGTAGATCTATACAGATCATAAAAGCCTTGAATATTTCTTCACTCAGAAGGAACTCAACATGCATCAACAACGTTGGCTCGAGCTGTTGAAATATTATAATCATACCATTCAATACCATCTTAGAAAAGCGAACGTAGTTGTTGATGCATTGAGTAGAAGATCATATGCGGGTACGAGTGCGATATTGTCAACGCAAATGCCCATTTTGTATGACTTACAAAAGATGGAGATAGAGTTAAAGACTCCAGGGACCCATATGATGATGGCGAATATACGAGTAGAACCGACTTTAATCGATAAAGTTAAAGTTGCTCAAACTACAGACCTGGAGTTGATGTGTATGAGGAAGAAAGAACAAGAAGGTACTATTCTGGAAGCAAGAATCGTTGAAGAAGGAATACTTCGAGTCAACTCCTGACTTTGTGTTCCCAGCGATTCTGACTTGAAGTGTAAAATCATGATGGAGGCGCATAACACACCGTTTTCAATCCATCCTGGGAGTACCAAATTGTATCATGATCTTTGACATACATTTTGGTGGAGCAATATGAAGAGAGAGATAACAGGGTTTATCTCAAGGTGTCTAACTTGTCAACGAGTCAAGGCGGAACATCAAGTGCCAAAAGGTCCATTGCAAGCACTTGAAATTCCAGAATAGAAGTGGGAGCACATTACCATGGATTTCGTTACTGGTCTTCCCAAGGTTTCTCAAGCCATAGATGCAATTTGGGTCATTGTTGATAGATTGACCAAGTCTGTTCATTTCTCACCGATGTGAGAAACTTATACACTTGAATGTTTTGCTCATATGTACATAAACAAGATTGTAAAATTGCATGGTATTCCAGTATCCATAGTTTCTGATCGAGACCCAAGATTCACTTCACGATTTTGGGCTAGTTTGCAAAAAGCTATGGGCACGGATTTATGATTTAGTTCGGCATATCATCCTCAAACAGACGGGCAGTCGGAGAGGACTATTCAAACTCTTGAAGATTTATTAAGACTTTGTGTCCTTGACTTCAAAGGAAGTTGGGACAAGTTCTTACCATTGGTGAAGTTTTTCTACAACAACAGTTATCAAGTAAGTATTGACATGGCTCCAGTTGAGGCGTTGTATGGGAGAAAGTGTCGTTCTCCAGTATGCTGGGATGAGGTGGGTGAAGCAACGTTGTTGGGACCAGAGTTGGTACATATGACTACGGAAAAAATTCAAACGATCCGATAACGTATAAAAACCTAACAAGATCGACAAAAGAGTTATGTTGATCTTCATTGAAAGGGCGTGGAATTCAATATTGGAGATTATATGTTGTTACGTGTTGCTCCTTGGAAAGGAGTTACGAGATTTGGAAAGAGGGGAAAGCTCAATCCTCGATTCATTGACCCAATTATAATCCTTGATTGAAAAGGAACTGCTGCCTATAAACTCGTCTTACCGTCAAGTATGTCTCGTGTTCATAACATTTTTCACATATCTATGTTACGTAAATATGTGAAAGACTCAAAACACATTATTGAATTAGAACCGGACGAGATAACGGAAGATTTAATGTATGAAGAGGTACTTGTTAAAATCTTGGATAAGAAGGATCATATTCTACGCTCCAAGGTTATACCTCAAGTCAAAGTTTTGTGGAGAAACCACGATGTTGAGGAAATGACCTATGAGTTAGAATCTGAAATGAAGTCAAGGTATCCTCACCTCTTCGACATACCAGGTACGCAACCTAATTTTGAGGAAAAAATTTCATAAGAAGGGGAGGTTATAAGACCACAACTTTTATGAATAAAGATTAGTTTTTCTTGAAATATATTTTTGAATATTATGGTGTGGATTTGTTATATTATTATAGTTGTGGGTAATATTTATAACTTTTGCAAAGTAAGCAAGTTGTTATAAAATATTCGATTGGTCGGGGAATATTCTTACGACGGACGAAAGTTTTGTTGTAGTTAGAAAATGACAGAAATATCTTTTTATAAAAATAACGGCAAAAGTTTTACCGTTAAACTGTTGAACTACCCGGTGGTAAAAGTACAGTAATACGCCTGTTTGCATAGTAGCACACGATATTTATTATTGATGCTTACGTGAGAAGTCACTCAATTATACTCAATTATTGCTACAGTAATTGCTGCATAATATCTCTCATTTTATTAATTTAATTATTGTCACAGTATCAATATTTTTTATATTATTAAATCAATAATTGAGACGACAAAGTTATTCATATTATTATTTGCAATATTGACGATGTCTAGAAAGTTCTGTCGAGGAGAGAGTTGGTCACCTAAAATGCGGCGCTTGATAGGGAGAAATCCTTATCGAAAGCCCCTCTTTCCTGGGAATGATCTGGTTGTTAAATATTGTGAGTTATAATATTAATGATGAATAAGTTCATATTGATTAAAGATGAAATTGATATTTTCATTGTGTTGGGATTATTAGTATTAATGGAAATCGGCATCTATTTCGATAATAATTGATATTTGGAGGTTATATTGATCAATCGGGTAATTAATTGGATAAATAAGCAATTAATTGCTACTAATTCACATGCTTATAACTATTTGTTCACATGTATGTACTATTGATTCACATGCATGTACTATTAGGGGAGGTGGTGCAAGTTTGATAATATTTGCAGGACTAAATTAAAAATGAAAGAAAAGATGAAAGTATTATACTGTAATATTTCGAGCCCAAAACGTGCAATTATCAAAACTATATTTTCCTATAAATAGAACATTCTTATTTTATTCTCACCAATTCACTAAGACTCACAAGAGCAATTATATAGAGAGAAGCTATAGAGAGAAAAAAGAAGAGACGTTTGCTACCTCACTATTCTAGTATCCAGTCTTCTTCTGAGGTAAGGGATATTATTTTTTCAATATTCATAAGGAATAATATTTTCTTCCATACTCTGTAGTATGTGAGTAATATTATTTCGTCTCGTATTCCTAATTATACCCTCATTTTGTTAAAGTATTGCTTCTATACTCCATGAAATCAGTAGAATATCCTTGAAATTTGCGCTTCATCTAGTATCATTTCACAAGGATATTTTCTACACATTCTTGTTAAATTTTAAGTTTTTCATGCCTGAGTACTGTCCATGAGTAGTATTTATTTTTACGGTACTATTCACAAAGTACTATTCATGGGGTACTATTTATAAAGTACTATTCACGGGTACTATTCACAAAGTACTATTCATAAAGTACTATTCATGGGGTACTATTCACAGAGTACTATTCACTCAGATACTATTTACCTAGGGAATTATTTATGATAAAAATTGATTTCTTTGCTGTCCAAATCATTTTTGATACAATATTATTCTTGAATTTTACTCCATAAAGCAGTATCATGTTGACAATTTGGACATTATTGAATTCTGGATAAATTAAATTATAAATCTTTAAAAATTTATCATTTGCTTTCTTTTAATTGAATTCTTATATTATTGTCATCATCCTCATGCTTATTTTGTGATGAAAGTCATCTTTGGCTTACGTGCATAGATGGACTATTGATTGGTATGATTATGGCCAGGGATCATTTGGTATAATCATGACCCGTAATGTTACAAATGATGTGGTAAAAGTCCTCATTGGCCTGTAGTGCATTGATGGACAGTTGTTGGTATGATTATAACCAGGGATTATTCGGTATAATCATGACCATTGATGATTACATGAATATCCTTGGTTGTGGTGCAGGGATGATTCGATGATGTGGTTTATTTATTAAGCTTGGTCTCAGCGATAAAGTTGATGAAAAACCTTTTTAAATCATAGAAGATAATAGATATCATGGTCTACTTGACACTTCTAATGGATTGCTTATCCCGCTGCAGTTAAACTTGATGGTTATTGTATTTTATCAGTTTAACACTATTGACGGCTAACGATAATTTATTCTGCATTATCTTAGTCATAATATTTCTTACTGGGCTAATTGAGTTCACCATTTTTCTTTCAATGTTCTCTTCAGGAAATGAGAACGTAGCCGGGACTAGTCGGGGAACAGAGTGACGGTCCGAGATGGTGGCTATAGTAGTCCTCACTATTTTAAGAAATAGTGTGATAATAAATGTAATGAAGACTTTATTTGAGTTTGAATATTGTCTATGAGACAATATTCGTGTAAAAACTCTAAGCTACGTTTTTTTCGTATTGTATAAAAGAAGTTTGTATTTGATTTATGTACCATGTATTTAGCGACTCAGAATGGGTGATGTATACCTATTTTGGGGGCGTCACAGGTCATCACGTGTAAGACCCCGGATTTTATGAAATGAAAGTATTCAATTTTCTTATAAATATTATTTTATTTCATAAATGGTTAAATTGATAAAAGGTTAAAGTTAAGGGTGATTTGTGAAATTTTTTGCAAAGTAAGCAAGTAGTTATATAATATTCGATTGGTCGGGTAATATTCATTTTAATAGGGAATATTCGTACGACGGCACAATCATTAGTGGACCCCACAGCGGAAGTATTACGTAGTTAAAAACTACGTAATTATCTTTTTATAAAAATAACGGCGAAAGTGTTACCGTTAAAAGCTGTTGAACTACCCAAAGAGTAAAAAGTACGATGTCTGGCGTTGTTGCATAGTAGCACTGCGGTATTGATTATTGATGCTTACGTAAGAAGTCACTTAGTTATACTCAATTATTGCAATGAAGAATTCTTTGCATCATATCTCTCTATATTATTAATTCAATTATTGTCACAAGATCATCTCGTATAATATGTTATATTATTAAATCAATAATTGAGATGATGAGTTATTCATATTATTATTTGCAATATTGACAATGTCTGTAAGTTACATCGAGGAGAGGTTTGGTCACTAAGTGTGGCGGCTAATAAGGAGAAATCCTTATCGAAAATCCCCTCTTTCCGTGAAGCGAATTGGTTGTTAAATATTGTGAGTTATAATATTAATGATGAATAAGTTCTTGTTGATTAAAGATGAAATTGATAGTTCCATTGTGTGGGAATTATTAGTGTTAGTGGAAATCGATATTTATTTCGATAATAATTGATGTCTGGAGGTTATATTGACCAATCGGGTAATTAACCTGGATAAATGAGCAATTAATTGCTATTAATTCACATGCTTATAACTATGTGTTCACATGTGTGTACTATTGATTCACATGATTTACTATTGGGGAATTGGTGCAAGATTGATAATACTTGCATGACTAAATCAAAAATAGAGGTATAGATGAAGGTACTATACTGTAATTATTTTTTTTCACATGATTAGAACTATTGAGTCACATGATTTACTATTGATTCACATGATTTACTATTAGGGGAGGTGGTGCAAGTTTGATAATACTTGCAGGATTAAATTAAAAATAAAAAAAGAGAGGAAGGTATTATACTATAATATTTCGAGCCCCAAAACGTGAAATTATCGAAACTATATTTTCCTATAAATAGAAGCTCATTCTTCCTTCATTTCTCACCAATTCACTAAAGCTATAGAGCAATTATTATAGAGAGAAATTATAGAGAAAAAGAAGAAGAGAAGTGTGCTACCTCACTATTCCAGTATCCAGTTTTCTTCTAAGGTAGAGGGTATTACTCTTTTGTATTCATGAAGAGGGTTATTTTCTTTCAATACTCGTAAGGGTTGTTATTCAATTCTTTATTATTATGTTGGAATAACCTGTCTATGCGAAGTACCGCATACATGGTGAAATTCTTCTATTATTCCATTCTTTATTATTTTGTTGGAATAACTTGTCTATGCGATTCTATCACATACAGTGAATTTCATTGTTATTCCATTCTTTACTATTACATTGGAATATCCTATCTGCAAGCGGATTACGCATGACTCGGTTCTATTCTTTATTATTCATTTGGAATATCACATGCATGCGGGTTACGCATAACCTTTGGTTCCATTCTTTATCATTCTGTTGGAATTAAGCATGCTCTGCACGGATTACTGGCGCGCTGGTGAATTCTTCTGTTATTCCATTCTTTATTATTCTGTTGGAATAACCTGTCTATGTAGATTACCGCATATATGGTGAATGATCCTTCGTATTAATTCCTTATTAAATTATGGAAATGATCTGTCTACGTGGATTACCGTATGGCGGACAAAAATCCATTTGCAGTTTCATATATTCTATTATACTCAGTTGGTTAAAGTTTTGGCTTCTATACTCCATGAAATTAGTAGAATATCCTGGATATTTGTGCTTCATCCAGTATCTTTTCATGGAAATATTCTTCTGAGCATTCTTGAATTTTACTACACAAAACAGTATCATGTTGACAATTTGGACGTTATTGAGTTCTGAATAAATTAAATTATAAATCTTTAAAAATTTATCCTTGAACTTGTTTTATTGAATTCTTATATCATTGTCATCATCCTTATGTTTATAATATGTTGAAAGTCATCTGTGGCTTGTAATGCATAGATGGACTTGGTGTGATTATAACAAGAGATTATTCGGTATAATTATGACCGTAATGTTACAAATGATGTGGTAAAAGTCCTCATTGGCCGTAGTGCATTGATGGACAGTTGTTGGCATGATCATGACCATTGATGAATACACGAATATCCTTGGCCCGTAGTACATGGATAATTTATAGTCGTGATACTAATGAATATCCTTGGCCGTAGTGCGGGGATGATGTGGTTTATTTATTAAGCTGTGTCTCAGCGATAAAGTTGATGAAAAACTTATTAAATCATAAAAGATAGTAGATTTTATGTTCTACTTGACTCTTCTAATGGATTGCTTATTCCGCTGCAGTTGTTGATCTAAAACTTGTTGTCTATTATATTCTATCAGTTGTTATACTGTTGAAGGCTAAGGATAATTTATTCTGCATTATCTTAGTCATAATATTTCTTCTTGGGCTAGTTGAGCTCACCCTTCTTTCTTTCCTTTGTTTCTTCTTGAAATGAGAATATATTTGAGACAAAGCCTGGGAACAGTTATTGATGGTCCGGATGGTTGTTTTAGTAATCCTCACTATTCTATAAAATAGTGTGACAATAAATGTAATGAGGACTCTATTTGAGAGTGGATATTGTCTAGAAGGCAATATTCTTGTTTAAACTCTCAGCTATGTTTTGTCGTATTTTGCACGACAGTTGTATAATTAGTTTGTATTTGAATTATGTACCATGTTTTTGGCGACTCAAGATGGGTGATGTATACCTATTTTGGGGGCTTCACATCACGGGTAAGCTAATCATAAACTCTTGCGAAGTCTATACCTTATTTGATACCGGTTCTACCCATTCTTTTATTTCTCCTAATTGCGCTCAACGTTTAAATTTAACTCCGAAGAAATTAGACTTTGACTTATCTGTTGAAACTCCATTGGGAGAAACCTTTATTACATCCACTGTTTATAAGTCTTATTTGATTCAAATCTGCACTCGCAGTTACCTGTCGACCTTATCTCTTTGAAAATACTTGCATTTGATGTGATTTTAGGGATTGATTTTTTAACTACTCATCATGCTAAAATTGATTATTTTCGTAAGGTTGTTAGCTTTCATATTCCTAACCAACCTATTATGCAAATTCAAGCAACCAAACCACTAAAGTCAGTCACTGTCATATCAAGCCATAAAGCTATTCGTTTATTGAAAAACGGATGTCAAGCTTTCTTTAGCCCATATCACAGAATTAAAAAAAAATACGTCAGATTTGAATGATATTTCTATTGTTAATAAATTTCCTAACGTATTCCCTGAAGAACTTTCTGGCCTACCCCCAGAGCGTGAAATCAAATTTTTGTATCGACCTTGAACTCAGTACAAAACCTATTTTCAAAGCCCCATATAGAATGGTTCCTATTGAACTCCAGGAGTTAAAAATCCAACTACAGGAATTGTTAGACATCGCTTCCATTCATCCTAGTAAGTCTTGGGGGTGCTCATGTTCTATTCGTAAAGAAGAAAGATAGAAGTATGCAACTTTGTATTGATTATCAGGAGTTGAATCATGTCACCATCAAAAATAGGCATCCGTTACCAAGTATTGATGACCTGTTTGACCAGTTACAAGGTGTCAAATTCTTTTCAGAGATCGATCTTCGTTCCGGATATCATTAGTTAAAGATTAAAACCGATGAAATTCCAAAGACTACTTTCAGAACTCAGTACGGGCATTACGAATTCCTAGTCATGTCGTTTAGATTGACTAATGCTCATGCTGCCTTCATGGATATGATGAACCGAGTATTCAAGGAATATTTGGATCATTTCGTGGTTGTCTTTATTGATGACATCCTCATTTACTCCAAAATTCGTGAAGATCATGAACAACACTTGAGGCTGATACTCCAAAAGCTTCGTGAAAACAAGTTATACGCCAAGTTGAAGAAATGCGAGTTCTGGCTTGAGGAAGTAGCATTCCTTGGGCACGTGATATCAAATCACGGAATATCTATTGACCTAGCGAAGATCGAATCAATACAAAGTTGGTAGCAACCTAAGTCAGTGACCGAAGTACGTAGCTTTCTGGGCTTAGCTGGTTATAATCGGAGATTCGTAGAAGGATTTTCTCGAATCGCTACTCCATTAACTCAGCTGACTCAAAAAGATACAAAATTCAGTTGGAGAAGGAATGTGAGAAGATTTTTCAAGAACTCAAGAGGAGACTCATTTCAGCACCTGTTCTGACAATACCATCTGGTTCGGAAGGATTTGTCATCTACAGCTATGCTTCAGACAAAGGGTTAGGATGTGTTCTCATGCAACATGGGAAAGTCATAGCCTATGACTCACGACAACTCAAAGAATATGAGAGGAATTATCCTACTCATGATCTAGAGTTGGCAGCTGTCGTTTTTGCACTTAAAATCTGGAGGCATTACCTGTATGGGGAGAAGGTGGAGATCTATACGGATCATAAAAACCTCAAATATTTCTTCATCCTAAAGGAACTCAACATGCGGAAACTACATTGGCTCGAGCTGTTGAAAGATTATGATCATACCATTCAATACCATCCTAGAAAAATGAACATGGTAGCTGACGCATTGAGTAGAAGATCATATGCGGGTACGAGTGTGACATTGTCAACGCAAAGGCCCATTTGGTATGACTTATAATGGATGGAAATAGAGTTAAAGACTCCAGAGACCCACGTGATGATGTCAAATATACGAGTAGAACCGAATTTAATCGATAAAGTTAAAGCTGCTCAAGCTACGGACCTGGAGCTTATGCGTATGAGGAAGAAAGTACAAAAATGTGTTATTTCAGAAGCAAGAATTGATGAAGAAGGAATACTTCGAGTCAAATCCATACTTTGTGTTCCTAACGACTCTGACTTGAAGTATAAAATCATGATGGAGGCGCACAACACACCGTTTTCAATACATTTTGGAAATACCAAAATGTATCGTGATCTTCAACATACATTTTTGTGGAGAAATATACAGAGAGATATCACGGAGTTTATCTCAAGGTGTTTAACTTGTCAACGTGTTAAGGCGGAGCATCAAGTGCCAAAAGGTCCATTGCAACCACTTGAAATCCAGAATGGAAGTGGGAGCACATTACCATGGATTTTGTTACTGGTCTTCCCAAGGTTTCTCAAGGCATAGATGCGATTTGG
The DNA here is from genome assembly GCA_020205605.1 of Panax ginseng. Taxonomy (NCBI): domain Eukaryota; kingdom Viridiplantae; phylum Streptophyta; class Magnoliopsida; order Apiales; family Araliaceae; genus Panax; species Panax ginseng. Next base: position 27,471,892 of record CM035138.1, read on the forward strand.
GTCATTGTCGATAGACTAACCAAGTCTGCTCATTTATTACCTATACGAGAAACTTATTCACTTGAACGTCTTGCTCGTATATACATAAATGAGATTGTAAGACTGTATGGTATGCCAGTATCCATAGTTTCTGATCGAGACCCAAGATTCACTTCACGATTTTGGGTTAGTTTGCAAAAAGCTATGGGCATGGATTTACGATTCAGTTCGACATATCATCTTCAGACAGACGTGCATTCGGAGAGGACTATTCAAACTCTTGAAGATCTATTAAGACTTTGTGTCCTTGACTTCAAAGGAAGTTGGGACAAGTTCTTGCCATTGGTGGAATTCTCCTACAACAACAGTTATCAAGCAAGTATTGGCATGACTCCATTCGAGGCATTGTATGGACGCAAGTGTCGTTCTCTAGTATGCTGGGATGATGTTGGTGAAACAACGTTGTTGGGACCAGAATTGGTACGCATGACAATGAAAAAGATTCAAATGATCCGGCAACGAATAAACACCTAACAAGATCGACAAAAGAGTTATGATAATCTTCATCGAAGGGACGTGAAATTCAATGTTAGTGATCATGTGTTATTACGTACTGCACCATAGAAAGGAGTTACAAGATTTGGAAAAAGAGGAAAGTTCAATCCTCGATTCATTGGCCCATTCAAAATCCTCGATTGAGTAGGAACGGTGGCATATAGACTCGTTTTACCGCCAAGTATGTCTCGTGTTCATAACATTTTTTATATATCTATGTTATGTAAATATATGAAAGACTCGAACCACATTATTGAATTAGAACTAGACAAGATAACGAAAGATTTAACGTATGAAGAGGTACCTGTTAAAATCTTGGATAAGAAGGAACATATTCTACGCTCCAAGGTTATACCTCAAGTCAAAATTTTGTGGAGAAACCACGATGTAGAGGAAATGATCTGGGAGTTAGAATCTTAAATGAAATCAAGGTATCCTCACCTCTTCATCATATCATATACGTACACCAATTTCGAGGACGAAATTTCATGAAAGGGGAGGTTGTAAGACCCCAATTTTTATGAATAAAGATGAATTTTTCTCAAAATATATTTTTGAATATTATGGTGTGGATTTGTTATAATGTTATAGTTGTGGGTAATAATTACAAATTTTACAAAGTAAGACAGTTGTCATAAAATATTCAATTGGTCGGGGAATATTCGTTTTAACAGGGAATATTCGTACGATGATACAATCATTGGTGGACCCCATAATGGAATTATTGTCGGAGTTAGAAAATAACAAAAATATCTTTTAATAAAAATAACGGCGAAAGTTTTACCTTTAAATGTTGAAATACCAGGTGATAAAGTACAGTAATATGCGTGGTTGAATAGTAGCACACGATATTTGATTTTTACCTGAGAAATCACTCAATTGTACTCAATTATTGCTACAGTAATTGCTGCATAGTATATCACATTATTGATTCTATTATTGTCAGAATATCATCTGAACAATATTTTATATTATTAAATTAATAATTGAGATGACAAGCTATTCATTTTATTATTTGCATTATTGACAATGTCCAGAAAGTTATGTCGATGAAAGGAGTTTGGTCACCTAATTGCGCGCCAATAGGGAGAAATCCTTATCGGAAAGCCTCCTCTTTCCTGGGAATGATCTGGTTGTTAGTATTACAAGTTATATTATTGATGAATAAATATTGTTAAAAATATTGAGGGATTTTTTATAAAGTATTTGTGGTAAATTTTGCTTATTGTTTGGACCCCCACTTACCTATTTTTCAAAATTATCGATAGAAAGTTTTTCAATATATATATATATATATATATATATATATATATATATATATTAGAAGTGGTGGGGCCCATTTAGTAAATGAAATGGGATGGAATTCACGGGTGATGTGCCTGATGATGCAGACAAATAATATATATATATTATAATAAGTATTTTTATTATGAAAAATAAAATATATTATATTTTATTATGCATAGTGTTTGCATTAGACACGGCAACAGACTGGCCCAAAGCCCCTGGCCAGTAAACCAAATTACCGCCAAAACCCGGGCTTTGGGCCGCATTTTTTAAGCTCACAAAAACTCCTAAGCCATTTTGGCGCCTTGGCCATGAAATATGACAAGTGGTCGTGACTCTTTTTAAAAAAATAAATAAAATGTTACTACTTGTGGGTTGTGAGGCTGGAACACAAGACTTGTAAGTAAATAAATAAGAGTTCAAACCAACTGAACTACAACAACTATTCATATCGCTTTTAATTTTATTGGTAGAAATGTTAATTCCCTCAATATATCCTCTATATATCTTAGTATCTTTACTCACACTCACAAACAATTACAATTGCATGAACTTTCGAAATAGTTCTTCAATTTCAAAGTATAAAACTAATAATTATTACTAATAGTAATTAAAATGTTATTCTTGTAATTAAAACAAGAATAATTTTTGGGGAATATATATTGTGTAATTTTAAGAGATTTTTTTTTTTTTTGAATGAGATACTTTTTGTAAAATTAAAGGAGTATATTAATTATGGCTATAGTGAAGTAAAGGCAGGTTGACATATAAATGCTTTGTATCTCTTAATTAGAGCGTAGGTGTAAGACCCCAACTTTTATGAATAAAGAATAATTTTCTCGAATTATATTTTTGAATATTATGGTGTTGATTTGATATAATGTTATAGTTGTGGGTAATATTTATAAATTTTGCAAAGTAAGTAAGTGGTTATATAATATTCGATTGGGTAGGGAATATTCGTTTTTACAGGAATATTAAATGACGACGACACAATCATTGGTGGACCCCATTAACGGAAGTATTGTCGTAGTTAGAAAACGACAAAATTATCTTTCTATAAAAATAACTACGGAGGTGTTACCGTTAAAACCTGTTGAACTACCCGGTAGTAAAAAGTACAAGAATACGCGTGGTTGCATAAGTACTTACTACCAGATTGACTATTGATGCTTACGTGAGAAGTCACTCAGTTATACTCAATTATTGCTACGATGAGTTACTTTGCATCATATCTCTCATATTATTGATTAAATTATTGCTACAGTATCATCTGCATAATATGATATATTATTAAATCAATAATTGAGACGACAAAGTTATTCATATTACTATTTGCAATATTGACAATGTCTAAAAGTTACATCAAGGAGAGGTTTGGTCACCTAATAATGCTACCAATAAGGAGAAATCCTTATCTAAAGCCCCTCTTTCCGGAAACGACATTGGTTGTTAAATATTGTGAATTATAATATTAATGATGAATAAGTTCGTGTTGATTAAAGATGAATTTTATAGTTCCATTGTGTTGGACTTATTTGTGTTAGTATAATTGATGTCTGGAGGATATATTGTTTAATCGGGTATTTGGGACATTTTTCCTGTCGGAGTACTATTCACAAGTTACTATTCACGAGTTACTATTCACGAGTTACTATTCATGAGTTACTATTCATGAGTTATTATTCACGAGTTACTATTCACGAGTTACTATTCACGGGGTACTATTCACCCGTAAGATATATTTCTTTTCGGTCCAAATCATTTTTGGGTACAATATTATTCCATGAGGAGATGTGCTAATTTTTCAGACCGTTGGTTGAAGATATAATAGTAAGTCAATATGGACAGCTGGTGGAAAGTTATAATAGTAAATCAATATGGATCGCTGGTTTAAAGTTTTAATAGTAAATCAGTATGGACCGTTGTTTTAAGTTTTAATAGTAAACCAATATGGACCGTCCGTTTAAAAGTAAATCAATCTGGACCGTTCATGAATTAGTTACTATTCAGTCCATTTTCCTATAAATAGAAGCTCATTCCTTCATTATTTCTTACGAATTCACTGAAACTCTAGAGAGAAACGATAGAGAGAAAGAAGAAAAGTATTTTGTTACTTCACTTTTCCAATATCTAGTTTCTTCTAAGGTAGGGAATATTATTTGTTGTACCCGTAAGGGGTATTATTTCTTTTGGATTTATGAAGAGAACTTCTGTTATTCCATTACTTATTATTCTGTTGGAATAACCTGTATACGCGGGCTTCCCTATACTTGGTGAAATTCTTCTGTTATTCCATTACTTATTATTACATTGAATAACTCAGACACGCTGAGCTACCCTATACTTGGTGAAATTCTTCATTATTCCGGTCTTTTTTATTACATTGGAATATCTTGTCTGCATGCGTTTCTTATGGGACTGGTTCCAAAGATTTATTATTACGTTGGAATATCTTCGTGTTCACATGCGTTTTTACGCCTGGGACTGGTTCCGTAATTAATTATTACATTGGAATAACTTTTGCTGTGGTCTATCGCATGCATGGTGATTTCTTTTTTTATTCCATTCTTTATTATACTCAGTTGGTTAAAACTTTGACTTCTATACTCCATGAAATTAGTTGAATATCCTTGATATTTGCGCTTCATCTAGTATCTTTTCATGGAAATATTCTTCTGAGCATTCTTGAATTTTACTCTACAAAGCAGTATCATGTTGACAATTTGGACGTTATCAGTTCCTATATAACTTAATTCTTGAACTTGTTTTATTGAATTCCTATATCATTGTCATCATCTTCATGTTTATATTTTGTTAAAAGTCATATGTGGCCTGTAGTGCATAGATGGACTTGGTATGATTACGACTGAGGATTATTGATTGTAATCTTGACCGTAATGTTACAAATGATGTGGTAAAAGTCCTCATTGGCCCGTAGTGTATTGATGGATGATTGTTGGCATGATCATGACCATTAATGAATACACGAATGTCCTGGCCCGTAGTGCATGGATAATTTGTGGTCGTGATACTAAAGAATATCTTGTCAGAAGTGCGGGGGTGATTCGATGATGTGGATTATTTTTAAGCTGAGTCCCAGTGATAAAAGTGATGAAAAACCCTTTTAAATCATAGAAGATAGTAGATTTCATTCTCTACTTGACTCTTCTAATGGATTGCTTCTTCCGCTGCAGTTAAACTTAATATTTATTATATTTTATCAGTTTAACATTGTTGAAGGCTAACGATAAATTATTCTGCATTATCTTAGTCATAATATTTCTTACTGGGCTAGTTGAGCTCACCCTTTTGCTTTAATTGTTCTCTTCAGGAAATGAGAACGTAGCAGGGACTAGTCGGGGAACAGAATGATGGTCCTAGATGGTGCATTAGTAGTCCTCACTATTCTGTGAAATAGTGTGATAATAATTGTAATGAGGACTCCTTTTGAGTTTTTATACTCTCTAGTAGACAATATTTGTATTCAAACTCATAGGTTATGTGTTGTCGTATTGTACACGACGGTTGTATAATTAAGTTGTATTTGAATTCAGTACCTTGTATCTGGCGAACCAAGATGGGTGATGTATACCTGTTTTGGGATCGTCACAGTTGGTATCAAAGCTTAGGGATATGATCCCTGGCTAAGATGTGAGAATAGAACTAGGAGGGGAGAGACGGGGAATTCCTTCGCTAGTATGACATACCTAAGTTTTTTTTGGTATTTAATTGGTCGGTCAGAATATAGGGATAATATGTTACATGTCAATTAACCTTTTGTTTTGTGGCAGTATCTAAAAATGACATCTGAGAATGTTGAGAATAGCAATGGAGCACAGGCGACCGTTGATTCACCACATATCAATAATCAGGAAGGCGACAATCCTCATGCAAACAACAACACTGACCAAATGATGAATGAGCGAATGTTCAGAGGCTTTATGTAATTCATGCAACATCGGTGAGAGAGCGCTCTCATCCAAAATGTAGGTGGAAACACTGGAAACTCTCGGACGGTCACCGCTAAATAGTTCAAGGAGCTGGGACCACCGGAGTTTATTGGAGAGCCAAAACCACTTAAGGCGGAAGCATGGATAAAGCAGATCACCAAGATATTTGATGTCTTGGGATGCTCCGAGGAGCAAAAGGTTCCCTTTGTCGCCTTTTTATGTCATGAGGAGAGGCAGACATCTTGGTGGGAATCAGAAAGCGACTCAACTCGCTGTAATTGAAGATGTCTTGGGAGAAGTTCCAAGAACTATTCAACGACAAGTACTTTCCCGAAAGTATTTGTCACATAAAAGAGGTAGAATTCATCAAGTTGGAGCAAAATAATATGACCGTGTCACAAAGACTGAAGCCAAGTTTTTTGAGTTGTCCCGATTCACGGCCCCACTTGGTGAATAATGAAGAGAGAATGACGCGGATGTTTTTAAGAGGTTTGAAGTCGAGATACGTCAACATCTTATTTCTCATAAACTATGTTTGTATTTAGATGTTGTAAATAGGGCTCATTCTTTGGGAGCGCGATAACGAAAGTTAACGAACCAAAAGAGAAGCAATTGGCAAAATGATAATACCGGAGAGAGCGATCCATGAGCGGTGACAACAAGTGTGTAGGGAATCAAGCAGGCGTAAATGGTAACCACTTTTGGTGGTTATCGAGGCCAAAACAATAAGAATGGACATTTCAGAAGAGGAGATTCAACAATGATGGAAGGACGTCAAGACCAAAGACCCGTTGTTAAGGAAGGAGAACGACCACCTATCATATGCTTCAAATGCGGAGGGAGGGACGGATCACCCAAATCGCTGGCGATGCCGTCTAAAGCATGTTATAATTATGGAAGAGAAGGTCACTTAGCCCGATTTTGTCGTTCACAGAAGACAAGTTCACTAGGATGGAGGCACCAAAGGTCGTCCAGGAAAAAGTCAAAGCCGAGTGCAAGGAGAGCATTTGTTGTGACCTCCCAGAAAGCAAGGAACCCGAATGAGGTCATCACGGGTAAGCTTATCATAAACTCTAGCGAAGTCTATACTTTATTTGATATCGGTTCTACCCATTCTTTTATTTCTCCTACTTGCGCTAAACGATTAAATTTGACTCCGGAGAAATTAGACTTTGACTTATCTGTGGAAACTCCGTTGGGAGAAACCTTCATTACATCCACTGTTTATAAGTCTTGTTTGGTTCAGATCTGTAACCACACATTACCTGTCAATCTTATTTCTTTAAAAATACTTGTGTTTGACGTAATTTTAGGGATTGATTGGTTAAATACTCATCATGCAAAAATTGATTATATTCGTAAGGTTGTTAGTTTTCATATTCCTAATCAACCTATTATGCGAATTCAAGCGACCAAACCATTAAAATCAATCACGGTCATTTCAAGCCATAAAGTTATTCGTTTATTGAAAAACGGATGTCAAGTTTTCTTAGCTCATGTCACAGATTTAAACAAAAATACGTCAGTTTTGAACGATATTTCTATTGTTAATAAATTTCCTGACGTATTCCCTGAAGAACTTCCTGGCCTACCCCCAGAGCGTGAAATTAAATTTTGTATCGACCTTGAAACTGGTACAAAACCCATTTCCAAAGCCCCATATCGAATGGCTCCTATTGAACTTCAGGAGTTAAAGACCCAATTGCAGGAATTGTTAGACATTGGTTTCATTCGTCCTAGTACGACTTCTTCGGGTGCTCCTGTTCTATTCGTGAAGAAAAAAGATGGGAGTATGCGACTTTGTATTGATTATCGGGAGTTGAATCATGTCACCATAAAAAATAGGTACCCATTGCCATGTATTGATGACTTGTTTGACCAGTTGCAAGGAGCCAAATTCTTTTCAAAGATTGATCTTCATTCCGGATATCACCAATTGAAGATTAGAACCGATGACATTCCAAAGACGGCTTTCAGAACTCGGTACGGGCATTATGAATTCCTAGTCATGTCCTTTGGATTGACTAATGCTCCTGCTGCCTTCATGGATATGATGAACCGAGTATTCAAGGAATATTTGGATCACTTTGTGGTCATCTTTATTGATGACATCCTTATTTATTCCAAAAGTCGTGAAGATCATGAGAAACACTTGAGGCTGACACTCCAAAAGCTTCGTGAATACAAGCTTTATGCCAAGTTGATGAAATGCGAGTTCTGGATTGAGGAAGTAGCATTCCTTGGGCACGTGGTATCAAGTCATGGAATATCCATTGACCCAAAGAAAGATCGAAGCTATTCAAAGTCGGGAGCAACCTAAATCGATGAAGCAAAGCACGTAGCTTTTCGGCTTTAATTTGGTTATTATCGGAGATTCGTAGAAGGGTTTTCTTGAATCGCTACTCCACTAACTCAGCTGACTCGGAAAGATAGAAAGTTCGGTTGGAGCGAGGAATGTGAGAAGAGTTTTCAAGAACTCAAGAGGAGACTCATGCAAAGGGTTGGGATGTGTTCTCATGCAACATGGGAAAGTCATAGCCTATGCCTCAAGACAACTCAACGAATATGAGAGGAATTATCCTACTTATGATCTAGAGTTAGCAGTTGTTGTCTTCGCACTTAAAATTTGGAGGCATTACTTGTATGGGGAGAAAATGGAGATCTTTACGGATCATAAAAGCCTCAAATATTTCTTCACTCAAAAGGAACTCAACATGCGACAACGACGTTGGCTTGAACTGTTAAAAGATTATGATCATACCATCTTGAAAAGTTTAACGTGGTAGCCGACGATTAAGTAGAAGATCATATGCAAATCACGAAAGTCTTTGTATTGTCAACGCAAAAAGCCCATTTTGTGTGACTTGCAAAGGATGGAGATAGAATTAAAGACTCAGAGGACCCATGTGATGATGGCGAATATATGAATAGAACCAACTTTAATTGATAAAGTTAAAGCTGCTCAAGCTACTGACACAGAGTTGATGCGTATGAGGAAGAAAGTGCAAGAAGGTGCTACGCAAGGAAGCAAGAATCGATGAAGAAGGAATACTTCGAGTCAACTCAGACTTTTTGTGTTCCTAACGACCACGATTTAAAGTATAAAATCATGATGGAGGCATACAACACACCGCTTTTAATCCATCTCGGGAGTACCAAAATGTATCATGATCTAAGTCATACATTTTGGTGGAGCAATATGAAGAGAGAGATAACGCTGTTTATCTCAAGGTGTCTAACTTGTCAACGAGTTAAAGCGGAACATCAAGTACCAAAAGGTCCATTGTAACCACTTGAAATTCCAGAATGGAAGTGGGAGCACATTACCATGGATTTCGTTACCGGTCTTCCTAAGGTTTCTCAAGGCATAGATGCGATTTGAGTCATTGTTGATAGATTGACCAAGTCTGCTCATTTCTTACCGATACGAGAAACTTATACACTTGAACGTCTTGCTCATATATATATAAACGATATTGTAAGACTGCATGGTATGCCGGTATCCATAGTTTCTGATTGAGACCCAAGATTCACTTCACGATTTTGGGTTAGTTTGCAAAAAGCTATGGGCACAGACTTACGATTTAGCTCGGTATATCATCCTCAAACGGACGGACAGTCGGAGAGGACTATTCAAACTCTTGAAGATCTATTAAGACTCTGTGTCCTTGACTTCAAGGGAAGTTGGGAGAAGTTTTTACCATTGGTGGAGTTTTCCTACAACAACAGTTATCAAGCAAGTATTGGCATGGCTCCATTTGAGGCGTTGTATGGAAGAAAGTGTCGTTTTCCAGTATGCTGGGATGAGGTAGGTGAAGCAACGTTGTTGGGACAAGAGTTGATACGTATGACTACGAAAAAGATTCAAACAATCCGACAACGTATAAAAACCTCACAAGATCGACAAAAGAGTTATGCTGATCTTCATCGAAAGGACGTGGAATTCGATATAGGAGATCATGTGTTGTTACGTATTGCTCCATGGAAAGGAGTTACGAGATTTGGAAAGAGAGGGAAGCTCAATCCTCGATTCATCGGCCCATTTTAATCCTCGATCGAGTAGGACTGCGTGGTAGATAGGCTACTCGCCTTTACCGCCAAGTATGTCTCGTGTTCATAATGTTTTTCACATATCTATGTTACGTAAGTATGTGAAAGACCCGAACAATATTATTGAGTTAGAACCAGACAAGATAGAGGAAGATTTAACGTATGAAGAGTTACCTGTTAAAATCTTGGATAAGAAGGATCATGTTCTACGCTCCAAGGTTATACCTCAAGTCAAAGTTTTGTGGAGAAACCACGATGTGGAGGAAATGACTTGGGAGTTAGAATATGAGATAAATTCAAGGTATCCTCATCTCTTTGACATACCAGGTATGTACCCTAATTTCGAGGACGAAATTTCATAAGAAGGGGAGGTTGTAAGACCCCAACTTTTATGAATAAAGAATAATTTTCTCAAATTATATTTTTGAATATTATGGTGTTGATTTGATATAATGTTATAATTATGGGTAATATTTACAAATTTTGCAAAGTAAGCAAGTGGTTATATAATATTCGATTGGTCAGGGAATATTCATTTTTACGAGGAATATTAAATGACGACAAGACAATCATTAGTGGACCCCACAACGAAAGTATTGTCGTAGTTAGAAAACGATAAAATTATCTTTCTATAAAAATAACTACGGATGTGTTACACAGATTAAAACCGTTGAACTACCTAAAGAGTAAAAGTACAAAGAATACGCTGGGCGTGGTTGCATAGTAGACACAGTATTGATTATTGATGCTTACGTGAGAAGTCACTCGCTTATACTCAATTATTACTATTAAAGAGTTGTTGTATCATATCTCTCATATTATTGATTAAATTATTGCTATAAAGATTATCCGCATAATATGATATATTATTAAATCAATAATTGAGACTGAAGAAAGTTATTCATATTATTATTTGCAATATTAACAATGACTAGAAGTTCATCAAGGAGAGGTTTGGTCACCTAATCATGCGCCAATAAGGAGAAATCCTTATCGGAAAGCCCCCTCTTTCCTGGGAACGACCTGGTTGTTAAATATTGTGAATTATAATATTAATGATGAATAAGTTCGTGTTGATTAAAGATGAATTTTATATTTCCATTGTTTTGGACTTATTTGTGTTAGTATAATTGATGTCTGGAGGATATATTGTTCAATCGGGTATTCATGAGTTACTATTCATGAGTTACTATTCATGAGTTACTATTCACGAGTTACTATTCACGAGTTACTATTTATGAGTTACTATTCACGAGGTATTATTCACCCCTAAGATATATTTCTTTTTGGTCCAAATCATTTTTGGGTACAATATTATTCCATGAGGAGATGTGCTAATTTTTGAATAATTTGGTTGAAGATATAATAGTAAGTCAATATGGATCATTTGGTGGAAAGTTATAATAGTAAATCAATATGGATCATTTGGTTTAAAGTTTTAATAGTAATCAAGATGGATCGTTGCTTTTAAGTTTTAATAGTAAACCAATATGGACCGTCCGCTTAAAAGTAAATCAATCTGGACCGTTCATGAATTAATACTTATTCATCCATTTTCCTATAAATAGAAGCTCATTCCTTCATTATTTCTTATTTAATTCTTTGAAACTCTAGAGAGAGAAACGATAGAGAGAAAGAAGAAAAGTATTTTGTTACTTCACTTTTCCAATATTCAACTTCTTCTAAGGTAGAGAATATTATTTGTTCAAACCCGTAAAGGGTATTATTTCTTTTGTATTCATGAAGAGAACTTCATTATTCCATTACTTATTATTTCGTTGAATAACTCAGATACGCTGCTACCCTATACTTGGTGAAATTCTTACGTTATTCCATTACTTATTATTCTCGTTGAATAACTCAGATACGCTGGCTACCCTATACTTGGTGAAATTCTTCTGTTATTCCATTTATTATTATTCTGTTGGAATATCCACATCTCATGCGCTTTTACGGACACTGGTTCCGATCTTTATTATTCATTTGAATATCGTATGTCATGCGTTTTTATGGGACCGGTTCCATTATTTATTATTCTATTGGAATAACCTACCTGTGTGGTCTATCGCATGCATGGTGATTTTTTTTGTTATTCCATTCTTTATTATACTCAGTTGGTTAAAACTTTGACTTCTATACTCCATGAAATTAGTGGAATATCCTTGATATTTGCGCTTCATCCAGTATCTTTTCATGGAAATATTTTTCTGAGCATTCTTGAATTTTACTCTACAAAGCAGTATCATGTTGACAATATGGACGTTATCAGTTCCTAGATAAATTAATTCTAGAACTTGTTTTATTGAATTCTTATATCATTGTAATCATCCTCATGTTTAAAAGTCATCTGTGGCCTGTAGTGCATAAATGGACTTGGTATGATTACGACTAGGGATTATCTTGTAATCATGAATAGTAATGTTACAAATGATGTGGTAAAAGTCCTCATTGGCCCGTAGTGCATTGATGGACAGTTGTTGGTATGATCATGACCATTAATGAATACAAGAATGTCCTTGGCCCGTAGTGCATGGATAATTTGTGGTCGTGATACTAAAGAATATTCTTGGCCGTAGTGCAGGGGTGATTCGATGATGTGGATTATTTTTAAGCTGAGTCCCAGTGATAAAAGTGATGAAAAACCCTTTTAAATCATAGAAGATAGTAGATTTTATTATCTACTTTACTCTTCTAATGGATTGCTTGTTCCACTGCAGTTAAACTTGATATTTATTATATTTTATCAGTTTAACATTGTTGAAGGCTAACGATAAATTATTCTGCATTATCTTAGTCATAATATTTATTACTGGGCTAGTTGAGCTCACCCTTTTGCTTTCATTGTTCTCTTTAGGAAATGAGAACGTAGCAGGGACTAGTCGGGGAACAGAGTGATGGTCCCTAGATGGTGCATTAGTAGTCCTCACTATTTTGTGAAATAGTGTGATAATAATTATAATGAGGACTCCTTTTGAGTTTTTATACTCTCTAGTAGACAATATTTGTATTCAAACTCACAGGTTATGTGTTGTCGTATTGTACTACATTTTTTGTATAATTAAGTTGTATTTGAATTCAAAGACCTTGTATCTGGCGAATCAAGATGGGTGATGTATACCATTTTGGGGTCATCACAAGAGGTGAGTATTATTTAATGTGGACCAAAAAAATTCAAATGTTAATAGCCTACCTCGGCGACTAGAAAAAAAATCCTTAGAATTCAATTCCTCTTTTTTATTTATTTAAAATTAAATATATTATTTTTAATTACTAGAAGAGAAAACAATATATTATTAATATTTTGTACAAACTTAACTCAATAGTAATTAGAATTATTGTTTATTATTAATTATTTTATTATTTTTAATATTTATTATTATTACTATTTCTGGAGAGTTTGCAAAAAAAAAAATTAAAAGGAAGCTTAGAGGGTAAGCCGCCACTTGCCTCATGTTTCAAAATTTCACCAAAAACTTAAGCATTTTTGGCGGCCGTACGGATACTGTGTCTAGTTTGAATAGTGCATGTATAGTGTTTGCATAGTAAATCAGAATATAAATTCAGCCGAACGAAATTGCCTGTGACCCTTTTCCTGTGCAATCCGTGAATAAAATTTCTAAATAGTATCCGTCCATTCTCTTATAAATAGGATGCTTAGTTTAGAATTGAAAATCACATCAGAATCAGAGAATTCTTCTTCTATAATATTGAGCGTATTTTTTTCGAATTTTAGGAAGCTTTGAGTATAGAAAACAGTATAAGTTTTCTTCAAGAATATCCCCGCCCTACCAGTCAGAAGTACTCTCTTTTTAAGGTAAGAGATGTTATTTTTGTTCAATATTTGTAAGAAATAATATTTTCTTCCATACTATGTAGTATGTAAGTAATATTATTTCATTTCAGATTCTGAATTTTACACTCATTTTGTTAAGTTTTGGCTTATATACTCCTTTAAATTAGTAGAATATCCTTGAAATTTGCGCTTCATCTAGTATTTTTTCATGAAAATATTATTCTGAGCATTCTTGATAAATTTTAATCTTTTCATGCCTGGGTACTATTCATGAGGTATTATTCCCAAAGTACTATTCACGGTACTATTCACTCGGGTACTATTCACCCGGGGTACTATTCATGATAAAAATTAATTTTTTTTCGGTCCAAATTATTTTTGATACAATATTATTCTTGAATTTTACTCTACAAAGCAGTATCATGTTGACAATTTGGACATTATTGAATTCTGGATAAATTGAATTATAAATCATTAAAAATTTATCATTTGCTTTCATTTAATTGAATTCTTATATCATTGTCATCATCCTAATGCTTATATTGTGATAAAAGTCATATTTGGCCCGGAGTGCATATATAGATGGACTGTTGATTGATATGATTATGATCAGGGATTATTCGGTATAATCATGACCTGTAATGTTACGAATGATGTGGTAAATATCTTCATTGGCCCGTAGTGCATTGATGGACAGTTGTTGGCATGATTATGACCATTGGTGATAACACGATTATCTTTGGCCCGTAGTGCATGGATAATTCGTGGATGTGATACTAATGAATATTCTTGGCCCGTAGTGCATGGATAATTCAGTAATGTGAATTATTTATTAAGTTGAGTCTCAGCGATAAAATTGATGATAAACTTTTAAATCATAGAAGATAATAGATATTATGCTCTACTTGACTCTTTTAATTGATTGCTTGTTCCGCTGCAGTTTAAGTCTTCTAGTCCTCCAAAAGGTCTAAGAGCCCAAAGTCCAAAAAAGAGCCCCCTCCCAATTGAGTGGAAGGGGTATTTATAGGGTTTTCTGGAGAGTGGTCAAGTGCTAAGCACATGACCTCGGGAAAATTTCAGATTTACCTTTAGTCATAAGAGTAATGTCAAGATCGTTTTGCCCTTCTAGACACCAATCCAATCCCTCAATCGATTCCCAAAATGATTCGCCTCCACGTGTCTTCTGCCTCAGGACACGTGGAAGATTCTCTCAGGTTTTGCTTCTTTATTTTCGGCTCTTTCGTCTTTTCATTTAATCATAATGCGAACATTAATTTGTGCATTTAATTCAATTAGATCAAGTGAACCCTAATTTGCATTTGGGCCCACATTTCCCCCCTGCGTGAGAGTCGCGTCTTTGGAATGACGATCGTGCAAAATACTTTAACTCTGTGAATCCTGCTTCAAATTTCTGAAAAATCTGCGAAGCTCGATCTTGCAAATCCTGAAAACAGAAAATCATAGGAGAGGGACCCTATAGGAGCTCTCCCAATATATCTTTGAAAAATCTCTTTATCAAATCTTTCCAAATTTTACTCAACCATTGTTTCCTTAATTTTTTTGGAAACTAAATCACTGTAAATTAAATTAAATCTGAAAACTTCATATTACCAAGATCCTGATCAAATTGTTTTGGCATGGGGATAATAGGAAACCAGATATCCCGTAATGCGGTTATCTCTGCGTGTCAAAAAACATTCTAAATTCCATATTTGCAAGCATCATGGCATGATCTGATTGAAGCGTTGAGATAATTGGGTTGGAAATATTACCCATATGGAAAGACACAATTAAATTATGCCTTGACTACCTCCCATATTATAATAATATAGATATCTAAGACCAGACTATATACATATTAGTCTGATTAAGTTTTTCTTATTTATGGGTAAACCAACATACGATTTCAAGTACACTTTGTAGCGAGTCTCCGCGCATTCCCTCGCCGCCGGTAAAAAGTTCGTCCTCTTCGGTATTCCCGGTGCTTCACTCCTACTTGCAGGTATAAACATTTATTTGCACTGCCCGGTTAATTATCCGGCGATTTTTCTATTTTAGCGGTTTTTTGCAGATTTGATACCTTAGTTCTTATGCAATAATCGACCTTAAAATCCATGGGACTCTTAACGTATCGGTTGATAATAAGAATCTTTGGTGTAGAACAAAAGCCAAGGTAGAGAGCCTACAACACCAGTACACCCAAACCATCACCCATTATACTATTTATACTGATATATATATATACAGAAATAATCAACTAAGGAATCCCTTACTTTCTTAAAATGAGGGACTTTTTTTTTTTTTTTTTATTTTTTTTTTAAAACAACTAAAAAAAAATTTAATATTTTATGGAACTGAAATTTTTCCATAATACAATGTTTTGGGCGTGTTTTGAATACCTATACCAAAAAGTGGTGGTACATGTCTGCATCGTATATACACATGTTTTGTTATACGCACTCAAATCACACCCAAAACATCAGATATATAAAAAATTCAGTTCCATAAAATATTAAAACTTTTTTTTAGTTGTTTTAAAAAAAAAAAAAAAAAA
Source organism: Panax ginseng (assembly GCA_020205605.1). Classification (NCBI taxonomy): domain Eukaryota; kingdom Viridiplantae; phylum Streptophyta; class Magnoliopsida; order Apiales; family Araliaceae; genus Panax; species Panax ginseng. The sequence goes on from CM035138.1 coordinate 27,488,063, forward strand.
AAAAAAAAATCCCTCATTTTAAGAAAGTAAGAGATCCTTTACCTGATCCTGATCATATATATATATAAACATACATATGCCCCTGCAGTACACATGAGCCTGCTAGGATCACTTCACCCTGCAACAAACATCAACGTCTCAAATATATACAAAAGTATTTTGTCTATACTTCGAAAAAAATCTTTTGAAACTAATACTTTTGATGTAGATTTAGGCTTTTTTAATTAGTAAAATTGCTTTTGAATGAGCAAATACCCAAAATAAACCCAGGAAAATGACTACATCAATTATAAAGAGTTTTAGATCTCAGATTTTTGCAAAACTTAATCGGTGAATAATTTAATCTTACAAATAAACACTATTTTAATCGAAGTGATGATTTATGCACGATTTTATATGATGATTTATGCACGATTTGGGTTGTGGTTTAGAGAGAAGAACGAGATGAGACAGAGGGTCTGATGTTAGAAAGAGTGGTAAGTTATTAACTTACTTAATACTATCATTCTCATCATAGTTGGTTCTGGGTTTTGTAAGGTCCAGGACAAAAAAATTCAACTGTACTCATTTATACAAATTAAATAAAAAAATAAATAATTAATCAACTAATTAATTTTATTAAAATTATAAGAATTTACAAAAGATAAGTAAAAACACTTTGGGGCCTCGTTAAAAAAATTATTTGAGAAAAATCTAATGAGACAAAATCCCAAACGAAGGAAAAAGAGTACCCCGAATTGTTAACATTGCATTAAAAACGAATAACAAGAATCTCAGCCAAGTTTTCTGTTGAATTAAATAATAAATAAGAAAAAGTTAACAAAAATATATATTACAATTTACAAAATTTATATATCTAGATTCTATATGTATCTTTAAAAAAATTACATTCAAAGAAAGGCACTGGTCTAACTGGTGGATGATTTATTTTCCAACTTTGTTGGAGAAGAGGAGAATCATCGAAAAAAAATTGTTTGCATTGTGTTATGAACCGAAAGAGTCGAAGGATTTTTCCTTCTTTTTGTGGCTAAGAGTCTATTTTGATTCTCCATATTTATTGATTTGTTTTATATTATATTTTATAATTATTTTTTTATATTTTTATACATATATATACATAATTTTTTTAAAAAAATTGGGCCTTGGGCTCTGGACAGTCGCCCTGGTAGACCTGGCCCAGGGCCGACTCTGATTCTCACCTTATGAAACTCTTTCCTATAAAGTTATTTTCTTTTTCTTGTTCATTATCATATATACCTTTATTAACAAAATATATTAATAGAATACTATATGTACAGGTATATGTTATAGTATGATATTAATTAATATTTTTTTAATATTTATGAAATTTATATATTTTGCAATGAAATCATTTTGAAAAAAATGACACATTTTTTAATTTAATTTTTTTTCTTTTTCCTTTTTTTCCCAGGTGATTGTAATCTTTCTTTCTTTTTTCGAGTCATTTCACCTTAACAGGATCTTGGCTAGGATATAGAAAAGGATACCTTTTTTTTTTCACCGCAACAAGGAAGCATCTGTTCCGGGCCATTTTACCTTAACAGGATCTTGGCTCGAATATTCTCAAAGAAAAGTCAACACCGCAACGAGGAAGTATCAATTCCGGCCCATTTCACCTTAATAAGGATCTTAGCTCGGATATTCTCAAAGAAAAGATAACACCGCAATGAGGAATCATTTATTCCGGGCCATTTCACCTTAACAAGGATCTTGGCTCAGATATTCTCAAAGAAAAGGCAATAACGTAAGGAGAAAATATCTATTCCGGGCCATTTCACCTTTAATAAGGATCTTGGCTCGGATATTCTCAAAGAAAAGAGGCAACTCCGCAACAAGGAAGAATTTATTCTGTGCCATTTCACCTTAACAAGGATCTTGGCTCGGATATTTCGGTGAAGTAGCATTTATTCCAATCAGTTGATTCAACGAGCAAGGAGAAGTTAAATGTAAGAGGGGAGAGTTCCTTAGGTGGCTAATCCTTATGGGCCAACCCTTAGGGGGACCAACCTAGTGGCCTCCTCCTTCACATTTTTCCGTTCTTCCTCTACCCTATTTTTATTTGAATGTCTCCTAATGTTTGTGCTCTTTTTTTTGCTTCTTCTTTCAAGTGTCCGTGGTCTCTCTTTTCCGAGTCAAGTCTTCTTATTTAAGTTTCATACCTTCTCTCTTGTTATGGTAAACACTTAATTTCAAATGCTCATTCACTTTCTTTCTTTGTTTCCAGAATTCTCATGTTAAGTTTTTCTTGTTGCAAGCTAATTCCAGTGAACGTTCCATAGACCCGAAAACTACTAAGAAAGTTCTTTTCATCAGCAACTGGGGAAAAGCTCCCTTTTATGGGTCTTCTTACGTTTTCTGGGAGAAAGTGAAGAATTATGATTGTACAACCTTTCCTCATGAAAAAGCAGGCTTATTTCTATATGCTACGGCTTGCGAAAGCTTAGACAGTTTTTCCTATTCTGCTCTCATTCCCCGTATATGTATAGAAAAACTGGAGTACCCCTACAGTCCCATTCATTTCCTATCCGACTAATCCAATCGTCTTCAGGGTTGTAAAACCCCAATTTTCATAAATAAAGATTAATTTTCTCGAAATATCATTTTTAATATTATGGTGTGGTTTTGATATAATGTTATAGTTGTGGGTAATATTTATAAATTTTGCAAAGTATGCAAGTTGTTATAAAATATTCGATTGGTCGGGGAATATTCGTTTTAACAGAAAATATTCGGACGACGACACAATCATTGGTGGACCCCACAACTGAATTATTGTCGGAGTTAGAAAACGATAGAAATATCTTTTTATGAAAATAACGGCGGAAGTTTTATCGTTAAATGTTGAAATACCCAGTGATAAAAGTACAGTAATACGCGTGGTTGGATAGTAGCATACGGTATTGATTATTGATGCTTACATGAGAAGTCACTCAGTTGTATACAATTATTGCTACAGTAATTGCTGCAAAGTATCTCACGTTATTTGATTCAAGTATTGTTAATATTTTATAATATTAAATCAATAATTGAGATGATAAGTTATTCATATTATTATCTGTATAATTAACAATGTCTAGAAAGTTCTGTCGATGAGAGGTTTGGTCACCTAATTGCGCGCTAATAGGAAGAAATCCTTATCGGAAAGCCCATTTTTCCTGGGAACGATCTGGTTGTTAATATTTCGAGTTATAATAATATGAATAAATGTTGTTAAAAATATTGAGGGGATTTTTATAAAGTATTTGTTATAAATTTTGGCGTATTATTTGGGACCCCATTTACCCATTTTTCAAAATAATCGGTAGAAGATTATTCAGTATTTATATATATAATATTTGTGTGTGAGTGTGATGTGTGTGTGATAATGACTGGTGGGGCCCACAAGTGAAGAAAAAAAATGGGGGAAGAAGAAAATCTGAAGGAATTCACGGGTGGGAGTTTTTTTTTCTTATAACAGGTGTTTATATATATATATATATATATATTTATATTATAAAGTTTTGTTTTACTTGAATGTTATATTCTTAAATTTAAAAAAAAAAGACGTCTGTGAATTGCAGTATTTCAACCCGTGAATTTTCAAATGTTGCATCTGTGAAAAAATTCTTAACAGTGCCCCTTCCATTCTCCTATAAATAGGATGCTTAATTAGAATTGAAAATCACACCAGAATTAGAAAATTTCTTCTTCTATAATATTAAGCGTATTTTCTTTAGAGTTTAAGGAAGCTTTGAGCGTAGAAAACAGTTCAAGTTTTCTTCAAGAATATCCCCGCTATACCAGTCAGAATACTCTTCTTTTTAAGGTAAGGGATATTATTTTTGTTCAATACTCGTAAAAAATAATATTTTTTTCTATACTCTGTAGTATGTAAGTAATATTATTTCATTTCAGATTTTGAATTCTATACTCGTTTTGTTAAAGTTTTGGCTTCTATACTTCATGAAATTAGTAGAATATCCTTGATATATTTGCGCTTCATCCAGTATCTTTTTATGGAAATATTATTCTGAGCATTCTTGATAAGTTTTAACCTTTTTATGCTGCAGTACTATTCACGGGGTACTATTCCCAAATTACTATTCACAGGGTACTATTCACCCGAGGTACTATTCATGACAAAAATTAATTTCTTTTTGGTCCAAATCATTTTTGATACAATATTATTCTTGAATTTTACTCCACAAAGCAGTATCATGTTGACAATTTGGACATCATTAAATTCTAGATAAATTAAATTATAAATCCTTAAAAATTATCATTTGCTTTCTTTTAATTGAATTCTTATATCATTGTCATCATCCTTATGTTTATATTGTGATGAAAGTCATCTGTAGCTTACGTGCATAGATGGACTATTGATTGGTATGATTATGACCATAGATTATTCAAGATAATCATGACCGTAATGTTATAAATGATCTGGTAAAAGTCCTCATTGGCCCGTAGTGCATTGATGAACAGTTGTTGGCATGATCATGACTATTGATGAAAACACGAATATCCTTGGCCCGTAGTGCATGGATAATTCGTGGTCGTGATACTAATGAATATCCTTGGCCGTAGTGCAGGGATGATTCGATGATGTGGATTGTTTATTAAGCTGAGTCTCAGCGATAAAATTGATTATAAACTTATGGAAGATAGTAGATATTATGCTCTACTTGACTCTTCTAATGAATTACTTGTTCCGTTGTAGTTAAACTTGATGTTTATTATATTTTATCAGTTTAACATTGTTGAAGGCGAACGATAATTTATTCTGCATTATCTTAGTCATAATATTTTTTACTAGGTTAGTTGAGCTCACCCTTTTGCTTTCATTGTTCTCTTCAGGAAATGATAGTGTAGCCGGGACTAGTCGGGGAGCGGAGTGCTGGTCCAAGATGGTGGTTTTAGTATTCCTCATTATTTAGTGTGATAGTAAATGCAATGAGGATTGAATTTGAGTATGGATATTGTCTATGAGACAATATTCATGTAAAAACTCTCAGCTCATGTTGTATAATTAAGTTTGTATTTGTATTTAGTACCATGTTTTTGGAGACTCAAGATGGGTGATGTATACCTATTTTGGGGGCATCACAGTGGCAACATTAGACCGACGAAGTTCTCGCAAATTCTGATTATGTGGATATACTGGAGATGGTCGGCATTCTGCGTTGCATTCAGCTATGCATGGATCTTTGCATCCAACAAGACCATGGTGTCCTCTACATGCACATTCATCACGGCATGATGTTTATGTCATCTACTAGTAAGCATTTTCCCCCTGCGCGTGAGTCACGCCTTTGGTGAGATGATCGCGCAAAATATTTTAAGTGTTGAAGTCTTGATTCTAGTTTCTGAACACTTTGCGAGGCTTGATGTATTGCAAGCCTCGAAAACGAAAGTCCTAGGAGAGGGAACCTCTAGGGGATAAAACCTTAGGAGGGCGAGCTTTAAAGGAGTTCTCCTGCGATATCTTGGAAAATCTTTGATCTAATCCTTCTTACCCTCTCTTGAAATTTCTCTTTTCTTTAGAATCAAGAAGTCATTGAGAAGACCAATGCTGATGAAGAGGATGATGATGTTCCCATTGGGCTCTTTGTGAGTATCGCAAATGAGGCAGCGGGTATCGAGTCTTCTTCACCACATGATGATTGTGTCAGTCTTGATGCTAAGGATTCTTTGTGTGATGTAAGCTCGGATGGCCTGCTGTGTGGTGCAACGCTCTCTTTACGCCTTTCTACAACTTCTCCATATGACAGTTTTGAAGGTGCCGATGAGACTCCTACTTCTTTGAGGCGGAATCCTTCTGAAACTATTGCTGATGTTCATCCTCCTAAGGAGGATTCCGTCGAGTTGGTGATTGCTCGGGAGGGTATTGTGGATAACACCTGGGTGGGTTGAATGACCTTCCGTCTCCCGTGGCATCTCCTAACTCACCTTGGACATGTCTTCCTTCCATGTTAGGTTGTATCTCTTTATTTCCCGTCATCATGTTGTTGCACTTCATTCGGAAGTCACTTCTCGTCACCATGAGAACGACTTACTTTATGTTAAGCTTTAGGAGCTTCATGATGCCATGGATAAATTGAAGACTAAGCTTTTGGGAAATTGAGTTAGCTGCCCAAGACCTTGAAGTATTGATAGCCTCAAATACGAAGGCTCGGGCTACCGACCATTGTTGACTTGGAGGCTTTAACTATTCCCCTCTCTTCAGTTCGACATGTCATGGCCTTTAGATCATTAACTTTTGTAGTTTTTCCATTTCCTGTATCAGAAAATTCATTTACATATATTTCATTCATCAAATTGTAGTTTCTTTATTCCTATTGATTGCCTTTAATTTGAATAATTCCTTAAAACTCAATATTTAACATTGGATCTTAAGTTATTCAAATTAATACTCTAAGACAACCATGGGCCTCATAAAACAACAAACATAAATTTTGTTAAAGAAAAAACATGCTTTTTTTTCTTTTTGATTTCATGTAAACCAACACTTGAATCTATATATTTTTATCAAATATAAGTGAAAATTTGACAATTTATTGATAATCATGTGGCTTTTAACGAAAAGCATAACGTTTCAGATAATAAATCTTGCTTTTGACGGAGAAAGCATAACGTTCGCCACTTTTAGAGATAAAGTGTAACTTTCTTGCTTTTGTCGAAGAAAGCATAACGTTCACCACTTTTAGAGATAAAGTTTAACTTTCTTGCTTTTATCGAAGAAAACATAATGTTCACCACTTTTAGAGATAAAGTGTAACTTTTTTTCCGGGGTTGAGGGCTTATACTCAGGTGCCTCAATTACTTTTGAAGTTGAAAGTATAACTTACGAGGACTTATAGTCAAGTGCCTCAATTACTTTTGAAGTTAAAAGTATAACTTTTCATGCCAGATGACTTATAGTCAGGTGCCTCATTCACTTTTGATGATAAAATGTAACACTCAGGTGCCTCATCACTTGGGTCGTCTAATTTCTTGGCAAGTGCGGTCTACGAGGACTTAAAATCGGGTGCCTCGTCACTTGAGTCATCCAATTTCTTGGTAAGTGCAGTCTACGAGGACTTAAAATCGAGTGCCTCGTCACTTGGGTCGTCCAATTTTTTGGCAAGTGCAGTCTACGAGGACTTGAAATCGGGTGCCTCGTCACTTGGGTCGTCCAATTTCTTGGCAAGTGTATTTTTCGAGGACTTGGCCACCATTTAGAGTGGACCACCATTTTGGATGGATTTTTTTTTCTACAATTCTTGTGCCTCCTCCCTTGGTCATCCAATTACTTGGAAAATGATACTCCTGAAGACTTAAACCACCATTTTTTTGGTGGACTACCATGTTGGATGGATTTTTAATTTATCAATTTTTGTATCTATAGTTCAAAGTTCTTCCGATGGTAGAGCCATTGTTTGGGTTGTCCATCATCTTGACTTCCGGGACTGCACCATGGGTGATAGTGTTGCACGTTTCTTTTCCTCGTTAAATCTCTCCGACCGCCAACTTCTCATGGTATATCCTCTGGTATGTAATCGTAAATCCCCATAGTGGAGTGCCTCACGTATTGGTGGTATACATGTAAGTCCCATTTTCTTTTCATCTCTTCCGTTACAACTAACGGGGGTCTTGGAGGCTTCACCGCTCCATGCTTGACCCATTGTTCGTACATGCCCTTGAATGTCTTCTCACTACATGTGATAGCTTCCGCCTGGCATTCTGGTATACTTGTCCCCATGCTTTCCTCTATTTCACTTAAATTTCTCATTTTTCTCCCTCTTGCCCCCTTGTGGTTTTGACTGAGAATCCGACAAAGCCACAATTGTTGTCATCTTTCCCTTCCATGTAACCATCACATGGCTGGTGGGCAATGTCATGATTCCTCCCAAGTCTTGTGCAAAAGATGAGAGGGTCGCAAATAAATCATAAGCCTTGGTAATAAAGTGGGGCTTGAAGGCGTCTAAAGCACCATTGTTGCATATGCTAACCAAGTTCTTTTCTTCAATTGGCTCTACACACTTTTGTGCTTGGGCCCTGAACCTATCCATGTAATCTGACAACTCCTCGTTTGGCTTCTGCTTGAATCGCATGAGCTCTACGATGGTTACCTGTTTCTGCACATAGAAAAATTTCTTTAAAAATTGCAATTTTAGATCATCCCAATCATGGACTGATACCTTCTCCAAGTTATAGTACCAACTTAAGGCATTATCTGTCAAAGTCTTGTTGAATTCCCTCATCAACAAATTATGATTGTTCATTTCATCATGTCCTAACCATGGAGACATCGACTCCACGAACTTGGTAATGTGTTCACTAGCATTTCATTTCTCCCGATTGTATTTTGAAAATTGCGGGGGATACTAGATATAACATGCATGGTAAGGTTGTCTTCGAATATGTGTTGGGTAAGGTGGAGTAAAGTCTAACTCCGAAGGTCGGGATGTCAGCCTGTGAAGTTGATTGATCACATCGATCATATCATCCTTTGTCACATATTGGCTCGTGGTATGGACTCTCTATGGTGTTGTGATGTATGGCTGCATTGGCTGTGTGTATGGTACATAAATTAGCTGATGTACACTGGCATCATATAAAATTTGTATTGGTTGTGTTTGTGGGCTGGTTCGTTGAACGAGGTTTGGGATGGTTAGTATCTGCACTTGTGAAAATGTGGGGATAGTGGTCAGAATGATGTTCGTCTGAGGATTACTTGCTTCTAGTCTAGGTTGTGACACGTCACCACTATTCTAGGATTCCAAGTTGATAATTGGTACCGACTGATTCTCTATCAATGGAAGTACAGTTTGATGCTCTTTGTTATTGTTGTTGTCGTTGTTGTTGTCCTCCACCCCTGCTTGTTCTCCCTGTGAATTGTCCGGGAACATGGCCTTGAAGATGGGAATTTACATCAACTGCTGGTGAAAATTCCTCATTTCCTTTTGTTTTCTCTACATCTCCATCATTATAGCCATCATTATTCCTTGTCCTTCCCATGGTTCTTTCAATGCCTTGAGCATCTCCGGTTACCTGACAAAGATTAAATCCGCTTCTCCGCTTGTATCCTCGTCTCTCGCCTTCTCAAATGCGTATACATTCGGCATTCGTTTGTTGTTGATTGTCCATGTATGGTGATGTTGAACTTCCTTCCGAAGTGTCTTCAATAATAGGTTGATCGAGATCCAGATTTGCACCTTGGAAAGCTTGATGTACTTGCCTTAGAACTGGACCTGGTGAAGTCACTACTAGAAAAATAAGAATATGTGACGGAACTTTGTGACAATTTTTAAAAACAATCACAAAAGATAGTAATTTATGATGGACTTTTTAAGCAATCTCAAAATAATAATATATATGATGGCTCTTAGTGATGACTAATTTTGCCATCAATGTATTATAATTGTGATGACCATGCTAATCACACCAAATTTTTCACGCAAAATAATTTTCCTTTTTGTGACACACTAAGTCATCACTTATAGATATACTCTTTTTGTGATTGCATTTAAGCTATCACTAATATTTTAATGTAAGAAAAAATCAAAACAATATTTTATGACGACCATGACAATCATTAAAAAAATAGATTTTTGTAACGACTTTTATTTGTAATTACAAAAAGAAGGTATTTTGTGATGGAATTTTCAAATCATCACAAAACAATAAAATATATGATGGCTCTCAATGATGACTAATTTTACCATCATTATAGAGTATTTGTGATTGTCATTGCAATCACCAAATCATATGTGGAAGTAATTTTGTTTAATAAGTAACTCACATATGTTTTCTTTTATATTTTGTTTTAAAATTATAATCATGATCTGGACTTTGGTGTAGTGGTGATACTCGTTATTTAGTTTGCAAATGGGGGGAGGGTTCAAATCCTACAAGTATCATTTGATACAATTAATATAGTGAATTAACTTATCCGTAAATAGAGATTCGCGTTCTTACCTTTGATCCTTAAAGTTTTGTTTTTTGTGATGACTTTAACAATCACAATAGATTATGTGTTAATGTGATTGTATTAATCATCACAAAAGCACTAAGCGTTTGTGTGATTGCCAAAACCATCACGTAAAACTTTTCATGATGGGCGTATACAAGACGACAATTGTGATGCTTAAAGCCATCATGTAAACCTTTCGTGATGGTTTTTCTACTTTTTGTGATGGATTTTGGCCATCATAAATGACCATTTTTTTAGTAGTGAGTAATGCTCATTATCGGTGAAACTCTTCCTGTTGTTCTCCCACTTCGAGTTGTGGGCATACCCTTCACGAATTTACACCTCCCTAGCAGAGTCGCCAAGGAAATGTGGGCAAGAAAATCGTACCTTGTTAGGGTTAGGGTTTCGTGTCGACTGAGGAGGAGAGAAATCCACGAAAAGTACAGAATTGATTGATTGATTGAAGAGGGGAAAAAAACAGGTGAGCGATTACTCCAACGACATGTGGCAGAACTCTTAGAATCCAAGAACCTTGTTAGGGTAGCAAGGATTCACAGAGCCTTCTTGAGAGCTTCGAGTTGAGAGAGAATGTCCAAGTCTTCTAGTCCCCCAAAAGGTCTAAGAGTCCAAAGTCCAAAAGAGAGCCCCCTCCCAATTGAGTGGAAGGGGTATTTATAGGGTTTTCTAGAGAGTAATGCCCAGATCGTCCTACCCTTCTAGCCACCAATCCAATCTCTCAATCAATTCTCAAAATGATTCGCCTCCACGTGTCTTCTGCCTCGGGATACGTGGAAGATTCTCTCAGGTCTTGCTTCTTTATTTTCAGCTCTTCCGTCTTTTCATTTAATCATAATGTGAACCTTAATTTGTACATTTAATTCAATTAGGTCAAGTGAACCCTAATTTGCACTTGGGCCCACAATACATAAATTAGACTAAAAGACAATGTGCACCCCAAACTTTACACTCATGTTGACTTTTGCATCCCAAACCGAAAAAGGTGTCTAAGTACACCCCAAATTTCAATTAAACGTAATAAAAAACACACTTTTGTTAGTTAACCGATCAAAAGTGACCGGCTAAGGCTGTAATGTTTGAAACAGAGGGGTAAACTTGGTAGTTTACAATTATTTCATGCAATCCCCTGCTCTCTCTGTTAAATCCACTCTTACACTGAGTCAACTCACCCATACACCACCCACATCTCCCTTTCTCTCTACTTCGACTTCTCCACCTCCACCATCCTCTCCTCCGCCCTCCTCTTTCTCTCTCCTCACTCCGGCCCCTTCACCCTCGACGCCCACATATTTTGCCTTCTCTTATGAAAATGTTTCAATAATTACATCAGATTCACCATATAGTTTCTCCCATGATATTTAATTTTTATAAAACAAAAAAAATGATCTGTTAGAAAGGTAATATCAAGCTTCCATAGAATATAAAGTCCACATCAATAACTTATGAAGGGAGGAAAAGAGAATGAGGAGCAGACCTCACCGGCCAAAAACTCTAATAACAGTTGACTGTAAGGTACAAATTTTATTTCCCTTTGAATTGGCTTATAGATTATTATGTTAAAGATTCCAACTTTTTGATATTTGGATTAGATTATTATGTTTTCTCAAATGGGGTTCTTGATTAAGATACAAATTTTTATTTCCCTTAAATTTGGCTGAATTTTATGGTAAAGATTCCAACATTTTGATGTTTTTGAGTAGATTATTATGTTTTCTCATATGGGTTTTTCTTGATATTCTCTCCAACTTGAAGGATCCGGAATGACAAATCCCCACCTGGAAAATTGCCAACAAATACAGGTCATTCTCTCTCTAAATCTCTCTATTTGGTTGTTATGTGACTTAATTTATAAGTTGTTTTCGGAAATTAACAAATTTTAATTTTCAAAAATGATTTATAAACAAAGTCTGAGCTCCGAGCACGAAGAAAGAGAGAAAAACAAACTGCATTACAAACTATCCGATCATAATCCGATTCCCCACGGCTCCAACGGGCTAAATCGCGTATAAATTTCAAGGTTTCCCCTCCTAAAAAAAGAGGAAATGACAAAAAAAACTGTCGCTATATGGCGAACAGAGTATGCCCAATAAATAAGCCACGGGCTAAATTAAAGAACAGTACTTTTTCCAAACCCATTGTTCCATTCATCACCCACTTCAAATCACCAGAGATCTTGCCATCACCGTATTCGGTTTGTGAGAGGGAAGGAGAGGAGAGAAATAGAGAAGAGGGGAATGATATTGGTGAAGAGAAGACAATAATTAGGTAGAATGTGAATAAAAACTAAAACTCACTGTTTATTGAGAGGGAGAAGAATTGGGGGTTTGTTTAAGAGAGAGAAAATTGGTTATGGAGGAGAGAGAGAAAGGAAAGAGAATAGTCAATAGTGCTTAATGTTAATGTTGGAGAAGATAAAAAGGAAATTACTTAAATACCCTTCCGGATCCACTTTGGTGCTTCTTAGTCACTTCACTTTTGACCAAGTTAATTGACAAAAGTGTGATTTTTGTTACGTTTAATTGAAGTTTGGGGTGCATTTGCATAACCTTTTTTCGATTTAGGTAAAAAAAGTCAACACGAGTGTAAAATTTGGGGTGCAAATTGTCTTTTAGTCCATAAATTATCCATTTAAAATTTAATATGGATAAGAGATGAGACATAAAATGCCATAAAAAATTTGTATTTGTCAACTTGAGGATGAATCCATTATGGGAAGTTTGTTTTTTGTGTATGTGATGCTTGTTCGTGAGTTTATTTCTTTATGTTTTAATGAGATTTGATTCATTCTTAATATTGTACTTGAATTAGTATGAAATTATATATATATATATAGCATCTATTTGATATGGATCAAAAAGTGGCATATAACATCTATATCGTCAGTTTAATAAATGAAATGCTAGGATTTGATTTGGGAACACGACGTCCGCTAGTAATACTAGCGGACGTATGGACTGAAATAATTAGACACTTTTGCCCCCCACTTAGCCAATTAGAAATAACAGTAAGCAAAACGTTCGCTAGACTTACTAGCGGACGATAAGTTCCAAATCTAACACCAATTCCTCTATTCCTCTGCCTGTATTCCTCTCCCAAAAATTCAACCAAGCATAATAATCTCCACAAACAGGGGGCAACCATCGACTAACCAAAACAAGAATTCTAAATATGATCATGAATATATAATAAGCTCATGCCAGAAACATAGGACCCCTACCCAGAATCCAGCATGTCAATTTGAGATCTAATTTAGGAAACATCATATCTGAATGGAACCATCATCCAAAGCTAGAAGAATCCCATCATCAAGAAGGCAAACCCTAAAGGAGCCTTCCAAACCAGAGCCGACCTCCATCAAGAATCCCCCAAACAAGATCAAATCATCATACCTGAACACCAGAAATCCCCCAACTAGGCTAAGCAAAGAAAAAACCACAACCATCAAACCCTCGGACTCGGCAACAGATCGATCGAAAAGGAGTTGTTCGAAAGTTCTTTTCTTAGCTGCCAGAAAAGCCAAAAAAAGAAGAGATTAGAGGAGCAAGGTGAAAGAGAGGCATGATGAACTGGTGGGCCGAAATGGGAGAAGGAGGGAGCAGAAAGTTGGGAAGCCATATATAAGAGTTGAAAACAAAAGATAAAGGGACTACTGCCATCTCTAAACAAACCCAAAACAGCTCAATACCATCCAGATCAGATCCGTAAGAACGGGTGGGCCGCAAGAAGGATTGAGTAATCTGGGGCAAGGAAGAGCATGGACAGTAGGATTAATTTCTCTATGAACTGATTGATTTTTTTGACTAAATAGGGGCAAAATTGTCTAATTATTTCATTCCCTACGTTCGCTAGTATCCGCTAGTAATACTAGCGGACGCCGTGTTCCCAAATCAAATTCAAGCCTTTCATTTATTAAACTGAGGATATAGATGCTATATGCCACTTTTTGATCCATAACAAATAGATGTTATGGATCATTCCCCTATATATATACTAGTAATTGCATGTGCCTGAAGGCACGACGTAACGAAAAATTAGATTAAAATTTGAAAATTACTATATTACCTAAAGACTTTTTGCAACTTAAAATAACTTACAATCACACATAATAATTATCATAATTTACCACACTACCATAATAATTAATTTTCCTTTAAAAATAGATATTCAGAAAAATCTAAACTTGTCTACAAAACTTACAATCATCAATAACTATTATCATAATTCACCACACCACCACAATACACAATAATAATTATTGTTGTTATTATTATTGTTATTATTATTATTATTATTATATAATTGTTGTTGTTGTTGTTATTGTTATTATTATTATTATTATTATAATTATTACTATTAGTATTATTATTACTATATTATTATTATTATTATTGTTATTGTTATTATTATTATTATAATTATAATTATTATTATTTTTTGTTATTATTATTATTATTATTATTGTTGTTGTTCTTATTATTTTTATAATAAAAGTTATTATTATTATTGTTGTTGTTGTTGTTGTTGTTGTTATTACTATTACTATTATTATTATCATCATTATTATTATTAATATTATTATTGTTATTATAATTATAATTATTATTATTGTTATTATAATTATAATTATTGTTATTATAATTATAATAATAATAATAATAATAATTATTATTATTATTATTATTATTATTATTATTATTATTATTATTAGTAGTAGTAGTAGTAGTAGTAGTAGTAGTAGTAGTAGTAGTAGTAGTATAATAATTATTATTATTATATTATAATTATTACTCCCTCTGTCCCACGATAAAAGTCCTTATTACTATTTTGGGTAGTCCCATGTTAAATGTCCATTTTCATTTAATAACCAAATTTTTACACATATTTTCCCATATATTATACTCGTAACATTAAATATCTCATACTTTTCTTATTCTAATTCTCTCTCCATATTTAATTACATTATTATGTATAATTTTGTCATTTTATTCATCTTCTTAAAATGCGTGAAAAGTCCACTCGGACTTTTATCCTGGGACGGAGGGAGTATTATTTTAAATTAAAATTAGAATGAATCTGAACCGTACTTGTGCTTTCTCGCCCAAATCAATTAAAATGAATCTGAATCTTTATTATATAGATTACTATTACTATTATTATTATAATAATAATTATTATTACTATAATTATTATTATTATTACTATTATTAGTATTTGTGTGTGTGTGTGAAGAAGAGAGGAGATAGAAAGATTTTGTATGTGAACATGAGAGAGAGTATTATTATTATTATTACTATTATTATTATTAGTATTATTATTACTATTACTATTATTATGATTATTATTAGTACTATTATAATAATTATTATTAGTAGTAGTAGTACTATTATAATTATTATTAGTACTATTATTATTATTATTTATTTGTATGTGTGAAGAAGAGAGGAGAGAGAGATTTTGTGTGTGAACATGAGAGAGAGTAGGGTGTAAGGGTGAATTTGATTTGAGCGGAAAAAAATATGAGCCTTTAGATTAAGTTGGAAAAATTAAGTTAGAATGAATATGAACCGTCTTTGTGCTTTGTCAAATGAAAGATTCAAAATGGATTTTGTTTTATTATATAGATATAGATATATACGGTCCGGATCTTAAGCTCACCCTTTATTCAACTCTTGAAGCTCACCCCCTTTTTTGATGACGGACGGACAGACGACCCGGTTCGATTAATATACAATCGTCGTCTATACTTTTAGCGACAGACAATATATGGCGTCATTAAAAGTATGAGACGACAGTTATATACTTAAGCAACCGTCATCAGTCCATCGCTAAAGAGGGGTGAGCTTCAGTGAGTTGGATAAAAGGTGAACTTAAAATCCGGACTATATATATATATATATATATATATATATATATATATATATATATATAGAGAGAGAGAGAAGCGAGGATCGAGAACATAAGTCTTAAATAACATAATTCTTAAATAGCATAACTATTTAAAACGACGTCGTTTTGGTGTGGCTTAAAAGAGAGTGGTCCCACTTGTTTTTTTTTATTTACAAAAATGCCACTCACGGTCACTCCAAAACGACGTCTTTTTAAATAGTTATGCTATTTAAGGAATTATGTTATTTAAGACTTATGCTCTTGATCTTCTTATATATATATATATATATATATATATATATATATATATATTGTGTGACGCCCCCAAAATTAGGTATACATCACCCATCTTGGGTCGTCAGATATATGGTACAAAATTCAAATACAACTTACAAATACAAATATGGGTACAATAATCGACAAAAACATAACTGTGAGTTTGAATACAATTATTTTCTACTAGAGATTATACAAACCTGAAAAGGAGTCCTCATTACAATTATTAACACACTATTTCACGAGAATAGTGAGGACTACTAATCTTTATTCTACGGACCGTCACTCTAGTTCCTCGACTAGTCCTTGCTATGTTCTCATTTCACTGAAGAGAAACGGTGAAAGAAAAAGGTGAGCTCAACTAGCCCAAGAAGAAATATTATGACTAAGATAATGCGAGAATAAATTATCGTTAGCCTTCAACAACAGATGTTAAACCGATAAAATATAACAACATCAAGTTTAAGCTGCGGCGGATCAAGCAATCCATTAAAAGAGTCAGTAGAGAATAGAATCTACTATCTTTTATGATTTAAAAAGTTTTTCATCACTTTTATCATTTGAGACTCAAAATTTAATAAATAATCCACATCATCCCCGCACTACTACCGATGATATTTATTAGGTCACGACCACAAATTCCATACTTTCTGGGCGAGGATATTTGTGTATTCATCGATGGTCATGATCATGCAACAACTCGTCCATCAATGCACTTCTGTGCCAATGAGGACTTTTTACACATCATTTGTAACATTACGGGCCATGATTACACCGAATAATCCACGATCATAATCATACCAAGTCCATCCATGCTTTAGGGTGCCATGATGACTTTCAAAAAAAAATATAAACATGAGGATGATGACAATGATATAAGAATTCAATAAAAACAAGTTCAAGAATTAAGTTATTCAGAACTAATAACGTCCAAATTGTCAACATGACATCGCTTTGTAGAGTAAAATTCAAGATTTCTCGGAAGAATATTTTCATGAAAAATCTTTGGATGAAGCCATGAAATATCGAGGATATTCCACTAATTTCATGGAGTATATAAGTCAAAATTTTAACCAATTTGAGAATAATAAGGAATGGAATAACAATGTAAATCACCATGCATGCGAGATTGATAAAGAGATAATTCCAACAGAATAATAATAATGGAACCGGTGTCGTAAAAATCACTGCAAGCAGGATGTTCCAATGAATAATAAAGAATGAAATAATAAAAGGCGGAACCCAGTCAAGACGTAAAGCCTGATACATGATGTTCCAGCGGAATAATAAAACCGAGAATAATAAAAGCGGAACCGAGTCCCAGGCGTATATAGCCTGATACAAGATGTTCAGCGGAATAATAAAACGAGAATAATAGAAGAATGTCACCACGTATAGGTTATTAAGCGATATAGGTTATTCCAAGCGAATTATAAAGAAATGGAATAATGTAAGTTCTCTTCTTAAATACAAAAGAATAATATCACTTACAGTAAAAGCTGAATATAAAAGTAGTTAAGTAGGTAATACTTTTCTTCTCTCTCTATAGTCTCTCTCTATAGTTTCTCTCTACAGAGTTCGGTGAATTAAGTAAGAAAATAATGAAGGAATGAACTTCTATTTATAGAAAAATAGAATGCATAGTAACTAATCCATGAGCAGTCAGATTGATTTACTTTAATCGTGATTCCATAATTAAAGCAAAATTTTTAAATAAAATATAATATATTCTATTTATAATCTAATAAAACGAATAACTTTATAAAAGATTTTCTTATTCAAAACACTACGCAGGTATTTATCGCAAATACTATGCATAATAAAATATAATATATTCTAATTATTGTCTAATAAAACAGATAACTTTATAAATATTAATTCCCCACTTTTAGGGGAAAAAAGAAAGAGAGAGAGAGTTGGAAAAATAGAACAATTCTCATAACCATAATAATTCTCAATAGTGAGTATACTTGACTTTTGAAGTCAAGGTCTTTGTGAGAGTCCCCAAATATATGAGCGTTATTAGATTCTAGTCCAATGACTCGTAACTTATGAATATGACTCCACAGATCAGATTACACATATTTCAACATTTATGACTTTTGAGGTTTCCATTCAAGTGGTGAACTAAATAGTTTTCATATACTTCAATTCTTTTCTTTCACGTTATAAAATTATTATTAATTTTTAAAAATTAATTTAAGACATTTTAAAATTTAAAATTAATATATTTCATTTTAAATTTTACAATAAGTATTAGGTTTGATAGAATTTATAATATTTATTTTTGTATTGATTAAAATTAAATAAATAATATCAATTTTAAATTTTAAAATATTTTTAGTTGACATGTAGTTATTAGTGACTTAGTAATCATAATGCAATAATCAACCAATGAAATCATTGGATTTGATTTGAAAATTCTTTGCATTTCAAATTCTCAATCCTCTTAATAAATATTTTACTTAACTTGAGTATGAGAGTCATTCACTATTAATATGAAAAGAATCATATAAAAATATCAATTTTTCACTTGAATTTAACCAGTATTGTATCCAACTTTTGCTTCTTTTTATTTAATTTTCTACGAACTTATAGTCATGCTAGATTTTCTACAACCTCCCCCAATAACAACCTACCTACACTAATTAATTCCTCAACCACCACCCTAGCCATCCTCCTCTATAAATACCTACACTAATTCCTCAAAAAAAATATACAGTTATGAGTTTTTCCAAATCTCTCTCCATTTTTCTTGTCATTTCCGCTCCCTTCATGTACACCCATGCAGCCACTTTTGACATCCTGAACAATTGTCCCTTCACGGTATGGGCCGCAGCCGTGCCCGGCGGAGGCCGACAATTGAAGCATGGCCAAACCTGGACCATAAACGTCCCAGCAGGCACACAACTAGTCCGTATTTGGCCCCGAACCGACTGCAACTTCGACTTTACAGGCCGGGGTCGGTGCGCCACAGGTGACTGCAACGGACAACTCCAATGCCAAGGCTTTGGGCAACCCCCTAACGCCCTAGCCGAATACGCCCTAAACCAATTCAATTACCTTGATTTCTACGATATTTCTCTAGTGGATGGGTTTAATGTGCCTATCGAATTTAGCCCTAATTCGGGCGGGTGAACACGTGTCATTAGGTGCACAGCCGACATAAACGGTCAGTGTCCAGACGTGTTGAGGGCACCGGGCGGGTGCAACAACCCATGCACGGTGTTCAAGACGGATCAATATTGCTATAATTCGAGCAACTGTGGGCCCACTAATTTTTCAAAGTTTTTTAAGGTTAGGTGCCCCAACGCTTATAGTTTCCCTAGGGATGATCAAACCAGCACATTTACTTGCCCCGGAGGGACCAACTATAAGGTTGTATTTTGCCCGGTCGGAGATATTCCTTTAAGAGATAATAATTTAAATATTTGTGTCGGTCGTATGAAAATATGTCTGTCATATGAAAATGTTATATAACTAGTTATAGGGTTAAATACACTCCCGTTACATCAAGTACCATTATTCATAATTTTGTTCCCAAAAAATTTGAACTTGTAATTTACTTCATAAATGCCCTCAATTTTAGAATCCGACCAAAATTGCAAAAAACGGATAAAATTGAATAACCGAACATAATCGATTTTTTAACTGAATTATTTCGATTATTCGGTTATTTTATTCAATTCGGTTATAACCGTTTTAATAATATGATGTTCGGGTTTGAATATGGTTATTGAAATTGGGGTATTCGGTTTGACCTTGGGCATTGCGCCACTGACAGCGACCAAGAAATGGCTGAGTGGGGGAATAATTGTTACAATTATAATTGGGAGGACCAACCAGTGGTCCCTTGAGAGGACGTTTGTGACGCCCCCAAAATTAGGTATCATCATCCATCTTGAGTGCCCAGGATCGTGAGACGTAATTCAAATATAACTTAATAATCTGACTATGCAGTATGCAATACGATAAAACATAAACCGTGAGTTTGAATACAATTATTGTCTACTGAAGATTATACAAACTCAAAAGGAGTCCTCATTATAATTATTATCACACTTTATTTCACGAGAATAGTGAGGGACTACTAATGCACCATCTAGGACCATCACTCATTGGCCGATTAGTTAAAATTTACGTTCTCATTTCAAGAAAAAAGCGAGTGAAAGAAAGGGTGAAATTCAACTAGCCCAAGAAGAAATATTATTACTAAGATAATGCGAGAATAATTTATCGTTAGCCTTCAACAATGTTAAACCGATAAAATATAATAAATATCAAGTTTAAGCTGCATGGTAACAACAACGATCCATTAAAAAGAGTCAGTAGATAATGAAATCTACTATCTTTTATGATTTAAAAGGTTTTTCATCACTTTTATCATTTGGAACTAATTTTAATAAATAATCCACATCATCGAATCACCCCGCACTATGGCGAGGATATTTTTAGTATCGTGACCACAATTATCCACGCACTTTTCTGGCCAAGAGATATTTGTGTATTCATTAATAGTCATGATCATGCCAACAATTGTCCATCAATGCACTACTTTACGATGAGGACTTTTACCACATCATTTGTAACATTTTGGTCCAGAATAATCCTCGGTCATAAATCATACCAAGTCCATCTATACGCACTACAGGCCACATATGACTTTCAAAAATATAAACATGAGGATGATGACAATGATATAAGAATTCAATAAAACAAGTTCAAGAATTAATTTATCAGAGAACCAATAACGTCCAAATTGTCAACGTGATACTTCTTTATAGAGTAAAATTCAAGAATGCTTAGAAGAATATTTCCATGAAAAGAATCTTTGGATGAAGCCTTAAATATCAATGATATTCCACTAATTTCATGGAGTATATAAGTCAAAGTTTTAACCAACCGAGTATAATAAAGAATGGAATAACAAAAGAAATCACCGGGCATGCGATGGGCTTGATGGCGAGGTTATTCCAATGAGAATAATAAATAACGAAACCGGTCCGGCGTAAAGCGCATGAGCGTGAGGATATTCAATGAGAATAATAAAGGATGGA
Source organism: Panax ginseng (assembly GCA_020205605.1). Classification (NCBI taxonomy): domain Eukaryota; kingdom Viridiplantae; phylum Streptophyta; class Magnoliopsida; order Apiales; family Araliaceae; genus Panax; species Panax ginseng. The sequence continues at coordinate 27,509,255 of CM035138.1, forward strand.
ACCGGTCGGCCAGAACGCTTATGAGACAGGATATTCCGGCTGCAGAATAATAAAGGATGGAACCGAATTAAAGGCGTAAATGCATGACGAGGATATTAAAGCAGAATAATAAAGAAGCGGAATATTAGAAGAATGTCACCACGATGTATAGGGTAGCAGCGTATCTGAGTTATTCCACGAGAATAATAAATAATGGAATAACATAAGTTCTCTTCATTAAGACGAAAGAAAGAAATAACACCCATTACAGTAAAAGAAACTGAATATAAGAGTAGGGAAGTAGCAGAATACTTTTCTATAGGTTCTCTTATAATTCTCTCTACAGAGTTTCGGTGAATTCGTAAGAAATAATGAAGGAATGAGCTTTATTTATAGGAAAATGGAATGAATAGTAACTAATTGATGAGCGGTCCAGGATTGATTTATTATTAAGCGGACGATCCAGATTAGTTTACTATTAAAACTAAAACAACGGTCCATACTGATTTACTATTAAAATTTTAAACCAGCGATCCATATTGATTTACCATTAAAACTCTACCAGCGGTCCATATTGACTTACTATTATATCTTCAACCAACGGTCTAAAAAATTAGCACATCTCCTCATGTAATAATATTGTACCCAAATATCCAGAATGCACAATACTAGAGTGAATAATGGCGGGTGAATAGTAACTTCGTGAATAAGTAACTTCGTGAATAGTACTCAAAACGAAAAGTGTCACGAATACCCAATTGAACAATATATCCTCCGGACATCAATTATACTAACACAAATAAGTCCAAACACAATGGAACTATAAAATTCATCTTTAATCAACACGAACTTATTCATCATTAATATTATAATTCACAATATTTAACAAACCGTGTCGTTCCCAAGAAAGAGGGGCTTTCAGATAAGGATTTTTCTTTATTAGCGCCGCAATTAGGTGACCAAACCTCTCCTCGATGTAACTTCTAGACATTGTCGATATTGTAAATAATAATATGAATAACTTCTTGCCGTCTCAATTATTGATTTAATAATATATCATATAATGGATGATGATCGTAATAATAATTGAATCAATAATATAGGAGATATAATGCAACAATTCATCGTAGCAATAATTGAGTATAAGCGGTGACTTCTCACGTAAGCATCAATAATCAATACTGGTGTCTTTCTTATGCAACTACGGCGTATTCTTGTACTTTTTTACTAAGGGTAGTTCAAGCAGTTTTCTTGGTAACACCTCCGTAGATTATTTTCATAAAGTATTTTGTCATTTTCTCAATCCGACAATAATTCCGTTGTAGGTCCACCAATGATGATTGTCTTGGAAGTTTATACGAATATTCCGGTTAAAGCGAATATTCCCAGACCAATCGAATATTATATAACAACTTGCGTACTTTTGCAAAATTTATAAATAATACCCACAACTATAACATTATATCAAATCAATACCATAATATTCAAAAATATAATTGAAAAATTATTCTTTATTATAAAAGTTGGGGTCTTACAACCTCCCCTTCTTATGAAATTTTGTCCTCGAAATTAGGGTACATACCTGGTATGTCGAAGATATGAGGATACCTTGACTTCATCTCAGATTCTAACTCCCAAGTCATTTCCTCCACATCGTGGTTTCTTCACAAAACTTTGACTTGAGGTATAACCTTGGAGCGTAGAACACGATCTTTCTTATCCAAGATTTTAACATGTAACTCTTCATACGTTAAATCTTCCTCTATCTCGTCTGGTTCTAACTCAATAATGTGGTTTGGGTCTTTCACATATTTACGTAACATAGATATGTGAAAAACATTATGAACACGAGACATACTTGGCGGTAAGGCGAGTCTATAGGCCACAGTTCCCACTCGCTCAAGAATTAAAAATGGGCCAATGAACCGAGGATTTAGCTTTCTTCTCTTTCCAAATCTCGTAACTCATTTCCATGGAGCAACACGTAACAACACATGATCTCCAATATCGAATTCTACGTCCTTTCGATGAAGATCAACATAACTCTTTTGTCGATCTTGTGAAGTTTTTATACGTTGTCGGATCGTTTGAATCTTTTCTGTAGTCATACGTACCAACTCCGGTCCCAACAACATTGTTTCACCCACCTCATCCCAGCATACTGGAGAACGACACTTTCTCCCATACAACGCTTCGAATAGAACCATGCCAATACTTACTTGATAACTGTTGTTGTAGGAAAACTCCACCAATGGTAAAAACTTGTCCCAACGTCCCTTGAAATCAAGGACACAGAGTCTTAATAGATCTTCAAGAGTTTGAATAGTCCTCTCCATTGTCAAAAATAAAATCTTCGAGGATGATATCTTTGAAAGCTAAATCGTAAGTCTGTGCCCATAGCTTTTTGCAAACTAACCCAAAATCATGAAGTGAATCTTGGGTCTCGATCGAAACTATGGATACTGGCAAGCATACCATGAAGTCTTACAATCTCGTTTATATACATACTGAGCAAGACGTTCAAGTGTATAAGTTTCGATGTCGGTAAGAAATGAGCAGACTTGGTCAATCTATAGACAATGACCCAAATCGCATCTATGCCTTGAGAAACCTTAGGAAGGCCCAGAATTGAAATCCATGGTAATGTGCTCCCACTTCCATTCGGAATTTCAAGTGGTTGCAATGGACCTTTTGGTACTTGATGCTCGCCTTGACTCGTTGACAAGTTAAACACTTTGAGATAAACTCGCTATCTCTCTCTTCATATTGCTCCACCAAAATGTATGTTGAAGATCATGATACATTTTGGTACTCCCGATATGGATTGCAAGCGGTGTGTTGTGTGTCTCCATCATGATTTTATACTTTAAATCGGGATCGTTAGAACACAAAGTCCGGAGTTGACTCAAGTATTCCTTCTTCATCGATTCTTCTTTCGTAAGATATAGACCTTCTTGCACTTTCTTCCTCATACGCATCGCCTCCCGGTTCGTAGCTTGAAGCAACTTTAACTTTATCGATTAAAGTCGGTTCTACTCAGTATATTCGCCATCATCACATGGGTCCTGGAGTTTTTAACTCTATCTCCATCCTTTGCAAGTCACACAAAATGGGCTTTACGTTGACAATATCGCTTTTCGTACTTGCATATGATCTTCTACTCAATCGATCGTCGGCTACCACGTTCGTTTTTCCAGGATGGTATTGGATGGTATGATCATAATCTTTCAACAATTCAAGCCAACGTCATTGTCGCATGTTGAGTTCCTTTTGAGTGAAGAAATATTTGAGGCTTTTATAATCCGTAAAGATCTCCACTTTCTCCCCATAAAAGTAATGCCTCCAAATTTTAAGTGCGAAGACAACATCCGCTAACTCTAGATAATGAGTAGGATAATTCCTCTCATATTCTTTGAGTTGTCTTGAGGCATAGGCTATGACTTTCCCATGTTGCATGAGAACACATCCCAACCCTTTTTCCGAAGCATCACTGTAGATGACAAATCCCTCCGAGCCAGATGGTATTGTCAGAACAGGTGCTGAAATGAGTCTCTTCTTGAGTTCTTGAAAACTCTTATCACATTCTTCCCTCCAACTGAACTTTGTATTTTTTCGAGTCAGCTGAGCTAATAGAGTAGCGATTCGAGAAAATCCTTCCACGAATCTCTGATAATAACTAGCTAAACCGAGAAAGCTACGACTTGATCATCATCGATTTAGGTTGCTCGACTTTGAATAGCTTCAATCTTTAAAGGTCAACAGATATTCCATGACTTGATACTACGTGCCCAAGGAATGCTACTTCTCGCCGTAACTCGCATTTCTTCAACTTGGCATAAAGCTTGTATTCACGAAGCTTTTGGAGTGTCGACCTCAAGTGTTGCTTCATGATCTTCACGGCTTTTGGAATAAATAAGGATGTCATCAATAAAGACGACCACAAAGTGATCCAAATATTCCTTGAATACTCGATTCATCATATCCATGAAAGGCAAAGAAGAGCATTAGTTAATCCAAAGGACATGACTAGGAATTCATAATGCCGTCGCAGGAGTTAAAGCCGTCTTTGGAATGTCATCGGTTCTAATCTTCAATTGGTGATATCCGTAACGAAGATCAATCTTTGAAGAAAATTTGGCTCCTTGCAACTGGTTAAACAAGTCATCAATACGTGGCAATGGGTACCTATTTTTGATGGTGACATGATTCAACTCCAGATAATCAATACAAAGTCGCATACTCCCATCTTTCTTCTTCACGAATAGTAAGCAGGGAGCACCCCAAGGAGACGTCTTAGACGAATGAAACCAATGTCTAACAATTCCTACAATTGGGTCTTTAACTCCTGAAGTTCAATAGGAGCCATTCGATATGGGGCTTTGGAAATGGGTTTTGTACCACGTTCAAGGTCGATACAAAATTCAATTTCACGTTTTGGGGGTAGGCCATGAAGTTATTCAGGGAATACGTCAGGAAATTTATTAACAATAGAAATATCGTTCAAAACTGACGTTTTTTTGTTTAAATCTGTGACATGAGCTAAGAAAGCTTGACATCCATTTTTCAATAAACGAATAGCTTTATGGCTTGAAATGACCGTGATTGATTTTAATGGTTTGGTCTCTTGAATTCGCATAATAGGTTGATTAGGAATATGAAAACTAACAACCTTACGAAAACAATCAATTTTTGCATGATGAGTATTTAACCAATCAATCCCTAGAATTACGTTAAACGCAAGTATTTTTAAAGAAATAATATCGACGCGAGTAATAATGCGATTCTACCGATTTGAACCAAACAAGACTTATAAGCGATTGGATGTAATGAAGGTTTCTCCTAACTGAGTTTTCACGAGATAAGTCAAAGTCTAATTTCTCCGAGTCAAATTTAATCGTTGAGCGCAAGTAGGAGAAATAAAAGAATGGGTAGAACCCGGTATCAAATAAAGTATAGACTTATTTAGAGTTTATGATAAGCTTACCCGTGATGACCTCATTCGGGTTCGTTGCTTTTGGGAGGTCACAACAAACGCCTTCCTTCCTTGACTACTGGGCTTTGACTTTTACGGGACGACCTTTGGTGCCTCCATCCTATTGAACTTGTCTTGGTGAAAGCGACAAAATCGGGCTAAGTGACCTTCTCTTCCACAATTATAACATGCTTTGACCGGCATCGCATGCGGTGTGGGTGATGTGTCCCTCCCCTCCGCATTTGAAGCATATGATAGATGGTCGTTCTCCTTCCTTAACAACGGGTGCTGGTGCTGACGTCCTTCCATCATTGTTGAATCTCCTCTTCTTGAAATGTACATTCTTATTATTTTGGCCCTGATTATCACCGAAGTGGTTACCATTTTTGGCCTGTTGATTCCCTCCACGCTTGTTGTCACCGCTTTGATGACTGCTCTCATTGGTATTATCATTTTGTCGGCTGCTCTCTTTTCGTTGCGTTGACTCGTTATCGCGCTCCACTAACTGAGCCCTATTTACAACATCTGAATACAAACACAGTTTATGAGAAATAAGATGTTGACGTATCTCTGGCTTCAAACCTCTTAAAAACATCCGCGTCATTCTCTCTTCAGTATCCACCAAGTGGGACGTAAACCGGGACAACTCGGCAAACTTGGCTTCATACTGCGACACAATCATATTATTTTGCTCCAATTTGATGAATTCTACCTCTTTTATATGACGAATACTTTCAGGAAAGTACTTGTCGTTGAATAGTTCTTGGAACTTTTCCTAAGACATCTTCGGTCTGGTGATTGAGTACGCTTTCTCGATTCCCACCGATGTCTGCCTCTCCTCGCAACATAAAAGGGGGCAAAGGAACCTTTTGCTCTCTGAAGCATCCCAAGACATCAAATATCTTGGTGATCGCTTTATCCATGCTTCCGCCTTAAGTGGTTTGGCTCTCCAATAAACTCGGTGGTCCCAACTCCTGAAGCTGTCTAGCGGTGACTGGTCAGAGAGTTTCGGTGTTTCCACCTATATTTTGGACGAGAACCGCTCTCTTTCATTGCATAAATTGCATAAAGCCTCTGAACATTCCATCATTCATCATTTGGTCGGTGTTGTTGTTTTGCGTAAGGATTGTCGCATTCTCGATGCACATTATCCACGATTATTGATATGTGGTGAATCAACGATGCTTTGTGCTCCATTCTTTATTCTCAACATTCTCATATTTCATTTTCGACATCGCCACAAAACAAAAGGTTAATTAACATGTCACATATTATCCCTATATTCTGACCGACCAATTAAATACAAAAAAACTTAGGTAGGTCATACTAGCGAAGAAATTCCCCGTCTCTCCCCTCCTAGTTCTATTCTCACATCTTAGCTAGTGATCATATCCCTAAGCTTTAATACCAACTGTGACGCCCCCAAAATTAGGTATACATCACCCATCTTGAGTTGCCAGATACATGGTACAGAATTCAAATACAACTTAATAATACAACTATCGTGTACAATACGACAAAACATAAACTGTGAGTTTGAATACAATTATTGTCTACTAGAGATTATACAAACTCAAAAGGAGTACTCATTACAATTATTATCACACTATTTCACAGAATAGTGAGGACTACTAATGCACCATCTAGGACCATCACTTTGTTCCTTGACTAGTCTCAGCTACGTTCTCATTTCCTGAAGAGAATAGTGAAAGAAAGGGTGAGCTCAACTAGCCTAGTAAAAAATATTATGACTAAGATAATGCAGAATAATTTATCGTTAGCCTTCAACAATGTTAAACTGATAAAATATAATAAATATCAAATTTAACTGCAGCGGAACAAGCAATCCATTAAAAGAGTCAAGTAGAGAATGAAATCTACTATATTTTATGATTTAAAAGGTTTTTCATCACTTTTATCGCTGGGACTCAGCTTAATAAATAATCCACATCATCGAATCACCCCGCACTACTGACCGAGGATATTCTTTAGTATCATGACCACAATTATCCATGCACTACGGGCCAAGAATATTTGTGTATTCATTAATGGTCATGATCATGCCAACAACTGTCCATCAATGCACTACGGGCCAATGAGGACTTTTACCACATCATTTGTAATATTACGGTCCAAATAATCCCTGGTCATAATCATACCAAGTCCATCTATGCACTACAGGCCACATATGACTTTCAAAAATATAAACATGAGGATGATGACAATGATATAAAAATTCAATAAAACAAGTTCAAGAATTAATTTATCTAGGAACTAATAACGTCCAAATTGTCAACATGATATTGCTTTGTAGAGTAAAATTCAAGAATGCTTAGAAGAATATTTCCATGAAAAGATACTGGATGAAGCGCAAATATCAAGGATATTCCACTAATTTCATGGAGTATATAAGTCAAAGTTTTAACCAACTGAGTATAATAAAGAATGGAATAACAAAAGAAATCACCGGGCATGCGATAAGGCCTTGCAGGCGAGTTATTCCAATGAATAATAAATAAGCGGAACCAGTCCGCAGTAAAACGCATGCATGTGATATTCAATGAGAATAATAAAGGATGAAACCGAAGTAAAGGCGTAAACACACGCACGTGATATTCGGCGAATAATAAAGGATGGAACCAGTCGGCGTAAGCGCTTGCATGGATATTAAGCGAGAATAATAAAGGATGGAACCGTGTCCCGGCAGAACGCACGCAGACGAGGATATTCCGGCAGAATAATAAAGAACGGAATATTAGAAGAATGTCACCATGTATAGGGTAGCTCAGCGATATCTGAGTTATTCAACGAGAATAATAAATAATGGAATAACATAAGTTCTCTTCATTAAGACGAAAGAAAGAAATAACACCCTTACCAGTAAAAGCTGAATATAAGAGTAGGGAAGTAGCGAGAATACTTTTCTATAGGTTCTCTTATAATTCTCTCTCTAGAGTTTCAGTGAATTCGTAAGAAATAATGAAGGAATGAGCTTCTATTTATAGGAAAATGGAATGAATAGTAACTAATTGATGAACGGTCCAGATTGATTTATTATTAAACGGACGATCCAGATTGGTTTACTATTAAAACTAAAACAACGGTCCATACTGATTTACTATTAAAATTTTAAACCAGCGATCCATATTGATTTACTATTAAAACTCCACCAGCGGTCCATATTGACTTACTATTATATCTTCAACCAACGGTCTAAAAAATTAGCACATCTCCTCATGTAATAATATTGTACCCAAATATCCGAATGCACAATACTAGAGTGAATAGTAACTCGTGAATAGTAACTTGTGAATAGTAACTCGTGAATAGTACTCCAACACGAAAAGTGTCCCGAATACCCAATTGAACAATATATCCTCCAGACATCAATTATACTAACACAAATAAGTCCAACACAATGGAACTATAAAATTCATCTTTAATCAACACGAACTTATTCATCATTAAAATTATAATTCACAATATTTAACAACCGTGTCGTTCGGGAAAGGGGCTTTTCGATAAGGATTTTTCCTTATTCGACGCCGCAATTAGGTGACCAAACCTCTCCTCGATGTGAACTTCTAGACATTGTCAATATTGTAAATAATAATATGAATAACTTTGTCGTCTCAATTATTGATTTAATAATATATCATATAATGCAGATGATACTGTAATAATAATTGAATCAATAATATGAGAGATAGGATGCAACAATTACTGTAGCAATAATTGAGTGACTTCTCACGTAAGCATCAATAATCAATACCGGTGTCTTCTTTCTTTGTGCAACTACGGCGTATTCATTTACTTTTACTACCAGGTAGTTCAACAGTTTTAACGGTAACACCTCCGCCGTTATTTTCATAAAGTATTTTTGTTGTTTTCTCAATCCGACAATAATTCCGTTGTGGGGTCCACCAATGATTGTGCCATTTGTATGAATATTCCCTGTTAAAACGAATATTTCCTGACCAATCGAATATTATATAACAACTTGCGTACTTTGCAAAATTTATAAATATTACCCACAACTATAACATTATATCAAATCAATACCATAATATTCAAAAATATAATTCGAAAAAATTATTCTTTATTCATAAAAGTTGGGGTCTTACAACGTTGACCAAGAGTATCAAGTAGAGCGATTTGTATTAGAAGCGAATATCGGTTGGATGAGCAAACATCGAAAGATGGGGGGACTGATCTTGTGGCGGAGAGACAATTTCTTGTTGATGAGTTTTTCGTGCAGTTCATCGAAGGAGATTGGGGTATCGCGACCATTTACAGCATCAATGATGGATTGATAATTATCATTAAGGCCCTCAAGGACTTTCTCAATCAAGTCTAGTAAAAGGCTTACCAAGATAAGCAAGTTCATTGACATGTGTTTTAATAGACTGCATGTAGTCGAAAATTTATTGGGAGCCTTTAGTGGTGTGTTTGAGCTGGTATTTAATTTGCTTGATATGACTGCAAGAGGGTAGGGGTGTTCATCGTAAAAAACCCGGATAGAATCCGATAGTACCCAAAATACAAGATTACTATCTAGGTTGAAGCTGGTATCATAGAATAGAATAAAGGTTGATCTAGGGTTTTACCTTACTGTAGAGCCCCAATTTTAACAAAAACTCAGCCCAATTTTAAACCAAAACCGGCCCAAGAAAGAGCAGACCAAGACTTATTTTTTAGCCAAAATTCGGCCCAAGGTCAAGAAACTTTGACCCAATAATAAAAAATAAAAGACTTGAAAGTCTTTTTATAAGAAAAACTTACTTGAACTTTTATAAAATAACAAATGCGGGACTTGGCTATTAAGATCATGTGCCTTTTTAAAAGGAAAACTTCCTTAGACTTTTATAAAAAAACCAATGTGGGACTTGGTCACTTGGCTATAAAAATCTCACTTGGTAGTATTTTAAAAAGGAAAACTTCCTTAGACTTTTATAAAATAACCAATGTGGGACTTGACTATTAAGGTCCTACTTGTAGTTTTTTTATAGAAAAACTTCCTTAGACTTTTTATAAATAACCAATGTGGGACTTTAATACTTGACCTTCACTTGGTAGTCTTTTATTAATCAATGTAGACCACCAAGTATTAAGGTCTTCCTTAAATTGCAAACAACCATATTCTATCCAATTAAGTAAGACTTTTATTATAATTTCTTTTACTTTTACCAATTTAATCAATATAGAACTTGTAAACAACCAACTATTAATGTATTTAAGTTTATCTAATTTCTTTTACTTTTACTTTTACCAATCAATATAGAACTTGTAAACCACCAACTATTAATGTTTCCCTTAATACTATATTTATAAAAAAACTTTACTTGATACTTTTACCAATTTAATCAATATAGAACTTGTAAACAACCAACTATTAGTGTATTTAAGTTTATATAATTTCTTTTACTTTTACCAATTTAATCAATATAGAACTTGTAAACCACCAACTATTAATAGTTGATAGTCTTTTTATAAAGCAAAACTTCCTTAGACTTTCCAATGTGGGACTTGGCTATTAAGGTCTCCCTTGATAGTCAAAACATTAACATAAAAGTGGGACTTGATTATTAAGGTTTTTTTATAAAAAAACTTCCTTAGACTTTTAAAAGTGAACCAATGTGGGACTTGACAATTAAGGTTTCACTTTGAAGTCTTTTTATAAGAAAAACTTCCTTAGACTTTTACAAGTTAACCAATGTGGGACTTGGCTATATGTTATTCTCTTGTCTTACCAATATCCCACATTGTCTAATTTGTGTTCTCATGTCTTACTTCTATTCTATAAATAGGGGAGACTACCAATTCAAATTTCATTCAAGTCCCAAGTATTTTATTATGTATTTTCTTGTGTTAGTTCTATAGTTCTATTTTATAAATAGAGAAGATTTTAATCCAATTTTACAAAGCTAAGTGAAATATTTTTTTGAAAATGAATTGAACCGGTACAACCGGTTCGGTTCGGTACATACCGGACTTCTAAAATAGATAATCGGAACCGGTATTGAAAAATCGGTATATATCAGTTTTTTTGTATTGAACCGGACCGGTTCTTTTTTATATCGAACTGACCGGTTCGGTCTGGTTCAGAAAACCGGAAAACCGAAAAAATCGATCCAAATGAACAGCCCTAAAAGAGGGTCAAACATAGATATTGGCTAGAGTTTGTCATACTTCACGAGAGGTTTGAGATTGGGTGAAGAGAGGAACAAGGGAAGGTGAGAGAGTACAAATAAATGTCCCAAAGATAAGTTTGTCTTGATGAATCCATGTTTGGTATTTGGGATTGACTAAGGTGAAACCATAGGTGGTGATCTTGGCTGGGGGAGCGAGATGAGATCCATCAATAAATTTTTACAGGTCATAGCAAATGAGATCACTTCCATTTGGATTTTCCACGATAGATAATTGGTGGGAGTGAGTTTGATAGAGATATGAATGGTTATCACGGTGAGCAGTTTTGTGGGTTCTTGGGCATTAGGGATGATGATTTGAGTGTTTTCGTCGGTCGTGGAATAGGGAGAGATAATGGGCACGCTTGCGTGAGGCGGTCGTCGCCCGGATCGTTTATAATAGAGTTGTATGGTGGAACATGCTCGAATTATTTGCTTCGATTGAGCTTGGACTGATTTCGTCCTTCTTGTATGCCTTTAAATTTTTGGGAAAGCTCGTCAGGCTTGCAGAATTTTATGGCTTTTATTACTTCAATTGGGCTTGATTTATTGTTGATTTCGGACTGCCTTCTTTCTTGTATGCCCTTAAATTTTTTGGAAAAACTTGTTAAGGTTGCGGAATTTTATGGTTTTGATTCGAAGGAATGAAAAACTTGTTATAGGATTCTGTGGCTTTGATACCATAAATGTGATGTTCCCAAAATAAGTCCACACAACCCATTCTGAGTCGCCAAATACATGATACAGAATTTAAATACAACTTCAATTATACAATTGTCGTGCAAAATACGACAACACTTAGGCTGTGAGTTTTAATACAAATATTATCTTGTAGCCAATATCCAAACTTAAATAAAGTTCTCATTACAATTATTGATACACTATTTTACAAAATAGTGAAGACTACTATAATAACCGTCTTGAACCATCACTCCACACCCCGACTAGTCCCAGTTATATTCTCGTCTCCTGAGAAGAACATGGAACAAAAAAGGAAAAAGGGTGAGCTCAACTAGCCCAATAAGGAATATTATGACTAAGATAATGTAGAAAAAAATATCATTAGTCCTCAATAGGGAAAAATCTGATAAAATACAATAGACAACAAGTTTTAGATCAACAACTGCAGCGAAAACAACAATCCATTAGAAGAGTCAAGTAGAGCATGATGTCTAGTATCTTCCATGATTTAAAAGTCCATCATCAATATTTTATCCATGTAACATCAATCAATAATTATTTCCAATCAATGAATTATATATGCACTACGGGCCAAAGATAATCGTTTGTATCACCAATGGTCATGATCATGTCAAACACCTGTCCATCTTTGTACTACGGGCCAAAGATATCAATCAACAGTTTATCTTTGCACTACATGCCAAATATATTCATCAATCAACAATTCATCTTTGCACTACGGGCCAAAGATAACTTTCAACATAATTTAAGTCTGAGAATTATGATAATGACAATAAGAATGAATCAAGTGAGACCATAACATGGATTCAATTTCAAGAATAAGATTCATAAAAGATAACTTGGACAAGGAAAAGAAATTAAATTATGTTGTGAATAGTACCCATGAATAGTACCGTACGAATAGTGCCCATGAATAGTACCCAGACATGAAAAAAAATTCAAAATTTAAGATGAAATTTTAGACCAATATTCTAGTGAAATGATATTACATGAAGCGCAATCCTTAAGAAATTTCTAATCATTTCAAGAATTATAGAAGCAATACTTATCATAATAAGTTTAAATTTAGGAATACGAGATGAAATAATATTACTTACATGATATAGAGTATGAAAGAAAATAATATCCCTTACGAGTATGGAAGGAAATAATATCATTTACGAGTATTGAACGAAAATAACATTCTTTACAAAAAAAAATAATATCTTTTACCTTAATAGGAAAGTAGTTCTGACTAGAATAACATAGATTATGTTGAAGAAATCTTGCACTGCTATCAACACTCAAAATATCCTTATACTCACAAGAAATATGCTCAATATTATAGAGAGAGAATTTTGTGATTCTGGTGTGAGTTTCATTATTTAACTAAGCAGCCTATTTATAGGAAAGTGGTAGCACACTACTTCTGACAATTTTATATACGGATGATTTTTTTCTTGCAGCACACCTAACTTGAACAATAATTTCCAAGACCAACTTGCTCACCATCATTTATCACATGTTTTTAAAAAAAAATAATAGAATTCAAATTCAATTTGAAAACTAATTCAAATTCAATTTGATCATCTTCACTCCATTTAATTCACATGCCAAAAATATAATAATATTACCATTTAAATTACTATTATATTATCACATTATACTATGATAATGTAATATTATAATAATATATTTAAATAAATATATTATCGTAGAAAAATATAAAAAACTTTCGACAAAATGTCTCATTATAAAATTCCTCCATTTATATCAAAATTGCAGAAATATTTACTTACCATATTCATCAATTATTTACAATTCGTCAATATTTATTTCTAATTAATATTATAGATTCACAATACTGATAACCAGATCGTTTCCATGAAAGATGGGGCTTTCCGATAAGAATTTCTCCTTACTAGCGCGTAATTATATAACCTAACCCCTTTCCTCGACAGAACTTTCTAGACATTATTAATAATGTTATCCAATAATATTATTTCAAAAATATGAGTTACTGTGTCGTGACAATTATTGAATCAATAATGTAAAATACTATTCAATTATCACTGTAACAATTATTGCATCAATAATATGAAAGACTGTGCAATTTTACTGTATCAATTATTGAGTGACTTCTTACGTAAGAATCAATAATCAGAGATATTGTGCAATACCGTGTGCTACTGTGCAACCACGCATATTACTGTTCTTTTATCACCGAAAATTTCAGCGGTAAAAGTTTTGCCGTTATTTTTATAAAAAGGTTATTTCTGTCGCTTTCTATATCCAACAGTTATTCCTTTATGTGGTCCATCAATGATTGCGCCATCGTACGGATATTCCCTGACAAAAAGAATATTCCCAGACAAAACGAATATTTTATGACCACTTGATTACTTTGTAAAATTTGCACATATCACCCACAACTATAGCATTATATCAAATCAACACCTTATTATTCAAAATAATAATTAGAGAAATTAAATTTTATTCATAAAAAGTTGGGGTCTTACAATAAAGATATTTAAAGCCGAGAGAAAATGAAGAATTATGGTATACATTCTCATTAATATGAACAACATATAGGTTACAAGAGCAAAAGAAAAGAAAACAAATCAAATTAAGTAATTATCTAATAATCAAAAGACATAATTACAGAATATACAAATGAGTATGAAAGTCCCTTAATTTTCTCAATTAGATTTGATGTTAACTTTTTGTATCTTTATTTAAAACACTAGGTTTAAGTTGTAAAATAAAACTTTTAAAAAAATATACTACACTCATTTTGGGACAAAGAGAAAGTATTAACTCTCTCAAGCTAGAAAAAACAAATCTTTTCGATAAGTTTTAGTAATTAATTATCAAAAAGAGAAATTTCAATGGCACATGCTGCTAAGCGGTGATCGGGTTATATGATAACTACTATAATTTTTGTTTGCTAACAAAGCATTTAGGAGTATGGGTTTAACTAGCGTTTGATCCATTTAGAGCGATTGTATTTGATGTATATCAAGCAGTATATTTGGTGCGTTTAGTTTGGGTTCTAAACATTATATATATATATATATATATATATATATATATATATATATATGACAATGGTTTTTTGGACTATAGCGACGAGTTGCCCGTCGCCATAGCTATTCTGGGCTAAGGCGACGGGTGAACCGTCGCTATAGTCCAGAAAATCCGTCGTCATAGTCCAACTGTATAATACACAGGTATATATATACATATAGCCTATATATATATGAGTAAAATTAATTACATCTAAAATAAACTAATAAAATGCTTAAATATATTTGAAATATTTAGAACTATTAAATGCACCAAACACCAATAGAAGAATAATCATTATGTAACTAAAATTAAAATTTAACAAGATAAAGGAATGGACATTGTGACACCCCCAAATAGGTCCATATAACTCATTATGAGTCGCCAAATACATGGTACATAATTTAAATACAAACTTTATTTATATAATTATTAACTGTCGTGTAAAACACGACAAAACATAAGCTGCGAGTAATTTTAATACAAATATTGTCTCTTAGACAATATCCAAACTCAAATAAAGTTCTCATTATAATTATTATCACACTATTTTATAGCATAGTGAGGACTACTATAGCAACCATCTTGGACCATCACTCCATTCCCCGACTAGTCCCAACTATATTCTCATTTGCTAAAGATAGCAATGAAAGAAAAGGGTGAGCTCAACTAACCCAGTAAAGAATATTATGACTAAGATAATGTAAAACAAATTATCCCTAGTCCTCAATAGGGAAAATCTGATAGAATACAATAGAGAACAAGTTTTAGATCAACAACTGCAGCGAAAAAAATAATCCATTAGAAGAGTCAAGTAGAGTGTAAAGTTTACTATCTTCTATGATTTAAAAGTCCATTTTTCAATATTTTATCCTTATAAAAAAAGTAATAAATGATTTAAATCAACAAATTATCCATGCACTACGGGCCAAGGATATTCGTTTGTATCACCAGTGGTCATGATCATGTTAAACAATTGTCCATCTATGCACTACGGGCCAAAGAGGACTTTCACCACATCATTTGTCTGTAACATTACAGGTCTTGATTATACCAATACATAATTCCTGGTCATAATTGTAACGCTCCCAAAATAGGATCAATCCATCCAACCTATTTTGAGTCGCCAAATACATGGTACAGAAAATAACTACAACTTTATTATTACAATTGTCGTGCAAAATACAACAACACATATGTTGTGAGTTTTGATACAAATATATACCAACTGTGACTTTGGACACCAACTTGGATAGCACGTCACAATGGCACCTTAAATAAAGGTACAGTTAATAATTGTTTTAGAAATTAAAATCTTTGAAAAATGCTCAAGAAAACCTTCGTACATGGGAGGCCATGCGTCTAGGTTATGATAGATATCATATTCCCACAAAATTATCCTTGGTTGACCCAATAGACCCCAAAGAAAAATGAGAAGATTGCTATCATATTCTTTCTAATTGTGAGTCTTCTCTTAACATATCCACTGTCTCTAATTGAGAATTATACTTCAACCAAACACCAAGATTATATAGGTAGTGCTCGTAGATATACTCAACAAGTGGATGTGCACAACCCTGTCTTATGATAACACGAGGTTGTATGTCATTAGGCATCTTGTATGATAGTGGCAAAACACCCTTCCAACGTTGGGTTCGACTCACCCTATTTGATTCACCAAATATAACTACTAAATAATGTATAAAATATAACACACTTTTCTATACTATTTAGGGAGAACCTCCACAGCTAGAGATCACCGTTCTATTCCAATGTTACCCCCGCTCGACCCAGCTACACTCTTATTACCTGAAAGGAATTGTGAAGCAAAAGGGTGAGCACAACTAGCCCAGTAAAGAATATCATGACTAAAGATAATTAAATTATCAATAGCCTTCGTCAGTAATGAATCAGAGATTTAGAACATATGGTAGATGATAAAACTTTTCAACCATAGTTGCAGCGGAACAAGCAATCCATTAGAAGAGTTAAATAGACCATAAAGTCTATTATTTTCTCCATGTTAAAAGACCACCAACAATGTTTTAACCCTGTAACATTAATCAACAGTTCTGATCCACAATCATGTGAATAACTCATAATCATAATTGTGGTTCTAAATTCCTATTCGCATTCAGGATTTAAGATAATTTTTATCATTGTCTTATATCGAAACATCAAAGATCATGGTTATACCAAATCACAGTTCCTATTCATAATCATACTAATAAATTTATCTTTGCACTACGGGCCAAAGATATTCATCAACAGTTCATCTTTGCACTACTGGTCAAAGATATTCAACAACGGGTCATCTTTGCACTACATGCCAAAGATATTCAACAACAGATCATCTTTGCACTACATGCCAAAAATATTCAACAACAGATCATCTTTGCACTACAGGCCAAAGATATTAATATCTCAAAGAAATATATAATCATTTCAGAATTTATATAAATAATAATTATAACCATGTTGATCAATTCACCTTTGCACTAAAGCTAAAGATATTCAATTATAAATTCAATGGTCATGATCATACCAACCAACAATTCAACTTTGCACTACTGGCCAAAGAGAACCCATAGTCACGATCATACTAATAATCTACCCATCTTTATACTCAAGTCAAAGAAAAATTTCATCACCGGGATTATAAAAATGTTATATATGATAATAAAAATAATATGATCAACAACTGCATTTAATTTTAAGAGTAAGATTCATAAATCAACGATAATTTGGTCAGAAAAAGAAACCAATTTTGTCGTGAATAGTACCCATGAATAGTAACTCATGAATAATAACTCGTGAATAGTACTCCGTATTCGTACATAGTACCGTATACGTAAATAATGTCATATACGTAAATAGTGTCATATACATAAATAGTGTCGTATACGTGAATAGTGCAGTATACATGAATAGTAACCCCGACACAAAAAGGTAGAAATTCCACAATAAAATCTATACCAATATTTCGGTATAATGGTATTAAAAGAATAACATCATTATGAAGAAAATAACATCCCTTACTGTAAGACCCCAACTTTTATGAATAAAGATTAATTTTCTCGAATTATATTTTTGAATATTATGGTGTTGATTTGATATAATGTTATAGTTGTGGGTAATATTTATAAATTTTGCAAAAGTACATGAAGTTGTTATATAATATTCGATTGGTGGGGAATATTCATTTTAACGAGGAATATTAAAGACAACAAGACAATCATTGGTGGACTCCACAATCGAAATTATTGTCGGATTGAGAAAGCGACCAAAATACCTTATGAAAATAACTTAGAGAGGTGTTACCGTTAAAGCTGTTGAGCTACCCGGTAGTAAAAGTACAAGATGTCTGGCGTAGTTATACGAAGAAGCACAAGATTGATTATTGATGCTTACGTGAGAAGTCACTCGGTTATACTCAATTATTACTACGATAATTCTTTGCATCATATCTCTCATATTATTGATTTAATTATTGTTACAAATATCATCCGCATTATATGATATATTATTAAATCAATAATTGAGAACTAAAGTTATTCATATTATTATTTGCAATATTGACAATGTCTAGAAGTTTTGTCGAGGAGAGGTTTGGTCACCTAATTGCGTCATCAATAAGGAAAAATCCTTATCGGAAAGCCCCTCTTTCCAGGAGCGACTCGTTGTTAAATATTGTGAATTATAATATTAATGATGAATAAGTTCGTGTTGATTAAAGATGAATTTTATAGTTCCATTGTGTTGGACTTATTTGTGTTAGTATAATTGATGTCTGGAAGATATATTATTCAATTGGGTATTCGGGACACTTTTCGTGTCGGAGTTACTATTCACGAGTTACTATTCACGAGTTACTATTCACGGGGTACTATTCACCCGTAAGATATATTTCTTTTCGGTCCAAATCATTTTTGGGTACACTATTATTCCATGAGGAGATGTCTTTAATTTTCGAATAGTTGGTTGAAGATATAATAGTAAATCAATATGGACCACTGGTGGAAGTTATAATAGTAAATCAATATGGATCGCTGGTTTAAAGTTTTAATAGTAAATCAGTATGGACCGTTGTTTTAAGTTTTAATAGTCAACCAATCTGGATCGTCCGTTTAAAGTAAATCAATCTGGACCGTTCATAAGTTAGTTACTATGCAGTCCATTCTTCTATAAATAGAATGTGATGCCCCCAAAATTAGGTATACATTACCCATCTTGAGTCCCCAGATACATGGTACAGAATTCAAATACAACTTAATAATACAACTGTCGTGTACAAAACGACAAAACATAAATTGTGAGTTTGAATACAAATATTGTCTACTAGAGATTATACAAACTCAAAAGGAGATCTCATTACAATTATTATCACACTATTTCACAGAATAGTGAGGACTACTAATGCACCATCTAGGACCATCACTCTTCCCGACTAGTCCCACTACGTTCTCATTTCACAAGAGAAGCGGTGAAAGAAAGGGTGAGCTCAACTAGCCCAAATAAAAAATATTATGACTAAGATAATGCGAGTAATAATTTATCGTTAGCCTTCAACAATGTTAAACTGATAAAATATAATAAATATCAAGTTTAACTACAGCGGAACAAGCAATCCATTAAAAGAGTCAAGTAGAGAATGAAATCTACTATCTTTTATGATTTAAAAGGTTTTTCATCACTTTTATCGCTAGGACTCGACAATAAATAATCCACATCATCGAATCACCCCTCGCACTACTACCAAGGATATTCTTTAGTATCCGCACCACAATTATCTATACACTACGGGCCAAGAATATTTGTGTATTCATTAATAGTCATGATCATGCCAACAATCGTCCATCAATGCACTACGGCCAATGAGGACTTTTACCACATCATTTGTAATATTACGGTCAGAATAATCCTGGTCATAATCATACCAAGTCCATCTATGCACCATCTGAGCCATGGATGACTTTCAAAAATATAAACATGAGGATGATGACAATGATATAAGAATTCAATAAAACAAGTTCAAGAATTAATTTATCTAGGAACTAATAACGCCCAAATTGTCAACATGATATTGCTTTTGACAAAGAAAATTCAAGGATGCTTGAAGAATATTTCCATGAAAAGATCTTTGGATGAAGCGCAAATATCAAGGATATTCCACTAATTTCATGGAGTATATAAGTCAAAGTTTTAACCAACTAAGTATAATAAAGAATGGAATAACAAAAGAAATCACCAAGCATACGATAGACCGCACATGCAGGTTATTCCAACAGAATAATAAATAACGAAACCAGGTCTGGCGTAAAACGCACAAACAGGATATTCTAACAGAATAATAAAGGATGGAACCAGTCCCACAGAAGCGCTTACGGATAGGATATTCAGCGAATAATAAAGGATGGAACCAGTCCGGTAGTAAATGCCTGTACAGGATATTAAGCGTAATAATAAATAATGGAACCGGTCGGCGTAAAAGAATGCAGACGGATATTCCGGCAGAATAATACTGAGCGGAATATTAGAAGAATGTCACCATGTATAGGGTAGCAGCGTGATCTGAGTTATTCAAATGAATAATAAATAATGGAATAACATAAGTTCTCTTCATTAAGACGAAAGAAAGAAATAACACCCTTTACCGTAAAAGAAACTGAATATAAGAGTAGGGAAGTAGCAGAATACTTTTCTATAGGTTCTCTTATAATTCTCTCTCTAGAGTTTTAGTGAATTCGTAAGAAATAATGAAGGAATGAGCTTCTATTTATAGAAAAATGGAATGAATAGTAACTAATTCATGAACGGTCCAGATTGATTTACTATTAAACGGACGATCCAGATTGGTTTACTATTAAAACTAAAACAACGGTCCATACTGATTTACTATTAAAACTTTAAACCAGCGATCCATATTGATTTACTATTAAAACTCCACTAGCGGTCCATATTGACTTACTATTATATCTTCAACCAACGGTCTGAAAAATTAGCACATCTCCTCATGGAATAATATTATACCCAAATACCCGAATGCACAATACTAGAGTGAATAGTAACTGGGTGAATAGTAACTCGTGAATAGTAACTCATGAATAGTAACTCATGAATAGTAACTCATGAATAGTAACTCGTGAATAGTAACTCATAAATAGTAACTCATGAATAGTAACTCGTGAATAGTATTCTGACACGAAAAGTGTCCCGAATACCCAATTGAACAATATATCCTCCAGACATCAATTATACTAACACAAATAAGTTCAACACAATGGAACTATAAAATTCATCTTTAATTAACACGAACTTATTCATCATTAATATTATAATTCACAATATTTAACAACCAGGTCGTTCCCAGGAAAGAGAGGGCTTTTCGATAAGGATTTCTCCTTATTGGTAGCGCAATTAGGTGACCAAACCTCTCCTCGATGTAACTTCTAGACATTGTCAATATTGCAAATAATAATATGAATAACTTTGTAAATCTCAATTATTGATTTAATAATATATCATATAATATAGATGATAATCGTAATAATAATTGAATCGATAAATACGCGAGATATGATGCAGAATTATCGTAGTAATAATTGAGTATAAGCGAGTGACTTCTCACGTAAGCATCAATAATCAATCTGGTATGCTTACAAATGTAACTACGCCAGACATCTTGTATTTTTTACTACTAGGGTAGTTCAACAGCTTTTAACAATAACACCTCGTAGTTATTTTCATAAAGTATTTTTGTCATTTTCTCAATCCGACAATAATTCCATTATGGGGTCCACCAATGATTGTGCCGTTTGTATGAATATTCCCTGTTCAAACGAATATTCCCCGACCAATCGAATATTATATAACAACTTTCATACTTTGCAAAATTTATAAATATTACCCACAACTATAACATTATATCAAATCAATACCATAATATTCAAAAATATAATTCGAAAAAATTATTCTTTATTCATAAAAGTTGGGGTCTTACAACGTTGACCAAGTGTATCGTGTAAAGCGATTAGTATTAGAAGCGAACATCGGTTGGATGAGCAAACACCGGAAGATGGGGGAACTGATCTTGTGGCGGAGAGACAATTTCTTGTTGATGAGTTTTTCGTGCAGTTCATCGAAGGAGATTGGGGTATCGCGACCATTTACAGCATCAATGATGGATTGATAATTATGATTAAGGCCCTCAAGGACTTTTTTTCAATCAAGTCTAGTTAAAAGGCTTACCAAGATAAGCAAGTTCATTGACATGTGTTTTAATAGACTGCATGTAGTCGAAAATTTATTGGGAGCCTTTGGTGGTGTGTTTGAGCTGGTATTTAATTTGCTTGATATGACTGCAAGAGGGTAGGGGTGTTCATCGGTAAAAAACCGGACCGAATACCGATAGTACCCAAAATACAGTACTAATACCGGTTGAACCGATATACAGAACCGAATAGAATGCCGATTCGGTACCGGGTTTTACCTTACTAGAACCGGCCCCAATTTTAACAAAAACTCAGCCCAATTTTAAACCAAAACCGGCCCAAGAAAGAGCAGACCAAGACTTATTTTTTAGCCAAAATTCGGCCCAAGGTCAAGAAACTTTGACCCAATAATAAAAAATAAAAGACTTGAAAGTCTTTTTCTAAGAAAAACTTACTTGAACTTTTATAAAATAACAAATGTGGGACTTGGCTATTAAGGTCATGTGCCTTTTTAGAAGGAAAACTTCATTAGACTTTTATAAAAAAACCAATGTGGGACTTGGTCACTTGGCTATAAAAATCTCACTCGGTAGTATTTTAAAAAGGAAAACTTCCTTAGACTTTTATAAAATAACCAATGTGGGACTTGACTATTAAGGCCTTACTTGTAGTTTTTTTATAAGAAAACTTCCTTAGACATTTTATAAATAACCAATGTGGGACTTTAATACTTGACCTTCACTTGGTAGTCTTTTATTAATCAATGTAGACCACCAAGTATTAAGGTCTTCCTTAAATTGCAAACAACCATATTCTATCCAATTAAGTAAGACTTTTATTCTAATTTCTTTTACTTTTACCAATTTAATCAATATAGAACTTGTAAACAACCAACTATTAATGTATTTAAGTTTATCTAATTTCTTTTACTTTTACTTTTACCAATCAATATAGAACTTGTAAACCACCAACTATTAATGTTTCCCTTAATACTATGTTTATAAAAAAACTTTACTTGATACTTTTACCAATTTAATCAATATAGAACTTGTAAACAACCAACTATTAATGTATTTAAGTTTATATAATTTCTTTTACTTTTACCAATATAATCAATATAGAACTTGTAAACCACCAACTATTAATAGTTGATAGTCTTTTTATAAAGCAAAACTTCCTTAGACTTTCCAATGTGGGACTTTGCTATTATGGTCTCACTTGATAGTCAAAAATTAACACAAAAGTGGGACTTGATTATTAAGGATTTTTTTATAAAAAAACTTCTTTAGACTTTTAAAAGTGAACCAATGTGGGACTTGACTATTAAGGTTTCACTTTGAAGTCTTTTTATAAGAAAAACGTCCTTAGACTTTTACAAGTTAACCAATGTGGGACTTGGCTATATGTTATTCTCTTGTCTTACCAATATCCCACATTGTCTAATTTGTGTTCTCATGTCTTACTTCTATTCTATAAATAGGGGAGACCACCAATTCAAATTTCATTCAAGTCCCAAGTATTTTATTATGTTTTCTCTTGTGTTAGTTCTATAGTTCTATTTTATAAATAGAGAAGATTTTAATCCAATTTTACAAAGCTAAGTGAAATATTTTTTTGAAAATGAATTGAACCGGTACAACCGGTTCGGTTTGGTACATACCGGACTTCTGAAATAAATAATCGTAATCCCAGATTGAAAAACCCAGTATATATCGATTTTTTAATTGAATCGGATAGGTTCTTTTTTTATATCGAATCTAACAGGTTTGATGGCTCGTTCGTAAAACCGAAAACCGAAAAACCGATCCAAATGAATAAATTCTAAAAGAGGGTCAAACATAGATATTGGCTAGAGTTTGTCATACTTCACGAGAGGTTTGAGATTGGGTGATGAGAGGAACAAGGGAAGGTGAGAGAGTACAAATAAACGCCCCAAAGATAAGTTTTTCTTGACGAATCCATGTTTGGTATTTGGGATTGACTGAGGTGAAACCATAGGTGGTGATCTTGGCTGGGGGAGCGGGATGAGATCCATCAATAAATTTTTACAGGTCATAGCAAATGAGATCACTTCCATTTGGATTTTCCACGATAGATAATTGGTGGGAGTGAGTTTGATAGAGATATGAATGGTTATCACGGTGAGCAGTTTTGTGGGTTCTTGGGCATTAGGGATGATGATTTGAGTGTTTTCGTCGGTCATGGAATAGGGAGAGATAATGGGCACGCTTGCGTGAGGCGGTCGTCGCCCGGATCGTTTATAATAGAGTTGTATGGTGGAACATGCTCGAATTATTTGCTTCAATTGAGCTTGGACCGACTTCGTCCTTCTTGTATGCCTTTAAATTTTTGGGAAAGCTCACAAGGCTTGTGGAATTTTATGGCTTTTATTACTTCAATTGGGATTGGTTTATTGTTGATTTCGGACTTCCTTCCTTCTTGTATGCATTTAAATTTTTTGGAAAAACTTGTTAAGGTTGCGGAATTTTATGGTTTTGATTCGAAGGAATGAAGAACTTGTTATAGGATTCTGTGGCTTTGATACCATAAATGTGACGCCCCTAAAATAATTCCACACAACCCATTCTGAGTCGTCAAATACATGATACAGAATTTAAATACAACTTCAATTATACAATTGTCGTGCAAAATACGACAACACATAGGCTGTGAGTTTTAATACAAATATTATCTTGTAGACAATATCCAAACTTAAATAAAGTTCTCATTACAATTATTGATACACTATTTTACAAAATAGTGAAGACTACTATAATAACCGTCTTGAACCATCACTCCACACCCCGACTAGTCCCAGTTATATTCTCGTCTCCTGAGAAGAACATGGAACAAAAAAGGAAAAAGGGTGAGCTCAACTAGCCCAATAAGGAATATTATGACTAAGATAATGTAGAAAAAAATATCATTAGTCCTCAATAGGGAAAAATCTGATAAAATACAATAGACAACAAGTTTTAGATCAACAACTGCAGCGAAAACAACAATCCATTAGAAGAGTCAAGTAAAGCATGATGTCTAGTATCTTCCATGATTTAAAAGTCCATCATCAATATTTTATCCATGTAACATCAATCAATAATTATTTCCAATCAATGAATTATATATGCACTACGGGCCAAAGATAATCGTTGTATCACCAATGGTCATGATCATGTCAAACACCGCCCATCTTTGTACTACGGGCCAAAGATATCAATCAACAGTTTATTTGCACTACATGCCAAATATATTCATCAATCAACAATTCATCTTCAGACTACGGCCAAAGATAACTTTCAACATAATTTAAGTCCGAGAATTATGATAATGACAATAAGAATGAATCAAGTGAGACCATAACATGGATTCAATTTCAAGAATAAGATTCATAAAAGATAACTTGGACAAGGAAAAGAAATTAAATTATGTTGTGAATAGTACCCATGAATAGTACCGTACGAATAGTGCCCATGAATAGTACCCAGACATGAAAAAAAATTCAAAATTTAAGATGAAATTTTAGACCAATATTCTAGTGAAATGATATTACATGAAGCGCAATCCTTAAGAAATTTCTAATCATTTCAAGAATTATAGAAGCAATACTTACCATAATAAGTTTAAATTTAGGAATACGAGATGAAATAATATTACTTACATGATATGGAGCATGAAAGAAAATAATATCCCTTACGAGTATGGAAGGAAATAATATCATTTACGAGTATTGAACGAAAATAACATTCTTTACAAAAAAAAAAAATATCTTTTACCTTAATAGGAAAGTAGTTCTGACTAGAATAACATAGATTATGTTGAGGAAATCTTGCACTGCTATCAACACTCAAAATATCCTTATACTCACAAGAAATATGCTCAATATTATAGAGAGAGAATTTTGTGATTCTGGTGTGAGTTTCATTATTTAACTAAGCAGCCTATTTATAGGAAAGTGGTAGCACACCACTTCTGACAATTTTATATACGGATGATTTTTTTCTTGCAGCACACCTAACTTGAACAATAATTTCCAAGACCAACTTGCTCACCATCATTTATCACATGTTTTTAAAAAAAATAATAGAATTCAAATTCAATTTGAAAACTAATTCAAATTCAATTTGATCATCTTCACTCCATTTAATTCACATGCCAAAAATATAATAATATTACCATTTAAATTACTATTATATTATCACATTATACTATGATAATGTAATATTATAATAATATATTTAAATAAATATATTATATCGAGAAAAATATAAAAACTTTCGATAAAATGTCTCATTATAAAATTCCTCCATTTATATCAAAATTGCGAAATATTTACTTACCATATTCATCAATTATTTACAATTAAATCAATAATTATTTCTAATTAATATTATAGATTCACAATCATCGATAACCGGATCGTTTCCATGAAAGATGGGGCTTCCGATAAGAATTTCTCCTTACTAGTGGCGTAATTATATAACCTAACCCCTTTCCTCGATGTAACTTTCTATTATTATTAATAATGTTATCCAATAATATTATTTCAAAAATATGAGTTATCGTGTCGTGACAATTATTGAATCAATAATGTAAAATACTATTCAATTATCAATCGTAACAATTATTGCATCAATAATATGAAAGATGTGCAATTTCATCAGATCAATTATTGAGTGACTTCTCACGTAAGAATCAATAATCGGAGAGATATTGTGCAATACTGTGTAATACCGCGGCAACCAATGATATTATCGTTCTTTTATCAATTTAAAATTTCAATGTGGTAAAAGTTTTGCCGTTATTTTTATAAAAAGGTTATTTCTGTCGCTTTCTATATCCAACAGTTATTCCTTTATGTGGTCCATCAATGATTGCGCCATCGTACGGATATTCCCTGACAAAAAGAATATTCCCAGACAAAACGAATATTTTATGACCACTTGATTACTTTGTAAAATTTGCACATATCACCCACAACTATAGCATTATATCAAATCAACACCTTATTATTCAAAATAATAATTAGAGAAATTAAATTTTTATTCATAAAAAGTTGGGGTCTTACAATAAAGATATTTAAAGCCAGAGAAAAATGAAGAATTATGGTATACATTCTCATTAATATGAACAACATATAGGTTACAAGAGCAAAAGAAAAGAAAACAAATCAAATTAAGTAATTATCTAATAATCAAAAGACATAATTACAGAATATACAAATGAGTATGAAAGTCCCTTAATTTTCTCAATTAGATTTGATGTTAACTTTTTGTATCTTTATTTAAAACACTAGGTTTAAGTTGTAAAATAAAACTTTTAAAAAAATATACTACACTCATTTTGGGACAAAGAGAAAGTATTAACTCTCTCAAGCTAGAAAAAACAAATCTTTTAGATAAGTTTTAGTAATTAATTATCAAAAAGAGAAATTTCAATGGCACATGCTAGACAGTGATCTGGTTATATGATAACTACTATAATTTTTGTTTGCTAACAAAGCATTTAGGAGTATGGGTTTAACTAGCGTTTGATCCATTTAGAGCGATTGTATTTGATGTATATCAAGCAGTATATTTGGTGCGTTTAGTTTGGGTTCTAAACATTATATATATATATATATATATATATATATATATATGACAATGGTTTTTTGGACTATAGCGACGAGTTGCCCGTCGCCATAGCTATTCTTCATACTATGACGGTGAACCGTCGCTTATAGTCCGTAAAATCCGTCATCATAGTCCAATCAGATAATACATAGCTATATATATACATATATATATATATATATGAGTAAAATTAATTACATCTAAAATAAACTAATAAAATGCTTAAATATATTTGAAATATTTAGAACTATTAAATGCACCAAACACCAATAGAAGAATAATCATTATGTAACTAAAATTAAAATTTAACAAGATAAAGGAATGGACATTGTGACACCCCCAAAATAGGTCCATATAACTCATTATGAGTCGTCAAATACATGGTACATATTTTAAATACAAACTTTATTTATACAATTATTAACTGTCGTGTAAAACACGACAAAACATAAGCTGCGAGTAATTTTAATACAAATATTGTCTCGTAGACAATATCCAAACTCAAATAAAGTTCCAATTACAATTGTTATCACACTATTTTATAGCATAGTGAGGACTACTATAGCAACCATCTTGGACCATCACTCCATTCCCCGACTAGTCCCAGCTATATTCTCATTTGCTAAAGATAGCAATGGAAGAAAAGGGTGAGGTCAACTAGCCCAGTAAATAATATTATGACTAAGATAATGTAAAACAAATTATCCCTAGTCCTCAATAGGGAAAATCTAATAGAATACAATAGATAACAAGTTTTAGATCAACAACTACATCGAAAAAAATAATCCATTAGAAGAGTTAAGTAGAGTGTAAAGTTTACTATCTTCTATGATTTAAAAGTCCATTTTCAATATTTTATCCGTATAAAAAAAGTAATAAATGATTTAAATCAACAAATTATCCATGCACTATGGGCCAAGGATATTCGTTTGTATCACTAGTGGTCATGATCATGTCAAACAATTGTCCATCTATGCACTACGGGCCAAAGAGGACTTTCACCACATCATTTGTCTGTAACATTATAGGTCTTGATTATACCAATACATAATTCCTGGTCATAATTGTAACGCCCCCAAAATAGGTTCAATCCATCCAACCTATTTTGAGTCGCCAAATACATGGTACAGAAAACAACTACAACTTTATTATTACAATTTTCGTGCAAAATACAACAACACATATGTTGTGAGTTTTGATACAAATATATACCAACTGTGACTTTGGACACCAACTTGGATAGCACGTCACAATTGCACCTTATATAAAGGTACAGTTAATAACTGTTTTAGAAATTAAAATCTTTGAAAAATGCTCAAGAAAACTTCGTACATGGGAGGCCATGCGTCTAGGTTATGATAGATATCATATTCCCACAGAATTATCCTTGGTTGACCCAATAGACCCCAAAGAAAAATGAGAAGATTGCTATCATATTCTTTCTAATGGTGAGTCTTCTCCTGACATATCATTATCTCTACTGTCTCTAATTGAGAATTATACTTCAACCAAACACCAAGATTATATAGGTAGTGCTCGTAGATATACTCAGCAAGTGGATGTGCACAACCCTGTCTTATGATAACACGAGGTTGTATGTCATTAAACATCTTGTATGATAGTGGCAAAATACCCTTCCAACGTTGGGTTCGACTCACCCTATTTGATTCACCAAATATAACTACTAAATGATGTATAAAATATAACACACTTTTCTATACTATTTAGGGAGAACCTCCACAGCTAGAGACCACTGTTCTATTCCCGTGTTACCCCCGCTCGACCCAAATTTACACTCTTATTACACGAAAGGAATTATGAAGCAAAAGGGTGAGCATAACTAGCCCAAAGAAAGAATATCATGACTAAAGATAATTAAATTATCAATAGCCTTCACAATAATGAATCGTAGATTTAGAACATATGGTAGATGATAAAACTTTTCAACCATAGTTGCAGCGGAACAAGCAATCCATTAGAAGAGTTAAATAGACCATAAAGTCTATTATTTTCTCTATGTTAAAAGACCACCAACAATGTTTTAACCTCAGAACATCAATCAGCGAGCCCGATCCACAATCATGTGAATAACTCATAATCATAATTGTGGTTCTAAATTTCTCTTCGCATCCAGGACGAAGATAATTTTTATCACCTGTCTTTATCTGAAACATCAAAGATCATGGTTATACCAAATCACAGTTCCTATTCATAATCATACTAATAAATTCATCTTTGTACTACGGGCCAAAGATATTCATCAACAGTTCATCTTTGCACTACTGGTCAAAGATATTCAACAACTGGTCATCTTTGCACTACATGCCAAAGATATTCAACAACAGATCATCTTTGCACTACATGCCAAAAATATTCAACAACAGATCATCTTTGCACTACAGGCCAAAGATATTAATATCTCAAAGAAATATATAATCATTTCAGAATTTATATAAATAATAATTATAACCATGTTGATCAATTCACCTTTGCACTAAAGCTAAAGATATTCAATTATAAATTCAATGGTCATGATCATACCAGCCAACAATTTAACTTTGCACTACTGGCCAAAGAGAACCCATAGTCACGATCATACTAATAATCTACCCATCTTTATACTCAAGTCAAAGAGAAATTTCATCACCGGGATTATAAAAATGTTATATATGATAATAAAAACAATATGATCAACAACTACATTTAATTTCAAGAGTAAGATTCATAAATTAACGATAATTTGGTCAGAAAAAGAAACCAATTTTGTCGTGAATAGTACTCATGAATAGTAACTCATGAATAGTACTCAGATTCGCAGACATAGTATCAAGAGTATCGTAAATAATGTCATATACGTAAATAGTGTCATATACATAAATAGTGTCGTATACGTGAATAGTGCAGTATACGTGAATAGTAATCTCGACACAAAAAGGTAGAAATTCCACAATAAAATCTATACCAATATTTCGGTATAATGGTATTGAAAGAATAACATCATTATTAAGAAAATAACATCCCTTACTGTAAGACCCCAACTTTTAAGAATAAAGATTAATTTTCTCGAATTATATTTTTGAATATTATGGTGTTGATTTGATATAATGTTATAGTTGTGGGTAATATTTATAAATTTTGCAAAGTACGTAAGTTGTTACATAATATTCGATTGGCCTGGGAATATTCATTTTAACAGGAATATTCGCATAACCAGACAATCATTGGTGGACCCCATTAACAAAATTATTGTCGGATCGAGAAACGATAAAAATACTTTTTTATGAAAATAACTACGAGGTGTTACCGTTAAAACCTGTTGAACTACCCGGTAGTAAAAGTACAAGAATGTGCCAGCGTAGACAAAGAAAGACACTCAGATTGATTATTGATGCTTACGTGTGAAGTCACCGGTTATACTCAATTATTGTTACAAAGAATTGTCGATCATATCTCTCATATTATTGATTTAATTATTGTTACAGTATCATCTGCATTATATGATATATTATTAAATCAATAATTGAGACGGCAAAGTTATTCATATTATTATTTGCAATATCGACAATGTCAGAAGTTTTGTCGAGGAGAGGTTTGGTCACCTAATTCAAGGCGCCTAATAAGGAGAAATCCTTATCTGAAAGCCCCTTTTTCCTTGGAACGACACGGTTGTTAAATATTGTGAATTATAATATTAATGATGAATAAGTTCGTGTTTAATGAATTTTATAGTTCCATTGTGTTGGACTTATTTGTGTTAGTATAATTGATGTCTGGAGGATATATTGTTCAATTGGGTATTCGGGACACTTTTCATGTCGGAATTACTATTCACGAGTTACTATTCATGAGTTACTATTCACGAGTTACTATTTACGAGTTACGATTCACGGGGTACTATTCACCCGTAAGATATATTTCTTTTCGGTCCAAATCATTTTTGGGTACAATATTATTCCATGATGAGATGTGCTAATTTTTCAGAACGTTGGTTGAAGATATAATAGTAAATCAATATGGACCGCTGGTGGAAGTTATAATAGTAAATCAATATGGATCGCTGGTTTAAAGTTTTAATAGTAAATCAGTATGGACCATTGTTTTAAGTTTTAATAGTCAACCAATCTGGATCGTCCGTTTAAAGTAAATCAATCTGGACCGTTCATATGTTAGTTACTATGCAGTCCATTCTTCTATAAATAGAATGTGACACCCCCAAAATTAGGTATACATCACCCATCTTGAGTCGCCAGATACATGGTACAGAATTCAAATACAAATTAATAATACAAATGTTGTGTACAATACGATAAAACATAAACTGTGAGTTTGAATACAAATATTGTCTACTAGAGATTATACAAACTCAAAAGGAGTCCTCATTACAATTATTATCACACTATTTCACAGAATAGTGAGGACTACTAATGCACTATCTAGGACCATCACTCTGTTCCCCGACTAGTCCCAGCTATGTTCTCATTTCCTTAAGAGAACAGTGAAAGAAAGGGTGAGATCAACTAGCCCAGTAAGAAATATTATGACTAAGATAATGCAGAATAATTTATCGTTAGCCTTTAACAATGTTAAACTGATAAAATATAATAAATATCAAGTTTAAGCTCAGCAATAGAACAAGCAATCCATTAGAAGAGTCAAGTAGGAATAAAATCTACTATCTTTTATGATTTAAAAGGTTTTTCATCACTTTTATATTGGGACTCAAATTTTAATAAATAATCCACATCATCGAATCACCCCTGCACTACGGCCAAGGATATTCTTTAGTTTTACGACCACAAATTTTCCATGCACTACGGCCCAAGGACATTCGTGTATTCATTAATGGTCATGATCATGCAAAAAACTGTCCATCAATGCACTACGGGCCAATGAGGACTTTTACCACATCATTTGTAACATTACGGTCATGATTATACCGAATAATCCCTGGTCATAATTATACCAAGTCCATCTATGCACTACAGGCTACAGATGACTTTCAAAAATATAAACATGAGGATGATGACAATGATATAAGAATTCAATAAAACAAGTTCAAGAATTAATTTATCTAGGAACTAATAACGTCCAAATTGTCAACATGATACTGCTTTGTAGAGTAAAATTCAAGAATGCTTAGAAGAATATTTCCATGAAAAGATACTGGATGAAGCGCAAATATCATGGATATTCCACTAATTTCATGGAGTATAGAAGTCAAAGTTTTAACCAACTGAGTATAATAAAGAATGGAATAACAAACGAAATCACCAGGCATGAGATAGACCACACAGGCAGGTTATTCCAACAGAATAATAAATAACGGAACCAGGTCCGGCGTAAAATGCACATACAAGATATTCCAACAGAATAATAAAGGATGGAACCAGGTCCGGCGTAAACTCACAAATAGGATATTCCGACAGAATAATAAATAATGGAACCAGTCCGGCGTAAACGCACTGACAGGATATTCAGACCGAATAATAAAGAACTGAATATAAGAAGAATGTCACCATGTATAGATTAGCCCGCGTATACATGTTATTCCGACAGAATAATAAATAATGGAATAACATAAGTTCTCTTCATTAAGATGAAAGAAAGAAATAATACCCCTTACCGTAAAAGAAACTGAATATAAGAGTAGGGAAGTAGCAGAATACTTTTAGGTTCTCTTATAATTCTCTCTAGAGTTTCAATTGAATTCGTAAGAAATAATGAAGGAATGAGCTTCTATTTATAGGAAAATGGAATGAATAAGAATTAATTCATTAACGGTCAGATTGATTTACTATTAAACTGGACGGTCCATATTGGTTTACTATTAAAACTTAAAACAACAGTTCATAACTTGATTTACTATTAAAACTTTAAACCAAATGATCCATATTGATTTACTATTATAACTCAACCAAAGCAAATCCATATTGACTTACTTATTATATCTTCAACCAACTATTCGAAAAAATTAGCACATCTTCTCATGGAATAATATTGTACCCAAATACCCGAATGCATAATACTAGAGTGAATAGTAACCTGGTAAATAGTAACTCATGAATAGTAACTCCGACATGAAAAGTGTCCCGAATACCCAATTGAACAATATATCCTCCAGACATCAATTATACTAACACAAATAAGTCCAACACAATGGAACTATAAAATTCATCTTTAATCAACACTTAACTTATTCATCATTAATATTATAATTCACAATATTTAACAACCGGTAGTTCCAGGAAAGAGGGCTTTCCGATAAGGATTTCTCCTTATGGTAGCAATGATTAGGTGACCAAACCTCTCCTTCACGTAACTTACAGACATTGTCAATATTGCAAATAATAATATGAATAACTCTGTCGTCTCAATTATTGATTTAATAATATATCATATAATGCGATGATAATCGTTACAATAATTGAATCAATAATATAAGAGATATGATGCAAGAATTATCGTAGCAATAATTGAATATAACTAAGTGACTTCTCACGTAAGTATCAATAATTAATACCTGTAAGCATCAATGCTTAACGCCAGACATTGCATACTTTTACTAACGGGTATTTCAACAGCTTTTAATAAAGAACACATATTTGTTATTTTCATAAAGTATTTTTGTCGTTTTTTCAATCCGACAATAATTCCGTTAATGGGGTCCACCAATGATTGTCTTGGTTGTACGAATATTCCCCTGTTATAAACGAATATTCCCTGACCAATCGAATATTATATAACAACTCACGTATTTTGCAAAATTTATAAATATTATCCACAACTATAACATTATATCAAATCAATACCATAATATTCAAAAATATAATTCAAAAA
Organism: Panax ginseng; assembly: GCA_020205605.1. Taxonomy (NCBI): domain Eukaryota; kingdom Viridiplantae; phylum Streptophyta; class Magnoliopsida; order Apiales; family Araliaceae; genus Panax; species Panax ginseng. Next base: position 27,543,801 of record CM035138.1, read on the forward strand.
AATTATTCTTTATTCATAAAAGTTGTGGTCTTACATAGAAGCTCATTCCTTCATTATTTCTTACTTAATTCACTAAAACTCTAGAGAGAATTATAAGAACCTATAGAAAAGTATTCTCGCTACTTCCTATTCTTATATTCGGTTTCTTTTACGGTAAGAGATGTTATTTGTTGTACTTTCATGAAGAGAACTTCGTTATTCTATTATTTATTATTCTGTTGGAATAACTCAGATACGCTGGCTACCCTATACATGGTGACATTCTTCTAATATTACATTCTTTATTATTTTGTCGAATATCGTATGCCGCGCGCGTTCTGGGACCTGGTTCCATTATTTATTATTTTGTCGAAATATCTGCTTTTGTGCGTTTACGTGGGACTCGGGTTCCATTATTTGTTATTCGTCGGAATATCCTGTAAATGCGTTCTGTGGGACCGGTTCCATACTTTATTATTCTCGTTGGAATAACTCACTGTGTGGTCTATCGCATGTATGGTGATTTCTTTTGTTATTCCGTTCTTTATTATACTCAATAAGTTAAAACTTTGACTTCTATACTCCATGAAATTAGTGGAATATCCTTGATATTTGCGCTTCATCCAATATCTTTTCATTGAAATATTCTTCTAAGCATTCTTGAATTTTACTCTATAAAGAAGTATCACGTTGACAATTTGGACGTTATTGGTTCCTGGATAAATTAATTCTTGAACTTGTTTTATTGAATTCTTATATCATTGTCATCATCCTCATGTTTATATTATGTTGAAAGTCATCTCGTATTCAGTAAAGTGCATAGATGGACTTGGTATGATTAAGACTGTGGATTATTCTAAGATAATCATAACCGTAATGTTACAAATATTGTGGTAAAAGTCCTCATTGGTCAGTAGTGCATTGATGGACAATTGTTGGCATGATCATGACCATTAATGAATACACGAATGTCTCGGCCCGTAGTGCATGGATAATTTGTGGTCGTGATACTAACGATTATCCTCGGTAGTAGTGCGGGGTGATTCGATGATGTGGATTATTTATTGTCGAGTCCCAAATGATAAAAGTGATGAAAAATCTTTTAAATCATAGAAGATAGTAGATTTTATTTCCTACTTGACTCTTCTAATGGATTGCTTGTTCCATTTGCAGCTTAAACTTGATATTTGTTATATTTTATCGCTTTAACATCGTTGAAGGCTAATGATAACTTATTCTCGCATTATCTTAGTCATAATATTTTTCATCGGGCTAGTTGAGCTCACCTTTTGCTTTCATTGTTCTCTTCGTGAAATGAGAACGTAAAGGGGACTAATGGGAAGAAGCAGTGATGGTCCTAGATGTTTGTATTAGTAGTCCTCACTATTTTGTGAAATAGTGTGATAATAATTGTAATGAGGACTCCTTTTGAGTTTGTATACTCTCTAGTAGACAATATTTGTATTCAAACTCACAGTTTATGTTTTATCGTATTGTACACTACAGTTGTATTATTAAGTTGTATTTGAATTCTGTACCATGTATTTGGCGACTCAAGATGGGTGATGTATACCTGTTTTGGGGGTGTCACCCTTACCATCCCTTACAATCCCTTACGACTGTTGAATGAAAAAAAAAATTCTTACGAATATTAAACGTAAATAATATTCCTTACGAATATTAAACGAAAATAATATTCATACGAATACAAAAAAAAATATATCTCTTCTGAATATGAAATAAATAGTACCCCTTACGAATATTGAACGAAAATAATATCTCTTCAGAATATGAAAAACATAATAACCCTTACTATCCCTTACCTCAAAAGAGTAGTACTTCTGACTAGAATATCGAATATGACGCTAAAAGAAACTTGCACTGAATAGCAACTCACAAAGTATCTAAATACTCATAAAATATGCTCGATAATATGGAGAGAGAGAGAAAAAAAACTTGTTTCTGGTGTGATTTTCAATTCTAACTAAGCACCCTATTTATAGGAAAAATGCTTAGAACGCCATAGCAGACTTGACCTGCAACCTGATGGCTTTACCTGCTACTATTTCCACCCACCACTTTTGAAATAAAATTTGAGCACATTTCTTCACCAACCAAAGGTGGGGCCCACTCATTCTAGAATTTTCCACCAAAAATCATTTATAAACATAATTTTTGAATCAGTCACCTCTTAAAATTCATAACAAATCATATGTTAATTTTTAACGGTTCAAAATTTGTGGACATGTATTCAACTTATATATGTATAACATATCCAAAAATAACAACGATCCATAGGTCGGATTAAAAATTATAACTCACACAATATATCTCAAGAACACTGATTTTTTGAATTATGAGTCCTTCGGACCAGTTTCATTCAAACAGTCACCACAAAAAATTCACAATAAATTTTTAGGTGATTTTAATTTCTACGGTTAGTTTATTTCCAAGCTTTCTTTTGATATATGTCTCATCTCCTAACTCATTATACACAAAGAGTTATAGATTTTACAAAATCAAGTAATAAATTAATTTTTTGAAAATTTCCAAATTTCGTTCTTCATTTCGACAAAATACTAATAAAACACCTCAACATTAACTCCTTCATTTATAACCACATAAATAAATCCATCATTTATATCCATATCAAATAAATATTTACTTATCATATAAATCAATAAATAATTATTCACAAATAATATTACAGAATCACAATAATGACAACCAGGCCGTTCCCAGGAAAGAGGGGGCTTTTCGATAAGGATTTCTCCTTACTGGCACGCAATTAGGTGACCAAACTTCTCCTTGACAGAACTTTCTAGACATTGCCAATAATGTTATCTAATAATATTATTCAAATAATATGAATTATTGATCTGATAATGGGAAATACTGTGTCGTGACAATTATTGAACAACAATAATATAAAATATCAACGCAACAATTATTGAACTAATAAAATATTGAACAGTAATTACTATAACAATTATTGAGTAGTTCCCTCATACGTAAGAATCAATAATTCCAAAAATATTGTGCAATCTGGTATTATCATCAGATAACTTACACGCCAGACATCGTATTTTAACCACGTGTATTCCAACGATTGTTAACAGTAACAAATCGCCGTTATTTATATAAACTCAAACTTATCGTTTTTTTTTATCGATGCTTATTACATTATGGGGCCCACAAATGGTTCATGTCGTACGCATTTAATATTCTCGACAACAAGAATATTCCACGATCAAACGAATATTCCTCGACAAAAATGAACATTTTATAACCACTTGCTTATTTTGCAAAATTTTCACATTTCACCCATAACTTTAAACTTTTATCAATTTAACTATTTACTAAATAGAAAAGATTAAATACTTTTATTTCATAAAATTTGGGGTCTTACAATAATCATACCAATCAACAGTCTATCTATGCACTAAGGGCCAAAGATGACTTTCACCACAATATAAGCATGAGGATGATGACAATGATATAAGGAATCAATCAAATGAGATTAATGATAAATATTAGAGATTTATAATTTAATTTATCCCGAGTTCAAGAATGTCCAAATTATCAACATGATAACTAATTGTGGAGTAAAATTCAAGAATGATATTCATGTATCAAAAATAATTTGGACATAAAAGAAACCAATTTTGTCGTAAATAGTACCCCAAGTGAATAGTATCCGAGTGAATAGTACTCTGTGAATAATACCCCGAATAAAAATATTAAAATTTTATAAGAAAGTTCAGACCAATATTCCAATGAAACGATATTAGATGAAGCGCAAAACTTAAGGATATTCTACTAATTTCATGGATTATAGAAGCAATATTGTTGGGCATTGCATATTTAAATTTGATGTTGAAAGTAAATAGTCATACTTATATGTAAATTCCTTCCAAGAGCATATGTAAAAGGACTTAGATGATAGATCAAAATTGTTAGGTTGATTTATGCTTTATGTTTATCATTCTGTAAATGAATGTATAGAAGAAAAGATCAAAGCTGTTAGGTTGATCTATTTTTGAGATGTAATAGATAGGTTTCAACAGAATCGTAGTCTGTCAAGCCAGCCAAGAGTTTGCAAAAACTAAGGCAGAATCTTAGAGTATTGAGAATCGTAGTATGTTTGATTTGGAGGGCCTCTCCCAGAATCGTAGAGTGGTCCAAACGCCTGCCGAGCCAAATCAAGTATCGTAGTCTGCTCTCAGAAGCATAGAGTCTGCAAAATCAAGTAAGCAAAGAACGTAATCTACCAAAGCTTAAGAGAAATGGGGATCAAGCACGAATGTGGCAAGACACCACGATCATGATCGTAGTGCATCATATGTCTGCATCAGAATCATCGAGCTTTGTCCATTTGTTTAAGAATAAATTACAACAAATATGGAATGGATTAAATACGTTGAGACTCTCGGGAATCCCAATGACACAACACTCATCCTTAGTATATAACAAAAAAACGTATTGAAGAAGCTAAGGAAAGTACTACATGTCAGCTGAAAACACCTTTTTAGGTGTTAGGTGAGATAACAGTCTGCTATGTCAATGGGCTAGACGGCTAGACAGAAGATTTTCAGGAAGTCACCATCAGTGCTTAGAAATGTCAAATGCAATTAATGCTTCAACGGATGCCTTCAAACATATATATTTCAAAGGCACCTTATATTCAAATCAGATGCAGATGCAAGAAGTAAGCAAGCATATAACGAAAAGCTGAAGAACACACAACGCTCAACTCTACGATCTAGAAAGAAAGCTTGTTTAGCTACTCAGTTCTTTAGAACACATGCTTAACAGCAACTGAGCAGCACAACTCAAAGAACTCAACTCTCATCAAGTGTATTCCAAGTCTGCGAGACTTGAAGAGTTCTAAGTGAACTAAGAAGCTCCAAGACTGCTGGTCTTGAAGGAATCTACGAGATTCAACGATTGTAAAGACATCCTTAGTGGATTTCCAACTCGAGGAGTAGAAGAGTGGACTAGGAGCCTTGAATGCTCTGAACCACTTAAAATCTCTGTGTCTTTATATTTTTGCTTTAACTGTTTTATTTGTTATAATTGCCTGTCACCTATTAACTCCATTTATCTTAAAGGAGAATAAACAAATCATCTATTTCACTGAAATTGATTAACAAATCTGACAAAGTATTTTGAAAAAGAAATTTTAAAATATCTATTCAACCCCCCCTTCTAGATAACTATTGTGTCTCTAGGAACTAACAAATACTTATCAAAGTAAGTGTAGATTTAGGAATATGAAATGAAATAATATTACTTACATACTATAGAGTATGGAAGAATATAATATTTCTTACGAATATTGAACGAAAATAATATCTCTTACCTTAGTATAAGATTAAATTTGACTGGTATAGCGGAGATATTCTTGAGAAAAAACTTGTATTATTTGCTACACTCAAAGTATCTTTATACTAGAAAGAAATACGCATAATATTATAGAAGAAGAATTCTCTGATTCTGGTGTGATTTTTATTTCTTAACTAAGCATCTTATTTATAGCAGAATGACATGACACTATTTAAGAAAATAATCACGGATGAACAGTAAAAAAATCACGGACAAATTTGGCGAGAAATCTGATTTTTACTATTCATTATTTTGCAATAAAATATTCTAATAAAACAAAAAATTTATATAAAATATAATATATTATATTTATAATCTAATAAAACAAATAACTTTATATATAATATAAAAAGTATTCTATTTTAGTACTATTATAATAATAATAAAATAAAACTAAGACAACTTTCTACCGACGGTTTAACAAATTGGCACATAGGGGTCCATGGAATAATAAGTCAAACTTACAACAAACGCTTCATAAATATCTACCATAAATCACTTATCTTTAATCAACCCATTTTTAATCTTTCAACACTTATTTATCATTAATATTATAACTCACAATATTGACAACCAGATCATTCCAAGGAAAGAGGGGGATTTCCGATAAGGATTTCTCCTTATTGGCGCGCAATTAAATAACCTAACCCCTTTCCTCGACAGAATTTTCTAGACATTGGCAATAATGCAAATAATAATATGAATAACAGTGTCGTCTCAATTATTGATTTAATAATATAAAATATTGTGTAGATGATACTGTGACAATAATTGAATCAATAATATGAGATACTATATAGCAACTGTTGTGTCAATTATTAAATGAACTGAGTGACTTCTTATGTAAACATCAATAATCGAGATATCTTATACAATCGTAGTGTATCTCTTGTGCAATCACGCGTACATCGTACTTTTATCATCGGGTATTTCAACAGTTAACGGTAAAAGTTTTGTTGTTATTTTTATAAAAATGTTATTTCTGTCGCTTTCTATATCTTACAATCATTCCGTTGTGTGGTCCACCAATGATTGTGCCGTCGTACAAATATTCCCCGACAAAAATAATATTCTCCGACCAAACGAATATTTTATGACAATTTGCTTACTTATAAAATTTGCACATATCACCCATAACTATAACATTATATCAAATCACACCTTATTATTCAAAATAATATTTAGATAAAATTAAATCTTTATTCATAAAAAGTTGGGGTCTTACAGACATAGTCTATTATCTTTCTAGTTTTTTTGTGCCTTTCACGTACATAACATAAAATTAATGACAGTGACAAAGACATTTAATTTCCAAAGACTTGAACGAAGGTCTTCTACCACCGATGTGATACCCCCAAAATAGGTATACATCACCCATTTTGAGTCGCCAAATACATGGTACATAACTCCAATACAAACTTAATTATACAGCTGTTGTGTAAAATACGACAAAACATAACTGAGAGTTTTAACACGAATATTGTCTTCTAGACAATATCCAAACTCAAATTCAATCCTCATTACATTTATTATCACACTATTTCATAGAATAGTGAGGACTACTAAAGCAACCATCTGGACTGTCACTTCATTCCCCGACTAGTCTCAGTTATATTCTCAATTCCTGAAGAGAACAATGAAAGAAAAGGGTGAGCTCAACTAACCCAGTAAGAAACATTATGACTAAGATAATGCATAATAAATTATCCTTAGCCTTCAACAGTATAACAACTGATAGAATACAATAGACAAGTTTTAGATCAACAACTACAGCAGAATAAGCAATCCATTAGAAGAATCAAGTAGAGCATGATATCTACTATCTTCTATGATTTAAAAAGTTTATCATCAATTTTATCGCTGAGACTCGACTTAATAAATAATCCACATCACTAAATTATCCATGCACTACGGGTTAAAGATATTTATTAGTATCACGACCAAGATTTATCCATGCACTACGGGCCAAAGATATTCGTGTTTTCAACAATGGTCATGAACATGCCAAACAACAATTCATCTTTGCACCATTGGCCAAAAAGAACGCATGTTCATGATCATACCAACAACTGTCGCTGAAACTCAGCTCAATAATCCACATCACTTGTAACATTACATGTCATGATTATACCGAATGATCCATGTTCATAATCATACCAACCAACAGTCCATCTATGAACGTAAGCCAAAGATGACTTTTATCATAATATAAGCATGAGGATGATGACAATGATATAAGAATTCAAATAAAAGAAAGCAAAGGATAAATTTTTAAAGATTTATAATTTAATTTATCCAGAATTTAATAATGTCCAAATTGTCTACATGATACTGCTTTGTGGAGTAAAATTCAAGAATAATATTGTATCAAAAATGATTTGGACAACAAAGAAATTAATTTTTGTCGTGAATAGTACCCCGTGAATAATACTTCGTGAATAATACTTCAGAAATAGTATTTTTTTAATAGTACCCCATGAATAGTACCCGGGAATAGTACTTTATGAATAGTACCCGTGAATAGTACTTTGTGAATAGTATCCCGTGAATAGTATTCCGACATAAAAAGATCAATAATTATCAAGAATGCTCAGGAAAATATTTTCATGAAAAGATACTGGATGAAGTGCAAATATCAAGAATATTCTACTAATTTCACGGAGTATAGAAGCAATACTTCAACAAAATGAGTGTAGAATTAGGAATACGAAATAAAATAATATTACTTACATACTACAAAGTATGGAAGGAAATATTATTTCTTACGAATACTGAACAAAAATAATATCCCTTACGAATACAAAAGAAATAATACCCCTTACCTTAGAAAAAGACTGGATATTGGAATAGTGAAGTAGCAGAATACTCTTCTTCTTTCTCTCTATAGCTTCTCTCTCTATAGTTGCTCTCTTTATAATTGCTCTTATGAGTCTTAGTGAATTGGTGAGAATGAAAGAAGAATGAACTTCTATTTATAGGAAAATATAGTTTCGATAATTGCACGTTTTGGAGCTTGAATTATTACAGTATAGTACCTTCATCTTTTTCTCCATTTTTAATTTAGTCCTACAAGTATTATCAAACTTGCACCACCTCCCCTAATAGTACATGTATGTGAATCAATAGAATATGCATGTGAATCAATAGTTTCATACATGTGAAAAAATAGTTACAATATAGTACCTTCATTTATACCTCCATTTTTAATTTAGTCATGCAAGTATTATCAATCTTGCACCACCTCCCCTAATAGTACATGCATGTGAATCAATAGTACATACATGTGAATATAACCTCCAGATATCAATTATTATCAAAATAAATGTCGATTTCCACTAACACTAATAATCCCAACACAATAGAAATATCAACATAAACTTATTCATCATTAATATTATAACTCACATTATTTAACAATCAGATCATTCCCAGGAAAGAGGGGGGCTTTCCGATAAGGATTTCTTCCTATTGGCGCGCAATTAGGTGACCAAACCCCTTTCCTCGACAAAACTTTCTAGATATTGTCAATAATGCAAATTAATAATATGAATAACTTTGTCGTCTCAATTATTAATTTAATAATATAAAATATTGTGACAATAATTGAATAAAACTGAGTGACTTCTCACGTAAGCATCAATAATCAAAGATATTGTACAATAAATGCATTATTCTTATGCAACCATGCCAGATTATTCTTTTGTACTTTTACCACCGATTATTTTATGACAACTTGCTTACTTTGAAAAATTTTCACATATCACCCTCAACTTTAACCTTTTTATCAATTTAACCATTTACTAAATAGAATAATAATTATAAGAAAATTGAATACTTTCATTTTATAAAATTCAGAATCTTACAACTGACAAAAAGTTTGCATATTGGGATAGATAGCTACTAAATTAAGGAAAATGATATTTTCACAATACCTTTTAATATTTTCATAATAAAAGTGTCGTTATAAATGTATTATGATGGTAAAAATTATCGTTATAGGATCTATAATGACGATTTTGTTATAAAAATATTATTTTCTGTTGTGAATATATCAGTTTCCTATATTAACTATTAAAGTAGAACAAATAAGTCTTATAAATAAGCTTTAAGTACTTTACCATACGAGAAATTTCAGTTGTGCATCCGCATGCTAGATAGTGATTATATCTTTTGGGTTAGAGCATCTCTAAGAGTAGTAACAAAAAAACTCTTCAAATTGAAGTTTGTTGACCTATGTGGAAATTTGAAAAGTATTATTTGCTACTTTCATATTTTCTGTCTCATTAGTCTTTTCAATTGAACGAGCTTTACATCAAACCCATTAAGCTAAATATTTTTAACCTTTAATTGTAGATTTTAAGAGTAAGAAGCATGTTGCAGATTTGAAGAGTGAGACGGAGGTTACTGATTTAATGATTAAGGTTGAAGAGGCTATTGGAGAAGATTTTTCTGACGTGACTCACCTATTTGAATATCCCAATGAAATTGAATAGGCTGTTGGAGATGCTCTTATAGTACTAAACTTTTTGTTTGGTAGCTACATTTGGTGTATTTAATATGTTCAGAATAGTCGTATTTAATGTATTTGAAGAGGTGTCTTTTGGTGCGTTCGGACGTGTGTTTAATTTGATTAAACAAATGTTGTATTTGTGAATTAAATAAATTTTGTCAAATAATTTGTTGTTTGACTAACAACATGGCGAGAGTGTTCGGTACATATAGAACTCCTAATTTTTTTTGTTTGATTAGTAAGTGTATGGTCTTCGGATCAACTTATGCGTGTCTATCGAAATTAAATCCCTTTTCAGACGATCTTAAAAGTATACCCTCACATCGATCTGGTACATTCAAGAGAAATTTTTAAAGCTAAAGAAGAGAGCAATTTTTCTCGACCACCAGACCAATGGTTCGGAGTTTAGAACTCCGAAATATATATAATAAAATACAAATGATTTTGAATTTTTCGCTCATTCTAATAAATCATTTGGACCGTCTAAAATTTAGGATAAATCCCACTATTCATAGTGGCGGAGGCACGGGACAAAGGAATGAATTTATGGACATGATTCATTATCTTTCTAGTTCATTTGTGCGTTTCACGTCCGTAGCGTGAAATTAATGTTAGGATACATTTTCCAAAGACTTGAACGAAGGTCTTCTACCACCGGCAAAAAGTATGAATGCATATGGACCAATAAAATCTCTTTCGAACATGGCAGCTAAATTATTCATTTATTCTCATTGTGGAAAATTTAGCCATGGCCGATCAGTCAATTCTATTAATGATATTTTGCCTTTGCAAGAAAAAAACGTAGAAAATTCAAACGGAAAAACTAAAGGAATTAAGAGATCTTTAGAATTTCACTATAAATATTATTTAAAGAATAAAATTGAAGTAATTCAATATCTTTTAGGAATATTATAACTACTATATACTTTTTGATTGGTAATAAATTAAGCATTTAGGAATTAATATGGGTATTACAAGTGTTGGAGTGATCGTATTTGAGCGGTATGTTTGGTGCGTTGTCGTTTAATTTGGGTTCTAAACATTGCATTTATGAGTAAAATTAATTACATCTAAAATAAGTTAATTTTAGACTAATAAAATGCTTAAATATATTTGGAACATTTAAAATTATTAAGTAAATGCACCAAACACAGATGGACGAATAAATATTGTGTAATTAAAATTAAAATTTGACAGGATAAAGGAATGGACATAGTCCATTATCTTTCTAGTTTTTTTTGTGCGTTTCACGTACGTAGCATAAAGTTAATGATAGGGCCACAAAGACATTTAATTTCCAAAGACTTGAACGAAGGTTTTCTACCACCGACAAAAAGTATGCATATATATATATATGGATCAAAAAAATCTCTAATTTTAAGGTTATTCCTTAAAGAGATAATCATTTAAATATTTAAATATTTGTGTGTCATATGAAAATATTTTAAAGAGATAATCATTTAAATATTTGTGTGTCATATGAAAATATGTGTCTGTCATATGAAAATGTTATATAACTAGTTATAAGGTTAAATAAACTTCCGTTTACATCGAGTATCATCATATTCATAAATTTATTTTTAAATAATTTGAATTTGTAATTTAATATATTAAATGTCTAATTGCATATAATGTAGCCCCCAATTTTAGAGACTGACCAAAATTGTAAAAAACGGATAAAATCGAATAACCAAACATAATCGCTTTTTAACCAAATTATTTCGGTTATTCGGTTATTTTATTCAATTCGGTTATAAGTGTAATTCAGTTAATATGCACACCTAGAGGGGGGGTGAATAGGTGTTTAAGCTTAAAGTGATAAATAGTAAAAACTTTTTGAAATTTTTTTACTCTGAGTTTAATTTAAGAATACTACACACATATCCGCTTTTGAAGTATTCCGCTTTTAACTTATGTTCTTCTTTCAATATTATCAGACAGCTATATATGTCTGCTTTAGTGTCTGAATTCGAGTAACTACAAACTAATAAAGCAAAATACCCAAAAATTAAACAAACAGAAATGTGAAGTGCAGAAACGTAAAGGCACCAAGATTTTTACGTGGTTCGACCCCTATCTTCTATCTAGTGGTCTAATCCACGTCCAATCCCAACTAGGATTGGACTCTTTTTATTACTATTAAAATCTCAATACAAAAATTACTCTCCGTTATAAAGAAGCCTAAAAAATTACTCCCTGTTTCATATGTAAGTATTATTTACGTATTATAATACTTGGGCATTGCACCACTGACAGCGACCAAGAAACATGATGTAATTTGTTAACTAACTTCTTCTTAGCAGTTGGAAACATGATTAGGTAGTCATATCAAAGAGATCTACAATTATAACCACATTTTATGAATTTTTTTGGTTTCATTTTTACGTTTCTCTATTTCTTAATATGTTATGATTAATTTTGCCGAAGAATTAATCGAATAAATTTGTTCGTTTCTGTTTTCAGAGAGTAGAGCCTGTATTTATTTTGAAATTGAATGAAAGTAGTTTGGTTTAGTTTCGGATATATTAATGGCCGTACGGAAGAGGTAATTATGAAAAAAAAATCTTATATATTTATAATGGTTTCAACTCTAGAGAGGTCATGGCATTAGGCCTGCAGTTCAAGGTTTTTACCAGCTTAGCAATACTTTAATTGGTAGCTAGAAATTCAAGCCATTTCAATGGACAAAATCTCACTTTTAATTTGGATCTACCTATTTTCTCAACTATTAGTTCAAACCCAAGGACTCAGTTCACTAAAAATTCTCGACATTAATTAATCCATGTTCAAACCCAATGACCTTCTTTTAATTGTTTACATGCAAACTGTTACATGCATTTACATGAGCTTCTTCATATGTAGCCATCATATATATTAGTAATTTCTAAGGCTTACGCAAGGCTATTGTGATGTACAAACGTCATCTAAGTTTAGCTGCTTTTTATTTTTCTACAAACTTCTAGTCAAGCTAGATTTTCTACGCAAAATTTGACAAAAATAACAGTGTATCCGTAACTTCTTTAGACCATATATTGGCCACCCAACCTGCCTAGCCAATATCCTCACTCTATAAATACATACACTAATTCCTCATTGAAGCATAAATTAACAAATCTCTCTCTAGCTTCAAGCTTTACAATTATGAGTTTTTTCAAATCTGTCTCCATTTTCCTTTTCATTTCCATTCTCTTCACTCACACCCATGCGGCCACTTTTGACATCCGAAACAATTGCCCCTACACAGTATGGGCTGCAGCCGTACCCGGTGGAGGCCAACAATTGAGCCCGGGCCAAACCTGGACCATTAACGTCGCAGCGGGCACACAAGGAGCTCGTATCTGACCCCGGACCGACTGCAACTTTGCTGGTTCCATTTAATGTTTTGCCAATTCTTTTTTGTTTTGTTTTGGTCCTGTTAAGTTTCTCCTTTTCTGTCGCTTTTTATTTTTCCTGAAAATAGAGTTGAGTCTGATTATCCGGTCGCTGATATTCCTACTAGCGACCGACATCAGCGACCAATATATAGTCCACTCGCTAAGTTATATCAGCGACCGCATGCGGTCGCTGATCGGTCGCTAGAACAAATTTCCCACCCAAAATTTGGCTGAAAATATTGGCGTGTAGGTTTTTTGCGACCACTTATAATCAGCGATCGCATGCGATCGCTGATAAGTCCATGTCATTAAATGGCAAATGACCGCATGCGATCATGCGGATAATGATCATTGATCAAACTAAATGAAATCGATTATCGGTTATTATTTCGACGTAACAAAGAAGGAAAAAGAAAAGAGGGAGGTCCGAAATAGAGAGAAGAGGGAGAAAGGGGGGATAGGAGAAGAAGGAGGCTAACGCCATCGGTCGCCTAGCTGCCTCCAGCTGCCACTAGCCGCCACCAGCCGCCAACGCCTTACCCACTCCACCACCGCCTCACCCACCACCTCGCTTTCGGAGGTACTCCTCTCCCTTTTTTTAGGTTAATTGCAGTAGTAGTTTTATCTTGAAGGGTATTGAGTGATGTGAATTATTTGACACTGAATTTCTGTACAAGGGTTTTTGAGTTGTGTTCAGATAGGAAATGTCGTCATAGAGAAACAACAGTTGAGTTATAGTTCAGAAAAAATGTAGTTCACCTTGTTATATGATATATTCCTCCAAAGCTAGAGTTAGATGATTACACAACTCAAAATCATTGAGATATCTCAGCTTAAATTTTCAATTTGTACATTCCCCAACACAACCAACCAAAAAATTAGAGAAATCGACTACCTTGAAACTGAATATAGGGAATGCAAGTCCACATATTTTATACAAACTCAAGCACATATAGAGAATTCATCTATATGGGTTTAGATAGTAGAAAATGGAAAGTGCTAAAATCATAATTTTAAGCTGGTTTAGAAATTGAATATTTAAATTATTCATCTTGATCGGAATTAAAGAAGTATCAATTTAAATGCTTCAAAAAGTCTACCTCAAATTATGCACTATGTGCAAGCAAAAGACATATACACATACGTCTTTAATTATTATATGGAGTCTATATTCTTACTCAATGGCAAAGGACCACCTCCTTTATAATATGGAGACTATAATAATTTTCTAATTTTCACTAAGCAATGCAATGAAAGGCTATCTCTATATTTCATGTAGTTGTTTCCCTATGTTTTACATACTATTTGAAACAACAAATCATGTAAAATATTGATCAAATTGACGGGGGTATATATTTGTAGGCTCGTAATGTGTTATATAGGGAATTTGTATATTTGTAGTCTCTTCCATATTTGTATATAGGGAATTTGTATATTTCTCTTTGTTTGTGTCTTGGGTGCCTAGAAATGACCATATATACATGCAGTGCGTGCATATGGCTAGTCCATATTATAGGGAGACTCGCAAAAATTTTTTGTTGGTTTAAGTAGTTGCGAATATTTATAATATTAACGAGCTAATCATATGCTTATGTAAGTCATATGCTTACAAGTATGCTCGAGGAGTATTCTTACAAGCTAGTATTAAATGTTAATCATATGCATGCTTACAAGTATGCTCAAGTCATATGGTTACAAGTATGCTCAAGTCATATGTTAACATTTATAATCATGTATACGTAGTAGATGCTAGTGGTATCATGGACCTCTATTCGAATCAGTAGTTGGATAATGTACGACGAAAGTCAAGTGCCGGATAAATCTTCATAATTTGAATTTAGAATTTGGTTGCTGTGTGTTTTGAGTATCGTATAGTGTGAGACCTAATTTTATGAATAAGATTTAATTTTTTGAAATATTTTTTAATATTATGGTGTGGATTTGATATAATGTTATAGTTGTGGGTAGTATTTATAAATTTTGCAAAGTATGAAAGTTGTCATAAAATATTCGATTGGTCGGGAAATATTCTTTTTGTCGAGGAATATTGTATGACCAAGACAATCATTGGTGGATCCCCTAACGGAAGTAAGTATTATCGTAGTTAAACGACAAAATTATCTTCTATAAAAATAACGGGGATGTGTTACCGTTAAAACCGTTGAACTACCGGTAGTAAAAGTAAAGTGTCTGGCGTGGTTGCATAAGTAGACACGGTATTGATTATTGATCTTTACGTGAGAAGTCACTCAGTTATACTCAATTATTCTACAAGAATTGTTGCATCATATCTCTCATATTATTGATTCAATTATTGTTACGGTATCATCTACATAATATGATATATTATTAAATCAATAAATGAGAGGCAAGAAAGTTATTCATATTATTATTTGCAATATTGACAATGTCTACAGAAGTTACATCGAGGAGAGGTTTGGTCACCTAATTGCGCAATAATAAGGAGAAATCCTTATCTGAAAGCCCTCTCTTCCTAAAGAAACGATTGGTTATTAAATATTGTGAATTATAATATTAATGATGAATAAGTTCGTGTTGATTAAAGATGAATTTTTGCAGTTCCATTGTGTTGGACTTATTTGTGTTAGTATAATTGATGTGCGGAGGTTATATTGTTCAATGGTATTCGGGACACTTTTTCGTGTGAGTACTATTCATGAGTTCTTATTCATTCAGTTAGTATTCATGAGTTACTATTCACGAAAGTTACTATTCATGAGTTCTTATTCATGAGATTCTTATTCAGTGGGTCTTATTCACTGTAAGATATATTTCTTTCTGGTCCAAATTATTTTTGGGTACAATATTATTCCATGAGGAGATGTCTTTAATTTTTAGAATAGTTGGTTGAAGATATAATAGTAAATCAATATGGATGCATTGGTGGAAAGTTATAATAGTGAATCAATATGGATCATTTGGTTTAAAGTTTTAATAGTAAATCAAGTATGAACCGTTGCTTTAAGTTTTAATAGTAAACCAATATGGATCAGTCAGTTTAAAAGTAAATCAATCTGACTAGTTCATGAATTAGTTATTATTAGATCCATTCTCCTATAAATAAGCTCATTCCTTCATTATTTCTTATTTAATTATTTGAAACTCTAGAGAGAGAAACTATAAAGAGAAAGAAGAAAAGTGTTACTCGCTACTTCACTACTTGATATTAGGTTTTTCTAAGGTAGGAGATATTATTTGTTATACTCATAAGGGGTATTCTTTCTTTCTTATTCATGAAGAGAACTTACATTATTCCATTCTTTATTATTACATTGGAATAACTCGTATCTGTGAGGATACCCTATACTTGGTGAAATTCTTACATTATTCCATTCTTATTATTCTCTGTTGGAATAACTTTGTTTATGCAATCCGCATACATGGTGAAATTCTTCTAATATTCCGTTCTTTATTATTATGTGAATATCACATTCAGGCGTTCTACTTGGGACCTGGTTCCATTATTTATTATTATGTATGAATATATCACGTGCATGCGTTTATCTGGGACTGGTTCCATTATTTATTATTACATTGGGAATAACTGCGTCTGCGATCTATCCATCGCACGCATGGTGAATCCTTTTGTTATTTCATTCTTTATTATTCTGTTGGAATAATCTGTCTATGTGGATTACCACATGTGTAAGACCTCAAATTATTAATAAATGAAATTTAATTCCTCTATTTATTATTTTGAAATAGTAAGGGTTGATTTGATTAATGTGGTTAGTTATGGATAAAATCATAAATATTTTAAATAAGCAAGTGGTTATAAAATATTCATTTTATCGGAGAATATTCGTTTGGTCGTGGAATATTCTTACCGTCGGAAATATTAAATGCAATAACGGTAGCGAGTCTTTAGTGAGCCCCATAATGGAAAAGCGATTGGATGAAGAAAACGACAAATATAAGTTGTTTATAAATAATTGGCGTAGTTATTCTGAATTATCTTGTTGGAATACCCGGTGGTTAAAACACGATGAATGGCGTTGTTCAGACAATAGAAGACGGTATTACACCAATTATTGATTCTTACATAAGAAGACACTACTCAATAATTGTTACAGTAATTACTGTTTAATATTTTATTTTATTGATTCAATAATTGCTACGTTGATATTTTATATTACTGTTGTTTTAATAATTGTCACTACACAGTATTTTCCATTATCGAAGTAATAATTCATATTATTTGAATAATATTATTGGATAACATTATTGGCGATGTCTAGAAAGTTACATCTAGGAGGAGAGGTTTGGTCACCTAATTGCGCACTGCAAGAAGGAGAGAAATTCTTATTGGAAAACCTCCTCTTTCCAAGGAGAACTTTGGTTGCCAAAGATCTTGTAATAATTCATAATATTATTTGTGAATAATTAATTATTGATTTATATGATAAGGAAAATATTCATTTTATTTGGATATAGATAGAGAAAATTTTTAATGTGACAATTGTTGAAAATTATTATTTTATCTTTTTCTCGATAAATAATTCATTTAAATATATTATTTAATAATATAATAATGGTGATATTTTTATAATGAATGTGGGATATCCGAGTATATGAGGAGGAGGAAGGGTATTTTTGTTGTAAAGTTATTTAAAACATGTTAAACATGTCGTGGGCCCATTTCTGATTTGAAATTTGATTATAGCACATAAAATCGTAGTTTGTGAATTTCGGTCAATTTCTGTTTGGAATTTGGAAAAACTTTCTTCTGCAAAGTTGTAGATAATGGAATTTCCTATAAAACGTCATAAGGTTCAAATTTTTTTAACAAAAGGGCTATTTATTATGAATTATTGAAGTTCCGGATTAATTAATTATTATTATTTGGAGTTTTAAATAAATTAATTGAGAAAAACGTTTTTGTGGTTGTTATTGAGGTGTGGCTGATGTCTAGACTATATTGGTGTGCGTAGGAAATTTGAGAAAAATAAATTATTATTTTATTAAATTTTCTGCTTTGGTGTTCTAAGAAATTTTCTATAAATAGGGTGCTTAGGTTAGAATTGAAAATCACACCAGAAACAAGTTTTCTCTCTCTTTCTCTCTCTATATTATCGAGCATATTCTTGTGAGTATTTTGAGACTTTGAGTGTTCTTTATCTGATACAAATTCCTTCAAAGACTATATATCTAGTATTCCAATTAAATCTTGTCTTTTCGAGGTAAGGGATGTTATTTTCGTCTTAAATGATATTATTTTCTTC
The DNA here is from genome assembly GCA_020205605.1 of Panax ginseng. Taxonomy (NCBI): domain Eukaryota; kingdom Viridiplantae; phylum Streptophyta; class Magnoliopsida; order Apiales; family Araliaceae; genus Panax; species Panax ginseng. Next base: position 27,562,292 of record CM035138.1, read on the forward strand.
AATATCATTATCTGCCGAAATCTTGGTTTGAACTTTTTATCAAATTTGGAACTTTTTTGTCGGGAGTTCTTATTCACGATATCTGGCCTTTATTCATGAATACGACACTATTTATCTAAAAAATAAAATTTTCTTCTTTTTGTCGAGAGATGTCTATTATGGTTACTATCTTTGATTGTATCCATGTTTTGATCTTTATTTTTGAATTCTGCTTCAAAATTAGTTATTATGGAGTATTATTGAACTTGGATAAAACTGTAATACGAATCCCTAATATTTGTTCTTTTGCTTCACTTGATTCGTTTCTTTAAAATGTTTTTCATCATCCTCGATTCTAAATGATGATATTCTTGAATATCTTTGCTTTATAGTGTAAAGATGAATGATTTCGATGAATATCTTTGGCTAGTAGTGCAAAGATGAACAAGTGTTTAGATGAACATGATTAATGATGAATATCTTTAGCTGCGGTCAAAGATGAATATTTGATTCAGGATATATATTGATTGATGTTACTGAGGGGATAAAATATCGACGATGAACTTTTAAATTCATATATAGAAGATAGTAGATTTTATTCTCTACTTAACTCTTCTAATGAATTATTATTTTCTACTGAATATTGATTTAAAAGCGTTTGTCTATTGTATTCTATTAGATTTTTTTCCTGTTGAGGACTAATGATAATTTGTTCTATGTTATCTTAGTCATAATGTTCTTTCTTTGGGCTAGTTGAGCTCACCCTTTTTCCTTTTTGTTTTATTTTTTTCTTAGAGAGGCGAGAATGTAGCAGTCTTAGTATCTAGGTGTGGAATGATGGTTCTAGAAGTTGTTTTAGTAGTCCTCACTATTTTGTAAAATAGTGTATCAATAATTGTAATGAGAACTTATTTGAGTGTGGATATTATACAGATGATAATATTTGTATTTAAACCCATGCGGTTTAAGTGTTGTCGTATTTGCATCTGATAGTTGTATTAATAAAGTTGTAGTTGATTACGTACCATGTATTTGGCGACTCGAGAATGGGTGTTGTATACCTATTTTGGGGCGTCACGGTTAATATCGAGCTTAGGGATATGATCTGCAGCGGAGATCGGGGAATAGAACTAGGAGGGAGGCGAGTAAATCCTTCGCTAGTGTGTCCTACCAAGCTTATTTGTTGGTCGGTCGTAATATAGGGTATTATGTGATTTGTTAATTTGTTTAATTAACTCTTGTTTTATGGAAGTATTTAAGAATGGCAACCGAGAATGTTAATAAAGCGATAAATGAGACCGTGGAGACGTCTCAGACTCACCAATGAGGAGAACGCGTAACAGCAGTGACAATGTTCCTCCCGTGAACAACAACACCGAAGCGAGATGATGAGCGATGGGATCTTTAGAAGCTTTTTGCGAGTTCATGCAAAATCGACGAGGAGACTCGTGTTCAAAATCTGAGGAAGAAATGATAGAAATTCATGGTTTATCACAAACCCAAGCGATTCAAGGAGTTGGGACCACCAGAATTCTGGGGAAAGCCGGATCCGATTAAGGCGAAGACGTGGGTCAAACAAATTACCAAGATATTTGATGTCTTGGGATGCACGAAGGAACATAAGGTTCCATTCGCCACCTTTATGTTCCAGTAATGAGGCGATTCATTGGTGGAAATCGTAAAAGCGTACCAAATCGATCGACTTAGCATGTCTTGGGAAACATTTCAAAAACTGTTCAATGATAAGTACTTTCCTGAAAGTTTTCGTTATATGAAAGAGGTAGAGTTTATTAGAGTGGAGCAGAATAACATGGCCGGTGTCCCAAAGTCGAGGCGAAGTTTGCGAGTTGTCGAGTTTTGCACCTCATTTGGTGGAGAATGAGGAGCATTATAACGCGGATGTTTCGAGAGGTTTGAAACCCTAAGATACGTCAATATCTCATTTCACATAAATTTTACGTGGCGACCCCAAAATAGGTACATTCCATCCAACCCATTATGAGTCATGGACGTACATGGTAATGAAAACAACTACAACTTTATTACAACAATTGTGCGTGCAAAATATAACAACACATATCTTTGTGAGTTTGGATACAAATATATACCAACTATAACTCTGGACCCAACTTTGGATAAGACGTCACAATGACACCTTACATAAAGGTATAGTCAAAAGCTGTTTTAGAAATTAGAATCTTTGGGAAGTGCTCAAGGAAACCTTCGTACGTGGGAGGCCATGCTTCAGGTTATGATAGATATCATATGGCCGCACGTAATTATCCTTGATTGATCTAATAGACCCCAAAGAAAATGAGAAGATTACAATCATATTCTTCCCAATGGTGAGTCTTCTCTTGACATATCATTATCTCCTTTGCCTCTAATTGGGTATTATACTCCAAACAAACACCAAGATTATATTGGTAGTGCTTGTAAATATACTCAAAGAAGAGGATGAGTACAACCACGTCTTATGATGACACGAGGTTGTATGATAGTGGTAAAACACCTTCCAAGTTAAATTCACCTCACCTCAACATTTATAGACCACCGATTCTATTCCCTGTTATTCCCCGCTTGTCCAAAGCTACACTTTTATTATCCGAAAGGAATTGTGAAGCAAAAGGGTGAGCACAACTAGCTCGATAAAGAATATCATGACTAAAGATAAATAAATTATCAATAGCCTTCAACAAATAATAAATCGGAGATTTAGAAATATGGTAGATGATAAAACTTTTCAACCATAGTTGCGGTGAACGAACAATCCATTAGAAGAGTCAAATAGACCATAAAATCTATTATCTTCTCCACGTTAAAAGTCCACCAACAATGTTTTATCCTCGTAACATCAATCAACAATTCTGCCCACAATCATATGAATAACTCATAATCATAATTGTGATTCTAAATTCCTCTTCGCATCCGGGACGAAGATAATTTTCATCACATGTCTTTACACGAAACATCAAAGATCATGATTATACCAAATCACAGTTCTCGTTTATAATCATACTAACAATTTCATCTTTGACTACTACCAAAGATATTCATCAATGAACCATCTTTGCACTACAGCCAAAGATATTCAACAACAGTCATCTTTGCACTACGGGCCAAAGATATTCAACAACAGATCATCTTTGCTGACTACGGCCAAAGATATTCAACAACAGATCATCTTTGACGCTACTGCCAAAGATATTCATCAATAATTCATCTTCAGACTACGGTGCCAAAGATATTCCTCAACAGATTCATATTTGCATTACTGGGCCAAATATATTCATCAACGATTCATATTTGCAGACTACTGTGCCAAATATATTAATATCTCAAAGAAATATATAATCATTTCAGAATTTATATAAACAATAATTATAACCATGTTGATCATTTCACCTTTGCACTTAAGCTAAAGATATTCCATTGTAAATTCAATGGTCATGATCATACTAGTCAACAATTCAACTTTGCACTACTGGCCAAAGAGAACCCATAGTCACGATCATACCAATACTTTATCCATCTTTACACTCAAGTCAAAGAGAAATTTCATCACCAGGGTTATAAAAATGTTATATATGATAATAAAATCAATATAATCAATACATAGTTTTAATCTCCAGAGTAATATTCATAAATCAACTATAATTTGGTTAGAAAAAGAAACTAATTTTGTAGTGAATAGTACCCGTGAATAGTAACTCATGAATAGTAACCTGTCGTGAATAGTAACTCATGAATAGTAAATTGTGAATAGTAACTCGTGAATAGTAACTCGTAAATAGTAACTCATGAATAGTAACTCGTGAATAGTAACTCCAACATGAAAAGTTCCAAATTTGATAAAAATTCAGACCAATATTTCAGCATAATGATATTGAAGAAATAATATCATTTATGAAAAAAATAACACCCCTTACTATCCTTTACCTCAAAAAAGCGATCTCCGATTTGGAATAACGTTGAAGCGAACTTGCATCATCGATATAGAACACTCAAGATATCAAAATTCTCACAAGAATACACTCGATAATATAGAGAGAGAAATAGAGAGAAAACTTCAGTTTCTGGTGTGATTTTCAATTCTAACCTAAGCACCCTATTTATAGGAAAATGCTTAGAACACCAAAGCAAAAAAGTTAATAAAATAATAATATATTTTTTCTTAACTTCCTACGCACACTTATTTTGTCCAAATATCAGCCACATCTCATCAACAAGTACCAAAAACGTTTTTCTCATTTAACTCATTTAAAACTCCAAAAATCAATTATTCTGGAACTTCGGAACTTCAATAATTCATAATAAATAGCCCTTTTATCAAAGAATTCGAATCTCGCTACTTTTTATAGGAAATTCAATTCTCTACAACTTTGCAGAAGAAAGTTTTTCCAAATTTCAAACAGAAATTGACCGAAATCCACAAACGGACGATTTTACAGGCTATAATCAAATTTCAGTCAAGAAATGGGGTCCACCGACACACAAAACATGTGTTAATCATTTAATACAACAAAAATACTCTTTCTCCTCATATACTTATATATCCCACATTCATTGTAAAAATATCATCATTATTATATTATTAAAATATAATAATAAATTATTTTATCAGAAAAGATAAAATATCAATTTTCAACAATTGTCACTTTAAAAATTTTCTCCATCTATATCCACATAAAATGAATATTTTCCTCATCATATAAATCAATAATTAATTATTCACAAATAATATTACAGAATCACAATAATGACAACCAGGCAGTTCCCAGGAAAGAGGGGGCTTTCCAATAAGAATTTCTCCTTACTGGCGCGTAATTAGGTGACCAAACCTCTCCTTAGACAGAACTTTCTAGACATTGCCAATAATGTTATCTAATAATATTATTCATATAATATGAATTATTGCTTCGATAATGGAAAATACTGTGTAGTGACAATTATTAAAACAACAGTAATATAAAATATCAACGCAGTAATTATTGAATCAATAAAATAAAATACTGAACAATAATTATTGTAATAATTATTGAGTAGTGCCTTCTTACGTAAGAATCAATAATTGGTGCAATCTACCGCTACTCTTATGCAACCACGCATATTCGTATTTTAACCACACGGTATTCCAAATGATTGTTAGCAGAATAACTACTACCGTTATTTATAAAAAACTCATACTTCTCGTTTTCTTCATCCAACAGTTATTTTATTATAGGCCCACAAAAGGCTGCGCCGTCGTACGAATATTCCCCGACAAAAAAAATATTCCACGACCAAACGAATATTCCTCGATAGAAATGAGTATTTTATAACCACTTGCATATTTTGAAAAAAAATTCATATATCACCCTTAACTTTAAACTTTTATCAATTTAACCATTTACTGAATAGTAATTATAAGAAAAAATTGAATACTTTTATTTCATAAAATTCGGGGTCTTACATTTTCTCTCTATTCAGATGTTGTCAACATGGCTCAATTATTAGAGCGAGATAACGATTACGTTTAACCGAGGGGCCACAACCAGGATCATACTGGTGACAACAGTCATCAGAACAACGATAATCAGCGGAGAAAGAAAAATACGGACAAGAGCGGCAACCACTCTGGTGGTAATCATGGCCATGAGAATAGAAGAAGCGAGTCGGGAGGAGATTTTAAAAAGAGGAGATTCAACAATGACAATACGAAGACATCAAAGACCAAAGAACAACCGGTTCCAAAGGAGGAGAACGACCTGGGTCGTATATGCTATAAGTCTGGAAAAGAAGGACATATCATTTTCGCCCCACAGCAGTTTAAGGTATGTTATAATTGTGGAAATGAAGGACATATCGCTTTCGAGATTTCATCAGAAGCGAAACAAAGTCCGGTGAGGGATGGTGACTCAAAAGGTTTGTCGAGAAAAGTCAAAGTAAGCGGTTCTCGGAAAAGCGTTTATCGTGGTGAGTCAACATCACGAACCCAAACGAGGTGATCACGGGTAAGCTAATCATAAATTCATGCGAAGTTTATACCTTACTAGATCTGGGGTGCTACCCATTCATTTATTTCTCCTGCTTGTGCTCAACGTTTAAACTTGACTCCAGAGAAATTAGACTTTGATTTATCTGTGGAGACTCCGTTAGGAGAAACTTTCATCACATCCACTGTTTATAAATCTTGTTTGATCCAAGTTGGCACCATTACCTTACACCGTTGACCTTATCTCTTTAAAGATACTTGTATTTGGCGTGATTTTAGGGATTGATTGGTTAAGCTACTCATCATGCCAAAATTGATTGTTTTCGTAAGGTTGTTAGTTTTCATATTCTAACCAACTGTTGTGCGAATTCAAGCAACTAAGCCATTAAAATCAATCCTTTGTTATATCAAGTCATAAAGCTATTCGTTTATTAAAAATGGATGTCAAGCTTTCTTAGCCCATGTTATGGATTTGAATAAAGACACGTCATATTTGAATAATATTCTGTTGTTATTAACTTTCGGACGTATTTCCTGAAGAACTTCCCGGTCTACCCCCAGAACGTGAAGTTGAATTCTTTATTGATCTTGAACCTGGTACAAAGCCCATTTCTAAAACCCCATATCGAATGGGTCTTCCCACGGTTTCTCAAGGCATAAATGCTATTTGGGTTATTGTTGATAGATTAACCAAGTCTGCACATTTCTTGCCGATACAGGAGACATAACCCTTGAACGTCTTGCTAGTATGTACGTAAATGAGATTGTGAGGTTGCATGACATGCAAATATCCATAGTTTCGGATCGTGACCCAAGATTCACTTTAAGATTTTAGGTTAGCTTGAAAAAAGCTATGGGCACGGATTTACGATTCAGTTCAGCATACCATCCTCAAATGGACGGACAATCAGAGAGGACTATTCAAACTCTTGAAGATCTATTAAGACTCTGTGTCCTAGAGTTCAAAGGTAGTTGGGATAAGTATTTACCATTGGTGGAATTCTCCTACAACAACAGTTATCAGACAAGTATAGGTGTGGCTCCATTCAAAGCATTGTATGGACGAAAGTAAATTTCTTCAATATATGTTGGGATGAGGTGGGTGAAGCAACATTGTTGGGACCCGAAGTTGAGTGCGTATGACTACTGAGAAAAGATCCAAATGATTCGACAACGTATACAAACGGCATAGGATCAACAAAAGAGTTATGCGGATCTTCATCGAAAGGACGTGGAATTTAATATCGGGGATCATGTATTGTTGCGTGTTGCTCCATGGAAAGGAGCTACAAGATTTGGGAAGAGAGGAAAGCTCAATCCACGATTTATTGGTCCATTTCAGATTCTTGACCGAGTAGGAAATGTGGCCTATAGACTCGCGTTACCTCCAAGTATGTCTCGTGTTCATAATGTTTTTCATATATCTATGCTTCGTAAATATGTGAAAGACCCGAACCACGTTATTGAGTTAGAACCGGATGAGATAGCCGAAGACTTAACGTACGAGGAGGTACCTGTCAAGATCTTGGATAAAAAGGAGCATATCCTACGCTTATTGATGGTCATACCACAAGTTAAAGTTTTGTGGAGGAATCATCTTTATTGAGGAAATGACACTGGGAGTTGGAAAGCGGAAATGAAAGCAAGGTATCCTCATCTTTTGAAAACACTGTGTCGTCGTCAATTTCGAGGGACGAAATTTCATAAGGAGGGAGGTTGTAAGACCCCAGATTATTAATAAATGAAATTTAAATCCTCTATTTATTATTTTGAAATAGTAAGGGTTGATTTGATTAATGTGGTTAGTTATGGATAAAATGCGCAAATATTTTAAATAAGCAAGTGGTTATAAAATATTCATTTTTATCGGAGAATATTCGTTTGGTCGTGGAATATTCTTACTGTCGGGGAATATTTGTATGACATGACGGTCTTGTGTGGGCCCCATAACGTAAAAGCGATTGGACGAAGAAAATGACAAGTATAAGTTGTTTATAAATAACTTGGCGTAGTTATTCACAGATTATACTTGTTGGAATACCATTGGTTAAAACACGATGTCTGGCGTTGTTGCAGACAAGAAAGATTACCTGCGGTATAGCACTAATTATTGATTCTTACGTGAAGAAGACACTACTCAATAATTATTACGATAATTCTTGTTTATTTATGAATACTTAAATATTGATTTATATGATAAGGAAAATATTTATTTTATGTGGATATAGTGTTAGGTTTGTAATATTCATGAGCCATGATCAAATTGCACAAATAAAGCGAAAAGCGTGAAAATCGAGTTTTAAAATTTTACAAACCATATACGGATCACCCTTTATGCACAATTATTAATTAAGCAAAAATATGAAGAACAAGAATCATACCCTTGAAGATTTGAGAGCTTCCTCAGTCAAGTTCACCTCAAATTCTTTTCGTGTTCAACTTGAATCCACCGGGTTTGGTTCCTTCCTTTGATCGGCGTTAGCCACCCAAGTGTTTGGCCTCTAGAGGTGATCCACCAAGGAAGAAGAAAGATTCAAGAAGATGGGTGTTTGGCTAAACCCTAGTTTTCTATCTATATAGAAAAAAAGCGTACTCTCAACTATTGGAATTACGTATATTGTGAAAAATCAACAAAACTCCAACACCCATAATAAGACTCCTCTTATTTATAGATGTGGACAACCCTCCTTAAAAATTAAGGAATTATATTTTATTTTAATTAATTAAATTCCTTTAATTAATTAGGCTCCCAATCTTATTAGGATATATGAGAGTACTTTTATTAATTAAATCCCAAACTCCTTTAGGAATTAAATAATAATAATAGTAATAATAATAATAAGACTCCTCTTATTAATTTATATTTAATATTTCTAAAATATTAAATAATAAATATTAAGCTATTTAATTTATTCTATCACCATAGATTAAATTAAATATACTTAACTTATTATTACGATTATGCCATTAACTTCTTAAATAATTATTCTTCCTTTTATGGTGTGACCCTTTAGGTTCTCCATATTAAACCGGTTGTGAATAAATCAATTAGAACAATTCTAATCTTATTTAAATAAATAAATTAAACTATTAATTTATTAAATAAATAATATTTATTCTACAATAGGGATAAGCCTCCCTAGCGATCAACGACTTTTCAGATAATATAGATTTCAACATTAATCATAAAAGAACCTTTGAGTAAATAGTTACCGTACAATTTAATCCTTCCACCATACTGATGTCCCAATTAAATATAAGACATGGAATTCTTTATCAAGTCTTATTTTATTTAATTATATGTATTTCGACTCTTAAATGCTGACTCAAATAATGCAAATTAGAAACTCCTTTCTAATTTCATTACGCTTATAGGCCGAGGACTATTGAGTTGTCATTTATCGAATCACATAGGACATTTCTCTTCTTTTACTAGAAGTGGTAGATTCTTTATTGATCATACATTATATCCATATACTGACTTATTATACCCAAGCATACCTTTTGATATACCACAAAGGGTCTTAAGGAATAAGTCAAAGTATAACTCATCATACACAAGATCTTATGATGATCTCAAGTCAAGGATCACTTGTCTTACTATCACTACTGAGAATTCCTATTGACGAGGCAAGTAAAACTCCATTAGGTATTCCTTAGCGAGCCGCGTTAAGGTGAACTTATTCTCTAATAAGCACCTACATACTTGCTTTAGTGTCTCCACACAAATGATCATGAGATCAATCATCCCTCATCGATGAGTAAGCAGCGTATATACCAATCTATCCGGATTCACTAATCCCCGATTTAGTAATCCAACGATTGGAAACTATTTTAGTTTTAAGCTTTTAAGAATTTAGATCTCATTAGAATGATCATCATCATTATTCTAAAAGCATTGCTTAAAACTATGGGTTTATCACATATTATAAAATAACATCATGTAGATAATTAAAACCTTTAATAAATTAATACTTTTTATTTATAAATGAATAAGATTGTTATAAAGTATATTCTTTATCATCAAACAAGATTGGCTTGTATGCATACTACTTCGATCTCCACACTTGCACTAAAGCCCGATCGTCGTGGTATCTCATACCTTTCTTCTACAAGTGGCGATTATCCTGCTTTGTTGGATAAGCTTTAGTTAATGGATATGTAATGTTGTTCTTGAGAGTTCACTTATCTCTATAGTGATTTCCCATCTTTTAATGATTCCTATAATCAAATGAAAAGTGCCCTGACACATGTTTAGATCCAAGATGAGACTTAGGAACTATTCCTAGTTACGTAATGAACTTTTAATCTAAACAATCAACTTGTAGCTTCATTTATAGCTATATTCTTTGTCTTTATCACTAAACCCGACAACTCTTTCTTTGTTTGAAACCTTTTCAATTCATTGCACCACAGATTCGAGGTAACTCTTTACCTTAAAGTGGATTTTACGTAAATCTTGAGTGCATGCGAAAAACTTGAGTGCATTAAGCCCTCAAGTTTTAATTTAGACCCACCATGAATATGATCACATCCTTAGTCTTTGGTTAAGTACTTTAAGATGTTTTTCAGCGACTCATAGTGAACTTCTCGAGAATATGGTGATCGACATCGGTCTCGTATATTTCATTGCATACATGATAGTTACTCATGCGATCTCTTTTAGGAGTCTATGGGGACTATTAAGAGATACACTCCATGGCTCATCAACATGAGACATCCCTTGAGTTTGCCATGCTAAGCGACTTTAGCATCAAATGAATATAAGTTCCTTGGGTTAAGTCGAGCATCCTCTTAAATCTATCTATATAGATTTGCATCCCCAATTCGATACTCTTCCCAAATCATTCATGGAGGAATGTTTAAACAACTTTATCTTTCTTGATTGTAGCATTGGTATGTTATTCCTTATCCATAGTATATCAACATATAATATTAAGAATGTCACGGCGCTCCATTGCCTTTGACCCTTTTGTACACACTAAAACTCTTACCTCATCGTATGTAACTCTGGATCATCATCTTACATGATGTGTACCTCATCATCATCATCATATGATGAATCCATACCTCAAAGGTATCTTTGGTACTATTCAAATTTCTGATTGATTTGTGGTACAATCTGATAGTCTATCTCTGAGTTTCTCTTATTTGACTTATAGTGATTTATGGTTCTTAAACTCTCTTGAGATCTATTATCCTCCCACTAGCTCCTTGATGATAAACATCTTTATCTTAAAAGGTAGCGTGTTCATAACAAACACCTTTTGCTAAGTAGGATTATAGAACATATACCCTAAACTTACTTTAGGATGTCCCACAAATCATACTTGTCAAATCTTGTCCCAAGCTTATCCTTTGAAACCTTTTCACATAAGTTGGACAACCCTTATCTTAACATACTTAAGATTAGGAATCCTCCTTATCCATAACTTTTATGGAGTCTTGGGGTAGAATTTTGAGGTTACCTTTTAAGTAGATATGTAGCCATTTCTAGGGCATGATCCCGAGAAGGATCTTTGGAATGTCGGTAAAAGCATTATGGACCTTACCATGTCCAACAAGGTACAATTTTCCTTTCGGATACATCAATCAATTATTGCGTATCGGGGAGGCGTCCATTATGAGAAAACCATTTGAGATGATCTAGAAACTTATTGCACAAGTATTTATTCCTTGATCAATCAAAAGAATCTTAATACTTTGCCAATTTGTTTCATACGAATTCTTTGAACCTTTCAAATAATTCACACTTGTATTTCAACAAATACATACATTCAACTCTTTGAATGATCATCTCCTTTTCTTATACTAGTTTTTCGATATATGCAAAATTATTTTCACATAAGTCAGTATACAAAATCCATTAAGTAATATTTAGGTTCTATACAAAATATTATTATTATAAATAGAACAACAATTGTTCTTAAATATAATACCAAAGATTTCATTGTCCAACAACAAAATGGAAATAATGTTTCTAACGAGAACTGGAACACAATAACAACTTATTGACTTAATAGATTTGCCCGTAGGCAATGTTAAACTATAAGTTTCTATGGCTAATGTAGCAACCTTTGCTTCATTTCCCACACATAGGATTACTTATATTTGTTTAGCTTTCTACTTCTGCTTGGTCCCTTCATAAATCTATATTATGATAACCAAAGTCGGTATCAATACCCAGTAGAACCTTGACTTAAAGAAAATTTATTTCAAATCATGAACAATATTGTATTTGTAACCGAAACTTCACTAAGCTTCTTCTGGTTAGCCTCTGCAAAATGCTTCTTGTAGTTTCTTTCCAGTGTCCAGGCTTATTACAGTGGAAGCAAACTCCTTTGCTATCCGTATCAGTTTTGTTCTTATTATTCTTTGTTTTTGCCTTTTTATTTACCTTCTTTGAATCGTTCTTCTTTTCAGAAGATCCTTTGGTCCCTACCAGTAAGACTTGGTCTTTCTTGGTTGGAAAATGACTCTCAACATTTTTCAACATGTTAAGCAAATCGGTGAGGCGATATCTAAGCTTGGTCGTATGAAAAATTCACAACAATTGTGAAAGGATGCAGGGAGTGAGTGCAAGATCAAATCTTGGCTCAACTCTCCATCCATGACAAAACCGGTTGTCTAATTGATCAATCAAATTGATTATGTTAAGGACTTTTATACATCTTTGTAGTGTCAGTCGGTCATTCTAGATCGGAAGAGCTCCTTAGATATCGATATCTATCGGTCCTACTTTTCCTCACCATCAACTACTTGATGTGCGGGGAATATAGTAGGAGTATCCATAGTTTTCGGTGACATTTGAAGCTCGTTACTCATGGATCTGAGCATGATGTATTGAGCCAATTGTGCATCATCTTGCCACTTTCTAAAAGTAGCAATCTCTTCCTCTCGAGGCATTATCTACAACCATTGCGAGGGGATAGGCGTATTAAGGACATAAGATAGCTTTTCGACCATGAGAACTATTCTCAAATTCCTTAACCAATCACATTTAATTCGATCAGATTAATTTAGCATCTAATATCTTTTCTGTGATGATAGTAATTTAGACATTGTAAAATTCTATAAATGAATTTGTAATTAACAACATTTTAGCATACATTCTTTTATTAATTACCAAAATAAATTAGGTCTTGTTTTAAATTGGTATCTCCACTATTTTCTTCAAACTATATTACCCTCAATATATATAGTTGACAATATCTAATTAAAGATATGCTAGTGAGAATAAGGATCCCATTTCAAATGTATATAGCCTTGTGTGTGCACAACAAACTATATATAAATAAATAGGTAGACAACTCTTGTCAATTACATCAACTATGTAACTCCTTGTATTTTGCCTCTTAAATCATAATGGTCAAGTGTGTGCACATCAGAACTAAAATGATTTAAGTTAAGTCGAACCAACATTTCCATATAAGTGAAGAGAAAACTCTGACCCTTGTGTGTGTACAACAAAGCGATAATGTTCAATTCCTTATAAACATCATATGTAATAAAAATAACATCTTAAATATTTAATACTTGCCTTGTGTGTGCACAACAAACTCATATTAAATATTCAATACTCTCTATTGTTTTTATCATGCTTTAGAAAGCGGCGTTCGATATTCCAAATATCTTTGAGCGTTACAACTTAATATAAAATATTTGAGGGGGGTTTGTTATTAATTTGTCTCATCTTGTTTTAGTAGCATATATATATATATATATATAAAATACGCGTCATATTAATTAACATCTGAAGCATGTTTGCATAATATATAATATATATAGTATAAGCATGCACATATAGAATACTATATTCTACGGATTGATTATGGACTTTTATTCTAGTTTGGTTCACTAGAGCCACCAAGTGAACCAAAAGGTTAAACCCACAGGGTGCAAGAATTAATATTTAAATATAACTATTACATTTAAAACGGGCTCCATTACAAAGCGGGTCTTCAAGCGCTCCTTGATCCTTGATCTCCAATTCTTCAAAATTAATTCTAACTATTCCTATTACAAAACTATTTAAAATAAATAGAAACCTTGATCGTGATCGAGGGAAGTACATAGGAGGAGTTAGAATTTACATTAAGAAAAAATTAGAAGGCGAAGTCATGAGACCCCATTTAATAAAACCCATACATTCATGCATCCAACTAAAATAAAATCCAATCACATTGGTGATAGTCCATAATCAATCACATTTATTATCATACACATCACATATATGTATCGATAAATAACATTCATCTCATGAATAATAAACATTTAATATATATATTGATATCATTTAATGAGCAAATTTAGTTAGTATAAAATCTAATTTTGAATCAAAATAAACTCCTTTATTTTAATCCAAATTTAAATCAAAATAAACCTCTTTTATTTTAATTTATCTAATTTTGAATAAAATAAACTATTTTATTTTAATCAAAATCTTTAATCAAAATAAACTCCTTTATTTTAATTAATTATGGAATCAATTCAAGTAAAAAAAAAATTCCTTTATTAAAGGGAAACACGAATTCTCTTTCTATTCACAAATAAACTCCTTTATTTTGAATAATATGAAATCTTATTTCATATCTAAATAAACTCCTTTATTTAAGGAAATATGGATTCATTTTCCTATTCACAAATAAACTCCTTTATTTTAGGAAAATATAGAATCAATTTTAACTCCAATTAGTTATCATGGAATCCAATTTCAATTCTAATTAGTTAACATGAAATCTAATTTTAAAATTAAAATAAACCTTTTATTTTAATATTAAAATAAACCTTTTATTTTAAGATTAAAATAAATATTTTATTTTAATAATAAAAAAATAAAAATATATATATATATTATATATTTTTATTAACCATATATATATATAATATAAATGCAAAAAGAATCGATGATTCACGTGAAGTTAAATAATATATTATATGAAATATATAAATCACCTTCACATGATTCTTAAAAAAAAACTTATAGGATCATATATATATATATATATATATATATATATATATATATATATATATATATATATATATATATATAATACTAGATAATTGAATCTGCAACTTACTTGAGTTCAATTTACATGCAAATAAGTACTTGGCCACGCGGTAATTAGAAAAATGGGGAAAAATTTGATTAATTGATTAGTTTTTTTTTATATTTTATTATTATTCTAATTTTATCTACAATAAAATTATGCCCAATTAAATTATTCTAAACACATATCAATATATATATCAAATCTTGAACAATTAATAATTAGCATAAAGGTTTGGCTACGATGCCTTTATTAGGTTTGTAATATTCATGAAGCCTTGATCAAATTGCAAAATAAGCGGAAGCGTGAAAAATCGAGTTTTAAAATTTTACAAACCATATACGGATCACCCTTTATGCACAATTATTAATTAAACAAAAATATGAAGAACAAGAATTATACCCTTGAAGATTTGAGCTTCCTCGGTGCTGAGTTCACCTCAAATTCTTTTCGCGTTCAACTTGAATCCACGGGTTTGGTTCCTTCCTTTGATCGGCGTTAGCCACCGAGTGTTTGGCCTACAGAGGTGATCCACCGAGGAAGAAGAAAGATTCAAGAAGATGGGTGTTTGGCTAAACCCTAGTTTTCTATCTCTATATAGAAAAAGCGTCTCTCTCGACTATTGGAATTACGTATATTGTGAAAAAAGTCAACAAAACTCCAACACCCATAATAAGACTCCTCTTATTTATAGATGTGGACAACCCTCCTTAAAAATTAAGGAATTATATTTTTATTTTAATTAATTAGGCTCCTAAATTCCTTTAATTAATTAGGCTCCCAATCTTATTATCTTATTAGACATATATGAAGTACTTTTATTAATTAAATCCCAAACTCCTTTAGGAATTAAATAATAATAAATAATAATAATAATAAGACTCCTCTTATTAATTTATATTTAATATTTCTAAAATATTAAATAATAAATATTAAGCTATTTAATTTATTCTATCACCATAGATTAAATTAAATATACTTAACTTATTATTACGATTATGCCATTAACTTCTTAAATAATTATTCTTCCTTTTATGGTGTGACCCTTTAGGTTCTCCATATTAAGCAGGTTGTGAATAAATCAATTAGAACAATTCTAATCTTATTTAAATAAATAAATTAAACTATTAATTTATTAAATAAATAATATTTATTCTCTGATAGGGATAAGCCTCCTAGCGATCAACGACTTTCCGGATAATATAGATTTCAACATTAATCATAAAAGAACCTTTGAGTAAATAATTCTTGTACAATACAATTTAATCCTTCCACCATCTGATGTCCCAATTAAATATAAGACATGGAATTCTTTGTCAAGTCTTATTTTATTTAATTATATGTATTTCGACTCTTAAATGCACTGACTCCAAATAATGCAAATTAGAAACTCCTTTCTAATTTCATTACCCTTAACCGAGGACTATTGAGTTGTCATTTTATCGAATCACATAGGACATTTCTCTTCTTTTACTAGAAGTGGTAGATTCTTTATTGATCATACATTATCTCCATATACAACTTATTATACCCAAGCATACCCTTTGATATACCCTAAGGGTCTTAAGGAATAAGTCAAAGTATAACTCATCATATACGAGAATCTTATGATGATCTCAAGTCGAGGATCACTTGTACTACTATCACTACTGAGAATTCCTATTGATGAGCAAGTAAAACTCCATTAGGTATTCCTTAGCGAGTCACGTTCAGTGAACTTATTCTCTAATAAGCACCTACATACTTGCTTTAGTGTCTCCACACAAATGATCATGAGATCAATCATCCCCATCCAATGAGTAAGCAACGTATATACCAATCTATCTGGATTCACTAATCCCAATTTAGTAATCCAACGATTGGAAACTATTTTAGTTTTAAGCTTTCTAAGAATTTAGATCTCATTAGAATGATCATCATCATTATTCTAAAAGCATTGCTTAAAACTATGGATTTATCACATATTATAAAACAGCATCATGTAGATAATTAAAAACCTTTAATAAATTAATACTTTTTATTTATAAATGAATAAGATTGTTATAAAGTATATTCTTTATCATCAAACAAGATTGGCTTGTGTGCATACTACTTTCAATCTCCCACTTGCACTAAAGCCAATCGTCATGGTATCTCATACCTTTCTTCTCTAAGTGGCGATTATCCTGCTGTTGAATAAGCTTTAGTTAATGGATATGTAATGTTGTTCTTGAGAGTTCACTATCTCTATAGTGTATTCCCAACTTTTAATGATTCCTATAATCAAATGAAAATGCCACAACACATGTTTAGATCCAAGATGAGACATAGGAACTATTCCTAGTTCTGTAATGAACTTTTAATCTAAACAATCAACTTGTAGCTTCATTTATAGCTATATTCTTTGTCTTTATCACTAAACCAGCAACTCTTTGCTGTTTGAAACCTTTTCAATTCATTGCACCACCGTTCAAGGTAACTCTTTACCTTAAAGTGGATTTTACGTCGTCTTGTGCATGCGAAAAACTTGAGTGCATTAAGCCCTCAAGTTTTAATTTAGACCCACCATGAATATGATCACATCCTTAGTCTTTGGTTAAGTACTTTAAGATGTTTTCAACGACTCATAGTGAACTTCTCCGAATATGGTGATCGACATCGGTCTCGTATATTTCATTGCATACATGATAGTTTCTTTCGTGCGAGATCTCTTTTAGGAGTCTATGGGGACTATTAAGAGAGATACACTCCAGGGCTCATCAACATGAGACATCCCATAGAGTTTGCCATGCTAAACGACTTTAGCATCAAATGAATATAAGCTCCTTGGGTTAAGTCGAGCATCCTCTTAAATCTATCTATATAGATTTGCATCCCCAATTACGATACTCTTCCCAAATCATTCATGGAGGAATGTTTAAACAACTTTATCTTTACTGATTGTAGCATTGGTATGTTATTCCTTATCCATAGTATATCAACATATAATATTAAGAATGTCACGGCGCTCCCACTGACCCTTTTGTACACACTAAAACTCTTACCTCATCGTATGTAACTCTGGATCATCATCTTCTATGATGTGTACCTCATCATCATCATCTATGATGAATCCATACCTCAAAGGTATCTTTGGTACTATTCCAAATTTCTGATTAGGTTTGTGGTACAATAGAAGTTCATCTCTGAGTTTCTCTTATTTGACTTATAGTGATTTATGGTTCTTAAACTCTTCAAGATCTATTATCCTCCCACTAGCTCCTTCAATGATAAACATCTTTATCTTAAAAGGTAGCGTGTTTCGCAACAAACACCTTTTGCTAAGTAGGATTATAGAACATATACCCTAAACTTACTTTAGGATGTCCCACAAATCTGTACTTGTCAAATCTTGTCCCAAGCTTATCCTTTGAAACCTTTTCATATAAGTTGGACAACCCCTTATCTTAACATACTTAAGATTAGGAATCCTCCTTGTCCATAACTTTTATGGAGTCTTGGGGCCGAATTTTGAGGTTACTTTTTCCGCAGATATGCAGCCATTTCTAGGGCATGATCCTTGAAGGATACTGGAATGTCGGTAAAAGCATTATGGACCGTACCATGTCCAACAAGGTACAATTTTCCTTTCAGATACATCAATCAATTATTGCGTATCAGGAGGCGTCCATTATGAGAAAACCATTTGAGATGATCTAAAACTTATTGCACAAGTATTTATTCCTTGATCTAATCAAAGAATCTTAATACTTTGCCAATTTGTTTCACTTCTGAATTCTTTTAACCTTTCAAATAATTCACACTTGTATTTCAGCAAATACATACATTCAACTCTTTGAATGATCATTTCCTTTTCTTATAATAGTTTTTCAATATGCAAAATTATTTTTCACATAAGTCAAGTATACAAAATCCATTAAGTAATATTTCAGTTCTATACAAAATATTATTATTATAAATAGAACAACAATTGTTCTTAAATATAATACCAAAGATTTCATTGTCCAACAACAAAATGGAAATAATGTTTCTAACGAGAACTGGAACACAATAACAACTTATTGACTTAATAGATTTGCCCGTAGGCAATGTTAAACTATAAGTTTCTATGGCTAATGTAGCAACCTTTGCTTTATTTCCCACACATAGGATTGCTTATATTTGTTTAGCTTTCTACTTCTGCTTGGTCCCTTCATAAATCTATATTTATGATAACCAAAGTTGGTATCCAATACCCAAACCTTGACTTAAAGAAAATTTATTTCAAATCATGAACAATATTGTATTTGTAACCGAAACTTCACTAAGCTTCTTCTGGTTAGCCTCTGCAAAATGCTTCTTGCAGTTTCTTTCCAGTGTCCAGGCTTATTACAGTGGAAGCAAACTCCTTTGCTATCCGTATCAGTTTTGTTTTTATTATTCTTTGTTTTTGCCTTTTTATTTACCTTCTTTGAATCGTTCTTCTTTTCAGAAGATCCTTTGGTCCCTACCAGTAAGACTTGGTCTTTCTTGGTTGGAAAATGACTCTCAACATTTTTCAACATGTTAAGCAAATCGATGGAGGAGGCGATATCTAGCTTGGTCATATGAAAATTCACAACAATTGTGAAAGGAGTGCAGGAGTGAGTGCAAGATCAAATCTTGGCTCAACTCTCCATCCATGACAAAACCAGTTGTCCTAATTGATCAATCAAATTGATTATGTTAAGGACTTTTATCATCTTTGTAGTGTACTCTGGTCATTCTAGATCGGAAGAGCTCCTTAGATATCTCGATATCTATCGATCCCTACTTTCCTCACCACCAACTACTTGATGTGCAGGAATATAGTAGGAGTATCCATAGTTTCAGGCTGACGCTGAAGCTTGTTACTCATGGATACGAGCATGATGTATTGAGCCAACTGTGCATCATCTTGCCACTTTCTAAAAGTAGTAATCTCTTCCTCAGAGGCATTATCTACAACCATTGCAGGGATAGGCGTATTAAGGACATAAGATAGCTTTTCAGCCATGAGAACTATTCTCAAATTCCTTAACCAGTACGTTTAATTCGATCCGATTAATTTAGCATCTAATATGCTGCGCAATGATAGTAATTTAGACATTGTAAAATTCTATAAATGAATTTGTAATTAACAACATTTTAGCATACATTCTTTTATTAATTACCAAAATAAATTAGGTCTTGTTTTAAATTGGTATCTCCCATTATTTTCTTCAAACTATATTACCCTCACTATATATAGTTCGGCAATATCTAATTAAAGATATGCTAGTGAGAATAAGGATCCCATTTCAAATGTATATAGCCTTGTGTGTGCACAACAAACTATATATAAATAAATAGGTAGACAACTCTTGTCAATTACATCAATTATGCAACTCCTTGTATTTTGCCTCTTAAATCATAATGGTCAAGTGTGTGCACATCCGAACTAAAATGATTTAAGTTAAGTCAGACCCAACATTTCTATATAAGTGAAGAAAACTACTGACCCCTTGTGTGTGCACAACAAAGCAGTAATGTTCAATTCCTTATAAACATCATATGTAATAAAAATAACATCTTAAATATTTAATATTTGCCTTGTGTGTGCACAACAAACTCATATTAAATATTCAATACTCTATTGTTTCTATCATGCTAGAAGGTGAGGTAAGGGATGTTATTTTCGTCTTAAATGATATTATTTTCTTGATATTATTATCTTAGAAATCTTTGGTTTGAACTCTTTATCAAATTTGGAACTTTTTTGTGTAGGGAGTTCTTATTCACGTGATACTGAGCCTTTATTCACTTAATCGACATTATTCATGGAAAAATGAATTTTTTTTCTTTTTGTCCAAGATGTCTATTATGGTTACTATCTTTGATTGTATCATGTTTTGATCTTTTATTTTGAATTACGCTTCAAAATTGGTTATTATGGAGTATTATTGAACTTGGATAAAACTGTAATACGAATCCCTAATATTTATTCTTTTGCTTCACTAGATTCGTTTTCTTTAAAATATTTTTTTTCATCCTCAGTCCTAAATGATGATATTATTGAATATCTTTGGCTTGTAGTCAACGATGAATGATTTCGATGAATATCTTTTGGCCGTAGTGCAAAAGATGAGCAGTGTTTAAATGAACATGACCAAGTGATGAATATCTTTAGCTGCGATCAAAGATGAATATTTGATTCGAGATATATATTGATTGATGTTACGAGGGATAAAATATCGACGATGAACTTTTAAATTCATATATAGAAGATAGTAGATTTTATTCTCTACTTAACTCTTCTAATGAATTATTATTTCCGCTGCGAATATTGATTTAAAATTGGTTGTCTATTGTATTCTATTAGATTTTTCCCTGTTGAGGACTAACGATAATTTGTTCTATGTTATCTTAGTCATAATGTTCTTTAATGGGCTAGTTGAGCTTACCCTTTTCCTTTTTGTTCCATTTTTCTTCTCAAGAGGCGAGAATGTAGCGAGTACTAGTCGGGGTATGGAATGATGGTTCTAGAAGTTGTTTTAGTAGTCCTCACTATTTTGTAAAATAGTGTATCAATAATTGTAATGATGACTTATTTGAGTGTGGATATTGTCTAGATGACAATATTTGTATTTAAACTCACAGTTTAAGTGTTGTCGTATTTTGCACGATAGTTGTATTAATAAAATTATAGTTGTTTCTGTACCATGTATTTGGCGACTCAGAATGGGTGTTGTATACCTATTTTGGGGGCGTCACAACATGCATGGTGAATGATCCTTTGTATTCATTCCTTATTAAATTGTGGAAATGATGCATATCGTGGATTCTGCGTGGCGGTGAAAATCTATTTGCGATTTCATATATTCTATTATACTCGGTTGGTTAAAGTTTTGGCTTCTTATACTCCAAGAAATTAGTGGAATATCCTTGATATTTGCGCTTCATCCGATATCTTTTCATGGAAATATTCTTACGAGCATTCTTGAATTTTACTTCACAAAGCGATATCAAGTTGACAATTTGGGCGTTATTGAGTTCGGGATAAATTAACTTATAAATCTTTAAAATTTATTCTTGAAACTGCTTTTATTGAATTGTCATCATCCTCATGCTTATATTATGTTGAAAGTCATCTTTGGCTTTACGATGCGTAGATGGACTTGGTATGATTATGACGAGGATTATTTGGTATAATCATGGTAGTAATGTGATGAATCTTATGGTAAAAGTCCTCATTGGCACGTAGTTCATTGGTGGGCGATTGTTGTTGGTATGATTATGACCGAGGATTATTCGGTATAGTCATGACCATTGATGATTACATGAATATCCTTGGTAGTGGGAGGCGGGGATGATACGATTTTATTTATTAAAATTTGAGTCTCGTGATAAAGTTGATGAAAAACTTTTTAAATCATAGAAGATAGTAGATTTTATACTTTACTTAACTCTTCTAATGGATTACTAATCCATTTGATTAAACTTGTTGTCTATTATATTATTCTATCAGTTTAACATTATTGAAGGCTAATGATAATTTATTCTGCATTATCTTAGTCATAATATTTCTTACTGGGCTAGTTGAACTCACCCTTTCTTTCTTTATTCTCTTGAGGAAATGAGAGCGTAATTTGGGGACTAGTCGGGGAACAGAGTGATGGTCCTAGATGGTGCATTAGTAGTCCTCACTATTCTGTGAAATAGAGTGATAATAAATGTAATTAGGACTCCATTGAGTGTTGATATTGTCTAGAGGACAATATTTGTATTAAAACTCTCATTACTATGTTTAGTAAGTATTTTACACATTTGTTGTTTAATTAAGTTGTATTTGTATTCGGTACCTTGTATCTGGCGACTCAAGATGGGTGATGTATACCTGTTTTGGGGGCGTCACATATAGTCACCCGGAATGTATGAATGGTCGATCATGAATCGATGTCCATGTTTGAAATGTAAGAATGTAAATTATAAGATGGAGAGCGTGATAAACTATCATTTACTTGTTTACGGGTTCATGAGAAACTACGAAGAATCTTTGGTGGGCACATGGGCGAGAGAAGAGATGGTGGCATCACACAAGTACACAATTAGGACGATAGTACTACTCATCGTATGAATGAAATGGTTCATGATATTGCGGGGCGATTTTGATTGGGAACAAGTAGAAACAACAACTATGAATTACGATGCCAAAGACTTCTTTAAGTTGTTAGGCGAGGGTAGCGAGCCATTGTGGCATGGTTGCACCAAACACACTTTACATTGTCTGCAGATGGCGACATTACTTAACATTAAGGTGATCCACAACATGAGTAGTGAGTGTTTTGAGTCGCTCTTGAAGGCCATTAAGAGTATGTTGCTCGACGGTGAGAAATTACACAGTAACTATTACTTTTGTAAGAAAATGGTGAAGAAGTTGGGTCTTGGATACCAAAAGATCGATCATGTCCCAACGATTGCATGTTGTTTTATAAGAAAAATGAACAAATGACAAGGTGCACGTTTTGCAGTCATGATCGGTTTAGGCCTAATAAAGAGGGTGTGACTACAAAAAAATCAAGTATACCGTTTAAGATTCTAAGATATTTTCCAATAACACATAGACTAAAAAGATTGTACATGTCTTCAAAACAATTTGAACATATGAGTTGGCATGCGAAATCTCCAACTAAAGATAGAGAACTAAATCATCCATGAGATGGGCGGGGCTTGGAAAGATTTCAACTTAGCACATCCACAGGTTTGCATTGGAACCTAGAAATGTGAGGCTTGGATTGTCCACCGATGGTTTCAACCCGTTTGGCCACTCAATTTTAGGTACTCATGTTGGCCTGTGATTGTTACTCCGTACAACTTGCCTCATTGGATGTGTATTAAACAGCTATACTTGTTTCTTTCACTCATGGTTCTGGTCCTAAGAGTCTGGAAAGAACTTAGATGTTTACTTGAGACCTTTTATAGAGCGAGTTGAAGGTATTGTGGGAGGATGGAGTCATGACTTGGGATGTTGCAACGAAAACAAATTTCAACCTTAGGCGCGGTTATGTGGACTATAAGTGACTTTCGACTTATGGTATGTTATTTGGATGGACTACACACGGGAAATTGGCTTATCCGTATTGTATGGAGCATACAAAGTCTTTCAATCTATCAAAAGTTCGAAAGCCTTGCTGGTTTGACTGTCATCGTCGGTTCTTGCCGGTAGATCACCCGTTTCGAAGAAATAGAGAACACTTCAGGAAAGGGAAAGTATACAATGATATGCCTGCATCGCGATTGTCGGGAACGGAGATGCGAGATCGTGTAATGAGATTGCCTGTGACGCCCCCAAAACAGGTATACATCACCCATCTTAGGTCGCCAGATACAAGGAACTAAATACAAATACAACTTAATTATACAACAGTCGTGTAAAATACGACTAAACATAGGCTGTGAGTTTTAATACAAATATTGTCATCTAGACAATATCCACACTCAATGGAGTCCACATTATATTTATTATCACATTATTTCACAGAATAGTGAGGACTACTAATGCACCATCTAGGATCATCACTCTGTTCCCGACCCAGTCACTACGTTCTCATTTCACGAAGAGAAACGGTGAAAGAAAGGTGAACTCAACTAGCCCAAGAAGAAATATTATGACTAAGATAATGCGAATAAATTATCATTAGCCTTCAATGATTGTTAGCCCGATAAAATATAATAAACATCAAGTTTAAGCTGCGGTGAACAAGCAATCCATTAGAAGAGTCGAGTAGAGAATAAAATCTACTATCTTCTATGATTTAAAAGGTTTTTCATCACTTTTATATTTGAGACTCAAATTTTAATAAATAAAATTGAATCATCCTCGCTCCACGACCGAGGATATTCATGTAATCATCAATGGTCATGACTATACCGAATAATCACTCGGTCATAATCATACCAACAACTTTGTCCACCAATGAACTACGGTGCCAATGAGGACTTTTACCACATCATTCGTCACATTACGGTCATGATTATACCGAATAATCCACGAGTCATAATCATACCAAGTCCATCTACGCACGTAAGCAAAGAATGCTCGGAAGAATATTTCCATGAAAAGATCTTTGGATGAAGCGCAAATATCAAGGATATTCCACTAATTTCATGGAGTATAGAAGCAAAGCTTTAACCAATTGAGTATAATATAATATATGAAATTGCAAATGGATTTTTCGCCGCCATACGATAATCCACGTGAGCGAGATCATTTCCATAATTTAATAAGGAATGAATACAAAGGATCATTCACCATGCATGTGGTAATCCACATGAGCAGTTATTCCAACAAAATAATAAAGAATGGAATAATGAAGGATTCACCGTGCGTGTGATAGATTGCATAGACAAGTTATTCCCACCGAGAATAATAAATAATGGAACTAGGTCCGGCGTAAGCATACATCTGAGGATATTAAGCGAATAATAAATAATGGAACCGAAGGGTGTAAAGCGCATTGTGAGGATATTCCAACATAATAATAAATAATGGAACTGGGTTAAAGGCGTAAGCATACGAAGACGAGGATATTAAAACGAATAATAAAGAACAAAATATTAGAATAATTTCACCATGTATGCGATAATTCGCATAAACAGGTTATTCTAACAGAATAATATGAATGGAATAACAGAAGAATTTCACCAAGTATAGGGTATCTCGCGTATACAGGTTATTCCAACAGAATAATAAAGAATGGAATAACTGAAGTTCTCTTCATTAATAAGAAAGAAAGAATACCCCTTATGAGTACAATAAGTAATATTCCTACCTTAGAAAAAGCGAATCTTTGGAGTAGTGAAGTAGCATAATACTTTTCTTCTTTTCTCTATAGTTTCTCTCTACAGAGTTTGGTGAATTAAGTAAAAAATAATAAAGGAATGAGTTTCTATTTATAGAAGAATGGGTGAATAGTAACTAATTCATGAGCGGTCAGATTGATTTACTTTTAAGCGAGCGGTCCATATTGATTTACTATTAAAACTTAAAGGAAGCGGTCCATCTTGATTTCTTATTAAAGCAATGATCCATATTGATTTACTATTATAACTTTCCACCGGTGATCCATATTGATTTCTTATTATATCTACAACCAAGCATTACGAAAAATTAGCACATCTCCTCATGGAATAATATTGTACCCAAAAATGATTGGAATGAAAAGAAATATATCTTACGGGTGAATAGTATCCCGTGAATAGTAAGTCATGAATAGTAACTCATGAATAGTAACTCATAAATAGTAACTCGTGAATAGTAACTTATAAATAGTATTCTGACACGAAAAGTGCCCTCGAATAATTGGATTGAACAATATAACCTCCAGGACATCAATTATTATCGAAATAAATGTCGATTTCCACTAACACTAATAATCCCAACCAATGGAACTATCAATTTCATCTTTAATCAATACAAACTTATTCATCATTAATATTATAATTCATAATATTTAACAACGAGTCGTTCTCAGGAAAGAGGGCTTTCAGATAAGGATTTCTCCTTATTAGGCGCATGATTAGGTGACCAAACCTCTCATTGATGAACTTACAGACATTGTCGATATTGCAAATAATAATATGAATAACTTTGTCGTCTCAATTATTGATTTAATAATATAACATATTATGCGAGATGATCTTTGTAATAATAATTGAATCGATAATATGAGAGATATGATGCAACAATTCTTTGTAGCAATAATTGAGTATAAGCTGGTGACTTCTCACGTAAGCATCAATAATCAATCTTGTGTGCTATTATGCAACCACGCGTATTCATTGTACTTTTACTACTTAGAGTAGTTCAGCAGTTTTAACGGTAACACACATCCGTAGTTATTTTTATAGAAAGATAATTTTGTCGTTTTAACTTACGACAATAATTTTAGATTAATGAGGAGTCCACTGATGATTGTGCCATCGTAGAATATTCCTGTTAAAAGCGAATATTCTGAGACCAATCGAATATTATATAACCACTTGCTTACTTTTGCAAAATTTATAAATACTATCCACAACTATAACATTATATCAAATCCACATCATAATATTCAAAAAATTATTTCGAGAAAATTAAATATTTATTCATAAAATCTGGGGTCTCACATTGCCAGTTATCCCATTTGGTAAGATTGATGCCACAAACATAATAAATGGGTTTTGGCGAATCTCATGGCGGGTTTAGAGAAGCATCTTTTGGGAGCGCCTTATTGGTCTACAAATTTGATTAAATCGTAATCTAGATGTGATGCATATTGAGAAGAATGTGTTTGACAATGTGTTTAACACAAGTGATGAATGTTACGGGGAAGACAAAAGATAATGATAAGGCACGTTTGGACATGAAAGATATTTGTAAAGCGTCACCGGATTAGAACTTTATGAATCTCTAATGGGAAGATTGTCAAATGCGTATGTAAGGTACACATTGTCCAAAAAGAAAGTTGAAGATGTGTGCATGGGTTAAGTCTCCGAAACTACCGGATGGATGTCGTCAAAGATTGCAAGGTGTGTTACGGGTGGGAAATTGCAAGGGATGAAGAGTCATGGTATCGTGTGTTCATGGAGAGACTCGTACTATAGCATTTCGGGATCTCGCTTGATAAACCAATATGGGATGCTTTAGCGGATCTTAGTCATTTCTTCAAAGACTTATGTTCAAAATTATTAAATGAGAAGGACATATACGTACTTGAGAAGAACATCATAGAGATCACGTAAAGCGGAAAAAATATTCCCCACCGATTTTTTGACTCCATGGAGAACTTACAAATCCATCTTCCCAATGAAGCTCGTGTTGGGGTCCGATTCAATATAGATGGATGTACCCTTTCGAGAGGGTGATGGGAAACCTTAAGAGGAAGATGAAGAATAGAGCTTATGTGAGAGGGGTCGATATGTGAGGCATCTGATGTCGATGAGATATCTATGTTTGTCTCGGACTATTTTAGGACGAAGTCTTGACAAAGGCCAATCGAGTATCGAGACATGATGATGGGGGAAATGTTGAACTAAATGGTTGGCTCTCTGTATTTGGTCTATCGGGCCACGCTTATGGAAAAGGGAAGCGCATATTCCTCTCTGAGCAAGAATTACATGTCGCATATACTTACATTCTTCTCGATTCTTGAGGAGATTGACGAATTTGTGAGGTACACATGTAAACTTGATAATTTATCTTTTAAGTGAAAAACTTATTCCAATATGTTAATGTTTATAACATGGTATAGATTGTACGATGACGAGTTAAAAGTGAAGCATCCCGGCATAACTGATAAAGATATTCAAATCAATCGTGATAAAAAATTTGCACTTTGGCTAAAGGACAAAGTAAGTTCAATTTCTTAAGCACGATATATATATACTCCATATTAACTATGACTTCTTTTAATAAGATGGAGTTTTTGTAAGCTTTGTGTGACGCCCCCAAAATAGGTATACAACACCCATTCTGAGTCGCCAAATACATGGTACAGAAACAACTACAACTTTATTAATACAATTGTCGTGCAAAAACGACAACACTTAAACTGTGAGTTTAAATATAAATATTGTCATCTAGACAATATCCACACTCAAATAAGTCCTCATTACAATTATTGATACACTATTTTACAAAATAGTGAGGACTACTAAAATAACTTCTAGAACCATCATTCCACACCCGAGCTAGTACTGCCATTTACATTCTGCGTCTAAGAAGAAAAATGGAACAAAAAAGAAAAGGGTGAGCTCAACTAGCCCGATAAAGAACATTATGACTAAGATAATATAGAACAAATTATCGTTAGTCCTCAATGAGGAAAAATCTAATAGTATACAATAGACTGACGGTTTTAAATCAATATTCGCAGTGAAATAATAATTCATTAGAAGAGTTAAGTAGAGAATGAAATCTACTATCTTTATATATGAATTTAAAAGTTCATCATCAATATTTTATCCTGTAACATCAATCAATATATATACGGAATCAAATATTCATCTTTTACTCTGAGCCAAAGATATTCATCGATTAGTCATGTTCATCTAAACACTGTTCATCTTTGTACTACGGGCCAAAGATATTCATCGAGAAAATCATTCATCTTTGCACTACATGCCAAAGATATTCGAGTTATATCATCATTTAGGGTGAGGATGATGAAAAATATTTTAAAGAAAAGCGAATCCCGGTGAAACAAAAGAACAAAAATTAAGGATTAGTATTACGGTTTATCGATATCAATAATACTCCATAATAACCAATTTTGAAGCGAATTCAAAAATAAAGATCAAAACATGGATCTGATCAAGATAGTAACCATAATAGACATCTTGGACAAAAAGAAGAAAATTTCATTTTTTTGGTGAATAATGTATCGTATTCGTGAATAGTGTCGTATACGTGAATAGTGTCGTATACGTGAATAGTAACCTCGACACAAAAATTTCCAAATTTGATAAAAAGTTCAGACCAATATTTTGGCATAATGATATTGAAGAAAATAATAAATAATATCATTTAAGAAGAAAACAACATCCCTTACCTCAAAAGAATAGTACTTCTAACTTAATATCGGATATAACGCTGAAATAAACTTGCACCGTATAACAACACTCAAAGTATCAAAATACTCACAAGAATATGCTCGATAATATAGAGAGAAGATTTCAGTTTCTGGTGTGATTTTCAATTATAACCTAAGCACCCTATTTATAGGAAAATGCTTAGAACACCAAAGTAGAAAATTTAATAAAATATATATATATATATATATATATATATATATATATATATATATATATATATAACCTTCACGCCCACCTTAGACAACTGATCTCAGCTTATTTTGCACATGTTAGTGTAGCCCACAAAAGAAAAAAAACGTTTTTCTTAATAAACATAATTAAAACTTTAAGAAATCAATTATTTCGGAACTTCGAAACTTCAATAATTCATAATAAATAGCCCTTTTATCAGAAAAATTCAAATCTTATGTCTTTTAAATAGGAAATTTCATTATCTACAACTTTGTAAGTTTAAGTTTTTCCATATTCCAAACAGAAATTAACCGAAATCCACATACCTATGATTTTACAGGCTATAATCAAATTTCAGTCAAGAAATGGGGTCCACAAACATGAAAAACATGTTTTAAATATTTTTAGTAACAAAAATACTCCTCATCCTCATTTACTCATATATCACACATTCATTGTAAAAATATCACCATTATTATATTATTATAATATAATAATAAATTATTTTTTCAGAAAAGATAAAATATCAAATTTCAACAATTGTCACTTTTCTAAAAATTCTTCCATTTATATCCACATAAATAAATATATTTCTTATCATATAAATCAATAATTAATTATTTACAAATAATATTACAGAATCACAATAATGACAACTAAGTAGTTCACAGGAAGAGGGGCTTTCAATAAGAATTTCTCCTTACTGATGCGCAATTAGGTGACCAAACCTCTCCTTAGACAGAACTTTCTAGACATTGCCAATAATGTTATCTAGTAATATTATTAAAATAATATGAATCATCGATCTGATAATGAGAAATATTGTGTAGTGACAATTATTAAAACAACAATAATATAAAATATCAACGAAGCAATTATTGAATCAATAAAATAAAATATTGAACAGTAATTACTGTAACAATTATTGGGTAGTGCCTTCTTACGTAAGAATCAATAATTGGTGCAATACCGTGTGCTACTGTGCAACAACGCGTATTATTGTGTTTTAACCACCGGGTATTCCAACAGTGTTAATGGTAACAACTACGTCGTTATTTATAAAAACTCATACTTGTTATTTTCTTCATCCAATCGCTTTCTGTTATGGGGCCCACAAAAGGCTGTGTCGTCGTACGAATATTCCCCGACAGGAAGAATATTCTACGACCAAATAAATATTCCCCGACAATAATGAATATTTTATAACCACTTGCTTATTTGAAATATTTGCGCATTTTACCCATAACTAACCACATTAATCAATTCAACCCTTACTATTTCAAAATAATAAATAGAGAAATTTAATTTCATTTATAATAAGTTGGGGTCTTACAACATCCCCTCCTTATGATATTTCGTCCTCAAAATTGACGTACGTACCTGGTGTTTCGAAAAGGTGAGCATACCCCGCTTTCATTTTCATTTCCAACTCCGGTCATTTCTCAATAGCATGGTTCCTCCACAAAACTTTGTTTTGTGGTATGACCTTTGTCGTAGGACATGCTCCTTTCTATCCAAGATCTTGGCGGTACCTCTTCTAACGTTAAATCTTGATTTATCTCGTCAGGTCTAACTTCGATAATGTGGTTGGGTCCTTCATATATTCTGAAGCACGGATATGTGAAAAATGTTATGAACACGAGACATACTTGGAGGTAACGCGAGTCTATAGGCCACATTTCCTACTCGGTTAAGAATCTGAAATGGACCAATAAATTATGGATTGAGCTTTTCTCTCTTCCCGAATCTTGTAACTCCCTTCCATGGAGTAATATGTAACAATACATGATCCCCAATGTCAAATTCCACGTCCTTTCGATAAAGATCCGCATAACTCTTTTGTCGATCCTGTGCCGTTTGTATACATTGTCAAATCGTTTGGATCTTCTCTGTAGTCATTCGTACCAACTCTGGTCCCAACAACGTTGCTTCTCCCACCTCATCCCAGCATACTGGAGAGCGACACTTTCATCCATATAATGCCTCGAATGGAGCCACACCTATACTTGCTCGATAAGCTGTTGTTGTAGGAGAATTCCACCGATGGTAGGTACTTATCAACTCCTTTGAAATCTAGGACATAAAGTCTTAATAGATCTTCAAGAGTTTGAATAGTCCTCTTTGATTGTCCGTCCGTTTGAGGATGGTATCTTGAACTAAAATCGTAAATCCGTGCCCATAGCTTTTCTCGCAAGCTAACCCAAAATCTTGAAGTGAATCTTGGGTCACGATCCAAAACTATGGATCTTGGCATGCCATGCAATCTCACAATCTCATTTACGTATATACTAGCAAGGCGTTCGAGGAATAAGTCTCTCGTATAGACAAGAAATGAGCGAACATGGTTAATCTATCAACAATAACCCAAATTGCATCTATGCCTTGAGAAACCTTTGGGAAGACACATGCGAAATCCATAGTAATGTGTTCCCACTTCCATTTCGAGAATCTCAAGTGGTTCTGATGGACCCTTTGGCACTTGATGCTCACTTTTTTTGCGTTGGCAAGTTAAACACCTCGAGATAAACTTCGCGATCTCTCTCTTCATATTGTTCCACCAAAATGTATGTGAAGATCATGATACATTTTGGTACTCCCGAGATAGATTGCAAATGGTGTGTTGTGTGCCTCCATCATGATTCTATGCTTCAAGTCGAATCGTTAGGAACCTGAAAGTCTGGAGTTGACTCGAAGTATTCCTTCTTCATCGATTCTTGCTTCCGAAATGTCACCTTCTTGCACTTTCTTCTTCATACGCATCAGCTCCATGTCCGTAGCTTGAGCAGCTTTAACTTTATCAATTAAAGTTGGTTCTACTCGTATACTTGATATCATCACGTGGGTACTTGGAGCCTTTATCTCTATCTCCATCCTTTGCAAGTCATACAAAATGGGCCTTTGTGTTGACAACATCGCACTCGTTCCTGCATAAGATCTTCTACTTAATGCGTCAGCTACCACGTTCGCTTTTCCAGGATGATATTGAATGGTATGGTCGTAGTCTTTCAACAACTCGAGCCAACGTCGTTGCCGCATATTGAGTTCTTTTTGGGTGAAAAAATATTTGAGGCTTTTATGATCTGTGTAGATCTCCACTTTCTCCCATACAGGTAGTGTCTCCATATCTTAACCGCAAAAACGACTGCTGCTAACTCTAGATCATGAGTAGGATAATTCCTCTCATATTCTTTAAGTTGTCGCGAGGCATAGGCTATGACTTTCCCATGTTGCATGAGAACACATCCTAACCCTTTGCCCGAAGAATCACTGTAGATAACAAATCCATCCGAACCAGACGGTATTGTCAGAACAGGTGCCGAAATGTGTCTCTTCTTGAGTTCTTGAAAACTCTTCTCGCATTCCTCGCTCCATACGAATTTTGTATCTTTACGAGTCAGCTGAGTTAACGGAGTAACGATTCGAGAAAATCCTTCCACGAATCTTCAATAATAACCAGCTAAGCACAGAAAACTACGTACTTTGGTCACCGACTTCGGTTGCTCCCAACTTTGTATTGCTTCAATCTTCGCCGGGTCAACAGACACTCCATGTTTTGACACCATGTGCCCAAGTAATGCTACTTCCTCAATCCAGAACTCGCATTTCTTCAGCTTGACATATAGCTTGTTATCACGAAGCCTTTGTTGTACCAGCTTCAAATGGCGTTCATGATCTACATGGCTTTTGGAATAGATGAGGATGTCATCAATAAAGTCAACAAAGAACTGATCCAAATATTCCTTGAATACTCGGTTCATCATATCCAATAAAGCAGCAGGAGCATTAGTCAATCCAAAAGACATGACTAAGAATTCTTAATGCCCGTCTTAGAGTTAAGGCGGTCTTTGGAATATCCTCATTTTAACCTTCGGTGATGATATCCGAATCTAAGATCGATTTTTGAAAAGAATTGTGCTCCTGGCTAATTTGGTCAAACAGTCATCAATGTGAGGTAGCGGATACCTATTCTTGATGGTGACATGGTTCAATTACGGATAGTCAATATGAAAGTCGCATACTCCCGTCTTTCTTCTTTACAATAAAAACAGGAGCACCCCAAGGAGATGTACTAGGACAAATGAAACCGATGTCCAACAACTCACGTAGTTGGACCTTTAACTCTGAAGTTCAATAGGAGCCATTCGATATGGGGTTTTAGAAATGGGCTTTATGCGGAGTTCAAGGTCGATAAAGAATTCAACTTCACGTTCTGGGGGTAGACCGGGAAGTTCTTCAGGAAATACGTTAGGAAATTCACTAACAATAGAAATATTATTCACATCTGACGTGTTTTTGTTCAAGTCCGTGACATGGGCTAAGAAAGCTTGACATCTATTTTTCAATAAATGAATAGCTTTATGGTTTGATATGACAGTGATTGACTTTAGTGGTTTGGTTGTTTGGATTCGTATAACAGGTTGGTTAGGAATATGAAAACTAACAACCTTACGAAAATAAACAATTTTAGCATGATGAGTGGTTAACCAATCAATCCTTAAAATCACATCAAATGCAAGTATTTTCAAAGAAATAAGATCAACAGGTAATGTGATGGTACCAACTTGGATCAAACAAGATTTATAAATAGTGGATGCAATGAAAGTTTCCCCTAATGGAGTCTCCACAGATAAGTTAAAGTCTAATTTCTCCGGAGTCAAGTTTAAACGTTGAGCACAAGTAGGAGAGATAAATGAATGGGTAGCACCGGTATCTAGTAAGGTATAAACTTCACAAGAATTTATGATTAGCTTACCCGTGATCACCTCGTTTGGGTTCCTCGTATTTTGACCAGTCACGACAAACGCTCTTCCAGGAACCGTTGACTTTGACTTTTCTGGGACAACCTTTTGAGTCACCATCCCCGCTGGACTTGGTTTCTCTACAGTACAATCTCGAGAGATATGTCCTTCCTTTCCACAATTATAGAATACCTTAAATTGTTGTGGACGGTTACCAATGATATGTCCCTCTTTTCCACATTTATAGATATCTGACCGGTGGTCGTTTCTCCAATCTTGACATCTTCACAGTGTCATTGTTGAATTTCCTCTTTTTAAAATTTCCCCCCGATTCGCTTCTTCTATTTTCATGGCCACGATTACCACCAGAGTGGTTACTACTTTTGTCCAAATGTTTTCCTCCCCGCTGGTTTTCATTGCTCCGATGATTGCTGCCACCGGTATGACCCTAGTTATGGTCTCTCGGTTGAACGTACTCGTTATCTCGCTCTAATAATTGAGCCCTGTTGATAACATCTGAATATAAAAAAAATTTATGAAAGATAAGATATTGCCGAATCTCAGGTTTTAAACCTCTCAGAAACATCCTCGTCATTCGTTTCTCATTCTCTACCAAATGAGGTGCAAACCTGGATAACTCTACGAACTTCGCCTCGTACTGGGACACCGTCAAGTTTTTTTGTTCTAGTCTAATAAACTCTACCTCCTTCATATGGTGAATACTTTCAGGAAAGTATTTGTCGTTGAAATGTTTCAAAAATGTTTCCCAAGACATCTTTGAGTGTGGCGGTCAGGTGCGTTCTCGAGACTCCCACCGATGAGTACGCCTCGCCATACGGAACATAAAGATGGCGAATGGAACCTTCTGTTCCTCCGTGCATCCCAAGACATCAAATATCTTGGTAATTTGATTAACCCACGTCTTTGCCTTGATCGGATCCGGCTTTCCAATAAATTCTGGTGGCCCCAACTCTTTGAACTGCTTGGCCGTGACAAGCCGTGCGTTGCTATCATTTCCACCCGTATTTTATACATAAGTCTCCTTCGTCTGGTTTTGCATGAACTGCAAAAAGCTTCTAAACATCCCATCATTCATCATTTGTTCGGTAGTGTTGTTTACAGGAGGAATATTGCCTTCCTATTGAACGTTCCCCTGGGTGGTGATTAAAGGTGTCTCCACGGTCACATTCACTCCACTGTTAATATTCTCAGCTGCCATTCTCAAATACTGTCATAAAACAAGGGTTAATTAAACAAATTAAGATATCACATATTAACCATATTATGACCGACCAACAAATAAGCTTAGGTAGGACATACTAGCGAAGGATTTACTCACTCGTCTCTCCCCTCCTAGTTCTATTCCCTGATCTCCGCCAGAGACCATATCCCTAACCTCTGATATCAACTGCGACGCCCCCAAAATAGGTATACAAGACCCATTCTGAGTCGCCAAATACATGGTACAGAAACAACTACAACTTTATTAATACAATTGTCGTGTAAAATACGACAACACATAAACTGTGAGTTTAAATACAAATATTGTCATCTAGACAATATCCACACTCAAATAAGTCCTCATTATAATTATTGATACACTATTTTACAAAATAGTGAGGACTACTAAAATAACTTTTAGAACCATCATTCCATACTCCGACTAGTACTCGCTACATTCTCGCCTCCTGAGAAGAAAAATGGAACAAAAAGGAAAAGGGTGAGCTCAACTAGCCCAGTAAAGAACATTATGACTAAGATAATATAGAACAAATTATTGTTAGTCCTCAACAGGGAAAAATCTAATAGAATACAATAGAAAACCGATTTTAAATCAATATTCGCAGCGGAAATAATAATTCATTAGAAGAGTTAAGTAGAGAATGAAATCTACTATCTTCTATATAAAAATTTAAAAGTTCATCATCAATATTTTATCCCTGTAACATCAATCAATATATATCTGGAATCAAATATTCATCTTTGCACTACAGGCCAAAGAAATTCATTAGTTGGTCATGTTCATCTAAACACCTGTTCATCTTTGCACTACGGGCCAAAGATATTCATCAGAAAATCATTCATCTTTGCACTACATGCCAAAGATATTCAGTTATATCATCATTTAGGACTGAGGATGATGAAAAATATTTTAAAGAAAACAAATCCAGTGAAACAAAAGAACAAATATTAAGGATTCGTATAACAGTTTATCCAAGATCAATAATACTCCATAATAACCAATTTTGAAACAAAATTCAAAAATAAAGACCAAAACATTGATACAGTCAAAGATAGTAACCATAATAGACATCTTGGAAAAAAAGAAAAAAATTTCATTTTTTGGTGAATAGTGTTGTATTCGTGAATTGTGTCGTATACGTGAATAGTAACTTCGACACAAAAATTTCCAAATTTGATAAAAAGTTTAGACCAATATTTTGGCATAATGATATTGAAGAAAATAATATCATTTAAGAAGAAAACAACATCTCTTACCTCAAAAGAATAGTACATCTGACTTAATATCGGATATAACGCTGAAATAAACTTGCACCGTATAACAACACTCAAAGTATCAAAATACTCACAAGAATACGCTCGATAATATAAAGAGAGAAGATTTCAGTTTCTGGTGTGATTTTCAATTATAACCTAAGCACCTATTTATAGGAAAATGCTTAGAACACCAAAGAGAAAATTTAATAAAATTATATATATATATATATATATATATATATATATATATATATATATATATATATAACTTTCACGCCCACCTAAGACAATGATCTCAAATTTTATTTTGCACATGTTAGTGTAGCCCTCAAAAGAAAAAAAAACGTTTTTCTTAATAAACATAATTAAAACTTCTAGATATCAATTATTTCGGAACTTTGGAACTTTAATAATACATAATAAATAGCCCTTTTGTCAGAAAAATTCAAACCTAATGTCCTTTTTAAAGTAAATTCCATTATCTACAATTTCTGTAAGAAAGTTATTCCAAATTCAAGCAGAAATTGATTAGGAAATCCATAAGCAGAAGCGATTTTACTGTGCTATAATCAAATTTGATCAAGAAATGGGGTCCACACACACAAAACACATGTTAATTATTTAATGCAACAAAATACTCTTCCTCCTCATATACTCATATATCCCACATTCATTGTAAAAATATCACCATTATTATATTATTAGAATATAATAATATATTTAAATGAATTATTTTATCGAGAAAAAGATAAAATATTAATTTTCAACAATTGTCACATTAAAATTTTCTCCATCTATATCCACATAAAATCAATATTTTCATCATCATATAAATCAATAATTAATTATTCATAAATAATATTACGAGAATCACAATCATCGACAACAAAAGGCCATTCCCGAAGAAAAGGGGATTTCAATAAGGATTTCTCTCATCTGGCCATGATTAGGTGACCAAACCTCTCTCTTAGAGCAGAACTTTCTAGACATTGCCAATAATGTTATCTAATAATATTATTAGGATAATATGAATTATTGCTCAGATAATGGAAAATCTTTGTGTAGTGACAATTATTGAAACAACGATAATATAAAATATCAACGTAGCAATTATTGAATCAATAAAATAAAATATTAAATAGTAATTCTTGTAACAATTATTGAGTAGTGCCTTACGTAAGAATCAATAATTGGTGCAATATCTGGTGTCTTCTTTGTGTTTTAATCAAAGTATTTCAAGCAAGATAATGCTGTGTAATAACAACGTCGTTATTTATAAACAACTTATTTTTTTCGTTTTCTTCATCCAATCGCTTTTCGTTATGGGGCCCACACAAGGTTGCGCCGTTGTACGAATATTCCCCGACAGTTAGAATATTCCACGACCAAACGAATATTCTCCGACAACAATGAATATTTTATAACCACTTGCTTATTTGAAATATTTGCATATTTAACCCATAACTAACCATATTAATCAAATCAACCATTACTATTTTAAAATAATAAATAGAGGAAATTTAATTTCATTTATAATAAGTTAGGGTCTTACAACCTCCCCTCCTTATGAAATTTCGTCCTCGAAATTAACGTACGGACGCATTACCTGGTGTTTCAAAAAAGTGAGGATACCTCGCTTTCATTTCAAATTTTCAACTCGAGGTCATTTCTCAATAGCATGGTTCCTCCACAAAACTTTAACTTGTGGTATGACCTTCAGGCGTAAGATATGATCCTTTTTATCCAAGATCTTGACAGGTACCTCCTCGTACGTTAAGTCTTCGGCTATCTCGTCCGGTTCTAACTCAATAACGTGGTTTGGGTCTTTCACATATTTACGTAGCACAGATATATGAGAAACATTATGAACACGAGACATACTTGGAGGTAACACGAGTCTATAGGCCACATTTCCTACTCGGTCAAGAATCTGAAATGGACCAATAAATCATGGATTGAGCTTTCCTCTCTTCCCGAATCTTGTAACTCCCTTCCATGGAGCCACACGCAACAATACATGATCCCCAATACTAAATTCACGTCCTTTCGATGAAGATCTGCATAACTCTTTTGTCGATCATATGCCGGTTTTATATCGTTGTCGAATCATTTGGATCTTTTACGTAGTAATACGTACCAACTCTGGTCCCAACAATGTTGCTTCACCTACCTCATCCCAACATCTTGGAAGCGACACTTAGTCCATATAATGCTTCAAATGGAGCCACACCTATACTTTTCGATAAGCTGTTGTTGTAGGAAAATTCCACCAATGGTAAATACTTATCCCAACTCCCTTTGAAGTCTAGGACACAGAATCTTAATAAATCTTCAAGAGTTTGAATAGTCCTCTCTGTTTGTCCGTCCGTTTGAGGATGGTATGCCGAACTAAATCGTAAATCTGTGCCCATAGCTTTTTGCAAGCTAACCCAAAATCTTGAAGTAAATCTTGGGTCACGATCCGAATCTATGGATACTGGCATGCCATGCAATCTCACAATCTCATTTACATACATATGAGCAAGACGTTCAAGGGAATAAGTCTCCCATATCGGCAAGAAATGAGCAGACTTGGTTAATGTATCAACAATAACCCAAATAGCATTTATGCCTTGAGAAACCGTGGGAAGACCCGTAACAAAATCTATAGTAATGTGTTCCCACTTCCATTTCGGGATCTCAAGTGGTTGCAATGGACCCTTTGGCACTTGATGCTCCGCCATTACACGTTGACAAGTTAAATACCTCGAGATAAACTTTGCAATCTCTCTCTTCATATTGTTCAACCAAAATGTATGTCGAAGATCACGAGTCATTTTGGTACTTCCAGGATGGATTGCAAATGGTGTATTGTGGGTCTCCATCATGATCTTGTACTTCAAATCAGAATCATTAGGAACACAAAGTCTGGAGTGGACTCGAAATATTCCTTCTTCATCAATTCTTGCTTCTGGAATAGCACCTTCTTGCACTTTCTTCTTCATACGCATCAGCTCCGGGTCTGTGGCTTGAGCAACTTTAACTTTTTCGATTAAAGTTGGTTCTATACGTATGTTTGACATCATTGCATGGGCCCCCAGAGTCTTGAATTCTATCTTCATCTTTTGTAAACCAAATGGGTCTTTGTGTTGACAACATCGCACTCGTTCTCGCGTATGATCTTCTATTCAATGCGTCGGCTACCACGTTCGCTTTTCCAGGATGGTATTAAATGGTATGGTCGTAGTCTTTCAACAGCTCGAGCCAACGTCGTTGCCGCATGTTGAGTTCTTTTTGGGTGAAGAAATATTTGAGGCTTTTATGGTCTGAATATATCTCTACTTTCTCCCCATATAGATAGTGCCCCGGATCTTTTAATAAAACATTTGTTGGCAACTCTAGATCATGAGTAGGATAATTCCTCTTATATTCTTTAAGTTATCGTGACGCATAGGCTATAACTTTCCCACTTTGCATGAGAACACATCCTAGCCCTTTGCTTGAAGCATCACTGTAGGTAACAAATCCATCCGAACCAGATGGTATTGTCAAAATAGGTGCCGAAATGAGTCTCCTCTTAAGCTCTTGGAAACTCTTCTCGCATTCCTCGCTCCATACGAATTTTGTATTTTTTTGAGTCAGCTGAGTTAATGGAGTAGCGATTCAAGAAAATCCTTCCACGAATCTCTAATAATAACCATTTAAGTGAGCTCTCGTCTTGATCACCGAAACTTGGTTGTTCCCAACTTTGTATTGCTTCAATCTTCTGTGGTCAATGAGATACTCCATGTTTTGACACCACGCTACCAAGGAATGCTACTTCCTCAAGCCAGAACTCATATTTCTTCAACTTGGCATATAACTTGTTTTCACGAAGCCTTTGGAGTACCAGCTTCAAATGGTGTTCATGATCTTCACGACTTTTCGAATATATGAGGATGTCATCAATAAAGACAACAACGAACTGATCCAAATATTCCTTGAATACTCGGTTCATCATATCTATGAAAGTCGCGGGGAGCATTAGTCAATCCAAAAGACATGACTAAGAATTCATAATGCCGTCTATCAGAGTTCTTAAGGCGGTCTTTGGAATATCCTCGATTCTAATCTTGTTGATGATATCCGAAGCGAAGATCAATTTTGAAAAGAATTGTGCTCCTCAGTAATCTGGTCAAACAGTCATCAATACGAGGTAAGCGGATACTATTCTTGATAGTGACATGGTTTAATTCCATTAGTCGATACAAAGTCGCATACTCCCGTCTTTCTTCTTTACTGAATAAAACATGAGCACCCTAAGGAGATGTACTTGGGGCCGAATGAAACCGATGTCCAACAACTCTTGTAGTTGGACCTTTAATTCTGAAGTTCAATAGAGTCATTTGATATGGGGTTTTAGAAATGGGCTTTGGACCAGGTTCAATATCATTAAAGAATTCAACTTCACGTTAAGGGGTAGGCAGGAAGTTTTTCAGAAATCGTCGGGGAAAGTCAATAAGAAGCAGGAATATTATTCAAATATGACGTGTCTTTATTCAAATTCATAACATGGGTTAAGAAAGCTTGACATTCGTTTTTTAATAAATGAATAGCTTTATGACTTGATATAACAGTGATTGATTTTAATGGCTTAGTTGCTTGAATTCGCGCACAACAAAGTTGGTTTGAATATGAAAACTAACAACCTTACGAAAACAATCAATTTTGGCATGATGAGTAGTTAACCAATCAATCCCTAAAATCACGTCAAATGCAAGTATCTTTAAAGACATAAGGTCAACAGGTAAGGTGATGTGCCAACTTGGATCAAACAAGATTTATAAACAGTGAATGTGATGAAAGTTTCTCCTACGGAGTCTCCACAGATAAATCAAAGTCTAATTTCTCCGAAGTCAAGTTTAAGCGTTGAGCACAAGCAGGAGAAATAAATGGTAGGTAGCACCCCAGTATCTAGTAAGGTATAAACTTCGCACGAATTTATGATTTAGCTTACCCGTGATCACCTCGTTTGGGTTCTCGCATGTTGACCGATCCACGACAAACGCTTCTTCCAAGAACCGTTGACTTTGACTTTTCCGGGATGACCTTTTGAGTCACCATCCATCTTTGGACTTGGTTTTATTTATAGTGCAATCTCGGCGATATGTACTTCCTTTACACAATTATAACATACCTTAGACTGTTGTGGGCAGTTTGGGCTGATATGTCCTTCTTTTCTGCACTTATAGCATATGACCGGTGGTCGTTCTCCTCCCTAGGAACCAATTGCTGCTGGTGCTGACGTCTTCATATTGTCATTATTGAATCTCCTCTTTTTAAAATCTCCTCCCGACTTGCTTCTTCTATTCTCATGGCCATGATTACCTCCAGAGTGGTTGCCTCTCTTGTCCGTATTTTTCTTTCTCCGCTGGTTATCGTTGTTCTGATGACTGTTGTCACCGGTATGATCCTGGTTGTGGTCCCTCGGTTGAACGTACTCGTTATCTCGCTCTAATAATTGAGCCCTGTTGACAACATATGAATAGAGAGAAAATTTATGTGAAATGAGATATTGACATATGCCGGGTTTCAAACCTCTCGAAACATTCGCATCATACGTTCCTCATTCTCCACCAAATGAGGTATTCTGAGCGATGACTCTGCAAACTTCGCCACGTCTTTGGGACACCATATGTTATTCTCGCATTCGATCTAATAAACTCTACCTTCTTCATATAGCGAATACTTTCGAGAAAAGTACTTGTCATTGAGCAGATTTCAAACGCTTCCCAAGACATACTAAGTCAATTTGGATGGAGTACGCTTCACTGATTCCCACCGATGTCGCCTCATTCTGAGAACATAAAGGTGGCGAATGGAACCTTCTGTTCTTCCGTGCATCCTAAGACATCGAATATCTTGGTAATTTATTTGACCCACGTCTCCGCCTTAATTGAATCCGGCTTTCCCCAGAATTTTGGTGGTCCCAACTCCTTGAATTGCTTGGCTGTGACAAACCGTGAACTGCTATCTTTTCCTCCTGTATTTTGAACACGAGTCTCCCTCGTCTGATTTTGCATGAACTGCAAAAAGTTTCTAAACATCCCATCGTTCATCATCTGCTCAATGGTGTTGTTCACAGGAGGAACATTGCCAGCCTGTTGCACGTTCTCCTCGTTGGTGAGTATAGGCGTCTCCACGGTCTCATTTACTCCACTGTTAACATTCTCAGTTGTCATTCTTAAATACTTCCATAAAACAAGGGTTAATTAAACAAATTAACAAATCACATAATACCCCTATATTATGACCGACCAACTAATAAGCTTAGGTAGGACACACTAGCGAGGATTTTATCGTCCCTTCCCTCCTAGTTCTATTCCCCGATCTCCATGAGAGATCATATCCTAAGCTCGATATTAACCTGTGACGCCCCCAAAATAGGTATACAACACCCATTCTGAGTCGTCAAAATACATGGTACAGAAACAACTACAATTTTATTAATACAACATAAAAACTGTGAGTTTAAATACAAATATTTCTATCTAGACAATATTCATACCCAAATAAGTCCTCATTACAATTATTGATACATTATTTTACAAAAAATGGTGAGGACTACTAAAATGACTTTCTAGTACCTTCATTCCATACCCCGACTAGTACTCGCTATATTCTCGCCTCCTGAGAAGATGGTGAGCTCAACTAGCCAAGTAAAGAATATTATGACTAAGATAATATAGAACAAATTATCGTTAGTCTTCAACAGGGAAAATTTTGATAAAATATAATAGACAACAAGTTTCAGATCAATATTCGCAGCGAAAATAATAATTCATTAGAAGAGTTAAGTAGAGAATGAAATCTACTATCTTCTATATATGAATTTAAAAGTTCGTCGTCGATATTTTATCCCTGTAACATCAATCAATATATATCTGGAATCAAATATTCATCTTTGCACTACAGGTCAAAGATATTTATCGATTAAGTCATGTTCATCTAAACACTGTTCATCTTTGCACTACGGGCCAAAGATAGTCATCGAGAAATCATTCATCTTCTGCACTACTGAGGCCAAAGATATTGAGAATATCATCATTTAGGGTGAGGATGATGAAAAATATTTTAAAGGAAACGAATCCAGTGAAACAAAATAACTAATATTAAGTATTAGTATTTCGGTTTATCCATGTCCAAAAATACCTCATAAATAATCATAGTGGAGTAAAATTCAAGAATGATCAAAACATGGATACAATCAAAGCTAGTATCCATAATAGATATTTTGGAGGAAAAACAAAAATTTAATTTATCTGTGAATAGTATTGTATTCGTGAATAGTGTCGTATACATGAATAGTGCCGTATACGTGAATAGTACCATATACGTGAATAGTAACACCGGTACAAAAAGTTTCAAATTTGATAAAAAGTTCAGACCAATATTTCGGAATAATGATATTGAAAGAAATAATATCATTTACGAAGAAAATAACATCCCTTACCTCGAAAGAATAGTACTTACATTTGGAATCTTTGAATCTGGTCTTTGAAGGAATTTGCACCAGATATAACAACACTCAAAGTATCAAAATACCCACAAGAATACGCTAAATATATCGAAAGAGAAAGAGAGAGAAAAATTTAGTTTCTGGTGTGATTTTCAATTCTAACCTAAGCACCCTATTTATAGGAAAATGCTTAGAACACCAAAGCAGAAAATTTAATAAATTATTAATATAATTAATTTAAATTCCTACGCGCACTTTTTTTTTTGTTCAAACTTCAGCCACACAAGTAGCCCACCTTACAAAACTTACAAAAAACATTTTTCTTATTAAAAATAATTAAAACTTCAAAAATCAATTATTCTGGAACTTCAGAACTTCAATAATTCATAATAAATAGCCCTTTTGTCAGAA
The DNA here is from genome assembly GCA_020205605.1 of Panax ginseng. Taxonomy (NCBI): domain Eukaryota; kingdom Viridiplantae; phylum Streptophyta; class Magnoliopsida; order Apiales; family Araliaceae; genus Panax; species Panax ginseng. Next base: position 27,607,184 of record CM035138.1, read on the forward strand.
AAATTCAAACTTAATGTCTTATCCATAGGAAATTCCATTATCTACAACTTTGCAGAAGAAAATTTTTCTAAATTCCAAACAAAAATTGACTGAAATCCATAAACGGACGATTTTACAGGCTATAATCAAATTTCAGTCAAGAAATGGGGTCCACCGACACACAAAACATGTGTTAATCATTTAATGCAACAAAAATACTCTTCCTCTTCATATACTCATATATCCCACACTCATTGTAAAAATATCACCAGTATTATATTATTAGAATATAATAATATATTTAAATGAATTATTTTATCAGAAAAAGATAAAATATTAATTTTCAACAATTGTCACATTAAAATTTTCTCCATTTATATTCACATAAAATCAATATTTTCCTCATCATATAAATCAATAATTAATTATTCATAAATAATATTACGAATCACAATATCGACAACGAAAGTTGTTCCAGGAAGAGGGCTTTCAATAAGGATTTCTCCTTCTTGGTTGTAATTAGGTGACCAAACCTCCTTGATGTAACTTTCTAGACATTGCCAATAATGTTATCTAATAATATTATTCAGATAATATGAATTATTACTTCGATAATGGAAAATATTGTGTAGTGACAATTATCAAACAATAAATAATATAAAATATCAACGTAGCAATTATTGAATCAATAAAATAAAATATTGAACAAAGTAATTCTTTGTAACAATTATTGAGTAAGGCCTTCACGTAAGAATCAATAATTGGTGCAATACTGGTAAGCTACCGTGTTTTAACCATTAGTATTTCAACAAAGATTAATTGTAATAAAGAACGCAAGTTATTTATAAACAACTTATTTTTGTCGTTATGGGGCCCACACAAGGCTGCGCCATCGTACGAATATTCCACGACCAAACGAATATTCCCCGACAACAATGAATATTTTATAACCACTTGCTTATTTAAAATATTTGCATATTTAACCCATAACTAACCACATTAATCAAATCAACCCTTACTATTTTAAAATAATAAATAGAGGAAATTTAATTTCATTTATAATAAGTTGGGGTCTTACATACAAGATGATTCTGAATCAGACATTGACACTTGAACAAAAGAAATGTATGTTTAGTATTACATGTTTTTTATATCATTGTCATTGTCATTGTCATTTTATATATATTCATATATATACATATTTATATCACTGTCATATTTATTGTCATTTTATATATTCATATATACATGTAATCAAATATAACTCATATATACATCTTGAAATTTGTAATATATGAGATGGCATCTCAAGCGGTCGCGTAAAAAGCAGACGGGTAGGGGACCTAATTATGTGCCCAAGGCCCTACTAATCTAGATGATCGGATTCTTATTCAGATTCGCCCTCCTCCGAATAGCACATACGTCCCGCATCATTTATATATAAGCATTTTAGATTCTATTTATACAAGATATATAAAACTTAGATGTAAATTTCTTTAATATATCTACTTAACGTTGATATAAATTTTTGTATACTATAGTGATTTTTCAAATAATAAGATCATCAAGTGCATATCACAGTTGTGTTTACAGAATTGACCTACACCTGTGATTACATGGGCGAAGCACACACCTATTGCCCACAAGGATCTTTGTTCAATGAATTCTAGGTATGTATTTTTTTTTATTATAATGAGATAATATAATATTCTAATTAAGGATAATTGTTTAGTAATGTTATTATTGTTGTTTTATTTGCAGAAAAGGTATAGATGGGAGGGCCTTACGAGCTTCGATTGATTCGACATTATTATTACGGTAAGAAGTGTCGTCCAAGACAAAGGATAATTTGAACAAAGAATGATAAAAAGCCATTCACAATGCCGAGATCGACCATCCAGCCGTGGGAGAGGATTATATGCACGAAAGCATATCCTCGGTGGTGCACCCATCTATATGAAATTTGAGATGTGTGCCCAATGGAGAGTCGAGAGAATTTGGGTGAAAAAGACGAAAGAATGCCGCCACCAATGAGAGCCTCGGGTGTACCCGATGGTGAAAAGGCAAAAGGAACATACAAGGGCAACAAAGTGTTTCACAGTTAAAGATATCAACGCCAGAGCACGATTTACAAGTTTTAATATGTTTACAATCATGAATTCAGAAAATATATCCCATTTTACTTAGTAATATTGTGCTATTTTTTGTATAGAGTCTCGGTCTCAAGGTCACCCTATTCATCGTTTTGGATGTGTACGGCCACCCGTGATGGTTCCGCCCGATGCTATCCAGATAAGCGGTAATAAGTTTTAACAACTTGATCTTGTTTATCAATGCTTACTGAATTTTCTATTAACTATTTAATTGTTAACATGATGACAAGATATTTATAAGCGTTTATTGAATAAAGCATTTATCCTGAAGGCACTCCACGCCCGCCTATTGATCAAGAGTTGTGGAGAGAGGCGATGCATTGTGAAGAAGAACTACATTAAAGGTCAAGGACAATGACGACGCCCATCCTTCAATTGACTCAGGTGACTCGCCACCCGTCTTCACGGTCATAGAGTCATCCAAATTGTTCATACTACTACCGTGTTGTGTGAAGCAATATGTCGAGATCGAAATCTTTTGAAGATCTTCAAGGGCATTTGGAGGATCTTGATCCCGAGGAGTTAGTCAAGCAAAGAAGAATGACAGCAGCATGAGAGGATGATATGGGGATGGATGACGAGGTATAAAATTAATTTGTTGTATATATTATTGTAATATATATTAGTATCAACATAGTTACTATATTTGTAACTTGTTTTATTATTTTGTTAATTACAGGGTGATCAAGGAGGCGATGATGCTTGACGTACCTACATTAGATCAGTTTTGTAGTTATAGTATAAGCTTGTACTTGTATATTCATTGATGTCTGTATGTTACTTAAACATTAGATTTGTGGTTCTTTATTTAATTCATAGCGGTTTTTAAAGGTTTATATATATAGTTTATATACTAGCTAGTTTGGTGGACAATGGATGTTTATATTGTTGTGCACATTGTTTATATTATTGTGTATGTGTGTTGGGATATAGCAGGTACAAAACAGGTACAGTTTTTTGGGAATTATGCAAAACAGCAAAAAACTGGTTTTCAATTTTTTTAGAATCAGCGACCGCATGCGGTCGCTGATATCAATTAGCGACGACTAAGCATTTGAGGGTATCAGCGACCGCCTTCGGTCGCTGATAGCAGTCGCACACATGTGGACCACGTCAGCCTTTGGCCCTGAGAAATGTCGATTTCGACCTTTAACTAACCGAAATGACGAATTCGGTTATTATTAATGGTCAGATATATATATTGTCGCTAATAGTGGTCACTGATGTGCATCCCAGCGACCAGATTTTATGCGACGACTATCAGCGACTGCACTCGGTCACTAATAGCTATCTGCGACCACCTACGGTCGCTGATACGCGGTCGTTGATAGACCCTTTTCTTGTAGTGTGTTATATACTTGCAATGGTGGTTGTGGGCCCTAGTACAAATTAGGGTCCACATGTCCTAATTGAATTAAATGCACAATTAGGATTTCATGACCTAATTAAAAGTATAAATTACGGCTCCGATCCATGACCTAATTAAATGAAAAAATTAGGGTTCACAATATAATTAAATGAATGGTGCAAAAGCCGAAAATAAAAGTGTTATATCTGAGAGAAGTCTTCACGTGTTCCGAGGCAGAATACTCGTGGATGCGACTCATTTTGGGAATTGATTGAGGATTGGATTGGTGGCTAGAAGGACATGACGATCTGGGCATTACTCTAGTTATTAAGGGTATTTTTAGAATTTCCTTGAGGGCATGTGCCTGACACATGACCACTTTCCAGAAAACCCTACAAATACCCCTTCCATTCCATTGGAAAAGGAACCTCTCTTTGGACTTTGGACTCTTACATGGACGATTGGAGGACTTTTTTGCAATAAAATTTTTGCTCTTAGACGTGCGCAAAGGCTCTTCTTCATTTGGGAGGAGTATGTACCTTTCTGAAGTTTTTGTCATATAAAATCACTTCTCATCAATGTGAATAATGTTATACATGTCAATAAACTTCGGATCATGTGGTAAAGTATATACTTGTGTCAAGCATCGATAAACAAAACTGTAACCTGGCCTTTTTATTATCCTCCTTCAAATATGGTTTGATGGAATTTGAGTGACGCCTAACACCTCCTACCTTAAAATATTTGTATAATGATGCTTTATTATAGTGTGTGGCACAAGCCATGGATTGAAAAGTCGTTCGATCATGTTATGAAGTTCCATGAATGCACTCAACATCAATCTGAACTCTTTTGCGACCACAATTTTTTGTTCGTTTGTGTGATACATCAACTACACCTTCCACAAAATTATATTTTACTTGTTTCCAAAGGCGTTGAACAGTGCGAATTGATACGTTAAATAATGAAGCAACTATTTTTGTTGTGTCCCGTTTTAATTTCTCATCAACACTTCTTCTTGACAAAATATCATACATAGCTCGACGTTGCGCATTGGGCAAATTCTTTCTAGGTCGAATTTCTCCTTCCGATATATTTTTTTGAACTTCTTTGTCACCTAACAAAGAATTATGAAGTACAAAATAAATTAGTATTCAAAAGGAGAATTCGATTAAATAAATTAAAATTTAAACAAAGTTACATCCATCACCACTAGCAGTCATGGTGGCGAGTGTAAGACCCCAAAATTTATGAAATAAAAGTATTCAATTTTTCTTATAATTACTATTCAGTAAATGGTTAAATTGATAAAACTTAAAGTTAAGGGTGATATACGAATTTTTTTTTTAAAATACACAAGTGGTTATAAAATATTCATTGTTGTCAGGGAATATTCGTTTGGTCGTGGAATATTCTTCCGTTGGGAATATTCGTATCGACACAAATGACCATTTGTGGGCCCCATAACAGAATAACTGTCGGATGAAGAAAATGACAAAATTAAGTTTTTATAAATAACGGCGTAATCGTTACCGTTAACACTGTTAGAATACCCGGTTGGTAAAATAAAGTAATACGCGCTGTTGCACAGTAGCACACGGTATTACACAGTATTTTTGAATTATTGATTCTTACGTAAGAAGACACTACTCAATAATTGTTACGATGAATTTTATTCAATATTTTATTTTATTGATTCAATAATTTTTGCGTTGATATTTTATATTATTGTTGTTTCAATAATTGTCAACGCACAAAGATTCCATTATCGGATCAATAATTCATATTATTTGAATAATATTATTAGATAGATTATTGGCAATGTCTAGAAAGTTTTGTCAATGAGAGGTTTCGTCACCTAATCACTTGGCAAGAAGAGAAATCCTTATCTGAAAGCCTCTTTCTTTAGGAGCTACCGTTGTTGTCATAATTATAATTCTGTAATATTATTTGTGAATAATTAATTATTGATTTATATGACAAGGAAATATTTATTTGATGTGGATATAAATGATGGATTTATTTATGTGGTTATAAATGAAGGAATTAATGTTGAGGTATTTTATCAGTATTTTTGTCGGAATGAAGGTATTAAAAATTAAACCAGTATTTTTGAGATATATTGCGTGAGTTATAATTTTTAATCCGGCCGTTGGATCGTTGTAATTTTTGGATATGTTATACATATATAAGTTGAGTATATGTCCACAAATTTTGAACCGTTTAAAAATGAACGTATGATTTGTTATGAATTTTAAGTGGTGAATGGTTCAGAAATTGTTGAAGTATCTGAATTTAGCATTTTGGTGGAAAATTCTAGAATTGAGTGGGCCCCACTTGTGGTTGGTGAAGAAATATGCTGAATTTTATTTCAAATGTAGTGGGTGGGAATAGTAGCAGGTAAAGCCATCAGGTTGCAGGTCAAGTCTGCTAAAATTTTCTTATAAATAGATGGCTAAGTTAGAATTGAAAATCACACCAGAAACATAAGCTTTTCTCTCTAGATTATTGAGTGTATTTTGTGAGTATTTAGATACTTGGTGAGTTGATATTCATCGGTGCAAGTTTCTTCAAATAATATATCAGATATCCAAATAAAAGTACGCTTTTTTGAGGTAAGGGATTTTAAGGGTTGTTATATTTTTCGGGCCAGTAATTTTTCCGACCTTCAAAAATTCTGGAAATATTTGAAATGATATTTTGATGAGTTTTATTGATTGTGTCCAAAAATGGTGATTTTGGATGTATAGATTAAGAGTTATGAATTTTATGAGAAAAGACTATTTTAAAAGTAACTGCTTATAATTCCTTGTGGTTAACTCTAAAATTGATAAAAGTTTTATTGGGAGTACATCTATATAATATTAGTGTACTCTGTGAATTTCAAATTTTTTGGATAAAAGTATAATTTATGATAAATGTCTAAATATTCACGGTTTTGGCCATATGAAAAATAGTAAATGAATTTTAAAATTCTAAGAAAAATATATGTTCAATATGGGACTATATTTCGCTAAATCCCGTAAAAGAAATATTTTGGAACTGATTTGGTATTTTTCATGAAAATGGACTAGTTATGAATAAATGAGTTAAATATGTTATGTAAAGGAAAAAAATTGGAAAATATGATTTTATGGCTTGAGAATCATATATATGGTATATGCAGATTTTTGATGAGGGTTTTGGTTATTGGTGATGAAATCTTATAAGTTTGGCATTTTATGATGATTAAATGCATTATTTAGTAAAGTGTAAACAATTAAAATAAATTGTTTATAAGTTTAAGAAATGTTATTCTTTCAATATCATTATACCGAAATATTGGTATGGATTTTATTGTGGAATTTCTACTTTTTTGTGTCAGGATTACTATTCATGAGTTACTATTCATGAGTTACTATTCACGAGTACTATTCACTACAAAATTGGTTTCTTTTTCTAACCAAATTATAGTTGATTTATGAATATTACTATGGAGATTAAAACTATATATTGATTTTATTATCATATATAACATTTTTATAACCCTGATGTTGAAATTCTCTTTCACTTGAGTATAAAGATGGGTAGATTATTGGTATGATCATGACTAGGGTTCTCTTTGGCCAGTAGTGAAAAGTTGAATTGTGACTGGTATGATCATGACCATTGAATTTATAATTGAATATCTTTAGCTTAAGTGCAAAGGTGAATTGATCAACATGGTTATAATTATTGTTTATATAAATTCTGAAATGATTATATATTTCTTTGATATATTAATATATTTGGCCTGTAGTGCAAATATGAACTGTTGAGGAATATCTTTGGCCGGTAGTGCAAAGATGAACTGTTAATGAATATCTTTGGCCCGTAGTGCAAAGATGATCTGTTAATGAATATCTTTGGCCCATAGTGCAAAGATGACTTGTTGTTGAATATCTTTGGCTAGTGGTGCGAAGATGAACTGTGGATTAATATCTTTAGCCATAGTGCAAAGATGAATTTATTAGTATGATTATGAACAGGAACTGTGATTTGGTATAACCATGATCTTTGATGTTTCAGGTAAAGACATGTGATAAAAATTATATTAAATCACAGGTGCGAAGAGGAATTTAGAATTACAATTATGATTATGAGATATTCATATAATTGTGGAAAGGAACTGTTGATTGATATTACAGGGATAAAACATTATTGGTGGACTTTTAACATGGAGAGGATAATAGACTGTATTGTCTATTTGACTCTTTTAATGGATTGCTCATTCCGCTGCAACTATGGTTGAAATTTTTATCATCTACCATATGTTCTAAATCTCTGATTTGTTATTGATGAAGGCTATTGATAATTTAATTATCTTTAGTCATGATATTCTTTACTGAGCTAGTTGTTCTCACCCTTTTGCTTCATAATTCCTTTCAGGTAATAAAAGTGTAGCTGGGTCGAGCGGGGGTAACAAGGGAATAGAACGGTGGTCTCTAGCTGTGGAGTTCTCCCTAAACAGTATAGACAAGTGTGTTGTATACATCTTTTAGTAGTTATATTTGGTGAATCATATAGGGAGAGGCGAACCCAACGTTGGAAGGGTGTTTTGTCACTATCATACAAGATGTCTAATGACATACAACCTCGTATCATCATAAGACAAGGATGTGCTCATCCACTTGCTGAGTATATATACAAGCACTACCTATATAATCTTGGTGTTTGTTTGAAGTATAATTCTTAATTAGAGACAATGGAGATAATGATATGTCAAGAGAAGACTTACCATTAGGAAGAATATGATAGTAATCTTCTTGTTTTTCTTTGGGGTCTATTGGGTCAACCAAGGATAATTCTGTGGCCATATGATATCTATCATAACCTGTACGCATGGCCTCCCGTATGCACGAAGGTTTCTTGAGCACTTCCCAAAGATTTAATTTCTAAAACAATTTTTGACTATACCTTTATGTAAGGTGTCACTGTGAGGTGCTGTCCACGGTTGGGACATGTGTCACATTTGGTTATATTTGTATCCAAACTCACAGCATATGTGTTGTTGTATTTTGTACGACAATTGTTGTAATAAAGTTGTAGTTGTTTTCTGTACCATGTATTTGGCGACTCGTAGAATAGGTTGGATGGTATGGACCTATTTTGGGGTTGTCATGATTGGTATCGAGCTTAGGGATATGATCTTCAAGCGGAGATCGCGGAATATAACTAGGAGGAGAGAGATGAGTAAATCCTTCGCATTTAGGTGTTCTACCTAAGCTTATTTGTTGGTCGGTCATAATATCGGGATATTATGTGATATGTTAATTTGTTTAATTAACCCTTGTTTTATATGGCGATTTGAGAATGGTCACGAGAATGTTAACAATGGAGTGAATGAGACCGTGGGGATACCTCTAATCACTAACCATGATAATGTGATGTCAGACAAAGAAGGAATTAGAGATATCCATATGGTGAGTGAAGAATTGATAGTTGCACCCGAGATAGTCACAGATGTAACAACTAAGAGTGAGGAAGAAGAGGAAGAAGAGATACCTGAGGAGAGTTTATTAGAGGTATTATATGATCAAAATATAGAATTTCAAAATCGTATTCATGAGTTAGAAGATCAGGCTGAAGAACGACATGCGGTCGTGGAACAAAAGGATGCAACAATTTAAGCTTGTGTTACCCGATATGTGATGCTTGAATAGAAGCATTCTTTGGCAGAGTATAAGATGATAAAGATGGAATCTGAGCTGAAAGAAGAAAAAACTGAACGAGTTAGAATGAGTGATGCATGGGTAAAAATCACACGACACATGGATATTGTGGAAAGAGATGTCTGATCTAAGAAGGCTAAAATAGATTACATGAATTTCTCTTTTTGGAAAGCAATTGGGAGAACCCAACATCGAGTTTTGAATTAACCTGTACATAGCGGTCAACCTGAATTCGATATGGATCGAAAAATTGATGATTCAGATCATGAAACAGGAGTACGACGAGGCAGTTGAGGGAGGAATATGTCCTATACAATAATATATTCCAACGGTAGTGATAATGCCAAATGCTGCCCCAGACAAGTCAAAATCGAGTAGTTCGAGGGATGGCGGTTGTCATGACTTCCCAACAAATGAGGAACCCAAATGAAGTTATCACGGGAGATGGAGAAATCATGATGACCGGGGAGATAGAATCTGAAATGGAAGCAAGGTATTCTCAGCTTTTCGAAATACCAGGTACGTAAATTTTGGGATAAAATTTCATAAGGAGGGGAGATTGTAAGACCCCAAAATTTATGAAATAAAAGTATTCAATTTTTCTTATAATTACTATTCAGTAAATGGTTAAATTGATAAAAGTTAAAGTTAAGGGTGATATATGAAATTTTTTTCAAAATACACAAGTGGTTATAAAATATTCATTGTTGTCGGGGAATATTACGTTTGCTTCGTCGTGGAATATTTTTTTACGTCGGGGAATATTAAATTTATGCGGCCAGTGACCATTTGTGGGCCCATATAATGTAATAAGCGCTTCGGATGAAGAAAACGACAAAATTAAGTTTTTATAAATAACGGCGTAATCGTTACCGTTAACACTGTTGGAATACCCTTGGTAAAATAAAGTAATACGGCGTTGTTGCAAAGAAGACACCAGTATTACAAGATTTTTGAATTATTGATTCTTACGTAAGCGAGACACTACTCAATAATTGTTACAAAGAATTCTTATTCAATATTTTATTTTATTGATTCAATAATTGTTGCGTTGATATTTTATATTATTGTTGTTTCAATAATTGTCACGCTTGATATCTCCATTATCAGATCAATAATTCATATTATTTGAATAATATTATTAGATAGTATTATTGGCAATGTCTAGAAAGTTTTGTCGAGGAGAGGTTTGGTCACCTAATGCATGGCCAAGAGAAGGAAAAATCCTTATGGAAAGCCCCTCTTTCTCGAGAAGCTACCGTCAGTTGTCATAATTATAATTCTGTAATATTATTTGTGAATAATTAATTATTGATTTATATGACAAGGAAATATTTATTTGATGTGGATATAAATGATGGATTTATTTATGTGGTTATAAATGAAGGAATTAATGTTGAGGTATTTTATCAGTATTTTTGTCGGAATGAAGGTATTAAAAATTAAACCAATATTTTTGAGATATATTGCGTGAGTTATAATTTTTAATCCGACCGTTGGATCGTTGTAATTTTTGGATATGTTATACATATATAAGTTGAGTATATGTCCACAAATTTTGAACCGTTTAAAAATGAACGTATGATTTGTTATGAATTTTAAGAGGTGAATGGTTCAGAAATTGTTGAAGTATCCGAATTTAGCATTTTGGTGGAAAATTCTAGAATTAAGTGGGGCCCACTTGTGGTTGGTGAAGAAATGTGCTGAATTTTATTTTAAATGTGGTGGGTGGGAATAGTAGCAGGTAAAGCCATCAGGTTGCAGGTCAAGTCTGCTAAATTTTCCTATAAATAGATGGCTAAGTTAGAATTGAAAATCACACCAGAAACATAAGCTTTCTCTCTCTAGATTATTGAGTGTATTTTTTGAGTATTTAGATACTTGGAAAGTTTCCTTCAGTGTCATATCCGATATCCAAATGGAAGTCTGTCTCTTTTTGAGGTAAAGGATTTTAAGGGTTGTTATATATTTTTCAGCCAGTAATTTTTTCGACCTTCAAAAATTTGGAAATATGTGAAATGATATTTTGATGAGTTTTTATTGATTGTGTCCAAAAATGGTGATTTTTGGATGTATAGATTAAGAGTTATGAATTTTATGAGAAAAGACTATTTTAAAAGTAATCGCTTATAATTCCTTGTGGTTAGCTCTAAAATTGATAAAAATTTTATTGGGAGTACATTTATATAATATCAGTGTACTCTGTGAATTTCAAAATTTTTGGATAAAAGTACAATTTATGATAAATGTCTAAATATTCGACGGTTTTGGCCATATGAAAAATAGTAAATGAATTTTAAAAATTCTAAGAAAAATATATGTTCAATATGGGACTATATTCTGCTAAATCCCAGAAAAGAAATATTTTTGGAACTGATTTGGTATTTTTCATGAAAATGGACTAGTTATGAATAAATGAGTTAAATATGTTATGTGAAGGAAAAAATTGGAAAATATGATTTTATGGCTTGAGAATCATATATGTGGTATATGCAGATTTTTGATGAGGGTTTTGGTTATTGGTGATGAAATCTTATAAGTTTGGCATTTTATGATGATTAAATGCATTATTTAGTAAAGTGTAAATAATTAAAATAAATTATTTATAAGTTTAAGAAATGTTATTCTTTCAATATCATTATACCAAAATATTGGTATGGATTTTATTGTAGAATTTCTACCTTTTTGTGTCAGGATTACTATTTATGAGTTACTATTCATGAGTTACTATTCATGAGTTACTATTCACGAGTTACTATTCACGGGTACTATTCACTACAAAATTGGTTTCTTTTTCTAACCAAATTATAGTTGATTTATGAATATTACTCTGGAGATTAAAACTATATATTGATTATATTGATTTTATTATCATATATAACATTTTTATAACCCTGATGTTGAAATTCTCTTTCACTTGAGTATAAAGATGGGTAGATTATTGGTATGATCATGACTAGGGTTCTATTTGGCCAGTAGTGAAAAGTTGAATTGTGATTGGTATGATCATGACCATTGAATTTATAATTGAATATCTTTAGCTTAAGTGCAAAGGTGAATTGATCAACATGGTTATAATTATTGTTTATATAAATTCGAAATGATTATATATTTCTTTGAGATATTAATATATTTGGCTCAGTAGTGCAAATATGAACTGTTGAGGAATATCTTTCTTTCAGTGCAACGATGAATCGTTAATGAATATCTTTGGCCCGTGAGTGCAAAGATTTAATTCGTTGTTGAATATCTTTGGCGATTAGTGTGCGAAGATGAGCGTGGATGAATATCTTTGGGTAGTAGTGCAAAGATGAATTTATTAGTATGATTATGAGCAGAGGCGTGATTTGGTATAACCATGATCTTTGATGTTTGGGTAAAGACATGTGATGAAAATTATATTAAATTCCGGGTACGAAGAGGAATTTAGAATTACAATTATGATTATGAGATATTCATATAATTGTGGAAAGGAAGCTGATTGATTGATGTTCTGAGGATAAAACATTGTTGGTGGACTTTTAACATGGAGAAGATAATAAATCGTATTGTCTATTTGACTCTTCTAATGGATTGCTTCGTTCACCGCAACTATGGTTGAAATTTTTATCATCTACCATATGTTCTAAATATCTGATTTGTTATTGATGAAGGCTATTGATAATTTAATTATCCTTAGTCATGATATTCTTTACTGAGCTAGTTGTGCTAACCCTTTTGCTTCATAATTCCTTTCAGGTAATAAAAGTGTAGCTGGGTCGAGCGGGGGTAACAAGGGAATAGAACGATGGTCTCTAGCTGTGGAGTTCTCCCTAAACAGTATAGACAAGTGTGTTGTATACATCTTTTAGTAGTTATATTTGGTGAATCATATAGGGAGAGGCGAACCCAACGTTGGAAGGGTGTTTTGTCATTATCATACAAGATGTCTAATGACATACAACCTCGTATCATCATAAGACAAGGATGTGCTCATCCACTTGCTGAGTATATATATGAGCACTACCTATATAATCTTGGTGTTTGTTTGAAGTATAATTCTCAATTAGAGACAGTGGAGATAATGATATGTCAAGAGAAGACTTACCATTGGGAAGAATATGATAGTAATCTTCTTGTTTTTCTTTGGGGTCTATTGGGTCAACCAAGGATAATTCTGTGGCCATATGATATCTATCACAACCTAGATGCATGGCCTCCCATGTACGAAGGTTTCCTTGAGCACTTCCCAAAGATTTTAATTTCTAAAACAATTTTTGACTATACCTTTATGTAAGGTGTCACTGTGAGGTGTTGTCCACGGTTGAGACATGTGTCATATTTGGTATATATTTGTATCCAAACTCACAGCATATATGTTGTTGTATTTTGTACGACAATTGTTGTAATAAAGTTGTAGTTGTTTTCTGTACCATGTATTTGACGACTCAGAATAGGTTGGATGGTATGGACCTATTTTGGGGTTGTCACAGCGAGCATCTAATTCTGATATAGATATGACTTGTGGAGATTCGTACCAAAATTTACATATACATCAACTTCCAATTCATGCAAGTCAAGGCCACCTAAATTCGTTTTGTTTTGGGAGCCATGTTCAAAGCTCATCTTTTTCAGCTTTCAAGCTAAAAAAATAAACATGCACATACCTAAGTGTACAAGAAGCCAGCCATTTTTTTCTTTCTTTTTATCAACATTACTAGTTCAAGTCCAGAAACCTGAGAAACCTTTTAGAGTTTAGACTATCAAAAAAGATTCAAAAGAAACAAAAATTTGATTGTTTTACACATCCTTCACGTTAAACAAGGCACCAAGCAATCCAGAATCCATTGGAGTAACATAAAAATACACAAATTGGCCAAGGAGATGAATTGATAATTTTACACATCAGTTTCAATTGAGAGCTTTATTATTACTATTAAGAAGCTATCTATAATGAATGATAATCCACATGGGAAATGGCCGTACATGGCACGAAACTATGGACAATCACACTAGAGTAAGATATTAACAGTCATAGGCATTCAAACAATTACTATAGAAATGAAAAACAGGGCATATAGTCTCTATTAGTCCACCTGTTTAGTAACAGAGACTGAATGTGAAAAAGTATTGGCTAAAGATGTTGCCATTGGAACTCAGAATGGATTGTGGGAGAATAGCTTGGAATAGTATATTCTTTAGTGAAGAATTATTGTAAATTGTAAACTTGTGCAATTAAAACATTTTCTAATATATCCATATGGTCTGTGTTGAAGATGCAGAAAAAGTTTTTGATCAAGTAGTGTTAGAATATTGGATCACACACACGCACACAAACGATAGAGAATTAAGAAGAACACAAGAGATTTATGTGGTTCCCCAATTTGGGTACTCCACAGGCGGCTTGTTGTTTATTGATGATTCATTGGTTACATAGGGTTTTATAATAGATAGTATATATACCTACTAATCATATTCCAAACCATACTTCACATTATGGTCAATTACCCATAATTCCCTTTCCAATTAATAACCTAGAAATATTCTGACACCGAAAACAGTGGGCTCACGCTTGCGCTCAAGGCTTACGATAAGCAAATTCGCTACTCCCGCCCATGAGACCTCCTCCAGTGCTAAGCTACGCAAGGCGCTTACTCACCATCTTGACCAGCAGTGCTCAAGGCTACCATGGCAAGATAACCTTGTACCATATCTGTGGGGATTCCCCCACCCTCAAGACTTCATGACCTTCAAGCAGTATTTTTAATGGGCTAGTGCGTCACTCCGCACTAGCCTTTTCCAGTGGCTTCTTTATTATGAGTCACAAGTTCCCAACAAATCTCCACCTTGACGAATAACCTCGTCCATTTCGAAGAGAAGTCACTTGAACTTGTCCGCGGTCACAATCTTTGTCAACATGTCAGCTGCATTTTCAAAAGTATGCACCATTTCCAATATCACGTCCCTAGTAACTATCAGCTCCCTCACCTTGTGAAACCTTACGCTAATATGCTTGGTCCTTGCGTGATACACCTGATGCTTTGCCAAGTAAATGGCGCTCTGACTATCACAATACATCTGTACTCCTCCTTGATCTATACACAGCTCATTCACAAAACCCTTCAACCATAATGCTTCCTTGCCAGCCTCAGCCAATGCCATGTACTCAGATTCAATAGTAGATAGAGCTACTAGAGATTATGCCATGGATCTCCAACAAATCGGTCCACCTGCCAATGTAAACACATACCCTGTTGTAGATCTCAAATCATTCAACCTTTCAGCATAATCCGCATCCACATACCCTACAACTGAAATCTGAGTCTGTTGCTTCGCAAACATAATCCCATAAGTTGTCGTTCCTCTCAGATATTTGAACACCACTTAACAGCTTTCCAGTGCTCCCTACCTGGATTGGCCATGCATTTGCTCATTGTGCTGACTGCATGTGCCAAATCGGGTCTCGTGCACACCATCGCATACATCAAACAACCAACTGCGCTCGCATAGGGCATGTTCGACATATCCTGAATTTCTTTTACCGATTTCGGACACTATGCTGTAGATAACCTGAAATGACTCGCTAATGAAGTGATAACCTGTTTAGCATTATCCATACTAAACCTCTCCAACACTTTCTCCACATAGTTCTTCTGTGTCAACCACAGCTTACCAGCTGTTCTATCCATGCGAATCTCCATCCCAAGTATTTTCCTAGCAACACCCAAGTCCTTCATGTCAAACTCATTTCCTAACAAGTTCTTCAACCTGTTTACTTCAATCATGCTCTTTGCAGTAATAAGTATGTCATCCACATACAGTAACAGAAAAATATAAGAACTATCCTCAAGACTTTTCACGTAAACACAACAATCATACTCACATCGAGTGAACCCAATTTGGATCATGAAGGAATCGAACTTCTTGTACCATTGTCTTGGAGACTGTTTCAACCCATACAGTGACTTCTTCAACCTGCATACCATGTGCTCAGTCTCCAGCTGCTTGAATCCCTCAGGCTGCTCCATGAAAATCACTTCCTCCAAATCACCATGAAGGAAGGTTGTCTTCACATCCAGCTGCTTTAATTCCAAATCATAGTTAGCCACCAATGCCAAAATAATCCTGATTGAGGTATGTCTCACCACCGGAGAAAACACCTCATCATAGTTAATTCCCATCCTCTGCAAGTATCCCTTTGCTACCAATCGAGCCTTAAATCGTTCCTTTTCCTTTTCTGATACATCATCCTTTTTCTTGTACACCCATTTGCACCCCACTGGTTTCTTTCCCTCAGGTAATTCTGACAATTTCCAAGTCTTGTTTTTCTTCAATGACTCCATCTCCTCCACCATGGCCTCCATCCATCTGTCCTTTTTAGAACTAGCAATAGCTTCCTAAAACGTGGACTGGTCCCCACTAGTAGTAGATAAAGCGTATGCAACTATATCATCAAACATGTACCTCTCTGGTGGTTTGATAGTGCGTTTGGGTTTCCTTACGGCAATGCTTTCGTCTTGTTGCTGCTGATTTTCCTGTTCCACTGGTGGTAAATTTCCAGTGTCATTACTCTCCAGTTCAATTTGAACTTCCCATCGCAAATTGGTTACATACTCACCAAATTTCGGTTTTTAACCTTCCTGTTGTGTCTTAACCATGGAAGCCTCATCAAAAACCACATCCCTACTGATCACTACCTTCTTTGAATTCGGATCCCAAAGCTTGTACCCCTTTACACCTTTCTTATACCCAAGAAAGATACACTGTTTGGACTTGGCATCAAGCTTTGATCTCTCATCACCTAGAACGTGTACGTAGGCTGGACATCCGAAGATCCTCATACCCGAGTAGTCTACCTCCTTATCTGTCCACACCTCTTGTGCCGCTTTTATTACTGAGCGAAGACTTTCGATGACATTTTATTATGTAAACCGCCACATCGCTTCGCTTAGAAATCCATCGAAATACCTGCATTTAGTCTCATGCACCGTGCCCGCTTTGTAATAGTTCTGTTCATTCTCTCTGCCACTTCATTCTGCTATGGAGTTTTCCTGACAGTCCAGTGACGTTGTATTCCTTGCTCTTCACAAAACTTCACAAATGGCTCGTACTTGTACTCTGTCCCATTATCTGACCTGAGGCACTTAATTCTTTTCCCTGTTTGATTCTCCACTTCAGCTGTGACACCCCCAAAATAGGTATACAACACCCATTCTGAGTTGTCAAAATACATGGTACAGAAACAACTACAACTTTGTTAATACAACATAAAAACTGTGAGTTTAAATACAAATATTTCCATCTAGACAATATTCATACCCAAATAAGTCCTCATTACAATTATTGATACACTATTTTACAAAATAGTGAGGACTACTAAAACAACTTCTAGAACCATCATTCCACACCCTGACTAGTACTCGCTACATTCTCGCCTCCTGAGAAGAAAAATGGAAAAAAAGAAAAGGGTGAGCTCAACTAGCCCAGTAAAGAACATTATGACTAAGATAATATAGAACAAATTATCGTTAGTCTTCAACAGGAAAAAATCTAATAGAATACAATAGACAACAAGCTTCAGATCAATATTCGCAGCGGAAATAATAATTCATTAGAAGAGTTAAGTAGAGAATGAAATTTACTATCTTCTATATATGAATTTAAAAGTTCATCGTCGATATTTTATCCCTGTAACATCAATCAATATATATCTGGAATCAAATATTCATCTTTACACTATAGGCCAAACATATTCATTAGTTGGTCATGTTCATCTAAACACCTGTTCATCTTTGCACTACGGGCCAAAGATATTCATCAGAAATCTTTCATCTTTGCACTACAGGCCAAAGATATTCAGTAATATCATCATTTAGGACTGAGGATGATGAAAAATATTTTAAAGAAAACAAATCCAGTGAAGCAAAAGAACAAATATTAGGGATTCGTATTTCGGTTTATCCATGTCCAAAAATACCTCATAAATAATCATAGTGGAGTAAAATTCAAGAATGATCAAAACATGGATACAATCAAAGCTAATATCTATAATAGATATTTTGGACGAAAAAGAAAAATTTAATTTTTTTGTGAATAGTGTCGTATTCGTGAATAGTGTCGTATACGTGAATAGTAACCCCGACTTTGTATTGCTTCAATCTTCGCCGGGTCAACAGATACTCCATGTTTTGACACCACGTGCCCAAGCAATGCTACTTCCTCAAGCCAGAACTCGCATTTCTTTAACTTGGCATATAACTTGTTTTCATGAAGCCTTTGGAGTACCAGCTTCAAATGGTGCTCATGATCTTCACGACTTTTGGAATATATGAGGATGTCATCAATAAAAACAACATTGAACTGATCCAAATATTCCTTGAATACTCGGTTCATCATATCCATGAAAGCAGCAAGAGCATTAGTCAATCCAAAAGACATTACTAAGAATTCATAATGCCCGTTCCGAGTTCTGAAGGCTGTCTTTGAAATATCCTCAGTTTTAACCTTCAGCTGATGATATCCAGAACGAAGATCGATTTTTGAAAAGAATTGTGCTCCTTACAAATGGTCAAATAGGTCATCAATGCGAGGTAGCAGATACCTATTCTTGATGGTGACATGGTTCAATTCTCGATAGTCAATACAAAGTCGCATACTCCCGTCTTTCTTCTTTACAAATAAAATAGAGCACCCCAAGGAGATGTACTAGGACAATGAAACCGATGTCCAACAACTCCTCTGTAATTGGACTTTAACTCCTCAAGTTCAATAGAGCCATTCGATTTGGGGTTTTAGAAATGGGCTTTGTACTGTGTTCAAGATCAATGAAGAATTCAACTTCACATTCTCGGGGTAGACCAGGAAGTTCTTCAGAAATACGCCAGAAAGTCAATAACAACAGAATATTATTCAAATATGACGTGTCTTTATTCAAATCCATAACATGGGCTAAGAAAGCTTGACATCCATTTTTTAATAAACGAATAGCTTTATGACTTGATATAACAGTGATTGATTTTAATAGCTTAGTTGCTTGAATTCGCACAACAGGTTAGTTAGGAATATAAAAACTAACAACCTTACAAAAATAATCAATTTTGGCATGATGAGTAGTTAACCAATCAATCCCTAAAATCTCGTCAAATGCAAGTATCTTTAAAGAGATAAGGTCAACAGGTAAGGTGATGGTGCCAACTTGGATCAAACAAGATTTATAAACAGTGGATGTGATGAAAGTTTCTCCTAACGGAGTCTCCACAGATAAATCAAAGTCTAATTTCTCCGGAGTCAAGTTTAAACGTTGAGCAAAAGTAAGAGAAATAAATGAATGGGTAGCACCGGTATCTAGTAAGGTATAAACTTCGCATGAATTTATGATTAGCTTACCCGTGATCACCTAGTTTGGGTTCCTCGCATTTTGACCAGTCACGATAAACGCTCTTCCCGGAACCGTTGACTTTGGCTTTTCTGGGAAAGCCTTTTGAGTCACCGTCCCTGCTGAACTTGGTTTCGCTACCGTACAATCTCGAGCGATATGTCCTTCCTGTCCACAATTATAGCATACCTTGAACTGTTGTGGACAGTTTGGACTGATATGTCCTTCTTGCCCGCATTTATAGCATATGACCGGTGGTCGTTCTCCTCCTCGAACCGATTGTTCTTTGGCCGACGACTTCGCATTGTCATTGTTGAATCTCCTTTTTTTAAAATCTCCCCCCGACTCGCTTCTTCTATTCTCATGGCCATGATTACCACCAAAGTGGTTACCGTTCTTGTTCGTATTCTTCTTTCTCCGCTGGTTATCACTGCTCGATGATCATTGCCACCCAGATGATCTGGTTGTGGTCCCCATTGACCAGACTCGTTATCTCGCTTCTAATAATTGAGCCTCATTGACAACATCTGAATAGAGAGAAAATTTATGAGAAATGAGATATCGACGTATTGGGGTTTCAAACCTCTCGTAAACATCCGCGCCATAACGCTCCTCATTCTCCACCAAATGAGGTGCAAACCTGGATAACTCTGCGAACTTCGCCTCGTATTGGGACACCGTCATGTTGTTTTGTTCCAATCTAATAAACTCTACCTCCTTCATATGATGAACACTTTCAGGAAACTATTTGTCATTGAACAGTTTCTGAAATGTCTCCCAAGACATGCTGAGCGCAGCTGGATGGGTACGCTTCACAGATTCTTACCAGTAATCTGCCTCATTACGGAATATAAAAGTGGCGAATGGAACTTTCTGTTCCTCCGTGCATCCCAAGACATCGAATATCTTGGTAATTTGCTTGACCCACGTCTCTGCCTTAATCGGATCTGGCTTTCCCTAGAATTCTGGTGGTCCCAACTCTTTGAACTGCTTGGTTGTGACCAACTGTGCGTTGCCATTTTTTCTACCTGTATTTTGAACAGGAATCTCATTCGTCTGGTTTTGCATGAACCGCAAAAAGTTTCTAAACATCTCATCATTCATCGTCTGCTCAGGGGTGTTATTTACAAGAGGAACATTGCCAGCCTGTTGCACGTTCTCCTCGTTGATGAGTACAGGCGTCTCCACGGTCTCATTTACTCCACTGTTAACATTCTTAGTTGCCATTCTTAAATACTGCCATAAAACAAGGGTTAATTAAACAAATTAACAAATCACATAATACCCCTATATTATGACCAACAAACAAATAAGCTTAAGTAAGACACACTGGCGAAGGATTTACTCGTCTCTCTCCTCCTAGTTCTATTCCCCGATCTCCGCCAGAGATCATATCCCTAAGCTCTGATACCAACTATGACACCCCCAAAATAGGTATACAACACCCATTCTGAGTTGTCAAAATACATGGTACAGAAATAACTACAACTTTATTAATACAACATAAAACTGTGAGTTTAAATACAAATATTATCATCTAGACAATATTCATACCCAAATAAGTCCTCATTACAATTATTGATACACTATTTTACAAAATAGTGAGGACTACTAAAACAACTTCTAGAACCATCATTCCATACCCCGACTAGTACTCGCTACATTCTCGCCTCCTGAGAAGAAAAATGGAAAAAAAGAAAAGGGTGAGCTCAACTAGCCCAGTAAAGAACATTATGACTAAGATAATATATAACAAATTATCGTTAGTCTTCAACAGGGAAAAATCTAATAAAATACAATAGACAACAAGTTTCAGATCAATATTCACAGCGGAAATAATAATTCATTAGAAAAGTTAAGTAGAGAATGAAATCTATTATCTTCTATATATGAATTTAAAAGTTCATCGTCGATATTTTATCCCTGTAACATCAATCAATATATATCTGGAGTCAAATATTCATCTTTGCACTACAGGCCAAAGATATTCATTAGTTGGTCATGTTCATCTAAACACCTGTTCATCTTTGCACTACGGGCCAAAGATATTCATCAGAAATCTTTCATCTTTGCACTACAGGCCAAAAATATTCAGTAATATCATCATTTATGACTGAGGATGATGAAAAATATTTTAAAGAAAACGAATCCAGTGAAGCAAAAGAACAAATATTAGGGATTCGTATTTCGGTTTATCCATGTCCAAAAATACCTCATAAATAATCATAGTGGAGTAAAATTCAAGAATGATCAAAACATGGATACAATCAAAGCTAGTATCCATAATAGATATTTTGGACGAAAAACGAAAATTTAATTTTTATGTGAATAGTGTCATATTCGTGAATAGTGTCGTATACGTGAATAGTAACTCCAAGATAATGATATTGAAAGAAATAATATCATTTTAAAAAAATAATATCCCTTACTTGAAAGAATAAGATTACCGGGTCGAATATTGAATATAGTCAAGGAACTCGCACTACATAAAGAACACTCAAAGTATCAAAATACTCACAAGAATACGCTCGATAATATATAGAGAGAAAGAGAGAAAACTTTAGTTTCGGTGTGATTTTCAATTCTAACCCAAGACCCTATTTATAGGAAAATACTTGAACACCAAAGCGTAAAATTGAATATAATAATATTATTTATAAAACAAATTCCTACGCCCACTTTGAAATCTGAATTCTAGCAACATAGCACATTTATCACATGTGGGACACTCACCAAAAACGTTTTTCTTTAAAAAAATAATTAAAACTTTCAAAAATCAATTATTTTGGAACTTTGGAACTTCAATAATTCATAATAAATAGCCCTTTTATCAGAAAAATTTGAACCTCGTACCCTTTCTATAGGAAATTCCATTATCTACAACTTTACAGAAGAAAGTTTTTCCAAATTCCAAACAGAAATTGACCAAAATCTACAAACGGGCGATTCTACAAGCTATAATCAAATTTCAGTCAAGAAATGGGCCCACAAACATGTTTAACATGTTTTAAACAACTTTTGCAACAAAAATACTCTTCCTCCTCATATACTCATATATCCCATATTCATTGTAAAAATATCCCCATTATTATATTATTAAAATATAATAATATATTTAAATGAATTATTTTATCAGAAAAAGATAAAATATTAATTTTCAACAATTGTCACATTAAAAATTTTTTCCATCTATATCCACATAAAATGAATATTTTCCTTATCATATAAATCAATAATTAATTATTCACAAATAATATTACAGAATCACAACATCATGCAACCGGTGCCGCTCAGGAAAGAGGGGGCTTTCCAATAAGGATTTCTCCTTACTGGTGCGTAATTAGGTGACCAAACCTCTCCTTAGACAGAACTTTCTAGACATTGTCAATAATGTTATCTAATAATATTATTCAGATAATATGAATTATTGTCTCGATAATGGAAAAATACCGTGTAGTAGTGACGATTATGAAACAACGGTAATATAAAATATCAACGTAGCAATTATTGAATCAATAAAATAAAATATTGAATAATAATTATCGTAATAATTATTGAGTAGTGCTTTCTTACGTAAGAATCAATAATTGGTGCAAAACCGTGCTACATTGCTCAACAACGCCAGACATCGTGTGTTTTAACCACCGGGTATTCCAACAAAGATAACTTCAGTAATAATTACGCCGTTATTTATAAATAACTTATACTTGTCGCTTTCTTCATCCAATCGCTTTCCGTTATGGGGCCCACAAAAAGATCGTAAATCGCATTTAATATTCTGACGACGGAAGAATATTCCACGACCAAACTAATAATCCTGAAACAACAATGAATATTTTATAACCACTTTCTTATTTGAAATATTTACGCATTTTACCTATAACTAACCACATTAATCAAATCAACCCTTACTATTTCAAAATAATAAATAGAGGAAATTAAATTTCATTTATTAATAATTTGGGATCTTACATTAGCTTTCCACACCCTGAACTTATCGAAGACCTCAGACTTGTGTCGCATGAAGAACACCCAAACCTTTCTCGAAAAGTCATCGATGAAAGTTAAGAAATACAGCGATCCCGCTTTCGAAGCTACTCTCACTGGCCCCCATACATCAGAATGCACATAGTCAAGTTTTCCATTCGTTTTGTTCACTGCACTCTTAAACTTTACCTTACACTGTTTTCCCAAAACATAGAACTTGCAGAAGTCTAACTTGCACGCTGTTATCCCTTTAAGCAGATTTCTCATATGTAATTCCAGCATCCCACGTTCTCCCATATGCCCTAACCGCATATGACATAGCGTAGTATCATCAATATCTTCCGCTGTAGTGGCTCAGCTCTACCTACAACTGTACTCCCTATCATCCGATATATATTCTCGTTAACCTTAGAACCTTTCATTATTACCAGGGCACCCTTTGTCACTCTCATGGCTCCACCACCAGTTTTGAACTCACAGCCATTAGAGTCTAGAGTTCCCAATGAAATCAAATTCTTCCTTAAACCTGGAATATGTCTCACCTCAGCTAGAGTCCTTACAACACCATCAAACATCCTTATCTTCACTGTGCCTATCCCAATGTCGTTGCACGAAGCATCGTTACCCATTAAAACTGTCCCACAGTTCACCGACTTGCAGGTGTCAAACCACTCCCTGTTAGGTGACATGTAAAATGAACATGCTAAATCCAAAATCCACGAGTCTGACATGTTCGTGTTTGTTGACACTAACAACATATTCCCATCATCCGATGATTCCTCCACGACGTTTGCCGATTTTGTAGATTCTGATTGCTTCCCTGTTCCTTCACCCTTATTCTTATATGGACAATCCCTTTTGAAGTGTCTTGTCTCGCGACATCTAAAACACTTACCCTCCTTTGGCTTAGGAGTCTTGCCCCTCGACTTAGATTTCCATTGCGTTCTTGGTTTCCCTCTATTCGATTTTCTGCCACGTTGTTCTCCACCTTTTACCATCAACCCTTCACCAGAAATACCCTCGAATTGTTGCTTTTGCTGGTTAAACATCAGTAGAGCAGAAGTGACTTCTTTAAATTTCAGAGTTTCTTTTCCCCATAAAAGATTCGTCACAAAATTCTCCATGGAACCCGGTAGAGAACACAGTAACATCAACGCCTGGTCTTCTTCCTCGAATTTCACTTCAATCCTTAGCAAATCACTAATTGTTTGATTGAACGTGTGAATGTGTTGAATAAGTTCTGAACCTTCAATCATCTTTAGCCCAAACAGTTTTTGCTTCAAAAATAGTTTATTCGTCAACGACTTTGACATATACCTGGATTCCAATTTACTTCATACACCCGATGGCGATTCATCACCGATCACGTGATACATAACCTCGTCTGCTAGACACAAATGAATTATACTTACCGCCTTCGCTTGGAGTTCATCCCAGTCATCAGTCGTCATGGAATCCGGTTTCTTCTTTAACGCCTTTACCAATCCCTGTTGCACCAACAGATCATTTACCCTCTGTTGTCATAGCCCGAAATTCCCAGTCCCATCAAACTTTGTTACCGATGAATTTGATGTCATCGTTACCACATGTTAAACATATATATACCTACTAATTATATTTCAACCCTACTTCATATTATGGTCAATTACCCATAATGCCCTTTCCAATTAACAACCCAGAAATATTCTGACGTTGAACAGCGCGGCCCGCGCTGCTCTAAGGCTTACCATAGCGCGACCCGCCACCCCATGATAGCTCTCTAATGTCGGTAGCGCCTCGCGCTACTCACCATCTTGACCCAAAGACGCCTCGCACTACCATGAC
Source organism: Panax ginseng (assembly GCA_020205605.1). Classification (NCBI taxonomy): domain Eukaryota; kingdom Viridiplantae; phylum Streptophyta; class Magnoliopsida; order Apiales; family Araliaceae; genus Panax; species Panax ginseng. Next base: position 27,632,519 of record CM035138.1, read on the forward strand.
AAGAACCTCAGATAATACCGCATGAGGGCTTGCCCCCCGGCGACCTTCTTGACCACGATGGGCTAGTGCGTCGCTCCACTCTGCACTAGCCTTTTTCAGTGGCTTCTTTATCATGAGTCACAAGTTTCCAACAAGTAGTAAAAAGCAAAGTTAAATTATGGAATACTATGATCTCAACTTATATTGCATAAAAAAAAAGAATAGAAAAATAAAATAAAAAATAACATACCTGATTCTTCATGCAAGGGAGATGTGTTTAAATCAAAATGTGGTTGAATCTCTCTATTAGCATGTGCTCCTCCATCCAAATTTGTATCAATATAATCTGAAAATTCTCTACTAACTTGAGATGATAGTTCTCCACAAAAATTAATATCAACATTCAAATCAAAATTATTTCTCAAAAATTCTTGATTTTCATTCAACTCATTCATTGAACTTTCTTCATCACTTGGAAGAATATTTAAATATAATTCTACTTGTTGTCATGTTGGAGTTAGTTGTATTTTTTTCTTTTAAAAATTCATGTGGTCTACATAGTTTTTTATAAACAAAAATGGTGGGAAAGTTGAAAAAACAAAAATTAAACAAAAAAAATTTATAGTGCATGGCGCCAATTGAAAATGAAAAATAAGTAGAGTATGAAACAAAGTGTTTTCAAGTGGAGTACCGTAATAAATTGTGAGGGAGAGAGAGTGGAGTTTAAAAATATGATAATTAAGGTATTTTATGGGGAGAGAGAAAGGAAAAAAAAGAGAATAAATGTGACCATTGAGTTTTTTTAGGAGTAAGTTATAGGAAATTGTTACTCCCTCCGTCCCAAATGAGATAAATGAGATAAAGAGTAGTATACTACTCTTTATCTCATTTATAATTGAGCAGTTAATTTGGGAGTAAGTTATAGTAAGTTATTGAGGAGAGAGTATGAGATAAATGAGATAAAGAGTAGTATTATACTACCTCCGTTCCTAAAAGATTGTCGTTTAAGATTTTAGCACATATATTAAAAAAATATTATTTACCAAATAAAATTTGTTTGAAATTTCATCACTACCCCTTTATGGGAAGTTGAAAACTATTAATACTAAGGGAGAGAATTTCTTGGGACAATAAGAGAAGGTAGGGGTAATATAGAAAAGTAAATAATTTATTCTCCTTGAAAGTTGTAAACGATAAACTTTTTGGAATAATTTTTTTTCTTTCTAAAAGGACAATCTTTTAGGAATGGAGGGAGTAGATAATTGATAATATAATTAATATTTTTTAATTATTGTGTACATGTCTAAAACATATATGGAGGGAGTACTATTTTTATTGTGGAAAATTTAGGGTTGGCAGATCAGTGTTTTGTCTTGTAATCAGTTGTACTAGGTAATTGTGTTATTACCCATGTCTAGTAAATTTCGACCTTTCACCTATCAATTCTATTAATGATATTTTACCTTGGCTAAAAAAAACGTACAAAATTCAAACAGAAAAATTACTGGAAGAGATCTTATATTAGAATTTCACTATAAATATTATATATTAAATGAATAAATTGAACTAGTTCACTCTCTCTATCTAAAGAATTATCTTGCCTAAATCCTTATCATATGTTTGTTTGCAAATATTATAATATTTTCTAAACTATATTTTCATAAATTATAATCTCAAGATTATTGTAAGACCCCAATTAATTAATAAATGAAATTTAATTTCCTCTAATTATTATTTTGAATAATAAGGGTTGATTTGATTAATGTGGATAGTTATGGGTAAAATACGCAAATATTTCAAAATAAGCAAGTGGTTATAAAATATTCATTTTTGTCGGGGAATATTCGTTTGGTCGTGGAATATTCTTGCTGTCGGGGAATATTAAATACGACGGCACATATCTTTTTGTGGGCCCCATAACGGAAAGCGATTGGATGAAGAAAATGACAAATATAAGTTGTTTAAAAAGAACGGCGTAGTTATTATCGTTAATACTGTTAAAATACTCGGTGGTTAAAACACAGTAGCACACGGTATTGCACCAATTATTGATTCTTACGTAGGAAGGCACTACTCAATAATGGTTATGACAATTCTTATTCAAAGATTTTATTTTCTTGATTTAATAATTGTCTTGTTGATATTTTATATTGTCGTTGTTTCAATAATTGTCATTACACAACATTTTTCATTATCGAAGCAATAATTCATATTATCTGAATAATATTATTAGATAATATTATTGACAATGTCTAGAAGTTACATCTAAGGAGAGGTTTGGTCACCTAATTCGCGCCAAGAAGGAGAAATTCTTATTGAAAGCTCCTCCTCTTTCTCGAAACCGCTTAGTCATCAATATTGTGATTCGTAATATTATTTGTGAATAATTAATTATTGATTCATATGATGAGAAAAATATTGATTTTATGTGGATATAGATGGAGAAAATTTTTAATGTGACAATTGTTGAAAATTAAAATTTTATCTTTTTCTGATAAAATAATTCATTTAAATATATTATTATATTTTAATAATATAATAATGATGATATTTTTACGATGAATGTGGGATATATGAGTATATATGGAGGAGGAGTATTTTTGTTACCAAAAATATTTAAAGCATGTTTTATGTGTCGGTGGACCCCATTTCTTGACTGAAATTTGATTATAGCTTGTAAATCGCCCGTTTATGGATTTCGGTCAATTTTTGTTTGGAATTTGGAAAAACTTTCTTCTGCAAAGTTGTAGAGAATTGAATTTCTTATAAAAATTCACGAGATTCGAATTTTCAGACAAAAGGGCTATTTATTATGAATTATTGAAGTTCCGAAATAATTAATTTTTGGAAGTTTAAATATTTTTAATTACAAAAATGTTTTTTTCATTTTTGAAACTCATTTAACATGTGATTAGGAGGCTGAATTCAGATTGTTAGTAAAAGTATGAAGTTGTGGAAAAATTTTAATATTAATTTATTAAATTTTCTACTTTGGTGTTCTAAGCATTTTCCTATAAATAAGGTGCTTAGGTTAGAATTGAAAATCACATTTAAATTGAAGTTTTCTCTCTATATTATCGAGTGTATTCTTGTGAGTATTTTGAGTATACTTTGAGTATTGCTATACGGTGCAAGTTCAAGTTATAAATTTATATCCATTATTCCAGTTAAAAGCATTGTCTTTCCGAGGTAAGTGGATATTATTTCTTCAATATCATTATCTTTGAAATATTGATCCAAGTTTTATCAAATTTGGAACTTTTGGTGTTGGAGTTACTATTCACGATATCTGACACTATTCACGATATCGACACTATTCACGAATCTGGCACTATTCATCGAAAAATGAAAATTTTCCCTTTTCGTCTAAAAATATCTATTGTGGATACTAGCTTTGATCAGTATCCATGTTTTGATCATTCTTGAATTTTACACCACTATGATTATTTTTGAGGTATTTTTGGACATGGATAAAACAAAGTACGAATCCTTAATCCTTAATCCTTGTTATTTTGTTTCTTTGGATTCGTTTCTTTAAAAATATTTTCATCATCCTCGATCTTAAATGATGATATTATTGCATATCTTTGGCCTGTAGTGCAAAGATGAATGATTTCTGATGAATATCTTTGGCCCGTAGTGCAAAGATGAATATTTGATTCCAGATATATATTGATTGATGTTACAGGGATAAAAGATAGACAATGAACTTTTAAATTCATACATAGAAGATAGTTGTTTTCATTCTCTACTTAACTCTTCTAATGAATTATTATTTCCGCTGCAAATATTGATTTAAAACTTGTTGTCCATTGTATTCAATTAGATTTTTCCCTGTTGAAGACTAACGATAATTTGTTGTATATTATCTTAGTCATAATATTCTTTACTGGGCTAGTTGAGCTCACTCTTTTCCTTTTTGTTCCATTTTTCTTCTTAGGAGGCTAGAGAATGAAAATGGTAATGCAGTGGGGTATGGAATGATGGTTATAGAGAGAGTTGTTTAGTAGTCCTCACCATTTTTGTAAAATAATGTATCAATAAATGTGATGAGGATTTATTTGGGTATAGATATTGTCTAGAAGATAATATTTGTATTCAAACTCACAGTTTTACTATTGTAATAATAAAGTTGTAGTTGTTTCTGTACCATGTATTGACAACTCAGAATGGGTGATGTATACCTATTTTGGGGGCGTCACAGTTGGTATCAGAGCTTAGGGATATGATCTCTGGCGGAGATCGGGGAATAGAACTAGGAGGAGAGAGACGAGTAAATCCTTCGCTAGTGTGTCCTACCTAAGCTTATTTGTTAGTTGGTCAGTATATAGGGATATTATGTGATATATTGATTTCCTTAATTAACCCTTGTTTTATGATGAAGATTTGAGAATGTCGATCGAGAATATTATTGATGAGAAATGAGACCGTGAGACGCGCTCATCTACTCACCAACGAGGAGAAGCGAGCAACAGTGGCAATGTTCCTCTGTGAACAACACCACGAAAGCGAGATGATGAGCGAGGGATGTTTAGAAGCTTGTTGCGATTCATACAAAAATCGACGAGGGAGACTCGTGTTCAAAATCTGAGGAGAAATGATAGTAATTCACGGGTTGTCACAGCCAAGCGATTCAAAGAGTTGGGACCACCGAATTTAAGGGAAAGCGATCCGATCATGGCGGAAACATGGGTCAAGCAAATTACCAAGATATTCGATGTCTTGGGATGCACGGAGAACAGAAGGTTCCATTCGCCACCTTTATGTTCCGTGGCGAGGCGGTATTCTTCTGGTGGAAGTGCGTGAAGCTTACCCATCCAAAGTACAAGACTCAAAGCATGTCTTGGGAGACATTTCAGAAACTATTTAATGACAAATACTTTCCTGAAAGTGTTCGTCATATGAAGGAAGTGGAGTTTATTAGACTGGAGCAGAATAACATGACGGTGTCCCAGTACGAGGCAAAGTTTGCAGAGTTATCTAGGTTTGCACCTCATTTGGTGGAGAATGAGGAACGTATGACGCGGATGTTTTCTTAGAGGTTTTGAAACCCGGCATACGTCAGTATCTCATTTCTCATAAATTTTTTCTCTACTCAGATGTTGTAAACAGGCTCAATTATTAGAGCGAGATAATGAGTCTACGGCCAACTGAGGACCACAACCAGGATCATCTAGGAGATGGCGGTCAACAAAACAATGATAACCGGCGGAGAGAAAGAATAAGACGGACAAAATGGTAACCACTCCGGTGGTAATCATGGCCATGGAAATAGAAGAAGCGAGTAGGGAGGAGATTTTAAAAGAGGAGATTTAACAACGACCATGTGAAGACGACGGTCTTGGCAAGCAAGAATCGGGTTCTAAGGGAGGAGAACGACCACCGGTTATATGCTATAAATGCGAGAAAGAGGGACATATCAGTCTAAACTACCCACAACAATTCAAGGTATGCTATAATTGTGGAAAGGAAGGACATATCGCTCGAGATTGTACGGTAGCAAAACCTAGTTCAACGGGGACAGTGACTCAAAAGACTTTCCCAAAAAAGTCAAAGCCAACGGCTCCTGGAAGAGCGTTTGTTGTGACTGGTCAAAATGCGAGGAACCCAAACGAGGTGATCACGGGTAAACTATTTATAAATTCTTGCGAAGTTTATCCCTTACTTGATACCGGTGCTACCCATTCATTTATCTCTCCTACTTGTGCTCAACGTTTAAACTTGACTCCGGAGAAATTAGACTTTGACCTATCTGAGGAAACTCCGTTAGGAGAAACTTTCATCAATCCATTGTTTATAAATCTTGTTTGATTCAAGTTGGCACCATCACCTTACACCGTTAACCTTATCTCTTTAAAGATAGTTGCTTTTGATGTGATTTTAGGGATTGATTGGTTAACTACTCATCATGCCAAAATTGATTATTTTCGTAAGGTTGTTAGTTTTCATATTCCTAACCAACTTTGTTATGCGAATTCAAGCAACTAAACCATTAAAATCAATCAATCGTCATATCTAATCATAAAGCTATTCGTTTATTGAAAAGCGGATGTCAAGCTTTCTTAGCCCATGTTATGGATTTGAATAAAGAAACATCAAATTTGAATAATATTCTGTTGTTATTAACTTTCCGACGTATTTCTCAAGAACTTCCTGGCCTACCCCGTAACGTGAAGTTGAATTCTTTATTGATCTTGAACCCGTACAAAGCCCATTTCTAAAACCCCATATCGAATGGCTCCTATTGAACTTCAGAGTTAAAGGTCCAACTACAGGAGTTGTTGGACATCGGTTTCATTCGTCCCTAGTACATCTCCTTGGGGTGCTCTCTGTTTTATTAAGTAAAGAAGAAAAGAGCGGTAGTAGTATACGACTTTGTATTGACTATCGGGAATTGAACCATGTCACCATCATGAATAGGTATCCTCTACCTCGTATTGATGACTTGTTTGACCAGTTACAAGGAGCACAATTCTTTTCAAAAATCGATCTTCATTCTGGATATCATCAGCTAAAGATTAGAACTGAGGATATTCCAAAGACTGCCTTCAGAACTCGGTACAGGCATTATGAATTCTTAGTCATGTCTTTCAGATTGACTAATGCTCCTGCGGCTTTCATGGATATGATAAACCGAGTATTCAAGGAATATTTGGATCAGTTCGTTGTTGTCTTTATTGATGACATCCTCATATATTCCAAAAGTCATGAAGATCATGAGCACCATTTGAAGCTGGTACTCCAAAGACTTCGTGAAAACAAACTATATGACAAATTGAAGAAATACGAGTTCTGGCTTGAGGAAGTAGCATTTCTTGGGCACGTGGTGTCAAAACATGGAGTATCCGTGGACCGTGAAGATTGAAGCAATACAAAGTTGGGAGCAACCAAAGTCGGTGGCCAGGATCAAGCGTAGTGGCTTAGTTTGGTTATTATCGGAGATTCGTGGAAGGATTTTCTCGAATCGCTACTCCATTAACTCGGTGACCGAAAAGATATAAAATTTGCATGGAGCGAGGAATGCGAGAAGAGTTTCCAAGAGCTCAAGAGGAGACTCATTTGGCACTGTTTCTAACAATACCATCCGAATACGGATGGATTTGTTATCTCTGATGATGCTTAAAACAAAGGGTTAGGATGTGTTCTCATGCAACGTGGGAAAGTCATAGCCTATGCCTCGCGACAACTTAAAGAGTATGAGAGGAATTATCCTACTCATGATCTAGAGTTAGCGGTGATCATTTTCGTATTAAAGATCTGGAGGCACTATCTATATGGGGAGAAAGTGGAGATATATTCGGACCATAAAAGCCTCAAATATTTCTTCACGCATTAAAAGGAACTCAACATGCGACAACGACGTTGGCTTGAGTTGTTGAAAGATTACGACCACACTATTCAATACCATCCCGGAAAAGCGACGTGGTAGGCGACGCATTGAGTAGAAGATCATATCACGCAGGAATGAGTGCGATGATGTCAAGTATCGCGATAGAGCCAACTTTAATAGAAAAAGTTAAGGTTGCTCAAGCCACCAATCTTGAGCCGATCGCGTATGAAGAAGAAAGTACAAGAAGGTGCTATTAGGAAGCGAGAATTGATGAAGAAGGAATACTTGAGTCCACTCTGGACTTTGTGTTCCTAACGACTACGATTTGAAGTACAAGATTATGATGGAGGCACACAATACACCATTTGCAATCCATCACGGAAGTACTAAAATGTATCGTGATCTTGACATACATTTTGGTGGAACAATATGAAGAGAGAGATTGCAAAGTTTATCTTGATGTGTTTAACTTGTCAACGTGTAAAGGCGGAGCATCTAGTACCTAAGGGTCCGTTGCAACCACTTGAGATTCTGAAATGGAAGTGGGAACACATTACCATGGATTTCGTTACGGGTCTTCCTACGGTTTCTCAAGGCATCAATGCCATTTGGGTTATTGTTGATAGATTAACCAAGTCCGCTCATTTTTCTTGCAGACACGGAGACTTATTCCTTGAACGTCTTGCTAGTATATATGTAAATGAGATTGTGAGGTTGCATGGCATGCCAAGTATCCATAGTTTTGGATCGTGACCCAAGATTCACTTCAAGATTTTGGGTTAGCTTGCAAAAAGCTATGAGCACGCAGTTATTGATTGATTCGGCATACCATCCTCAAAGCAGACGGACAATCGAGAGGACTATTCAAACTCTTGAAGATTTATTAAGACTACGTGTCCTAGACTTCAAGGCGGTTGGGATAAGTATTTACCATTGGTGGAATTCTCCTACAACAACAGTTATCAGGCAAGTATATGTGTGGTTCCATTCGAAGCTTTATATGGACGAAAATGTCGCTCTTCAGTATGTTGGGACGAGGTGAGTGAAACAACATTGTTGGGACCCGAGTTGGTACGTATGACTACGGAAAAGATCCAAATGATTCGACAACGTATACAAACGGCACAGGATCGACAAAAGAGTTATGCAGATCTTCATCGAAAAGACGTGGAATTTAGTATTGGGGATCACGTATTGTTGCGTGTAGCTCCATGGAAGGGAGTTACAAGATTTGGAAAATGAGGAAAGCTCAATCCACGATATATTGGTCCATTTCAGATTCTTGACCGAGTAGGAAATGTAGCATATAAACTCGCGTTACCCTCGAGTATGTCTCGTGTTCATAATGTGTTTCACATATCTGTACTTTGTAAATATGTGAAAGACCTGAACCACGTTATTGAGTTAGAACCAGACGAGATAGCCGAAGACTTAACGTATGAGGAGGTACCTGTCAAGATCTTGGATAGGGAGGAGCATGTCCTACGTACAAAGGTCATACCACAAGTTAAAGTTTTGTGGAGGAATCATGTTATAGAGGAAATGACCTGGGAATTAGAAACAGAAATGTAAGCGAGGTATCCTCATCTTTTCGAAACACCAGGTACGTACGTCAATTTCGAGGGAGAAATTTCATAAGAAGAGGAGGTTGTAAGACCCCAATTAATTAATAAATGAAATTTAATTTCCTCTAATTATTATTTTGAATAGTAAGGGTTGATTTGATTAATGTGGATAATTATGGGTAAAATACACAAATATTTTAAAATAAGCAAGTGGTTATAAAATATTCATTGTTGTCGGGAAATATTCGTTTGGTCGTGGAATATTCTTGCTGTCGGTGAATATTCGTACGACGGCGCAGTCTTTTGTGGGCCCCATAACGGAAAACTATTGGATGAAGAAAACGACAAATATAAGTTGTTTAAAAATAACGGCGTAGTTATTACCGTTAATACTGTTAAAATACTCGGTGGTTAAAACACAATAGCACACGGTATTGCACCAATTATTGATTCTTACGTAGGAAGGCACTACTCAATAATGGTTACAGTAATTACTGTTCAGTATTTTATTTTATTGATTTAATAATTGCTGCATTGATATTTTATATTGTTGTTGTTTCAATAATTGTCATTACACAGTATTTTTCATTATCGAAGCAATAATTCATATTATCTGAATAATATTATTAGATAACATTATTGGCAATGTCTAGAAAGTTCTGTCTAAGGAGAGGTTTGGTCACCTAATTGCACGCATGATAAGGAGAAATTCTTATTGAAAAGCCCCTCTTTCTGGGGAGCTGCACGGTTGTCGATATTGTGATTACGTAATATTATTTGTGAATAATTAATTATTGATTCATATGATGAGGAAAATATTAATTTTATGTGGATATAGATGGAGAAAATTTTTAATGTGACAATTGTTGAAAATTGTAATTTTATTTTTTTCTGATAAAATAATTCATTTAAATATATTATTATATTTTAATAATATAATAATGATGATATTTTTACGATGAATGTGGGATATATGAGTATATGTGGAGGAGGAGTATTTTTGTTACAAAAATATTTAAAGCATGTTTTATGTGTCGGTGGACCCCATTTCTTGACTGAAATTTGATTATAGCTTGTAAAATCGCCCGTTTATGGATTTCGGTCAATTTTTGTTTGGCATTTGGAAAAACTCTCTTCTGCAAAGTTGTAGAGAATTGAATTTCCTATAAAAATTCGCGAGATTCGAATTTTCTGACAAAAGGGCTATTTATTATGAATTATTGAAGTTCCGAAATAATTGATTTTTTGAAGTTTAAATATTTTTAATTACAAAAACGTTTTTTCATTTTTGAAACTCATTTAACATGTGATTAGGAGGCTGAATTCAGATTGTTAGTATGCGTATGAAGTTGTGGAAAAATTTTAATATTAATTTATTAAATTTTCTACTTTGGTGTTCTACAAGCATTTTCCTATAAATAGGGTCTTAGGTTAGAATTGAAAATCACACGAAATTGAAGTTTTTCTCTCTATATTATCGAGCGTATTCTTGTGAGTATTTTGAGTATACTTTGAGTATTGCTATACGGTGCAAGTTCGTTATTATAGCTTTATATCCAATTATTCCGGTTAAATCTTGTCTTTCCGAGGTAAGGATATTATTTCTTCAATATCATTATCTTTGAAATATTGATCCGAAGTTTTATCAAATTTGGAACTTTTGGTGTCAGAGTTACTATTCACGATATCTAAGACCTTATTCACGATATCTGACACATATTCACGAATCACGGAACTATTCATCGAAAAATAAAAATTTTCCTTTTCATCAAAAATATCTATTGTGGATACTAGCTTTGATTGTATCCATGTTTTGATCATTCTTGAATTTTACACCACTATGATTATTTTTGAGGTATTTTTGGACATGGATAAAACAAAGTACGAATCCTTAATCCTTAATCCTTGTCATTTTGTTTCACTGGATTCGTTTCTTTAAAAATATTTTTCATCATCCTCAGTCTTAAATGATGATATTATTGAATATTTTTGGCTTTGTAGTGCAAAGATGAATGATTTCGATGAATATCTTTGGCCCGTAGTGCAAAGATGAGCAGTGTTTAGATGAACATGATTAATCGATGAATATCTTTGGCTTGTGTAGTACAAAGATGAATATTTGATTCGAGATATATATTGATTGATGTTACATGGATAAAAGATAGACAATGAACTTTTAAATTCATACATAGAAGATAGTAGTTTGCATTCTCTACTTAACTCTTCTAATGAATTATTATTTTTCATTGCGAATATTGATTTAAAACTTGTTGTCTATTGTATTCTATTAGATTTTTCCTGTTGAAGACTAACGATAATTTGTTGTATATTATCTTAGTCATAATATTCTTTATTGGCTAGTTGAGCTCACCCTTTTTCTTTTTGTTCCATTTTTCTTCTTAGGGAGGCGAGAATGTAGCAGTATGCAGTCGGGGTATGGAATGATGGTTATAGAGAGAGTTGTTTAGTAGTTCTCACCATTTTTGTAAAGTAATGTATCAATAAATGTGATAAGGATTTATTTGGGTATAGATATTGTCTAGAAGATAATATTTGTATTCAAACTCACAGTTTTACTATTTTAATAATAAAGTTGTAGTTGTTTCTGTACCATGTATTGACAACTCAGAATAGGTGATGTATACCTATTTTGGGGGCGTCACAATTATTAATCTGAAGATTAAATAGTTTTAGTCACATATTTGTTTTACATGAGATAAGTTAAAATAATCTCATGTTATGTTTGTTTTGTCCATAATTATTTAAAGAATTGAATAAAAACTTATCATTTGTTTTAGATACTAATTGGATATGGTATTAAATAATCTCCCCTTTCAAGTCATATTATTATTTCGGGACTAATAGTCTCGCGCCTATTTTTAAAAATAAACATGAGACTAATCGGGATTAGTAATCTAATCAAAAATATAATCTTTACAAACAAACATAAGCTTAGATATCTTGCTATCTAGAACAAGGTGTAATAGTTTATACCACATCTCTTATAGTATAAGCTATTACACAGTTAATTGTAAAGAGATAATAATGTGGAAAATAAATGGATAATACTAAGAAATATTTCTTAATTATAGTATAAACTATTACAGAGGTTTATCAAAAAAAACGTTTATTTTCTTTCATCTCCTTTGATAATAATATAGATAAGCTGCCAAAAGTTTATATTTTCTAAGCAATCAATACATCACAAATGTATTATTTCATGGCATTTGCTTTATTCTTTTTTATTCATTAAGAGAGCAGTACAAGGAAGACGGTCTTTGCTATTTTGTTTGGTTTATAAACTCGTTCGTAAGGTGAAAATAAGCAGTTCTATCCTAGTTAGGAGAATCTTTGATTTGACAAACAACTATGGGATTGTGCTAAAATGATGCTACTTGTTATGAAGATTATTAATAAAATTAGAGAATTGATATTTTTACATCACTTTTTAATATTTTCACACGTAAATAAATAAAAATTCAACACGTTAGTTAATATGTGAGTCCTACGTGTAAAAATATCAAAACATAATACGGAAATATTGATTTCCTAAAATTATGCTCTCGAGTTTTTTGGATAAGGATCATTATATACAATTGTAAAGTTGTGAGGCATGATGATGAAAACTTGAAAATAAACATGTTATGAGCTAATTAATATTAAAGCTGCCGTAAGGGAAAATAGTAAACCTAATAGTTAGGCCACAAATCAAGAAAATAATGACACATTTCTATTTTACTTTATAGAGTAGACCATAAACTCTTTAGTTGCGTGGCCGCCTCTACTTTTAGTACGAGATAGTGGCGGTATCCTTTAACTAAAATAATGACAAGTCAAAAGAGTGGCTTATCTAGGTGAAGTTAAAAGCCGCCCTTACCCTATATAAATTCTTCATTTGCTCACAATAAAAAACCAAGCTCAAATTATACAAATATTAATTTGTTGCCAACTTAAACAATATGAGCTACTTGGCCATTCTCCCATTCCTCCTCCTCCTCCTCCCTAGCCTCTTCACCATCACCTGTGCCGCGACTTTTGAAATCCGCAACAACTGCCCTTACACCGTGTGGGCTGCAGCTTCGCCAGGTGGTGGCCGTCGTCTTAACCGAGGCGAAACTTGGTGGTTATATGCACCTCCTGGCACCAAAATGGCACGCATTTGGGGTCGAACCAATTGCAACTTTGATGGTTCCGGTAGGGGCCGCTGCCAAACAGGAGATTGTGGGTCCCTCCAGTGCACTGGCTGGGGAGTCCCACCGAATACCCTAGCCGAATATGCCCTGAACCAATTCGGAAACCTAGATTTTTATGACATTTCACTAGTAGATGGATTCAATATTCCTATGGATTTCAGCCCCACCACTAATCTTGGAGGGAAATGCAAACAACTTCTGTGCACGGCGGATATCAACGGGCAATGCCCGAACCCAATGCGGGTTGCGGGTGGGTGTAATAACCCATGCACGACGTTCAAGACCCCACAATACTGTTGCACCAATGGACCATGTGGCCCCACAGGTTACTCAAGGTTTTTCAAGGAAAGGTGCCCTGATGCCTATAGTTATCCTCAGGATGATCCAACTAGTACTTTTACTTGCCCTGGTAATAGTAATTATAGGGTTGTGTTTTGCCCTTGGGGATCTCCTCATCTGGAGATAAATGGAAGTGATTATAAGCAGTTCCAATAAGTTAATTAAAAGGTTCAAAATTTGCACGCATGCGTGTGTGAAGGTTCCACCACTACCGTTCAAATAAGTTTTATGTTAAAACCAAATAACAGTGAGAAAGTGAGGGAAACGAGTGTGCTAGTAATTAAGTGGTGGTTGTTTTAATGTAATTTGTTATCTTCTTGTTGTTTTGATGTAATTTGTTAGCTAACTTCTTGTTAGCAGATGGAAACATGAGTACTATATATGACTAAATCAAAGACATCTACATTAATTACATTTTATGTATTTTTTCGGGAATTGATATTTGTACATGTATTTTTGATATTTTTATATGATCTTCTTCCACATGAGCATACAGTGCACGAGTCTCACCTTTACGTGATAAAAAACCATGCGGAAATATATCAAAAACACATGTGGTTAGTGCTCCCTATTTTTTTCGTTTCTTTTATGTTTCTCTATTTCTTTATGTTATGATTTGTATTTTATGTTTTTCAATGGTTTCAACTCTTTATAGGTTGTGGCTTAATTTAGGTCTGAAGATAATCCCACTGCACTCGTTTGTTTATGTTATTGGGATATTTCACAAGTACTGACTGCATAAACTGCAGGCCACTTTGTGAATGGCAACATTCTATATGTGGATTCTGGACCAATTAATCACATGACACATGCTGTGCTGGTAACTAATCTAATAAAAAATAGTAAAAATTATCGAGGTTCATTTGACGATGAAAGTTGATAAGTTTATTTCAAATAATAAGGTATATACATTTTTCACATTCATGGCATTTGATTTTGTTTTCTTTTTTCGAGAACCGCTCCATTTCATTTTACACCAGTAGCTTTATGCTAAAATGATGTTAATTGTTATTTCAATTGAAAAAAATTCAAATTAAATTATTCTCCTGTGAGTGTTTTACGTACAGTATTTTTAAAAAAAATTAAAGATATATTTTTACCATCAAATTTCAAAATCAATTTGTGAAAACATAAAACTCAAAACTAATATGAAACCCTAAGTCTGTAAAGTAAACATACATGGTAATAATTAGTAGTATATACTTTTAACATTGTTTATGTTAACGCCAAGTTTTAAGCGTAGCGTCCAATTCTGAGAATCCACGTATTTGGAACACCAGACACGATAACGGATCACACAGAAGCTTGACGGCTTATGCCGCCGGGGGATAGCTCCGGTGTGAGAATGAGTACAAGCCGTTACAAGGTTTAACAATTGAGGATAAGTATTTAGTGCTCAAAATAGGTATTACCTCATAATGATAACCTAGGCCTCATATTTATAGTACTCACCACCTTAGAATCTTTCTCCCAGTCGGATTAGGACTCCTAGTATATGGTAATTACCATAACTTGGGTCCAACGCCATCTCCTTAAAAGGTGCAAGTAGAGTTCAATCTCATCACCACCTTTGGAGTTACCTTACATGATATGAATAGGTGCAGGACTCTGCAGACGCAGGAGAGCCCACCGTCTGAGCCCAAAGCAGATTATAATCTAACTCAGGCTTCGCCCAAAGAATTCGAAGACCCAGACCCGAACATCATAAGACCAAGTTCTATTTTATGGTCTCGGGGGGGCTCAAATCTGGACCGAACACCTCCAACACCTTCATGGGCCCGGCCCATCGGTCTCTCCAAATTTCTTACGGTATTGAATCTTCGGCCCAATGGAGGGTCGGTAAAACGCTCCCGAACATTGCCCCCCAGTCTCTAATCATAACATATTTATGATTGGAGACTTGAAAGGTCAGGACTTGAACGGTCATGACAGATAATGATGAACTATGTCTGTAGGCCGTCTGATCACTTCTTGATATTTGAAACGTCAGACGCCTTTTCACGCCTGGGCCCACCTCAAGTATTTAATAGCCGCCTTGGGGTTCCGTACGCAGTCTCTTATAAAACTCCCTTCCCCCCCCTCATTATCACTTTTACTGACTCCTTGCTTTCGAATTCTCCGGCAAGGCGATTTCCGGCAAGCTTATCTCTTACCCAATCTGCACCATTTTCCTCAACTGTACTGTCATTTGAGTGCTATTTTTGCTTATCTCCCTTCCAAAACTTCTTATTTGCATCACATTCTTTTTGAATGGCCAAATCCAGCACTATTCCGGCCACTGAGCCTATCACCGCTACCTCCACCGTCACCACCGGCGACCTTCTAGAGGTCGTACTGCAGGATGCCCCTGTCAACACCACTCCTTCGATCCTGCCTAGTCCGGTAGACGCCGAGGCTAGGATTCTAAATGCATACTATTCCTCGGAGGAGTTTTCTCACCTTCATACTCCTTCCACCATCACCCCCTCACAGATTTCTGACATCCGGTCCCTTTTTAAGATCCCTGAAGAATACCAACTTCGAGTGCCTATGCCCGATGAGAAGATGTTTTGGCGTCCCGAGGGCGAGTGGGTGGTCGTCCCCCTGTACGTTCTAAAGTACGGGGTTCGGTTCCCACTTCACGATTTCATTTCTTCCTTCTTGAGCTTTGTGGGAGTCGGGTTCGCGCAGCTCGTGCCGAACGCGTACATCCACTTAGTCTCTTTCATAGCCGTCTGCCAAGAGGTGGGTCTCAACCCCGGGCTCGATCTATTCTTTGCCCTGTTCACCGTTAGTGGTTCGAAAGAGCCTAGTCTTCGGCAACTCAACAAACGCCCCAACCGTACCGTCCCGATCAAGACCCCTTCAAGCAACAAGGGGTGGCATGAACAGTGGTTTTTTGCCAAGAGAACCGACCTCCAACTCCTTCCCCTTGGGCCCATCCAGCCGACCAGGCGGTGAAGGTTTCGAAGTTCCCGAAGGGCCGAGCCGATGCCTTCAAGACGTTCTACAAGCAATGGCAAAGGACCCAATGGAATCTGGGGCTTCTGATGAACGAAGCCTAGTTGTACAAACACAAATTGTGAGTATCCTTCATTTTCATTATTTTCCTCCTATTTTACGAAGCTTTCCATGCCTTAACCCATTTGTCCGTCGTCATTGACCATTTTCAAGCCGGAGGCGTTGTCGACGCCTTCATCCCGCCAAATCACCCCGGGTTCATCCAACCCCGGTGAATGACGATGCTCCACGAGGAGGATACGGTCCCCGATCACGAACGTCATTGGGTCCACTTCAGGCCCGAGCCCCGACCACACAAAGAGGGCGCCAAGATGAGCCCATAGCGGAGAAGGCGACTTTCTTGAAAAAGTCCAAGAAGCCTCTCAAGCCACCATCAATGCGCCTTTCTACAAAGTCTCTCCGCCTTCTCTGCCAAGTGACTCTCCGCCCCTCCTCAACCGAGGGGGGTCGAGGATCGGAGGACACCAAGAGGTTCCTCCGAACCCGATCAAAGACCTCGGTTGTCGGAAGGTTGATCGATCAAGACAGGAGAGATGGTGGTCCCGATGCAGCCCTGGACTGCTCCGCCACTCCTTCTTCCTGGCCCCAGCTCTTCCTGGGGATCACCGACCACCTGTTGGCCCAAGAGCCCGTCAGAGGTCTTCCCTTTTACCCTATTTGATCACTTCAAACTACCTGGTGACGACGACCGGTTTAAAGGGTACTCTCCCGATCAGTTCTTGGTGGCCTATGTTCGAGCTCAGACCCAGGTAATTCCCTTTTTCAATCTGATTGCTGCTATTAACTTTGATCTTTCCTTCTTGTACTGATGTATGTGTTTACTGCAGGCCAACGCTATACTTGCCCGAGCCATCCCTCCCCTCGCCCGATCCACAAAGAAAGAAGTTCAGCTTGGGACGGAGGTGGAGTTCTTTGGAGGTGAAGTTAAAGTCCTGCGATCGGACTGAAAGAAGGAGCAGGATTCTCATCTTTGAGACCCGACGCCAAAGTGCCGAGAGCGCGAGGGTCGGGTCGAAGAGTGGAGCATGAAACTGGTGCTCTTCTTGGCAGAGAGAGAGGGTCGTCTGCTGCTCCAAGATGTCAAGGATCGGAGAGCGCTATTGTGATGATACACACAAGTTCTCCGAGATGCACGTCAAGATGATGTTTTTGATCAAGGAGAACAACACCTTGACCCCTTTCTGGTCAACGCCTTTCCCAGAAGATAATCGAAGCAGAATGACAAGCCATCGCCGAAAGTATGAGGAATTTGAAGCCTTGAACGATAAGGTCATAGCCCAATTTGGTGAAGGGTATGAGACTCATCGGGAAAAGGCTAAAGCAAAGTTGATGGCTGCTGGGCTTGATGTCTCCATCCTTGACTCTTCGGATGACGAGTCTGACGCTGAAGATGACCCTCTGTTGGGAAGTAGATATGTAGGATTTGTAATAAAGAAAATTTTCCTTCTTCTTTTTTTTTGTACTTACTTAGAATCGTAGTTTAATAGGGTTTGTAAAGTAGAAATTTTCTAAGTATAAATAAGATATACTCTTTGCCCATGAATGCTTATTGTCGGTTTCACTTATGGTGATCTCGATCGATTATGTCCACCGAACCTTACGGTCGGATCGTCCTTAGGGTTTATCGATTTTAGAGGGTCAATAGTTATACGAGACTTATCTCGATCATTGGTGTACTGCCCGAACCTCTTGATCGGATAGTGCTCAAGATCTGTACTTTAAGCATTTATTAAACTCTTGGTCAGTTATGCTCGGGACTTATCTCGATCATGGAGTTTTTCCGAAGCTCTTGATCGGATAGTGCCCGAAGCATGTCTGTTCAAGTAGTAACGAAATATATATGAATATAGATGAGGTTAAACATTGACAGGAATGGGAACTTTCACTTATATCATTTGAATTGAAATGATTACATGGATAAAAACAAGAACGACATAACTATTACTGGTAAAATTTTCTAAGTCTTCCAGCATGCCATGTATTCTTTACCTCCGAACCGTCCATTGCTCAAGCCGGTAAGTTCACGGCTTGGCACTCCTACCACCTCATAAGGCCCCTCCCGGTTGGGCATTAGCTGCCAAGGTGTTTTGGGGGTTGATGCCTCCGACTCAGGAGGACCAAATCTCCTATTGCAAACCTCCTTGTCTTCACCTTCTGATTATAGTATCGGAACATTCCTGGCGATAGATCGCCAACCTCATCATGGCGGAATCCCGAACTTCATCTAACAACTTCATCCCGAACCTCGGGGGTTGGTCTGAGGATATTCTGCATTCGGTGGCACTTGGGACACCTCTAACGAATTCCTTTGCTTGGTGTAGATAGTTGGCGATAATACCCCTGCCTCAAAATCTTATCGCCCAATGACTTTGCTCCCATGTGATCCCCACAGATTCCCTCATGCATCTCCCGAAGCGCAGATGCGCCTCTGAAGGAGTCAAGCATTTGAAGCGATGGAGAGCTAAAGGCCCTTCGGTATAGATCTCCATCTATGAGGTGAAGTTCGAACTTGATGTGTTTGACTTGCTGTCTAGGATTCGGTCAGAAGGAGGGTCCCATCGGACAAGTATGAGATATAAGGTGTGAGCAAAGACAATTGGCCGGTCCAAAGCCAAGATTTACATCTTTGGGACCTGGGTTTTCGAGAACCTCCAAGTACACTGATCCATTGAAAGAGCTTGCTTCAGTTGTTGCCAGCCTTGCCAAGGCGTCTTCTATCGTATTCTCTGATGACGATCCACCCCGACAATGTATGAAGTGAAAGTACATAAGCTTATCCTTTAGCTCGCCAAATATTTGGTCATCCTTGCCCGGGGCCTTACTTTCTTAGATAATTTGCTTGACCACACGGTGTGAATCATTGTAGATGATCGACATTTGTACCTCAAGCCGGGCCAATCGTATTCTGCTAAGATGGCCTCGTACTACTGCTTCGTTATTTGTGGCCTTGAAACCAAACCGAATAGCTTCTTTTGCAGACCTTGAACCCCGGGGCTTGTTAGGATGACCCTGCCCATCGACATCCATAGTTGATGATCCGTCCACGTATAGAGTCCATGAGGTCTGGATTGGTTGTGTTTCGGCTACTATATTCGCCTCTGGTTCGGTGAAAGAACACTCAACCACGAAGTCAGCCAATGTCTGCCCTTTGATTGCCGTTCGGGGACGATACTCTATAACAAATTGTGTCAATTCCATTGCCCAAGCGGCTAACCGACCTGATACTTCAGGCTTGTGCAAAATCTTCTTCAAAGGTTGGTGGGTGTAGACCACTATCAACCGACCTTAGAAATAGTGCCTGAGTTTCCTGCTAGCAATTATGAGGCGTAAGCAAATTTTTCCGAGTTAGGGTATCTCGTTTACTGCGTCTCGGAGAACATGGTGACACATAGTACAATCGGAATTGCTTATCTCCCTCATCCCTTACTAGTGTCGCCCTCATCGCCGCCATCAGACTCGCATGACCAAGTATAAGTATAAAGGTTACTGTGGGGATCGGTTTCATTAATAATGGTGCGAACCCAAATATCTTTTGATCTCTCTGAGGCGCGTCTTCGCATTCTAAAGTCCACCGGAAACTCTTGTCATTTTTTCGCCTTTGAGAGTGTCGAAAAAGGGTAGACACATCTCGGTGACCTTGACATGAATCTCTAGAAGAAGCGCGCAATTGACCCTTCATCCGTTGGACATCTTTATATGTCTTTGGAGATTTCATGTCTAAGATCGTAGAGATTTTTTACGGATTGGCCTCGATTCCCCGTTCTTTGACGGATATCCTAGGAATTTTCCGGAACCCAATCCGAAGGTGCATTTGGTCGAGTTTAGTCTCAGTTTGTGTTGCCTCACCGTTTCAAAGCAGTCTTCTAAGTCCTCCAGATGATCCCGGACTGACATGCTCTTGACGATCATGTCGTCCACATACACTTCCATACTTCGCCCCAGCTGCCTTCGGAACACGAAGTTCATCATTCGTTGGTAGGTTTCTCCTGCGTTTAGTAGTCCGAAGGTCATCTTCTGATATGCATATATAGCCCGATGAGTGATGAAGCTAGTCTTCGGGGTATCCTCCTTGTGCATCGAGATTTGGTGATATCCTGAGAAAGCGTCCATGAAACTCAGCATTCCATACCCCGAAGTGGCATCAATTAGCTGGTCTATGTTGGGTAAGGGGTAGAAGTCTTTTGGGTAGGCCTTGTTCAGGTCTGTGTAGTCAATGCACATCCTCCACTTCCCATTTTGCTTCTGTACCAATACCACATTTGCCAGCCATTCGGGATAGTCAATTTCAAAGATGAACCCCACCTCTAACAATTTGGTAACCTCTTCGTCTATAATCTTCTGTCTTTCCGGGGCAAAGATCCTTCTTTTCTGTATCACCGGCTTCTTTTTGAATTTGGGTATGAAGTTTATGTAATGCGATTGATTCACTTACACCGGGCATGTCACTAGGTTCCCAGGCGAAGATGTCGGCATACACCCGAAGTAATTCCACCAGACCCGTTCGCAGTTGTTCGGATAATCCCGCCCCGATCTTGACCAATTTATGCGGATTTCCGGTACCAACTCAACATCCTCTGCTTTCTTCTTTTGGTAGAGCCATGGGTTCGAGATCGCCTTAGTGAAGCGGCTCGATCTCGATGGTCATAAATCATTTACGCTTACTAACCCCGACTTACGAGGAAATCAAGGTATTAGATAACATCTTGAGGCGATGTCGAGATCTCCGTTTACTTCCCCTATCCCGTTCGGTATCGGAAACTTGATTTTGAAGTGGGGTATAGATGTTACCGCTTGCAGTGCCGATAAGGTGGGCCTTCCCAAAATGGCGTTGTAAGCCGAATCCACTTGGACGACAAAAAATTTTACCATGATTTACATCTGCTGGCTGTGGGGCCGTCATAGAACTTATTTGTAACGTGATTGTGCCCGCCACATGAACCGGATCGCCTTGAAGCCGTATAATGGGCCCTCTCCTCTAATTCCATCTTCTTTCCTCCACGATTCATCCGTTGGTATGCATGTGTGTAGAGTATATCAATAGAAGACCGTTGTCGATCATCATCCTCTTCATGTCCACCGGCCGACTGAGCCGTTATTACGGCCCCGTCATGCGGTTCGATACGATACGTAGGGTAGTCGTAAATGCGAGAAGGAGATGGTCGTGCTGAATATGGCCTATCCTTTTCGGGCGAGGACCCAACCCAATGATAAGACTGGCTTGAGATGTCCATTCCTTTTCTGCCGGTCCACCGCCCTACAGACTTACCGATATCACATCAATAACTCCTCGAGCTTGTGGGTTTGGTTTCTTGGTGTGCTTGTCGAGTGGGCTCATTGTTGTCCTCTCCCGGGGCTTCGACCCTTCTCCAACCGACTACGTCTTGTACCAACTTCCGTTCGGACATTCTTTTCTATTAAGTCTTTCAAGTTGGTGCAATCTTACGTCGTGTGACCCGACTACGGTAGTACGCACAATACTTGTTCAAACCCTCTTCCTGTCTTGGGATCGTTTGACATGGTTCGAAAAAGGGCTTGCTTCGCATCTCTTCCAGTATCTTGGCCCGATCTGTATTGAGTGCGGTGTACACCTTGTTGACCCCTTTATTTGGGAAGGGTGGCCTTCCACCGCCCCCGTTGTAGTTTTTCTTGTAGCTATCCGACCTCCCCTGATTGTCAGACTTCTGATAGCTCTGTTTGTCCCGATCTCGGTACTTCTCGTGGGATTGAGGTTTGAAGTTCCCCATCGCTTCCTCGATTGCTATGTGATCTTCGGCCCTATGGAAGGCCTCTGTCAGTCGTCGGTAGGGGTTAATCACTGAGTCCTTCATCGACACGTGATTTTCCGATGTCAAGCCCGTTGTGAAGAATCCCAAAGCTTGTGGGAATTGACTCCACCACCAATTCCCCTGACCTCCAGAAATCTCTTAACATCTCGCCCAGGGCTCTCATCCGATCTCTGCACTGACTGCATGAGGGATCTTTGTGATCTTCCCCGTCTCTTATTACTCCCAAACCGTGCATGAAATTTTTCCCGAAGGTCTTTCCATGAATTTATCAATCCCGACGCCAAGGTTCCCATCCATTCCCGGGAGCTTTTCTTCAAGGTAGTAGCAAACATGTGGCACTTGGCTGCATCAGAGTGGCCATAATACGTCATCAACCTGTCATACCCATCAGAATGGTCGTAAAGGTCCCCCAACCCGTCATAAGTCTCCATTGGGGGCATCTTCCTTTTGGGGTCCGCTATCTCCTGATTAATTTTCGGAGAGAAGGGTGACCCTATATAGGTCGGTATTCCGATCAGGCTCTTGACCAACAATGACTTCTCCAATTCAAAGAACCCTTGAGCGAGGGGTCGGATTCTCCTTCGTGAGGGGACGAATGGGGTCTATCCTTCTCACGTTCGGGAATCTCCTCTTTCCTCCTCTGCCCAGACCGACCCGGGTGCTCGGAGCGTCGTCCTGCTGACCGGCTTCTTCTCCGGCTTCGGCCATCCCTCGAACGACTTCGATACCTACTTTTCTCCCTTTCAAATTTCTTCCTTGGGGTGGCCAGGAGCCCGGCTATGGTGCTTGGCGCCTTTTAGAGGACGCCTCTTCCTCACCACCGTAGCGTTGGCCATCTAGATTCAGCTCTTCTCTTTGAAGGCGTAGGGTCATTATGGCATCTTTGTTTTCTTTGCATCTTTTTCTCTGAGGATGAATTCTCTCGATCTCATTACCACAGCAACGACTCTTTTCCGCGCCTCCGGTAGCTCATGAATTTAACCCATCCATCCGTGGCCTGGTCTTGGTATCTTTGGCTCTCATGGAAGAGTGCGGTTTGGGAGCCCGGTGACTCCATCCGATCGTCTCTGGGTTTTGGAGCCCAGTCATCGTCTTTCACCGATCCTCTCACACGAGTGGTGCGGTGTGTTTTAGCCTTTTCACGGTCGGAAGCGCATACTCCACACTCGCCATAGTTCACTTACCCTGAAAAGTGTTCGATTGTGATTGTTATTTAAGCACCCCCCCTTCTAGCGCCAATGTTAACGCCAAGTTTCGCCGGCGCGTCCAATCACAGAATCCACGTGTTGGAACACCAAGCGATGAACGGATCACATGAAGCTTGACGGCTTATCTGGCACGGGGATAACTCGGTGTGAGAATGAGTACAAGCCGTTACAAGGTTTAACAATGGAGGATAAGTATTTAGTGCTCAAAATAGGTATTACCTCATAATGATAACCTAGGCCTCATATTTATAGTACTCACCACCTTAGAATCCTTCTCCCAGTCGGATTAGGACTCCTAGTATATGGTAATTACCATAACTTGGGTCCAACGCCATCTCCTTAAAAGGTGCAAGTAGAGTTCAATCTCATCACCACCTTTGGAGTTACTTTACACACATATGAATAGTAGTGCGGGACTCTGCTTGCAGGAGAGCCCAACGCTTGAGCCCAAGCGGTCCTATAATCTAACACAGGCTTGGCCCAAAGAACTCAAGACCCAGACCCGAACATCATAAGACCAAGTTCGGCTATGGTCTGGGGGCTCAAATGCCGATTTAACACCTCCACCACCTTCATGGGCTTCGGCCTATCGGTCTCTCCAGCCCTTCTGGTATTGAATCTTCGGCTCAATGGAGGGTCGGTAAAACGCTCCCGAACAGTTTATAATAATAGTAATTATTTGTATCAAATTCAAATAATTTTATATCAATTTTAAAATTATAATATTTGGAAACTTAATCTCAAAAGTCAGAAGTTTATAGATATATTTTTAATATTGAAACTGATCGATGAAGTACTATATATATATATATATATATATATATATATATAAAATAAATAAAATATAATTATTGTAGATGTCTTTGATTTAGTCATAGTCAAGCATGTTTCCATCTGCTAACAAGAAGTTAGCTAACAAATTACATTAAAAGAACCACCACGTGAAACTTATAATATTTGGAAACTTAATCTCAAAAGTCAAAAGTTTATAGATATATTTTACTAATATTTTGGTAGATGTAACTGACTACTACAGAAAGGAGCTCTCTTTTTAAATCGGCCCCGTTATCATATTAAACCAGTCTTAAACTGCGAAGGGGAATTATTTACTAACGACGTCATTTTTTATTGGACATTTTTCTTTGTATTGTTTGCTTGGCTGAATCCGTTGTACGTAGATGAACTCATCACTTGAAAAATTGTGAGGAAAATGAAAGACTTCAAACATACGAGTAAATTTGTCACGGTGGAAGACAGAAATTTTGGGATAAAGAGATTTCTTCTCTTCTTCTCCTTGCGACATCATTCCGTTTCCATAAAAAAAATTTGCGTTATCAATTTAATACTACAGACGAGGACTTGTAAAAGAAAGATATTTTGGACATTTATTCGTCCGTATTATTAAACTACGAAATATTAAAAATTAAACTATAAACCGGAATTATATTAATCGTTCGATATTCGGATAGACGTTTAAAATATGTTATAAAACTAACTTTAAATTGATAATGTTAACTATAGATGAATCCCAATATAAAGTTTAACTTTACCGAGCACAATGACATAACTGTGAGGATGATGTTCAACGTTAAGGATGCCCTAAAGAAATAGTAATCTGGTATAGTCCGAGACTTAATCCACAAAAATTTGATAATGAAAATGACACATTTCTATTTTAATTCATAGGTTAGGCGCCTACGAGATAGTGCAGTATCTTTCACTAGAATAACAAAAAAGCTAATTTATCTAGACGAAACCAAAGCCGCCCCAACTTTACAAAGCACTAGTCCACTAGTTAAGTGCCCCGTGAGGCCGTCACGGGTCAAGTTTTTAAATAGCATAATTTTTTATTATTTATTTATTTAATATATAATAATTATTAAAATATTTTTTTTAATTTCACAAATTAACTTACTATTCCTATTAGAATTTCTTTAAGCTTTACTCAAAAAGACAAAATTATACAATTAATCAATTAAGATAATATTATAAAGAATAAAATTATTATAGAATACTAAGTTACTATTATAATAAAATTGGAAACTAAAGTTAAATTATTCACTAATATATATATATATATATATATAGGCTAATCCATAGCCAACGTTGAAACTTTAAGATTATCCTTAAAACAAATTGTAGTTGTCCAATTGCAGATCTAACGGTGAAATAAATCTTACGTCCGCACTTTAATTTTTGGGGGTGCCAGCACTACTAAAGTGCGGATTTAAAATCGACCAAAATGCCCTCTAGAATTTGCATTTTAATAGTGCAAATGGCCACTTTTAAAAAATATAATATATTATTATAATATTAAAATAATGGCATTCTGGTGATATCCACGTCCACACAACGTATGGACGAAAAAAATAGTTTTTTATAACATCAAATTAGTTCTTTGGCTTCGGCTCCATCGCAAGTTTGTCGAACATGGAGGAGTGCTCCAAATTAATGGAGTTCTAGATCAGGAAAATTCCAATAATATACAATATTGTAAGGATCGAGAATTTTATATGATTATATATGTACGGTCCGAATCTTAAGCTTACCATTTATCTAACATACATTGCATACCCCTTTTAGCAACGAACCGAGTGACGATTCGGTCTGTCGCTATATATAGAACCGCCGTCTTAGCTTTTAGCGACGGACAACATATATATAACGATGGACCGAAGACCTATAATCTGGATAGAATCGTCGCTGGTCCGTTTCGATTAAAATCACTAAAAAGGAGGTATGCAAGGTGTGTTAAATAAGGGTAAGTTTAAAATCTGGCCGTATATATATATATATATATATATATATATATATATATATATATATATATATATATATAGAGGAGCCCTTCCATATAAAGGTTCTTTGTAGTCTTGTCTAACACCCCTTTTTGTGACTAGTTGATAAACTTATCGGAAGGTGAGATGAAACATAAATATCCTAAGCTACAAACTAACATGCAAGGCTTTTATTTTAATATGAGGACCCCACCATAGTCAACATGTTGTGGGTTTATTGAAATAAAATGAATTTTAATATTAAATAATGCTTTCGTAAGCCGCGAACATCTTGTTGTGCCTTTTTTATAAAATACTCCCACCGCTACAAGCTCTTACGGGTAAAAAAAAAAAAAAAAAAAATTCCAACCGGACATGACTCTTTACAATTTGAAAAAAAAAAAAAAAAAAAAAAAAAAAAATCAAAAGACAACCTTCTTACCTCTTACGACACACAAGCTCTCAAGTTCTTTATTTTCTATTCCAAATAAAATATTTGTTATTTTTTATAACTCTTTCATTTAATAACAAATAAAGAATTATAATTCAAATAAAAAATAATATCCTATTTTATAAAAATATATTTTTATAATTTTTTATTTGCTATTTTTATAAAAATATTTTATATTCTTTATTTGTTATAAAATATTTTTATAACAAATAGCAAATAAAAATAACAAATATTTTATATTCTTTATTTGTTATAAAATATTTTATATTCTTTATTTGTTATAAAATATTTTTATAACAAATAGCAAATAAAAATAGCAAATATTTTATATTCTTTATTTGTTATAAAATATTTATATTCTTTATTTTTATAAAATAGCAAATAAAAATTATAAAAATACAAGCTCTTCCTAATTTGTAAAAAAAAAAAAAAAATACCCTAGGGACAAGCTCTTTACGGTACATTAAAAAAAAATGTACCGGTAAATTTACGTTAAAAAAAATATTTTATTCAAGCAACTTGTTGCTAAAGCAGACTTCGAACTTCATGACCTCAAACTCAAACACACGTATATATGACCATTTAAGAGCACCACAGGTCTAAACATTAATTTAAATGAGGATATGTCTTTATATTAAAACTTCACCATATTGTATCAAATATATCAAAATGTATCAAATGTATCAAAATTGTATCAAATGTATCAAAAATATATCAAAAATGTATCAAATGTATCAAATATATCAAATGTATCAAAATGTATCAAATGTATCAAAAATATATCAATTATCAAAAATGTATCAAAAATATATCAAATGTATCAAAAATATATCAAAAATGTATTAAATGTATCAAATATATCAAAAATATATCAAATGTATCAAAAATATATCAAATATATCAAAATATATCAAATATATCAAAAATGTATCAATTATCACAAATGTATCAAAAATATATCAAAAAATATATCAAATGTATAAAATATATAAAAAATGTATCAAATGTATAAAATCATTTCTTAATAATAAAATCATTGCTTAATATATAAAATCATTACTAATAATCATTGCTTAATAAATATAGATATTAACTTATTTCTAAATATCAAACCCCGTATGTATTATATAGACTTATTAATAATATTTGTTTACGTAATATAATAATAATGCAAGAATATAGATTTTGGGGATGATGAAGTTTTAATATAAAGACATATCCTTTGTTGAAATTAATGTAATTTAGGCAAGTGGTGCTTCGGGTGGTCATATGACGTGTGTTTGGAGTTTGAGGTTGCGAGTTCGAGTCATTTTAGCGACAAGTTGCTTGAATAAAATAATTTTTTTTTTTTAACGTACTTTGGTACATTTTTTTATTTTTCCTACTTAAGTGCTGAAGCTTATCTGTTAAGTAGTCTGTGCTCATACTATTTGGTATTAAAAATTGAAAAAAACCTACGGTAAGTCTGACATCACGGTTGGTATTAAAAAATAAAAAAATTATTTTATTCAAGCAACTTCTTCGCTAAAAGCAGGACTCGAACTTCGCAACCTCAAACTCCAAACACCGTCATATGACCACCCGAGCACCACTGGCCTATTCATTAAATTGAGGATATGTCTTTATATTAAAACTTCACCATCCCCAAAATCTATATTCTTGCATTATTATTATATTACGATTTATTATTATTAATAAGTCTATATAATACATATGGGGGTTTGGTATTTAGAAATAAGTTAATATCTATATTTATTAAGCAATGATTATTAGTAATGATTATATATATTAAGCAATGATTTTATTATTAAGAAATGATTTTATTATTAATAAAACTAGTGAAGTATAATAATAATAATGTGATTCTCGAATTTATAAAAGCGTGAAGTATTATTATAATAATAATAATGTGATTATCAATATTAGAAATCTGATTATACCAATACTAGTCTTTGCATAACATTAAGAGGAATAGTACATATTACATGTTCATTTTCATAAAATAAAAAAATATAGAATGATTAATACAACCGGACGCCTATTTTTTTGGCTCAGAATCCCTAGCACTTTCGATAGTGATTTCGCTTATCGTGGTCGGTTTCAAAGCCACAAATTGCACATTTCGATGAGTCTTAGAAGGAATGATTTTCTCGAGTGCACTCTTGAATCTAGATTATTTTTTGCGGCCCTTTGTTTGAGAAATATTAGGTGGCAAAAACTCTTCTTCTTCTTCCACCTCTGCATCTTCATCGTCATTATCGTATACCATATCATGATTTGGATCTCCAACTGTGCAATCAATGTCGTCATCCGCGCGATTCGATAATATTCTCATTTGGATCATCTCTTGGTCAACCAACTCTTTTCCTCGTGCATTCGGGTTTAAAACGGTTTTGTAACCTCGGACCGAGCAAGCCTCTTTGCTTTCGCTAACTCAGTAATCACCCATCAAATGATTATAACGCATTGCTTGATTTTGTTGAAGTCGGCAGATGTGGAGTTAAAAAGTAAGTCTTCACCATTGCTTTTGTTCGCGTCTCTTGTCCATCGATGAAGGATCGTATCGGTCGGTATTTGTGAAATACTCTTTCTTTGTGAAATATCTCAAGATGTACTGCATAATTCACGAGTGAGAAAACATTTGGAAGTTACATATTTACCGATCCCGGTTGTCGATTGTTGACAACTTCTTTATATCTTCCACCACTTTCGGTTGCAGATCGCATTATATAACTGCATAAACCTTAGTATCGGTGACACACATCTCACTAAGTTTATGAACATTGTATTTCATGGAATCGGCAATTGGCGTTGGAAGCGTCTAAACATCTCTCTTTGTGTACACTTATGCGGCATGAACTTCTAAAGATGAGCCAAGAGTACCATAATCCTTTTATGATGTTTTGTTATGTAGTCGGCCTTCCTCTCCACGATAAAGCTGTCTTTCTCTGACCTTTTGACTCTGTAGTACAAAACATAGCATACTGTTGATGCATTAACATACTCATCAAAAAGGCATTCATGCTCGCTTCTTCAAAGTGGTAGTCATTCAGCGGCAAAATATCTCTTTGTATATCTTTGGAATCCATTTACATGCATGTACATCATACAAACTTCCAAGCCATTCATTAGTATACAATTCATAGGAACTTATCGAGAATATGCCAACGCTCTTCAAATTCCTCGATGGACAATGAGTTATACACACGGTTGTTAAAATCATTTTTTGAGCGATGGGTGCTCATAATAAAGATGATGCAATTTTTAGGAAATTTATTGCTAATATGCCAAGAACACAATAAATGATGACTAGTTGGAAATACGCAGTAGCAATAGCATTACTCATGGCTCTGTCTTGATCGGTGATGATGGTTGTAGGTGCCTTGCGATCCATGGCTTCAAGCCATGTCTGTAAAACCAAACGAAAGTGTCCTCTGTCTCGTCTCGAATAACGGTGCAAATCCAAACAATATAGATCGATAATGGTGGTTGACCCCGACAAATGGAACAAAGCGGCATGCCATACTTATTTGTCCGGTATGTCTTATCAAATGTCACAAGCGTCTCAGAAAAGTTGATACATAAACCTTGATCAGGGTCAACCCACAAAATACAAGCTATGCGGTTGTTTTCACTGGTTTCACTCGGGAAAAAAATTTTTGGCGCCGGATGCAAGTTTGTTCAAATGATTAATGAATGACTTGTGCATCATTTTCATCTCGAATCACGCCTTAAATCTCGCACCACATTTTCAACATTGGCGAGAGAAAGGAACATTTTGCAAACCACCTCCCATTGTGCTCAAAACATTCATCATCTTACTAGGACCAATCTGGGACTTATTTAAAGTGTCAATTAAATTTCTTGCAACAGGAGTAATATTTACGTGAGTCTCGATCAAATCTACTTTGGTGGGGGTCACTAAGTGATGATTATGCTCTAATTCAACGGTAGAAATCATGATTGTCTTCTTTCTTATTGTGGACAACATATATTCTAGCTTTGCACATTGTTAGATCTATCGAGTCTTCTGTCTAGTTATTTTATTACTACTATCTTCATCATCGGGTAAACTCTTGCCAACAATTGGTGTAGGCTTTCTTACATACATCGCTTAGATCGATATCATTCAGTATTAGCATGTTTATGACTAGTTGCAATTCTAATCTCAAATCCATTTTTGCGAGCATATGATCTATAAAATATTCAACCTCTTCCAACGTACAAAATAATTGACCAACGTCGGAACAATATCAGTTATTACTTTCAACTTCATTTCGACAAATTCGGATGTATTATATGACATTTTGAAAAACTTACTTGTGAATAATAGTGATGAATTTTGCTCGATCGAACTTCAACTTGATTTTACGAAGTGAAAGTGGGCAACAAGATGAAACAAATTATGAGTAGAGGTGAAAGAGAAAATAATATCGGAGAACAAATTCTATGGAAGGATAAGAAGATAACTTGAGAAAATAGCGACTTTTCTAAGACAATATTTAAAGGTAAAAAGAGACGGTGATACAACTTTATAATAATAATAATAATAATGGTAATAAAATAATAAAAAAAAGTATAAGCTAAATTACAATATGGAGCGACTTTATACTCAATTCGTAATAATAATAATAATATAATAATAATAATAATAATAATAATAATAATAATAATAATAATAAAATATTGAGAAATTTAATTTGGGGGGAAATGAACCTTTTAAGATATATACAAATTCAAGGTAAATTAAAACAGCTAGGCCCGTGGTGCTCGGGTGGTCATTTATTGAGGATTGGTGCTTGAGGTCATGGGTTCGAGTCATTTTAGCAATGACAAAAAAAATTTCATTTGCAAGTGAATTATAACTTTGCATCTTAAGTAGAAACGGTTTTATTCATAATATAATTTTTTTTTTCATATAATAAATTATAGCCTCTCTCTACCATGAGTTTTATTAATAATATAATAAAAGAAACAAAACAACAAAGGGTAAATTGAAGCTTTGTCTTAAGTAAAGCAAAAGCAACAAAACTTTTTTACGCCATGTTTGACTACTTTTTACGCCACATCGCCTCGGGAAAGAACACTGCAAGTTTCGGTAATATAAAAAGTTGTGACCCATACTTGATATTAATGTTTGAATTTGGTCCTAAAATAATTCATGTCTTGGGACTTACTCACCTTATTTAAGCGTCTATTGAGAACATATGTTGTTCAAACTAAAGTTCACTTGCCAAGCTAGATAAAATAAAATAAAAATAGAGTAGAGAGGAGTATTTGGAAGAGGAGCAAAAAACTTCAACAAGTAAGTTTTTATTTATTGTTATTTGTTAGGTTTTAATAGTTTACATTGGTGTTATTTTTTATCAACTTGCATGTTATTCTTTGAATTAAAGGGATATAATACCATGCATGTATTTGTTTTTTGTTGTCATTAATGCATGTTATCCTTGCGTATTATGCATGCATGCATGTTATTCTTGTTGTTACATTGTTGTTATTATTTTCAGTATAATAACAACAAAATAATCAAGATTTATAATGATCACTTTATATTTTATTAAAGAATGATATTTATTTTTAATATATTAATTAGACTAATTGGACATATTTTTACAAAAATAAAAAAAAATATTAGAGGGGATAATAATAAATATAGATATTAACTTATTTCTATTTTAAAAAACCAATTAATAGATTTTGGGGATGGTGAAGTTTTACTATAAAGATATATCCTTGGTAGAAATTAGCGATTTAGGCAGTGGTTGCTCGGGTGGTCATATGATGAGTGATTGGTGCTTGAGGTCGCGATTTGAATACATTTAACAATGAACAAATTTGGCATACCAAATTTTTTTTTTTTTAGAGAGGACAATTGTCACCAGAGAAAGTATCTTCGTAGAATCCTAAAATAATTTATTATAATTTATAAATAGGATGAAAGGCATCTCTATTTGGATATATATATATATTATTTTTATTTTTTTATTTTAATTTCTTTGAGTCATCATTATACAATGGAGAAAAGAAGATAAAAAAAATTAAAAAAAAAAGCTAAATAGGTTTAAATTTATCTTAAGTAGGAAAAAAAAAATACTTTTTATGACATAGCATGCATTGATAAGTATTTATTTTATTATTATGTTTCATTTATTGTTTTTATTTTATTCGATTGTACTCAATTGTTCACTTATTGTTTTAATTTATTTTTCTTCTTATTGTTTTTGTTTTTAATAGTTTACATTTTTTTACTAGTTTTTAATGCATGTTAATATTATTACATTATATACATGCATGTTATTATTATTCTTGTCATTTTGCGACATGTTACTTTCAACTTGATTTTGTCATGCATCTTAATACTAATATGGAATTGATGTATTTTTTAGGTAAAAGATGGATAGTTGGGAATATGGGCCAATTGATCCAAGTGTTACGCATGATCAACAAGATCATGTATCGGATGACATATATCATGGGAGAGATAGGGAAAACTAAGCTCCGGTCGATATCTTGATCGGAAATATAATCGGTGGGCTTTGACGAAAAGAACAAAAATCCTTTTAGATAAATGTGGATTTGGAGTATTTAGTTATCAAGGTGTTGTACATGGCCGATCTTGGTGCGATATCCGCCTTAGTCGAGAGAGATGGCGCCCGAGACCAATACTTTTCATTTAAGCGTGGAGAAATAACAATCACGTTAGAGGATGTTCACTTTATTTTTTGGGTTCTGGGTTGTGGGAAAGCCCTTACTTGGGTCCCCTTCTTTGTCACCAATTTGAATTATTTTAGGGATTGTTTTGGAGATAAATTAGGCGATGAATATTTTAGTTCAAAAAAACAATTGCAATTTCATTAGTGTGGTTGCACGAACATTTTAATAATTGTCCCGAGAATGCAAGTAAAGATGTTGTAGGGCAACACACAAAGGCATACATATTGTGGTTGTGTGGGGCAATATTATTCCCTAATAGGAATAGAAATAGTGTGCACCCACGATATATGTCTTTTATTGCCAACGCTGAAGATTGTGTAACTTACTCTTGGTAGTGTAATGTTAGCATATTTGTATGAGATCTTTATATCTTTGCTACTAGGAAAGGAGTTAAATACATTAATGGTTGTGTTACATTGTTACAAATTTGGGCTTATGAGCGTGTAAGTATTGGAAAGCCAAACCCTTGGCCACAATCATCCTTATGGTTACCTAGGGCTTTAGCATGGTCCTATTTTGGAGCCCACAGTTACCCTGGTAGACGTGAGAATCCCCATCACCATTTGTCATTTTACGAGGGAGTTAGATATTAAGTCTATGTGGGATGTGGTTTGGCGGCCTTACATAATGTGGGATGATGATATCAGTGGATTTAATTTTGAAGGCAGATTGTTGGGATCTGGTGGGGTCCCCTTGATCCACTTTGATATTGTGGAATTTCAGATGCCGGATCGTGTGATGAGACAGTTCGGGTTCATGCAAGGCATACCATCACCAGCCAAAAACCACGGTGACCTTAGGAAGGTGAAAAAGTTTAAATTTATTGATGTCGAGGATTGCATGGCCTTGAGAGGGGAATATATTTCGATGTGGGAGTCATACATGGATCATCTTGAAGGACAACAAACTGAAATTTGATTATGTCCCAATAGATGATTACATGGTGCGGTATAGGAAAATTACACGTTGGAAAATTCACCCAAACCTCGGCAAGTGAGCGACCACGATAGTTGTTATGAGCCTCGGGCCATTTACAACCAACAACACCTTATTCAAATGGTATAAAATTATATTCTTCTTTAATAAATCATGTATTGGAGTAAATACTTAATATTATATTTATTCATATTTATTGTTAATAATATTTGTTTGTGTTTATCTTACATGGTGGTTGAGAGTGCAAAGTCGTTACTTGATAAATTTTTGAGATACTTACTCAATTTGCCTCCCGAGTTGGTTCGCAAAAAAAATAATTGGGATTTCAATACATACTATACGACTTGAAGCAAGAGGTAAACAAATACCTCGTGAGGGGTCCCACAAATTTTGGAACACGGTCCCAATACACACAACTCAATGAAGGGCTTGGGAAACAAGCTGATTATGTTGTACAAGAGAGTTACATACCCACCGCACAAGTAATCGAGGAGAGCTCCATTCCCACCACCCAAGCCTCACGAGGAGTGTTACATTCCAACCTTCCAAACCTATGAGGAGTGTTACATTCCAACCAAGTCTTCATTTGCGGGACTTTTCGACGCCTTGAGGATCTAGTTCACAAAAGGTATATATAGTTATGTTAATAGTGATGGTTTTAATTATTATTGCTATATAATAATAATGTACATTTAGGTCTCAATCAATCAGTACAAGATGCGGAGACCACATCTCTTATGGACCAAAAGGGTCCTTATCCAAAAGACTTAAAGATTGGAAGGAGACATTTGTAAATAAACATATGTTTGGAAGCGTGGTGGCACCGGAAGGGATTTATATCCTTTATCACATCCGCGCCGATTATATGAATTAGAACACAATGCGGTGCAATCCTTAGGGCACAGGAGTTGGATATTCGAGCATGTCATCGACGCTTATATGTTGTTGCTCACGAGACGAGAGGAATACTACAGTCACGGGGAATACAAAGGTGGTCCCAATTTGGTTTCATGAATTCATTCTTCATGCATCTTTGAAGCGCGGGGCTATGTGTCATGCGTACCACTAACGTGAATCTTGCATGGAGTTTTTTGCGATCCGTATGTTAACCAAGATGTTGGTCCACCTTTACGAATGCAAATACATATTCATGCTTGGGTGTGTAGTACTAATCAACGCCATTTTGTCTTGTTCTATTCGCGAGTTGAAGATTGGATGGTTACCATAATTGATCCGCATTCTGATGATGACACTAAGTATATTAAGTTACATGAAATGTACTCGAGAATTGATTCAAGTTGCGGTATGTTTAGTTTTAAAATATTTTAATTTTATAATGTCCTTTAATATTAAAAAATTATTAACCAACTACTTTGTACATGCGGTACATTCGATACCATTTTGCTTTTGAAATGGTAATCAAATGATGAGTGGCCCGGTGGTAATCCTCTACTGTCTGCGGACCTTAAAGATTAAATAGAAACAACACAACAACGCATGATCGTGGCATTTTTATGCGCAAGTATGTTGGATTTTCGTTAGGGCCAATGGTAATATTTCAAGAGAAGTGGTCCTTGGAAGATGTAACAGATCTTTAAATTCTTGCGTCGCATGGGAGCTCTCAAGAAATCCATAAGATTACTTAGGCCTACGAGATATAGGCGTCGGTTGTATTAATCATTCTATGTGTTTTTTATTTTATGAAAATGAACATGTAATATGTCTTATTCCTCTTAATGTTATGCGATTACTAGTATTGGTATATTACTGTACTTCTAATATTGATAATCACATTATTATTATTATAATAATACTTCATTACTTTTATAAATTCGATAAGTAAATTAATTTCACGAAATGACTTGAAAAATTATCATCATTACTTATTAGACTAATTGAACTAGTTTTATTAATAATAAAATCATTTCTTAATAATAAAATCATTGCTTAATATATAAAATTATTACTAATAATCATTGCTTAATAAATATAGATATTAACTTATTTCTAAATATCAAACCCCCATATGTATTATATAGACTTATTAATAATAATAAATCGTAATATAATAATAATGCAAGAATATAGATTTTGGGGATGGTGAAGTTTTAATATAAAGACATATCCTTGGTTGAAATTAGCAATTTAGGCAAAGTGGTGCTCGGGTGGTCATATGACGAGTGTTTGGAGTTTGAGGTTGCGAGTTCAAATCATTTAGCAATAATTGCTTGAATAAAATCATTTTTTTCAATTTTTTAATACCGGTAGTGACAAAGTTTATCTAAGTTTTTTTTCAATTTTTAATACCGGTAGTATCGACTGTCTTAAGTAGGATATTTTATTATTTTAATGCCATTTGTATGAGCCTATATCTAAGTAGGGAAAATAAAAAAAAAAAAAAAAAAAAATATACCGGTAAATATCGACTGTCTGCGTAGGATATTTTATTATTTTAATGCCGGTAGTATGAGCTGTCTACGTGGGAAAAATAAAAATAAATTTAAAAAAATGTACCAATGTAGTATCGACTGTCTTAAGTAGGATTACTTTATTATTTTAATGCCAGCCGTATGAGCCTGTACGGGAAAAATAAAAATAAAATTAAAAAAAAAATGTACCGGTAGTATCAAACTGTCATCCGTGGGATTACTTTATTATTTTAATGTCATTAGTATGAGCTTTATCTGCGTGGGAAAAATAAAATAAAATTAAAAAAAATGTACCGGTAGTATCATTTTGTCTGCTACTTGGGATTACTTTATTATTTTAATGCCCGGTAGTATGAGCTTGTAAATTTGGGAGAAATAAAAAATTAAAAAAAAAATGTACCACCAGTATCGATGCATCTAGGCTGATTATTTTAATAATAAATATTCACTTTTTATAACTATCTTGACAAGTTAATATTCACTTATTAAAATAGAAAAGTCGGTGCAGTGAATAATTAGGCACAACAACTGTCTTGAACTTATCAAATACAAAAGCTAATCTAAACCATCAATTCATTTTATCAACTAAGGTAAAAAGGGGTGTTGCAGACGATACTCATAGTTAACCAGGTTTGCTATGGAAGGGTTCTATATATATATATATATATATATATATATATATATTTATGAATAATATTTTTTTATTATTATTTTGAGCATATGAGTGAATAGGTATTATGTGATATAAATTAAGTAAGTTATTTATTTATTTTAAATTGAATAAAAAATGAAAAAGAGGCCAAGATGAAAAAGTCAAGTAAAGCATGATATCTACTATTTTCTATGATTAAAAAAGTTTATCATCAATTTTATCGCTGAGACTCAGCTCAATAAATAATCCACATCACTGAATTATCCATGCACTACGGCCAAGCATATTCATTAGTATCACATCCATAAATTATTCATGCACTACGGGCCAATGAGGATTTTTACCACATCATACCAATCAACAGTCCATTTATGCACTACGGGCCAAAGATGACTTTCATTACAATATAAACATGAGGATGATGATAATGATATACGAATTCAATCAAATGAAAGTAATGATAAATTTTAATGATTTATAATTCAATTTATCCAAAATTCAATAATGTCCAAATTGTCAACATGATACTGCTTTGTGAAGTAAAATTCAAGAATAATATTGTATTAAAAATAATTTAGACAGAAAAGGAATCAATTTTTATCATGAATAGTACCCAAGTGAATAGTACTTCGTGAATTATGAATAGTACCCCAGCATAAAAATATTAAAAATTATCAAGAATGTTCAGAAGAATATTTTCGTGAAAAGATACTAGATGAAGCGTGTGACGCCCCCAAAATTAGGTAATACATCACCCATCTTGAGTCGCCAGATACATGGTACAGAATTCAAATACAACTTAATAATACAACTATCGTGTATAATACGACAAAACATAAACTGTGAGTTTGAATACAAACATTGTCTACTAGAGAGTATACAAACTCAAAAGAAGTCCTCATTACAATTATTGTCACACTATTTAACAGAATAGTGAGGCTACTAATACTATCATCTGGTCCATCACTCCGGTTCCCCAGGCTCGTCCCGCCTATATTCTCATTTTCAAGAGAACAATGAAAGAAAGGGTGAGCTCAACTAGCCCAAGAAGAAATATTATGACTAAGATAATGCGAGAATAAATTATCATTAGTCTTAAACGATGTTAAACCGATACAATATAACAAACATCAAGTTTAAGCTATGAATGAACAAGAAATCCATTAAAAGAGTCAAGTAGAGAATAAAATCTACTATCTTTTATGATTTAAAAGGTTTTCATCACTTTTATTCTTTGAGACTCGATTTTAATAAATAATCCACATCATCGAATCACCCGCACGCACTTACGACCAAGGATATTCTTTAGTATCATGACCACAATTATCCATGCACTACGGGCTAAGAATATTTGTGTATTCATTAATGGTCATGAT
Source organism: Panax ginseng (assembly GCA_020205605.1). Lineage (NCBI taxonomy): Eukaryota > Viridiplantae > Streptophyta > Magnoliopsida > Apiales > Araliaceae > Panax > Panax ginseng. Next base: position 27,671,257 of record CM035138.1, read on the forward strand.
CATGCCAACAACTGTCCATCAATGCACTACGGACCAATGAGGACTTTTACCACATTATTTGTAACATTACGATCATGATTACACCGAATAATCCCTGGTCATAATTGTAACATTCTAAAATTTTAGAATTTTAAATGTAATTTATAAATATTTATTGATGTGCATAAATATTGATTGAATGTGTTTAGTGTTGAATAAATAATTGTTCAATTTGATTGATTTGATTTAGTTAATTATTTGTTAAATAGTTAATGAGTTAAGGAAATTCAGGATATGAGGAGATAATATTCTAGTTTAATTTAATAATTAAATTAGAGAGTTTATATTGATTAAATGAATTATTATATTAATATTTCATTTTGATGGGTAATTATTTGTATTGAGTTTTGTGATTAAATGATTTAATTGATAAATTATTATTAGAATTAATTAATTAAGTATGAAAACTTAATTAAATGTGACAAATAACTATATTATATGTGGTTATTAAAATAAATTAAAGTGATTTTAATTTAGTTTGCCAAACAAGGCTTAAGTTTATTAAGTCTCTAAGTTTTAAATTATTTTGCCAAACAAAGCCCTATGGCTTTTGGTTTTTAAAATTTGAATTTTAATAAATAAAATATATATATTAATTTGGTAACTGATAAATTGAATAGGGGTATTGAGTAGGCATCGGTTTTGTTTTAAACGGGCGTGCGTTGGTTTTATTTTGTTTTTAGGTAAAGAGTATTTGGGTTTTGGCTCAAGAGAAAAGAAAAGGAAGATTGCAGAAATTGAGAGAGAATAGAGTAAATTGAGAGGAAAAGGTCTCTGAAGTTGCAAGGTTGTCTGTGACTAGCAAGGGTTAACCAAGAAAAAGAATGTATTATTCAAAACCTTTATACCATATATATGTACGTATATATGTTTATATGGCGTAATTTCTAAAGTTTCTGTGATCTTAAGTTTCACTATAGTATAAAGTTTTTTTTTTTTACAAAAACTTTCTGTAAACCATGCTCTTACAATTGATTATGAAATTATGCGTAATTGTAATGGTAATTGTTATAACTAGCATATATATGTATATATATGTGATTGTATGCTACTTACGTGTTAAAGAAAGGGAATTGGTTTTTACAGTGAACGTAGATGCACGAACATGTCTTATAAGACTATTAGAAATGAGTATTTTATTGCCTATGAACTGTAAAAAGAAATTGAAGTGTGATTATGTTAATTGGGTATGAAATGAAGAGAACTTAGTTCAAATGAATCAAATTGGTGTATCATAATGATTACAGTGTTCACTGTGTCAAGAAATATCAAAGATGGGATTTTTGGGTTGAAAATATGGTTTTCAAAGATTTAAGTTCTCTTAAATTATTGTTCAGTAGTTTTAAGTTAATATATGTATGATTGGTGAGGTTATGTGTAAATTACATCAGTTATATGTTTGTAATTAGTTGCTAGAATTTCTTAAACAGACCGAAAATGGTCTTCGTGCTCTGTTATATTAGTTTTCGGCGCCCCAGCGCCAAAAATGGAGCCCCAGCGCCAGAAGTTCGCTACTTGATCTTTGAAATTAGCGCCCAGTATTAATCTTCATGGCTTGGCCATCAGATGATGACTTAGTTCTTCATGCAAGGCTGGAACAAAAGTCTGAGTCGGACAGTTTTGGCCTCCTATAGTAAAATGGCCATAACTTTCTCATACGAACTCAAATTGAGGTGATTTAAGATGATCCGTAACGAGGACGAATAGACCTTTAACTTTCATGCTTTAAGTTCTTTAATTTCAGGTCTATAACAGTAGTCAAAATGGTCATCTTTAGGACTGTTGTGTTTTTGGGGGCAATCGGAGGGCGTCGGGCATACACATATGCATGTGTAGTGCTCTTGACAATAAAAGATGATGTCCTAAGTTACAAAACATGTATGTTAGTAAATATAATGATGCTTAAAATTAATAAATAATGTATTAGATAAGTTATAGAAGCATAGTAAGCATACACAAGATAGGCAAATCGTGCGTGTGACGATTGAACGTCGAAACGTCGTGCCAAGTGTTAATGAACTTAAAAAGTGTTTCAATTCAATTGAAATGAATATTATAAGATATGGAATGAGTTTAATATAAAACTAATAAGTAGTCCTAGCAAGACTTAAGCACTTGAATGAACTTCGAGTTTGAGTAAGAAGAAATATAGTGAGTCATAAGTCAAAAAATTAGCATAATCTAATTGAACATGGTGTACTAATTAATAGGAAAGATTATGAGATGTGGAGTAGAGTTTAAATTACAATTGCTATGTGTTGTTATGTGACTAATAGTTGATGTGTATGATTATATAATTGTGTAGGGCATGTGAAGTGCAGATAACTATAAGCTGTTAAGCTATTATTGGTAAAGAACGATCAAGACAAGTCTTTCGGTTCCTATTTATTACGTGGACTTGATGAACTGTTTTAAATTGCATGATATGATATACATGTTGAAATCATGAAATGTTAAAGTCAATTTATGACTGCATTGTTTTGGTTAAATAAGGAGGATTGAGTAAGGAACTAAATCTTTATATTTGCTATGTGAACTAAAAGCATGTATGCCGTGTTGTTTTAGTTATTATGAGATATATATCGAGCATGTTATTATGTGCTATGTGATGCATGAAAACTGTTAGACTTTGTTGGGATGTCAAGCTCACTCTTGCAAATAACCACTTTTGCAGGTCAAGATTTTAAGGTAAAGATATGTGCTGAGTGAGTTATAGAGATCTATATTCACGAAGATTACTTATGTTTTATGAGAAATGTATTTCATATTTTGAACGTAACATGTTATTGAATTGTAAGTTGAGCTATCCAATGTATATGGATATTTAGTTATGATGTAAGACTTTGTATAGTCATTTTGTTGTAACAATTCATGATATAAGATTGAATCAAAGAGATGTAATGTAAAGGTTGCGATTCAGGGCAAGAAAGTAGGAAGTGTATAAAATTTTTAAATATTCCACAATTTTATTAAGTTTAACATCGAATAATGATGTAAAGATAGATTAAAGTTGGATTGGTAACGATCGAGAAGGAGAATATTATTGTATGAATGTTGGGGTCGTATAGAAGTCAAAATTTTAACCGACTGAGTATAATAAAGAATGGAATAACAAAAGAAATCACCATGCATGCAGTGCCAGACATAGACAAAGTTATTCAATAGAATACTAAATAACGGAACCAGTCAAAGTAAATTCGACATACATGATGTTCCAATGAATAATAAAGAATGGAATAACAACAAAAATCACCATGCATGCGGTGCGCCTTCAGATAAACAAAGTTATTCCAATGTAATACTAATAAGGGCGAAATCAGTGCGGCGTAAAACACACAGATAGGATATTCCAATGAATAATAATAAAGAAGCGGAACCAGTCCAAACGTAGAAATGCATGAGACAAGATATTCCAACAGAATAATAAAGAGGCGGAATCAGTCCGCCGTAAAGCGCATGAACATGATATTCCAATAGAATAATAAATCTTGAATCGGTCAGAAACGTAAAAACTTGCGTGACGAGGATATTCCAACAGAATAATAAAGATGGAATAATAGAAGAATGTCACCAAGTATAGGGTATCCCACGTATACAGGTTATTCCAACAGAATAATAAAGAATGGAATAACAGAAGTTCTATTCATGAATAAGAAAGAAAGAATACCCCTTACGAGTACAACAAATAATATTCCCTACCTTAAGAAGATGAGTACTGGATATATAAGTAGTGAAGTAGCAGAATACTTTCTTTTTTCTCTATAGTTTATCTCTCTAGAGTTTCAATTGAATTAAAAGAAAATAATGAAGGAATGAGCTTCTATTTATAGAAAAATGGATCGTGCATAGTAACTAACTCATGAACGGTCAGATTGATTTACTTTAATCGACGGTCCATATTTAAAGCAAAATCTTTTAAATAAAATATAATATATTCTATTTATAATCTAATAAAACGAATAACTTTATAAAAGATTTTACTATGCAAACACTATGCAAACACTATGCATAATAAAATATAATATATTCTAATTATTGTCTAATAAAACAGATAACTTTATAAAAGTATTATGTTTTATATAAAAAGACTTTACTATGCAAAACACTATGCAGGCACTATGCAACACTATGCATAATAGAATATAATATATTCTAATTATAGAATAACTTTATAAAAGTATTCTGTTTTATATAAAAAGATTTTACTATGCAAAACACTATGCAAACACTATGCGACACTATGCATAATAGAATATAATATATTCTATTTATAGAATAACTTTATAAAAGTATTCTGTTTTATTACATTAATAATACCAATAAAACAAAACTGAGTGACTTATCACATAAGCATCAATAATCAATCCCGTGTGCTACTATGCAACCACACGTATTACTGTACTTTTACTACCGAGTAGTTCAACATTATTAATGGTAAAACTTCCGCCGTTATTTTTAATTAAATATTTTTGTCGTTTTCTTAATCCGACAATAATTCCGTTGCGAGGTCCACCAATGATTGTGCCGTTGCACGAATATTCCCTGATAAAACAAATATTCCCCGACCAATCGAATATTATATAACAACTTGCATACTTTGCAAAATTTATAAATACTACCCACAACTATAACATTATATCAAATCCATACCATAATATTCAAAAAAAAAAAATTTATTTTGAGAAAATTAAATATTTATTCATAAAATCTGGGTATCACAATCTCCCTCCTTATGGAATTTTCCCTCAAAATTTACGACGCACGATATGCCGAAAACGGTGAGGATACCTTGACTTCACTTCAAATTCTAACTCTTGAGGTATAACCTTTGAGCATCGAATATGATCCTTCTTATCCAAGATTTTAACACGTATCTCCTCTCACACGTTAAATCTTTTTGCTATCTAAATCCGATTCTAATTAAATAATATGGTTCGGGTCGTCCACATATTTACGTAACATCGATACGTTTAAAACTTTATGGGCACGCGACATACTTGGCAGTAAAACGAGTCTATATGCCACTGTTCCTACTCGATCGAGGATTTCAAATGGGCCAATTAAATCAAGGGTTGAGATTTCCTCTCTTCGTCGATTCTTGCTTCTAGAATAACGCCCTCTTGAACCTTCTTCTTCACATTCATCAGCTCTGAGTATGTAGCTTGAGCGGCTTTAACTTTATCGATTAAATTCGATTCTAATCGTATATTCGTTATCTTCACGTGGGTCCCTAGAGTCTTTAACTCTATCTTCATCATTTTTAAGTTATACGAAATGGGTCTTTGTGTTAACAACATCGCACTCGCATACGATCTTCTACTCAACGCATCAGCTACCACGTTCGCACTTCCATGATGATATTGAATGGTACGATCGTAATCTTCAATAGCTCGAGCCAACGTCTTTGGCGCATTATACGTTCGTTTTGGTTGAAGAAATATTTGAGGGTTTAAGAAATGGGTTTTGTACTGGGGTCAATACAAAATTCAATTTCACGCTCTGGGGTAGACCAAGAAGTCTTCAAAAATACGTCAAGAAATTTATTAACAATAGAAATATCATTCAAAACTGTGACTCTCATCCAAGACTTGGATAACACGTCACATTGATACCTCTCAACTTGCCATCGTCATTCACAACGTCTCCTACGGAAAGTCTGGCTTCGGTGCATCCCACACAAGAAAGTAAACAACGAAAGAATCGCGGCTCTTTACTTATGGCTTGATATGACAATGATTAACTTTAGTGGTTTGGTTACTGTGAATTCGCATAACAGGTTGGTTAGGAGTATGAAAGCTAACAACCTTATGAAAAGCATGATGAGTAGTTAACCAATCGTTTCCAAAAATCACATCAAAGGCAAGTATTTTCAAAGAGACAAGATCGACACGTAACGTGAAAGTGTTAATTTGAACAAGATTTATAAATAGTAGAGGTAACGAAGGTTTCTCCGAACTGAGTTTAAACAGATATATCAAAGTCTAACTTCTCCGGAGTTAACTTCAAACATTGAACACAACTAGGTGAAATAAAAGAGTGAGTAGAACCGGTATCTAACACGGTATAGACTTCGCAAGAGTTTATGACTAACATACCCGTGATAATTTTATTCATGTTCCTTGTCACAAAAAAAAATGCTATTTCTTAAACTACAGAAGCTTTTAGCTTTGCAGGACATCCTTTGGCATCACTATCCCAATTGGACTTGACTTCACCATACGACAAAATTGAGCTAGGTGACCTTCTCTTCCGCAATTAAAACACGTTTTGGATTGCTGCGTACAGTTTGGATGGATGTGTCCCTCCTGTCCACATTTGAAACAAAGGACCGGTGGTCGTTCTTCTTCCTTTGAAACGGGTGCTTGTGCCAACGTCTTTACGTCATTGTTGAACCTTCTCTTCTTGAAGTGTCCATTCTTATTATTTTGGCCATGATTACTACCGAAGTGGTTACCATTTTCGACATGTTGATTCCTCCATGCTTATTATCACCGCTTTGATGATTGTTATCACCAAGCATTATCATTTTTTGCTTACCGCTCTCTTTTGGTTTGGTTGACTCATTATCGCTTCCAATAATCGAGCCCTATTAACAACATCTGAATACAAACACAGTTTATGAGAGATAAGATATTGACGTATCTCAGGTTTCAAACCTCTTAGAAATATTTGCGTCATTCTCTCCTCATTATCAACCAAATGGGATGTAAATCGGGACAACTCGGCAAACTTGGCTTCGTACTGCGACACGGTCATGTTGTTTTGCTCCAACTTAATAAACTACACCTCCTTCATGTGACGAATACTTTCGGGAAAGTACTTGTCGTTGAACAGCTCTTGGAACTTCCCCCAAGACATCTTGAGTGCATCAGTCTGGGTACGTTTTATAGATTCCCACCAATGATCTGGTTCTTCACTCAACATAAAGGTGGCAAAGGGAACCTTTTGCTCCTCGGAACATCCTAAGACATCAAATATCTTGGTGATCTGCTTTAACCACGTCTCTGCCTTAAGTGGTTCTGGCTTTTCCAAAAACTCCGGTGGTCCCAGCTCCTTGAACTGCTTAGCGGTGACCAACCGTGGTTTCCATTATTTCTCTCTGCATTATGAGCGAGTCGCCTTACACCGATGTTGCATGAATTCTAAAAGCTCTTAAACGCACTCGTCGTTTGTCAATTGATCAGTGTTGTTGTTTATAGGAGGATTATCGCCATCTTGTTGCACATTGTCCTGATTATTGATCTGTGGAGACTCAACAGTCTCCTGTGCTCCATTGCTTATCTCAACATTTTCAGATGCCATTTTCAAATACTGTCATAAAATAAGGGTTAATTAACATATCACATATTATCTCTATACTATGACCGACCAATTAAATACCAAATAAACTTTGGTAGGTCATACTAGCGAAGGAATTCACCGTCTCTCCCCTCCTAGTTCTATTCTCACATCCTAGCCAGGGATCATATCCCTAAGCTTTGATACCAACTATGACGCCCCCAAAATTAGGTATACATCACCCATCTTGAGTCGCCAGATACATGGTACAGAATTCAAATATAACTTAATAATACAACTGTCGTATACAATACGACAAAACATAAACTGTGAGTTTGAATACAAACACTGTCTACTAGAGAGTATACAAACTCAAAAGAAGTCCTCATTACAATTATTGTCACACTATTTAATGTAATAGTGAGGACTACTAATACTATCATCCGGTCCATCACTCCGTTCCCCGACTCGTCCCAAATTTATATTCTTATTTCAAGAGAATAATTGAAAGAAAGGGTGAGCTCAACTAGCCCAAGAAGAAATATTATGACTAAGATAATGCGTAATAAATTATCATTAGCTTTAAACAAATGTTAAACCGATACAATATAACAAACATCAAGTTTAACTGCAATTTGAATAAGCAATCCATTAAAAGAGTCAAGTAGAGAATAAAATCTACTATCTTTTATGATTTAAAATGTTTTTCATCACTTTTATCATGGGACTCAAATTTTAATAAATAATCCACATCATCGAATCACCCCCGCACTACGGCCAAGGATATTCTTTAGTATCACGACCACAATTATCCATGCCTTTCACGGCCAAGAATATTTGTGTATTCATTAATGGTCATGATCATGCCAACAACTGTCTATCAATGCACTACGGGCCAATGAGGACTTTTATCACATCATTTGTAACATTACGGTCATGATTACACCGAATAATCCCTAGTCATAATCATATCGAGTCCATCTATGCACTACATGTGCCACGATGACTTTCAAAAAAATATAAACATGAGGATGATGACAATGATATAAGAATTCAATAAAACAAGTTCAAGAATTAATTTATACAAGAACTAATAATGTCCAAATTGTCAACATGATACTGCTTTGTAGAGTAAAATTCAAGAATGCTCAGAAAAATATTTCCATGAAAAGATACTGAATAAAGCGCAAATATCAAGGATATTCCACTAATTTCGTGGAGTATAGAAGTCAAAATTTTAACCGACTGAGTATTATAAAGAATGGAATAACAAAAGAAATCACCATGCGCACGGTATTGCATGATGACAAAGTTATTCCAACAGAATACTAAATAACGGAACCGTGTCAAAGTAAATTGCACCAAGCAGGATGTTCCAAATGTAATAATAAAGAATGGAATAACAACAGAAATCACCATGCATGCGATTGCAGACAGACAAAGTTATTCCAATGTAATACTAATAAGGATGTAATCAGTCCCGCCAGAAATGCATGTAGATAGGATATTCCAATGTAATAATAATAAAGAGGCGGAACCAGTCCCGCCAGAAAACGCATGCATACATGATATTCCAATGTAATAATAAAGACGGAATTTATGTCCCGCAGAAACGCATGCATGACGAGGATATTCCAAATGTAATAATAAAGACAAAATCAGTCCGACGTAAAACGCATGCAGAAGAAGATATTCCAATGTAATAATAAAGACGGAATAATAGAAGAATGTCACCAAGTATAGTGTATCCCATGATATACAAAGTTATTCCAACGTAATAATAAAGAATGGAATAACAGAAGTTCTCTTCATGAATAAGAAAGAATGAATACCCCTTACGAGTACAACAAATAATATTCCCTACCTTAAGAAGATGAGTACTAGATATATAAGTACTGAAGTAGCAGAATACTTTCTTCTTTCTCTCTATAGTTTATTTCTCTAGAGTTTCAGTGAATTCGTAAGAAAATAATGAAGGAATGAGCTTCTATTTATAGAAAAATGGACTATATAGTAATTAACTCATGAACGGTCCAGATTGATTTTACTTTTAACTGACGGTCCATATTTAAAGCAAAATATTTTAAATAAAATATAATATATTCTATTTATAATCTAATAAAACAAAAACTTTATAAAAGATTTTACAATGCAAACACTATGCACGAATACTTATGCAAACACTATGCATAATAAAATATAATATATTCTAATTATTGTCTAATAAAATGAGATAACTTTATAAAAGTATTCTGTTTTATATAAAAAGATTTTACTATGCAAAACACTATGCATGCACTATACAACACTATGCATAATAGAATATAATATATTCTATTTATAGAATAACTTTATAAAAATATTCTGTTTTATATAAAAAGATTTTACTATGCAAAACACTATACAAACACTATGCAACACTATGCATAATAGAATAGAATATATTCTATTTATAGAATAATTTTATAAAAGTATTTTGTTTTAGTACATTAATAATACCAATAAAACAAAACTGAGTGACTTATCACAAAACCGTTGCGGGGTCCACCAATGATTGTGCCGTTGCACGAATATTCCCTGATAAAATAAATATTCCCCGACCAATTGAATATTATATAACAACTTGCATACTTTACAAAATTTATAAATACTACCCACAACTATAACATTATATCAAATCCACACCATTATATTCAAAAAAAAAAATTTATTTTGAAAAAATTAAATATTTATTCATAAAATCTAGGGTATCACAATGCGCAAATTTCAAGAATATTCTACTAACTTCACGGAGTATAGAAGCAATACATTGACAAAATGAGTGTAGAATTCGGAATCTTAAACGAAATAATATTACTTACATACTACAAAATATGGAAGAAAATATTATTTCTTATGAATATTGAATAAAAATGATATCCCTTACCTTAAAAGGAGAGTACTTCTTACAGGTTTTTAAGAAACAAATCTAATAGATTAACGGACAAAGATTAGGGGTTCATACTTTAGTTTATCCAAATTCAAAAATACTCCATAATAATCAATTGTAGAGCAAAATTCAAAAATAAAGATCAAAACATGGATACAATCAAAGATAGTAACCATAATAGACAACTTGGACAAAGAAAAGAAAATTTAATTTTTCTATGAATAGTGTCGTATTCGTGAAATTTTTATCTTTTCATGTCGAGGTTACTATTCACGTATACAACACTATTCACGTATATGGCATTATTTACAAATATGATACTATTCACGAGTACTATTCACAAAGTATGATTTTTCTTATGAAATTTCTACCTTTTTGTGTTGGGGTTAATATTCACGTATACGGCATTATTCATGTATACGACACTATTCACGAATACGACACTATTCACAGAAAAATTAAATTTTCTTTTCTTTGTCCAAATTGTCTATTATGGTTACTATCTTTGATTGTATCCATGTTTTGATCTTCATTCTTGAATTTTGCTCCACAATTGATTATTATGGAGTATTTTTTAACTTGGATAAACCAAAGTACGAATCCTTAATCTTTGTCCGTTAATCTCACTGGATTTGTTTCTTAAAAATATTTTTCATCATACTTAGTCTTAAATGATGATATAACTGAATATCTTTGGCCTGTAGTGCAAAGATAAATGATTACCTGATGAACATCTTTAGCCCGTGGTGCAAAGATGGACAGGTGTTGAGATGAACATGACCAACTGGTGATACGAATGAATATCTTTGGCCCGTAGTGCAAAGATGAATATTTGATTCAGGATGTATATTGATTGATATTACAGGGATAAAATATTGATGATGGACTTTTAAATCATAGAAGATAGTAGATTCCATTCTCTACTTAACTCTTCTAATGAATTGTTATTTTCGCAACGAATATTGATCTAAAACTTGTTGTCTATTATATTTTATCTAATTTATTGAAGGCTAACGATAATTTGTTCTAAATTATCTTAGTTATAATATTTCTTACTGGACTAGTTGAGCTAACCTTTTTTATTTTTGTTCCATTTGTCTTCTCAGGATGCGAGAATATAGCGGGAACTAGTCAGGGTGTGGAGTGATATTTCAAGTCAATTATTTTAGCAGTCCTCACTATTTTGTAAAATAGTGTATCAATAATTGTAATGAGGACATATTTGAGTTTAGATATTGTCTAGAAGACAATATTTGTATTTAAACTCACAGCATATGTGTTGTTGTATTTTGCACAATAATTGTAATAATGAAGTTGTAGTTATTTTCTGTACCATGTATTTGACGACTCGGAATGGGTTGTGTGGACTTATTTTGGGGGCGTCACATGAGTGACTTCTCACGTAAGCATCAATAATCAATATCGTGTGCTACTATGTAACCATGCGTATTACTGTACTTTTATCACCGGATATTTCAACAGTTAACGATAAAACTTTTGCCGTTATTTTTATAAAAAGATAATTTTGTCATTTTCTAACTCCGACAATAATTTCGGTGTGGGGACCACCAATGGTTGTACCGTCGTACGAATATTCTTTGATAAAACGAATATTCCCCGACCAATCGAATATTTAATAACAACTTGCTTACTTTGCAAAATTTGTAAATATTACCCACAACTATAACATTGTAACAAATTCACACCTTAATATTCAAAAATGATATTTAGAGAAAAAATCATCTTTATTCATAAAAGTTGGCGTCTTACATAATGAATTAGTGGAACAAAAAGGAAAGTCAAGAAATAAGTATATTAAATTATTTAGCACTGTATTGAACACTTTCTAACTCATATAGAATGAATATGTGCATAAATGAATATAATAATTATTTATCAATGATGATAAATATATTATGACTTATGTGGAAAATGTATGAGATTAAATAAATATATATTATAAATATGTATATATATTTATTTATTATATAAAGAGAATTAAAAAGAAAGCTATATAACCTAACGGCCCCCTTCTCCAGTGAACCTTAAACAACAAACCAAAAGTGAATCGGCTATAACGGCGGTTTTTTGCGTCGCTATAACATACAAAGCCGATGACATAGCTATGGCGACGGTTCGAATCTTCGTTATAGCTCAAAAAATTGTCACTATAGCCGGTTCGTTTTTGGTTCACTATTTAAGGTTCACTGCAGAAGGGTATCGTATAACCTAATATTATATATTATGAATGTGAATTAAATAACCTAAGAGTTATAATTATTGAAAAATCATAGTATTTAAACTGTGTACAAGTAATCTAACTTTAAGAGATTTATTTTAAATATCTCCACTAATTAATTATTTTAACCTAATTAAAGAAAATCTAATTGAGTTATATAATTAAATCTACATAAGTAAATATTTAAAATCTAAAATGAGTGGATTAAAAACCCTAATTAAATAATTAAGGTAAGATAAATTCATGAATTGAATCCATGATAATTTACATGGCCCAAACAATTTAATTAGAGAGTCCAAACAATTAAGGAATTAGCCCAAACTTTAGCCCAAAACTTTGTGGAACCATCTAGAAGTAAATTTGTGCCAAATAAAGTAAATAAAATAAATCAAAAATTATGATTTTATGGGAGATTTGGCCGGGTGAACAATGAAGATTTTGGCACATGATTAATCAAATTTTCCTTCCGTTTTCTAAGGTGGTTCAACAACTCCCTAGCTCCTAGCCTTTGAAAATTGCATGATTTGTAGGACTGAGCAAAAAACGGATATAATCAAAAAATCAAATCGAACCAAAATTTTTTAATCAAAATTTCTTGTAAATTCGGTTATTATTTGCAATTCGGTTATATCCGATTTTTTATCCGATTTTCGGTTTCGAGTTTGGGTTTGTATTTATATTATTCGGTTAACCCGAATAACCGAATAAGAAATAAAAACATAAGACTTCAAAGTATCTCACAGACTTATACTGAATAAGAAATAAACGAATAAGACTTCAAACCGAATAAAATATCTTCATTCTCTAATCTTTATCTCATTATATCTCTTATCTCTCGAAGACTCATTACTCATAGTCTCATACTCAGACTCTCACTCCTCCTTATCTCTCAGACTCATTACTCATACTCAGACTCTCACTCCTCGTTACACTAGACTAGTCACTTACTCATTCAAACTTTTAAATCTCATATCTATTTGTCTCGATCTCGATTTTCTCTAAAATAGTCTGATCTCATGATCTAGTTAACCTTTCAGATCTCATGATCTCGATTTCAGATCTCAGATCTAATCTTACCCTCAGCCCTCAGAAAGTCTGATCAGTCGCCTATGTATTACCACCACTCCACCAAAGAAGCACTCGCCAGACGCCTCCTTAGCAAAGAACAACAACAATGTTTTAATACACACGAGCTCTGCATGAAATTTAAACCATCTAGCGCTAATGAAATTGACACACTTTGGATCAGAGATCTTCAGTATTGGATAAATGAGAATTTTCTTCTAAGTTGTTTCGCTCAATCTGGCGAAGTATCTTTTCATTTCCTTTCTTTTTTTTATTTCTCATTTTTTGGGTAATACAGATGTAGTTTGGTGTGCTTGTTTTTCTTGTGGTTTATGTACTAAAACAGGAATTTTTTGGTTATCAACAATCTGGAATTTTGGATCCCCTTTCTTCAGATTTTGGAAACTCTACAAGCATAAATTATATCCCTCTGATGGTTTACTGTATGCTTTTTTTGTTTGATAAAATATAACTAAATTTCGGTTATTAACCGAAATAATTTAATTTTAAATTTAGTAATTCAGTTTTCGATAATTCAGTTATTATTAAATTCGGTTATTTGTTCGGATAATGAATTTAGGCTGATTTTAATTTTCGGTTATAATCGAATAACCTATTCGGTTCGGTTATAACCGAATTGCTCACCCCTAAATTGATTTGGGAGATTTATTATACGTATACATATATATATTACCCATCTATATATACCTCTTGTCTTTGGTAAATATAATTTTTACTTCTTTTGCTACTAAGTTTCCAAAAAGCTAACAAAAGAAAAACAAAAGAGAGATAGAAAAGGGGGTGGTCGGCAGCCACAAGGATAGGAGTCCATGCCATCTGGCTTCATAAATTATTTTGAAAGAAGAAGAAAATTTTCCAATGACGACCCAAATCTCTATTTTTTATATGAAAATGGAAGAATTGTTGTGAATCGATTCCATATTGACGAAAGAATCGAACCCCTTTACGGGCTCCATAGCAAGAAATAATATATTCTGTTAAAGAGAGTCCTTCGCGTAAATTACAGGAACAAGGTATAAAAATAATCAAACCTTAAATTAGTTTTATGTATTTTATTTTGGATCTTTTGAATCAAATCATGAATTAATGTTTCATGTAACGCCCCCAAAATAGGTATACATCGCCCATTCTGAGTCGCGACAAAATATAAGCTGGGAGTTTCAACACGAATATTGTCTTCTAGACAATATCCAAACTCAAATTCAATATTATTATATTTATTTTCACACTACTTCACATAATAGTGAGGACTACTAATGCAAACATCATAACCGTCACTCCGTTCCCTGACTAGTCACAGTTATATTCTCATTTCCTGAAGAGAACAATGAAAGCAAAAGGGTGAGCTCAACTAGCCCAGTAAGAGATATTATGACTAAGATAATGCAGAATAAATTATCCTTAGCCTTCAACAGTATAACAACTGATAGAATATAATAGACAACAAGTTTTAGATCAACAACTGCAGCGGAATAAGCAATCCATTAGAAGAGTCAAGTAGAGCATAAAATCTACTATCCTCTATGATTTAAAAAGTTTATCAAAAGTTTTATCGCTGAGACTCAGCTTAATAAATAATCCACATCATCCCTGCACTACGGCCAAGGATATTCTTTAGTATCACGACCACGAATTATCCATGCACTACGGGCCAAGGATAATCGTGTTTTCATCAACGGTCCTGATCATGCCATAAAATAATTCATCTTTGCACCCATGGCCAAAGAGAACTCATGGTCATGATCATACCAAAAATTGTCCATCAATGCACTACAGGCCAATGAGGACTTTTACCACATCATTTGTAATATTACGGTCATGATTATACCGAATAATCCCTGGTCATAATCATACCAAGTCCATCTATGCACTACGGCCAAAGATGACTTTCATAACAATATAAGCATGAGATTAATGACAATGACATAATAATTCAATAAAACAAGTTCAACGATAAATTTTAAAGATTTATAATTTAATTTATCCAGAATTCAATAATGTCCAAATTGTCAACATGATACTGCTTTGTGGAGTAAAATTCAAGAACAATATTGTATCAAAAATGATTTGGACCGAAAAGAAATCAATTTTTGTCATGAATAGTACCCTGGGTGAATAGTAACCGAGTGAATAGTAATCGAGTGAATAGTACCTGTGAATAGTAATTTCGAGAATAGTAACCCCGTGAATAGTACCCCGGCATGAAAAAGTTAAAACTTATCAAGAATACTCAGAATAATATTTCCATGAAAAGATATTGGATGAAGCGCAAATATCAAGGATATTCTACTAATTTCATGGAGTTTAGAAGCCAAAACTTTAACCAAATGAGTATAGAATTCGAAATCTGAAACGAAATAATATTACTTACATACTATAGAGTATGAAAGAAAATATTATTTCAACCGAATATTGAACAAAAATAACATCCCTTACGAATATTAAACGAAAATAATATTCCTTTCGAATATTGAACAAATATAATATTTCTTTCGAATATTAAATAAAAATAATATTTATTACGAATATTGAACGAAATAATATTCATATGAATATGAAAAATAATATATATTAAATAAATAATACCCCTTAAGAGTATTGGAAGAAAATAATTCTCTTCATGAATACGAAAGAAATAATACCCCTTACCTTGAAAAGAAGAGTATTCCAACTGATAGAATGGAGATATTCTTGAAGAAAACTTTCACTGTTTTCTACACTCAAAGCTTTCTAAAACTCGAAAGAAATACGCTCAATATTATAGAAGAAGAATTCTCTGATTCTGGTGTGATTTTTAATTCTAATTAAGCACCATATTTATAGGAGAATGGAAAGGATACTATTTGAATTTAGAAATCACGGATTGCACAGTATAAATTCGGATGAACTTCACGGGCGAACAACTGAAGAAAATTTTGATTTTACTATTCATTACTGTGGAATAAAATATTCTAATAAAACAAAAATTTTAAATAAAATATAATATATTCTATTTATAATCTAATAAAACAAAACTTATTATAATAATATATATATATATATATATATATATATATATATAATAATCCTACACCCTTCTTTCCACGCCATTCATTTTTTTTTCATTCTGTGATTCCATTTCATTTCATCACACATATATATATATATATATATATATATATATATATATATAATAATAATAATAATAATAATAATAATAATAATAATAATACATACCCTCTCATATAATACGTAAAATCCATCCTCCCCCCATTTGATTTCATAAGTCACACGTGCGCCCCACATGTGGCCCCCACCTTTATTATATTAAATAATTTTCTACCGATTATTTTGAAAAATGGGTAAATGGGGGTCCATAAAATACACCAAAAATTACAACAAATACTTCATAAAAATTTCCTCAATATTTTTAACAACATTTATTAATATTATTATAACTCGCAATATTAACAACCAGGTCGTTCCCAAGAAAGAGGGGGCTTTCCAATAAGGATTTCTCCCTATTGGCACGCAATTAGGTGACCAAACCTCTCCTTGACAAAACTTCTAGACATCGTCAATATTGTAAATAATAATATGAATAACTTGTCATCTCAATTATTGATTTAATAATATATAAAATATTGACAATAATTGAATCAAATAACGTGAGATACTATGCAACAATTACTTTAGCAATAATTGAACAAAATTGAGTGACTTCTCACGTAAGCATCAATAATCAATACCGTGTGCTACATGCAACCACGCGTATTACTGTACTTTTACTACCGGGTAGTTCAACAGTTTTAACGGTAAAACTTCCGCAGTTATTTTCATAAAAAGATATTTTTGTCGTTTTCTAACTTCGACAATAATTCCGTTGTTGGGTCCACCAATGATTGTGCCGTCGTACGAATATTCCCTGACAAAAAAATGTTCCACGACCAATCGAATATTATATAACAACTTGCTTACTTTAAAAAAATTATAAATATTACCCATAACTATAACATTATATCAAATCCACACCCTAATATTCAAAAAAATATTTCGAAAAAATTAAATCTTTATTCATAAAATTTGGGGTCTCATATTTAAAAACTATAAAACTCTTGATCTAAATATTTTATAGTGTATTATGTTTAGATCTTTCCTTTCTGAGTGTTAAAAAGCTTGATTAAAGGAAGAAATAAAAAATAGTTTTTCTAGAGTTTGAAAAAACCCTAACTTTCTTATACTTTGAAAGCTTAACACTTGAAATCTACACATTCTTTTTATGATATGTGAGTTAAATTTGAAACCCAAGTGGTAGCACTCAAAAATATTAACTATGCAAGCCATAACAACTGTTTTGGCAAAAATAATCCAGCTGAAACAAAATTGAAAAATAAAATTATTTTAGGTCAGTTTGAGTTGGGGGCAATTTTGTCCACTTTGCTTGCTCTAAAAATCCTGATATTTTTTGGTATGTTAGTATGATAAGTTATCAAGGTTCAGTCCAAAGATGACCCTTTTTGGATGTCTAGAACTCAAGTTATGATTTTTACAAGAAAATGATATTTTAAAAGTGAATGGGGATAACTCTTTGTGTGTAACTCGGAAAATTTCAAAACTTTTGCTAGAGTTAGATGTTCATAACAGGAGCTTGCTGTAAAAGTTTCATAATTTTTGGACAAAGGAATAATTTATGAGTCCTTCTAGGGGGACATTTTTCTAGTGACATTCTAGTAACCTTTTTTGGGGGGTATTTTGGTTTTTTTTTTGTAGTACCTCCCAAAAAATTTATAGTATTTATTCCAATTGAAATTTTTATAAAAAATAGTGTTTTAGGTGTAATTTAGATACATACAACAAACAGGGTTGTACAGACTGTACATACCATGTTTCTTGTATGTATCCAAATTATACATAATGTGACGCCCCCAAAATCGGTATACATCACCTATTCTGAGTCACCAAATACATGGTACAAAATTCAAATACAACTTAATTATACAACAGTCGTGTAAAATACGACTAAACATATGCTGTGAGTTTTAATACAAACATTGTCATCTAGACAATATACAAACTCAATGGGGTCCTCGTTACATTTATTATCACACTATTTCATAGAATAGTGAGGACTACTAATGCTATTATCTGGACCATCACTCTGTTCCCCGACTAGTCCCTACTACGTTCTCCTTTCCTGAAGAGAACAATGAAAGAAAAAGGGTGAGCTCAACTAGCCCAGCAAGAAATATTATGACTAAGATAATGCAGAATAAATTATCATTAGCCTTCAACAGTGTTAAACTGATAAAATATAACAAACATCAAGTTTAACTGCAGCGGAACAAGAAATCCATTAGAAGAGTTAAGTAGAGAATAAAATCTACTTTCTTCTATGATTTAAAAGATTTTTCATAACTTTTATCGCTGAGACTCAGCTTAATAAATAATTCACATCATCCCTGCACTACGGCCAAGGATATTCATTAGTATCACAGCCACAAATTATCCATGCACCACAGCCAAGGATATTCGTGTATTCATCAATGGTCATGATCATGCCAACAACTGTCCATCAATGCACTACGGGTCAATGAGGACTTTTTCCACTTCATTTGTAACATTACGGTCATGATTACACCGAATAATCCTTGGTCATAATCATACCAAGTCCATCTATGCACTACAGGCCACAAATGACTTTCAACATAATATAAACATGAGGATGATGACAATGATATAAGAATTCAATAAAACAAGTTCAAGAATTAATTTATCCAGGAACTAATAATGTCCAAATTGTCAACATGATACTTCTTTGCAGAGAGTAACACTCAAGAATGCTCGTAAGAATATTTTCATGAAAAGATATCTTTGGATGAAGCGCAAATATCAAGGATATTCCACTAATTTCATGGAGTATAAAAGTCAAAACTTTAACCAACTGAGTATAATAAAGAATGGAATAACAAAAGAAATCACTAGGCATGCGATAGACCTTGCATGCATGTGATATTCCAATGTAATAATAAATAATGGAAACCAGTCATGCGTAAATGCACCGATAGGATATTCCAACAGAATAATAAATAATGGAACCAGGTCATGCGTAAACGCACAGACAGGATGTTCCAACAGAATAATAAACAACAGAACCAGGTCATGCGTAAATGCACAAACAGGATGTTCCAACAAAATAATAAATAATGGAATAACAGAAGAATTTCACAAAGTATAGGGTATCCCGCATATACAGGTTATTCCAACAGAATAATAAAGAATGGAATAATAAAAGAATTTCACCAAGTATAGGGTATCCCGCGTATACAGGTTATTCCAACAGAATAATAAAGAATGGAATAACAAAAGAATTTCACCAATAAGAAAGAAGGAATACCCCTAACGAGTACAACAAATAATATCCATTACCGTAAAAGAAGAGTATTTTGACTGTTAGGGCGAAGGTATACTCAAAGAAAACTTGCACTACGCTCAAAGCTTTCTTAAACTCTAAAGAAATACGCTCAAGATTATAGAAGAAGAACTCTCTCTATAGTTTCTCTCTCTAGAGTTTCAGTGAATTCATAAGAAATAATGAAGGAATGAGCTTCTATTTATAAAAGAATGGGATCAGATAGTAACTAATTCATGAACGGTCAGATTGATTTACTTTAAGCAGACGGTCCAGATTGGTTTACAATAAAATATAATATATTCTATTTATAATCTAATAAAACGAATAACTTTATAAAAGTATTACATTTTATATAAAAAGATTTTTTTACTATGCAAATACTATGTAGGCACTATGCAAAACACTATGTATAATAAAATATAATATATTCTAATTATTGTCTAATAAAATAGATAACTTTATAAAAGTATTCTGTTTTATATAAAAAGATTTTACTATTAGTCTAATAAAACGAATAACTTTATAAAAGTATTCTATTTTATATAAAAAGCTTTTCTGTTTTATTACATTAATAATACTAATAAAACAAAACTCATCATTATTATAATTCACAATATTAATCGACCAGGTCGTTCCCAGGAAAGAGGGGGCTTTCAAATAAGGATTTCTCCCCATTGGCGCGCAATTAGGTGACCAAACCTCTCCTTGACAGAATTTCTAGACATCGTTAATATTGCAAATAATAATATTAATAACTTTGTCATCTCAATTATTGATTATAAAATATTGACAATAATTGAATCAAATAACGTGAGATACTATGCAGTAATTACTATAACAATAATTGAACAAAACTGAGTGACTTCTCACGTAAGCATCAATAATCAATACCGTGTCTTCTTTGTGTAACTACTGGCAGACATCTTGTACTTTTTAACACCGGATGTTTCAACAGTTAACGGTAAAACTTCCACCGTTATTTTCATAAAGTATTTTTGTCATTTTCTCAATCTGACAATAATTCCGTTGTGGGGTCCACCAATAATTGTGTCATTGTACGAATATTCCCTGTTAAAACGAATATTCCCCGACTAATCGAATGTTATATAACAACTTGCGTACTTTGCAAAATTTATAAATATTACCCACAACTATAACATTATATCAAATTCATTCCATAATATTAAAAATGATATTTGTAGAAAATTCATCTTTATTCATAAAAGTTGGGGTCTTACAACCTCCCCTTCTTATGAAATTTCGCCCTCAAAATTAGGATACGTACCTGATATGTCGAAGAGGTAAGGATACCTTGATTTCATTTCAGATTCTAACTCCCATTTCATTTCCTCAACATCGTGGTTTCTCCACAAAACTTTGACTTGAGGTATAACCTTGGAGCATAGAATATGTTCCTTCTTATCCAAGATTTGAACAAGAACCTCTTCATACGTCAAATCTTCCGCTATTTCGTCCGATTCTAACTCAATAATGTGGTTCGGGTCTTTCATATATTTAGGTAACATGGATATGTGAAAAACGTTATGAACACGAGACATACTTGGCGGTAAAGCGAGTCTATAGGCCACAGTTCCTACTTGATAGAGGATTAAAAATGGGCTGATGAATCGAGGATTGAGCTTTCCTCTTTTTCCAAATCTCGTAACTCCTTTCCATGGAGCAACACGTAACAACACATGATCTCCTATATCGAATTCCACGTCCTTTCGATGAAGATCAGCATAACTCTTTTGTTGATCTTGTGAGGTTTTTATACGTTATCGGATCGTTTGAATCTTTTTCGTAGTCATACGTACCAACTCCGGTCCCAACAACGTTGTTTCACCCACCTCATCCCAAAGATAATCGAGAAACGACACTTTCTTCCATACAACGCCTCAAATGGAGCCATGCCAATACTTGTTTGATAAATCGTTGTTGTAGGAAAACTCCACCAATGGTAATAACTTATCCCAACTTCCTTGAAGTCAAGGACACGTAGTCTTAATAAATTTTCAAGAGTTTGAATAGTCCTCTCCGAACGCCCGTCACTTTGAGGATGATATGCCGCGCTAAAATCGTAAATCTATGCCCATAGCTTTTCTCGCAAACTAACCCAAAATCGTGAAGTGAATCTTGGGTCTCGATCGGAAACTATGGATCTTGGCATACCAAATAGCCTTACAATCTCGTTTATGTGCATACGGAGCAGGACGTTCAAGTGTATAAGTTTCTCGTATCGGTAAGAAATGAGCAGACTTGGTCAATCTATCAACAATGACCCAAATCGCATCTATACCTTGAGAAACCTTAGGAAGACCGGTAACAAAATCTATTGTAATGTGCTCCCACTTCCATTCTAGAATTTCAAGTGGTTGCAATTGACCTTTTGGTACTTGATGCTCCGCTTTAACTCGTTGACAAGTTAGACACCTTGAGATAAACAGCGCTATCTCTCTCTTTGTAAGACCCCGAATTTTATGAAATAAAATTATTCAATTTTTCTATTCAATAAATGGTTAAATTGATAAAAGTTAAAGTTAAGGGTGATATATGAAAAAAAATTCAAAATACGCAAGTGGTTATAAAATATTCATTGTTATCGGGGAATATTCGTTTAGTCGTGGAATATTCTTTACGTTTGGGAGAAAATTAAATACTGCAGTAGCGACCATTTCATGGGCCCCATGTGAGAATAATTGTCGGATGAAGAAAAGCGACAAATTTGAATTTTTATAAATAACTACAGTAGTTATTCTGAATTAACAATTGTTGGAATACCAGTGGTTAAAATAAAGTAATACGTGTAGTTGCACAAAGAAGACTTGTATTGCACAATATTTTTTCAATTATTGATTCTTACGTGAGAAGGCACTACTCAATAATTATTACGATAATTATTGTTCAATATTTTATTTTATTGATTCAATAATTCTTTGCGTTGATATTTTATATTATTGTTGTTTCAATAATTGTCACTTTGCATGATATTTTCCATTATCGGATCAATAATTCATATTATTTGAATAATATTATGAGATAGCATTATTGGCAATGTCTAGAAAGTTACATCGAGGAGAGGTTTGGTCACCTAATTACAGCCAAGATGAGAGAAATCCTTATCGGAAAGCCCCCCCTTTCCTGGGAACTGCCTGGTTGTCATTATTGTGATTCTGTAATATTATTCGTGAATAATTAATTATTGATTCATATGATAATGAAATATTTATTTGATGTGGATATAAATTATGGATTTATTTATGTGGTTATAAATGAAGGAATTAATGTTGAGGTGTTTTATCAGTATTTTGTCGGATTGGAGGTATTAAAAATCAAACCAGTGTTTTTTTGAGATATATTGAGAGTTATAATTTTTAATCTGACCGTTGGATCGTTGTGATTTTTGGATATGTTTTACATATATAAGTTGAGTAAATGTCCACAAATTTTGAACCGTTAAAAATGAACGAATGATTTGTTATGAATTTTAAGAGGTGACTGATTCAGAAATTAGGTTTATAAATGATTTTGGTGGAAAATTCTAGAAATGGGTGGGCCCCACTTTTGGTTGTTGGGGAAGATGGCTAATTTTTTGGTGGGTAGAATAGTAGCAGGTAAAGCCATCAGGTAGCAGGTCAAGTCTGCTTCGGCGTGCTAACATTTTTCTATAAATAGAGGGCTAAGTTAGAATTGAAAATCACACCAGAATTCATAAGTTTTCTCTCTTTCTCTCTCTAGATTATCGAGCGTATTTTATGAGTATTTAGATACTTGGTGAGTTGCTATTCATCAGTGCAAGTTTCTTTCAGCGTCATATCCGATATCCAGTCAGAAATACTGCTCTTTGAGGTAAGGGATAATAAGGGATGTTATATTCTTCATAATGATGTTATTCTTTCAATATCATTATACTGACATATTGGTATGGATCTTATTGTGGAATTTCTAACTTTTTGAGTCGGGGTTACTATTCACGTACGTATACGGCACTATTCACGTATACAGCACTATTCATGTATATGACACTATTTACGTATATGACATTATTTACGTATACGGTACTATGTACGAATACGGAGTACTATTCACGAGTTACTATTCATGAGTTACTATTCATGACAAAAATTGATTTTTTTTTTGACCAAATTATCGTTGATTTATGATTGTTGCTCTTGAAAATAAATGCAGTTGTTGATTATATTGTTTTTATTATCATATATAACATTTTTATAACCTTAATGATTATATTTCTCTTTGACTTGAGTGTAAAGATGGGTAGATTTTTGGTATGATCATGACTATGGGTTCCCTTTGCCGATGAGTGCAAAGTTGAATTGTTATTTGGTATGATCATGACCATTGAATTTATAATTGAATATCTTTAGCTTAAGTGCAAAGGTGAAATGATCAACATGGTTATAATTATTGTTTATATAAATTCTGAAATGATTATATATTTCTTTGAGATATTAATATATTTGGCCTGTAGTGAAAATATGAACTGTTGATGAATCTATTTGGCCTGTAGTGCAAATATGAACTGTTGAGGAATATCTTTGGCCTGTAGTGCAAAGATGAATTGTTGATGAATATCTTTGGCCCGTAGTGCAAAGATGACTTGTTGTTGAATATCTTTGGCCTATAGTCTAAAAAAGATGGTTTGTTGATGAATATCTTTGCCCGTAGTGCAAAGATGAAATTGTTAGTATGATTATAAGCAGGCTCGTGATTTGGTATAACCATGATCTTTGATGT
Source organism: Panax ginseng (assembly GCA_020205605.1). Lineage (NCBI taxonomy): Eukaryota > Viridiplantae > Streptophyta > Magnoliopsida > Apiales > Araliaceae > Panax > Panax ginseng. The sequence continues at coordinate 27,695,974 of CM035138.1, forward strand.
TTCGGATAAAGACGGTGATAAAAATTATCTTAAATCCAGGTGCGAAGAGGAATTTAGAATCACAATTATGATTATGAGTTATTCATATAATTGTGAAAAGAAAGGCTGTTGAGTGATGTTCTGAGGATAAAACATCGTTGGTGGACTTTTAATATGGAGAAGATAGTAAACTTTATGGTCTATTTGACTCTTCTAATGGATTGCTTTCGTTCTACCGCAACTATGGTTGAAATTTTTTATCATCTACCATATGTTCTAAATCTCGATTTATTATTGATGAAGGCTATTGATAATTTAATTATCTTTAGTCATGATATTATTCTTTATCGAGCTAGTTATGCTCACCCTTTTGCTTCACAATTCCTTTCGTGTAATAAGAGTGTAGTTGATTGAAGCGGGGTAACAGGGGAATAGTAATCGGTGGTCATCATTTAGTAGTTATATTTGGTGAATCAAATAGGGTGAAAGCGAACCCAACGTTGGAAGGGTGTTTTGCCACTATCATACAAGATGTCTAATGACATACAACCTCGTGTCATCATAAGATGGGTTGTGCTCATCCACTTCTTTGAGTATATCTACGACCACTACCTATATAATCTTGGTGTTTGGTTGAAGTATAACTCTCAATTAGAGACAGTGGAGATAATGATATGTCAAGAGAAGACTCACCATTGGAAAGAATATGGTAGTAATCTTCTCATTTTTTTTTGCCGAATCCAATTCAATTGTTTACTTAATTCAATGAGTGAATTTTCAAGTTCAACCAACCCATTTTCAAAATCTCAAGTATAAGAATTTTGAGAAAGTCTTTCATTTGTCTATCATTATAGACAATCCTATCTATATTATCTATTCTATATTATCGGATTCGAATCTGACTTCCCGATTCCCTTCTATTCTACTACTAATGTCTACTGACTTGGTTTTGAATTCTGTGGCCATATGATATCTATCATAACCTAGACGCATGGCCTCCCATGTACGAAGGTTTCCATGAGCATTTCCTAAAGATTTTAATTTCTAAAACAGTTTTTGACTATACCTTTATGTAAGATGTCATGGTGACGTGCTACTCAAGTTGGTGTCAAGAGTCACAATTGATATATATATATTTGTATCAAAACTCACAGCATATGTGTTGTTGTATTTTGCACGACAATTGTTGTAATAAAGTTGTAGTTGTTTTCTGTACCATGTATTTGGCGACTCAGAATGGGTTGGATGGAATGGACCTATTTTGGGGTTGCACAGTTGGTATCAGAGCTTAGGGATATGATCTCTGGCGGAGATCAGGGAATAGAACTAGGAGGGGAGAGATGAGTAAATCCTTCGCTAGTGTGTCCTACCTAAGCTTATTTGTTGGTAGTTCATAATATCGAGATATTATGTGATATGTTAATTTGTTCAATTAACCCTTGTTTTGAAGCTGTATTCTAGAATGATATCTGAAATACAGGAGATGAGCAATGGAGAAATCATGATGATCGGGGAGATAGAATCTGAAATGAAAGCAAGGTATTCTCAACTCTTCGAAATACCAGGTACGTAAATTTCGGGGACGAAATTTCATAAGGAGGGGAGATTGTAAAACCCCGAATTTTATGAAATAAAAGTATTCAATTTTTCTATTCAGTAAATGATTAAATTGATAAAAGTTAAAGTTAAGGGTGATATATGAAAAAAATTTCAAAATACGCAAGTGGTTATAAAATATTCATTATTGTTGGGGAATATTCGTTTAGTCGTGGAATATCTTTTACGTCGGGGAATATTAAATGCGATGACAGTGTGACCATTTATGGGCCCCATAATGAATAACTGTCGGATGAAGAAAGCGACAAATTTGAGTTTTTATAAATAATTGGCGTAGTTGTTATCGTTAATAATCTGTTGGAATACCTAGTGGTTAAAATACAAGATGTCTGGCGTAGTCGCACAAGAAGACACCTTTGTGTTTGCACAATATTTTTTCAATTATTGATTCTTACATTGAGAAGGCACTACTCAATAATTGTTACGATAATTCTTGTTCAATATTTTATTTTATTGATTCAATAATTGTTGCGTTGATATTTTATATTATTGTTGTTTCAATAATTGTCACTGCATAGTATTTTCCATTATCAGATCAATAATTCATATTATTTGAATAATATTATGAGATAGCATTATTGGCAATGTCTAGAAAGTTCTGTCAAGGAGAGGTTTGGTCACCTAATTACATGCCAGTAAGGAGAAATCCTTATCGAAAAGCCCCCTCTTTCCTGGGAACTGCCTGGTTGTCATTATTGTGATTCTGTAATATTATATGTGAATAATTAATTATTGATTCATATGATAATGAAATATTTATTTGACGTGGATATAAATTATGGATTTATTTATGTGGTTATAAATGAAGGAATTAATGTTGAGGTGTTTTATCAGTATTTTGTCGGATTGGAGGTATTAAAAATCAAACCAGTGTTTTTTTGAGATATATTGCGAGAGTTATAATTTTTAATCTGACCATTGGATCGTTGTGATTTTTGGATATGTTTTACATATATAAGTTGAGTAAATGTCCATAAATTTTGAACCGTTAAAAATGAACGAATGATTTGTTATGAATTTTAAGAGGTGGTGATTGTAAATTAGGTTTATAAATGATTTTGGTGGAAAATTCTAGAAATGGGTGGGCCCCACTTTTGGTTGTTGGGGAAGATGGCTAATTTTTGGTGGGTAGAATAGTAGCGAGTAAAGCCATCGGTGGCAGGTCAAGTCTCGCTTGGCGTCTTTAACATTTTTTCTATAAATAGAGGGCTAAGTTAGAATTGAAAATCACACCAGAATTCATAAGTTTTCTCTCTTTCTCTCTCTAGATTATCGAGCGTATTTTATGAGTATTTAGATACTTGGTGAGTTGCTATTCATCAGTGCAAGTTTTTCAAATCGATCATATCAGATATCCGATGTAAATACTGCTCTTTGAGGTAAGGGATAATAAGGGATGTTATATTCTTCATAATGATGTTATTCTTTCAATATCATTATACTGACATATTGGTATGGATCTTATTGTGGAATTTCTACCTTTTTGAGTCAGGGTTACTATTCACGTACGTATACAGCACTATTCACGTATACGGCACTATTCATGTATATGGCACTATTTACGTATATGACATTATTTACGTATACGGTACTATGTACGAATACGGAGTACTATTCACGAGTTACTATTCATGATTTACTATTCACGAGTTACTATTCACGGGTACTATTCATGACAAAAATTGGTTTCTTTTTCTGACCAAATTATCGTTGATTTATGATTGTTGCTCTTGAAAATAAATGCAGTTGTTGATTATATTATTTTTATTATCATCTATAACATTTTTATAACCTTAATGATTATATTTCTCTTTGACTTGAGTGTAAAGATGGGTAGATTTTTGGTATGATCATGACTATGGGTTCCCTTTGGCCAGTAGTGCAAAGTTGAATTGTTGACTGGTATGATCATGACCATTGAATTTATAATTGAATATCTTTAGCTTAAGTGCAAAGGTGAAATGATCAACATAGTTATAATTATTGTTTATATAAATTCTGAAATGATTATATATTTCTTTGAGATATTAATATATTTGGCCTGTAGTGAAAATATGAACTGTTGATGAATATATTTGGCCTGTAGTGCAAATATGAACTGTTGAGGAATATCTTTGGCCTGTAGTGCAAAGATGAATTGTTGATGAATATCTATGGCCCGTAGTGCAAGGATGGTTTGTTGATGAATATATTTGGCCCGTAGTGCAAAGATGAAATTGTTAGTATGATTATAAATAAGAACTGTGATTTGGCCCGTAGTACAAAGATGAAATTATTAGTATGATTATAAATAGGAACTGTGATTTGGTATAACCATGATCTTTGATGTTTCAGATAAAGACAGGTGATAAAAATTATCTTCGTCCTGGGTGCGAAGAGGAATTTAGAATCACAATTATGATTATGAGTTATTCATATAATTGTGGAAAGGAACTGTTGAGTGATGTTACAGGGATAAAACACTGTTGGTGGACTTTTAATGTGAAGAAGATAGTAAACTTTATGGTCTATTTGACTCTTCTAATGGATTGCTCGTTCCGCTGCAACTATGGTTGAAATTTTTTATCATCTACCATATGTTCTAAATCTCTGATTTATTATTGATGAAGGCTATTGATAATTTAATTATCTTTAGTCAAGATATTCTTTACTGAGCTAGTTGTGCTCACCCTTTTGCTTCACAATTCCTTTCAGGTAATAAGAGTGTGGTTGGGTCGAGCGGGGGTAATAGGGAAATAGAACGGTGGTCATCATTTAGTAGTTATATTTGGTGAATCAAATAGGGTGAGGCGAACCCAACGTTGGAAGGGTGTTTTGCCACTATCATACAAGATGTCTAATGACATACAACCTCGTGTCATCATAAGACAGGGTTGTGCTCATCCACTTGCTGAGTATATCTACGACCACTACCTATATAATCTTGGTGTTTGGTTGAAGTATAATTCTCAATTAGAGACAGTGGAGATAATGATATGTAAAGAGAAGACTCACCATTGGAAAGAATATGGTAGTAATCTTCTCGTTTTTTTGGGGGGTCTATTGGGTCAACCAAGGATAATTCTGTGGCCATATGATATCTATCATAACCTAGACGCATGGCCTCCCATGTACGAAGGTTTCCATGAGCACTTACTAAAGATTTTAATTTCTAAAACAGTTTTTGGCTATACCTTCATGTAAGATGTCATGGTGACGTGCTACTCAAGTTGGTGTCAAGAGTCACAATTGATATATATATTTGTATCAAAACTCACAGCATATGTGTTGTTGTATTTTGCACTACAATTGTTGTAATAAAGTTGTAGTTGTTTTTTGTACCATGTATTTGGCAACTCAGAATGGGTTGGATGGAATGGACCTATTTTGGGGTTGCACACTCTTCATATTGCTCCACCAAAATGAATGACGAATATCATGATATATTTTGGTACTCCCAAGATGGATTGCAAACGGTGTATTGTGCGCCTCCATCATGATTTTATACTTTAAATTAGGGTCGTTAGGAACACAAAGTCTGGAGTTGACTCGAAGTATTCCTTCTTCATCGATTCTTGCTTCCGGCATAGCACCTTCTTACGCATCAGCTCCAGGTCTGTAGCTTGAGCAGCTTTAACTTTATCAATTAAAATCGGTTTTACTCGTATATTCGCCATCATCACATGGGTCCCTCGAGTCTTTAACTCTATCTCCATCCTTTACAAGTCACACAAAATGGGCCTTTGTGTTGACAATATCGCACTCGTACTTGTATATGATCTTCTACTCAATGTGTCAGCTACCACGTTCGTTTTTCCAGGATGGTATTGGATGGTATGATCATAATCTTTCAACAGTTCAAGCCAACGTCGTTGTCGCATGTTGAGTTCCTTTTGAGTGAAGAAATATTTGAGGCTTTTATGATCCGTAAAGATCTCCAAATTTTCTCCTCATACAAGTAATGCCTCCAAATTTTAAATCACGAAGACAACAATTTGCTAACTCTAGGTCGTGAGTAGGATAATTCCTCTCATATTCTTTGAGTTGTCTTGAGGCATAGGCTATGACTTTCCCATGTTGCATGAGAACACATCCCAACCCTTTGCCCGAAGCATCATTGTAGATGACAAATCCCTCCGAGCCAGATGGTATTGTCAGAACAGGTGCTGAAATGAGTCTCCTCTTGAGTTCTTGAAAACTCTTCTCACATTCTTCGCTCCAAATAGAACTTTGTAGATCTTTCAAAGTCAATTTGAGTTAATGGAGTAGCTATTCGAGAAAATCCTTCCACGAATCTCCGATAATAATAAAATTTGGCTAAGCCGAGAAAGCTACGATTTGATTTCATCCAACGATTTAGGTTGCTCCCAGCTTTGAATTGCTTCAATCTTTGTCGGGTCAATCGAATATTATATAACAACTATAACATTATATCAAATTCATTCCATAATATTCAAAAATAATATTTATAGAAAATTCATCTTTATTCATAAAAGTTGGGGTCTTACACCTAAAACACTGTTTTTTATAAAAATTTCAATTGTAATAAATACTATACATTTTTTGAGAGGTATACTACAAAAAAAAAAACCAAAAAAAAAGGTCACTAAAAAAATGTCCCGCTAGACTTATTGATAACTTATGATAAATTGTGCAAGATCTGACTATTTTAGACTATTTAAAAATAGTAAACGAAAATTGAAAAAATGTTGTTTTGGTATTTTTCATGACTATGTTTAATTATTAATAAATGGATAAATTAACTTATGTAATGTTAAAAATTGTGTAAATGTGATTTTATTGACAAAAGACCTTTAATATGATATGTTCAGATTTTATAAAGGTATTTTGGTCATTTTTGATAAAGTGTTATGTTTATGGTATTTTATGTTTATTAAATAAATGAATTAGTAAATGGTAAACAAATAAATTAAATTGTTTATAAGTTTAATAAATGATTAAAAGATTACTAATATTAGACAAAAATATTAGTTAAGTAATTAATGATATTTAGATTAAATTAAAATATTATTAAATAATTAATAATATTATATTAAAATATTAGTAAATGATTAATAATATTATTAGTAATTGATTAAAATAGTATTAAGTGATTAATATTATGAATAAGTGATTAAAATATTATTAAATGATTAATAATATTAATAAGTGATTAAAATATTATTAAATAATTAATAATATTAGTAAGTCATTAAAATATTATTAAATAATTAATAATATTTGTAAATGATAAAGATAATATTAAAGAATGATTAAAATATTATTAAATAATTAATAATATTAGTAATTGATTAAAATATTATTAAATAATTAATAATATTAGTAAGTGATTAAAATATTATTGAATGATTAAGATATGATTAAATGATTAATAATATTAGTAATTGATTAAGATATGATTAAATGTAAATGATTAAGGTATTATTAAAGAGTTATTAAAATAATATTAAAGAATTAATAATATTAGTAATTGAATAAACTATTATTAAGTAATTAATAATATTTGAAAGTGAATAAAATATTATTAAATAATTAATAATATTAGGTAAGAATTTAAGATAATGATTAAATGAAAGAAATATTATCTAAGGATGATAATATTACTAGTGAGTATTATCAAATGTTTGATTATGTGATTATATGTTAAATAATTTATTATTCGAGTAGTAGTTATAAGAGTTAAAAGATTTGTTATTCTAATTGAGAGATCAATTGCATTAATGATAGGTCTTTCAAAAGAAGTTAAATTAGATTGCCTAGCAGTAATCAACAATCAAGGCAAGTTTCCTAACTTAAACTTGAGTTATTATTTTTCAAGCATGTTAGTGGAATAATTATTGACAATTATTCCACATCTATTATATTTAATGATATTCGCATAATATGCAAGTTATTACATTCATTTATCTTAATTCTTATGATTGTTTCACAATATTTGAAATTCTAAATTTGTTCAACGATCTTACTTTAAATAAATTCTAGAACTTATACAAATCTTTTATATTTATACAAGTGTTCAAGTTATCTTTAAAATTTAATTATGCCTGAATTATTTAAGTACTACATCGATGCCATTTGTTTCGGCTAGACCGATATTGAAATATTATGTTGAAATAATAGCATTTCTTTGAAATCAATCCAAACCATATTGTTGTGGTACGGATTTATGATGTAAGACTGAGATGAACAACTCTTATAAAAAGGAGAACTTTATTGTCAGATATCCGACTCGCGCTCTATTTTTGAGTATTATGCATAATCACGTGTACAATGAGGCTGATCACTTCACGTACTTGCAGGAGAGTATAATTAGTTTATATAACTAACTTATATTCTTGAGGTAATTTAATTTTATTAATTGATGATTCCTCTAATAGTTCTTGGTCCATTGTGATCACTCAACATGAAATATGGGAATATCCCTATTTATTGAATATTGATGCAGTATTGCTAATTTTTCATAATCAATTGAATATTATTGAACCTTCGAAAGAATTTAACTCTTATATTCCTGATGTATTATTCAGCCTGAAATCAAGAAAATTCTTGTTATTGAAAATGATTTTGTTCAGCTACTTCACAATCTTTTGAATATTGTTGAAGTTCTAGAAAGTTAGGTTCTTCTATTCATGATATATCTTTAATTGTACGCCTTAACTTGCTGAGCAAATTAGTTGCTCGCTCTTGCTTAAAATAAAATATTTCAGCTAAAGTCGAGGTAGTTGAAGGTTCTAAGAAGGATGAAGGCAAAACGAAGGCGATCGGGAGTATTATCAATTGTGTAATGATTATTATATTATATTTTGATTTAACCCTTTTATATTATTAGGCATGAAATGTTAAGGTTAGTTAACCTAGGATGATGTCATAATTATGTATTAAGGTATGTAATGAATGATGTAATTCATAAAGAATGAGTAGATAAATGTGATGTGCATGTTTGATGTGTCGTGAGCACCGAATCTGAGGTTCAAGGGACCTGGATTTGGAGGCATCACAAATATTGTCACCCTCCTCCCTTTCGTCCTCATAAATTAGCTTCTCTCTAACATAAGCAATATAAATCATCTTTAATAACAAATAAGTTAGTATGGGGACAAATTAATGATTCAAGACCTATATCCATTATTAACGATTGCCACCACCAGTATCTCCACCACTGCAACCACCACCACCACAATCGTTACTATTATTAGTGTACCCATGGGTTTGTTCTTCTATAGCCATTATTGGTATTAGCCATTTAATTACAAAAAAAGTATAAAAATAGAACCCAAAACTAGTATATATGTGACGCCCCCAAAATAGGTATACATCACCCATCTTGAGTCGCCGGAAAATACACTACTGACAACTTCATTTATACAACTGTCGTGCAGAAAACAACCACAGTTAAACTGTGAGTTTTAATACAAATATATATAACTCTCGTGGTGCCTTGACCACAAGACCTTACAATGGTACCTTACATAAAGGTACAGTCAATAACTATTTTAGAAATTAAAATCTTTGAAAAATACTCAAGGAAACCTTCGTACATGGGAGGCCATGTGTCTAGGTTATGATAGATATCATATGCCCACAGAATTATCCTTGGTTGACCCAATAGTCCCCAAAGAAAAATAAGAAGATTGTTATCATCTTCTTTCCAATGGTGAGTCTTCTCTTGACATATAATTATCTCCATTGTCTCCAATTGAGAATTATATTTCAACCCAAACTCCAAGATTATATAGGTAGTGCTCGTAGATATACTCAGCAAGTGGATGTGCACAACTGTGACAACCCCAAAATAGGTCCATTCCATCCAACCCATTCTGAGTCGCCAAATACATGGTACAGAAAACAACTACAACTTTATTACGATGAATTGTGGTGCAAAATACAACATCACATATCTTGTGAGTTTGGATACAAATATATATACCAGCTGTGACTCTCATCCCAACCTTGGATAGACGTCACAATGACACCTTACATAAATGTATAGTCAAAAATGTTTTAAAATTAGAATCTTTGGGAAGTGCTCAAGGAAACCTTCGTACATGGGAGGCCATGCTTACAGGTTATGATAGATATCATATGGCCCGCAATTATCCTTGGTTGATTCCAATAGACCCCAAAGAAAAAAGCGAGAAGATTACTATCATATTCTTCCCAATGGTGAGTCTTCTCTTGACTTATCATTATCTCCATTGTCTCAAATTGAGAATTATACTTCAAACAAACACCAAGATTATATAGGTAGTGCTAGTAAATATACTCAAAGAAGTGGATGAGCACAACCCTGTCTTATGATGACACGAGGTTGTATGTCATTAGACATCTTGTATGATAGTGGCAAAACACCCTTCCAACGTTGGGTTCGCCTCTCCTATATGATTCACCAAATATAACTACTAAAAGATGTATACAACACACTTATCTATCTTTGTTTAGGAGAACTCCACAGCTAGAGACCACCGTTCTATTCCCTTGTTACCCCCGCTCGATCCAGCTACACTTTTATTACCTGAAATGAATTGTGAAGCAAAAGGGTGAGCACAACTAGCTCAGTAAAGAATATCTTGACTAAAGATAATTAAATTATCAATAGCCTTCATCAATAACAAATCAGAGATTTAGAACATATGGTAGATGATAAATATTTCAACCATAGTTGCAGCGGAACGAGCAATCCATTAGAAGAGTCAAATAGACAATACAGTCTATTATCTTCTTCATGTTAAAAGTCCACCAACAATGTTTTATCCCTGTAACATCAATTAACAGTTCCTTTCCACAGTTATATGAATATCTCATAATCATAATTGTGATTCTAAATTCCTCTTCGTACCCAGGATGAATATAATTTTCATCACATGTCTTTACCTGAAACATCAAAGATCATGGTTATACCAAATCACAGTTCATGTTCATAATCATACTAATAAATTCATCTTTGCACTACGGGCCAAAGATATTCATCCACGGTTCATCTTCGCACCACTGGCCAAAGATATTAAACAACATGTCATCTTTGCACTACGGGCCAAAGATATTCATTAACAGTTCATCTTTGCACTACTGGTCAAAGATATTCATCGATAATTCATCTTTGCACTATAGGCCAAAGATATTCCTCAACAGTTCATATTTGCACTACAAGCCAAATATATTCATCAACAGTTCATATTTGCATTACAGGCCAAATATATTAATATCTCAAAGAAATATATAATCATTTCAAAATTTATATAAACAATAATTATAACCATGTTGATCAATTCACCTTTGCACTTAAGCTAAAGATACTCATCTTTACACTCCAATGAAAGAGAATTTCAACATCAAGGTTATAAAAAATATTATATATGATAATATAATCAATATATAGTTTTAATCTCCAAAGTAATATTCATAAATCAACTAAAATTTGGTTAGAAAAAGAAACCAATTTTGTAGTGAATAGTACCCGTGAATAGTAACTCGTGAATAGTAACTCGTAAATAGTAACTCATGAATAGTAACCCTGACACAAAAAGGTAGAAATTCCATAATAAAATCCATACCAATATTTCGGTATAATGATATTGAAAGAATAAAATTTCTTAAACTTATAAACAATTTATTTTAATTATTTACACTTTACTAAATAATGCATTTAATCATCATAAAATGTCAAACTTATAAGATTTCATCACCAATAACCAAAACCCTCATCAAAAATCTGCATATACCACATATATGATTCTCAAGCCATAAAATCATATTTTTCAATTTTCTTCCTTCACATAACTTATTTAACTCATTTATTCATAACTAGCCCATTTTCATGAAAAATACCAAATCAGTTCCAAAAATATTTCTTTTCTAGGATTTAGCAGAATATAGTCCCATATTGAACATATATTTTTCTTAGAATTTTTAAAATTCATTTACTATTTTTCATATGGCCAAAACCGCCGAATATTTAGACATTTATCATAAATTGTACTTTTATCCAAAAATTTCGAAATTCACAGAGTACACTGATATTATATAGATGTACTCCCAATAAAAATTTCATCAATTTTGGAGTTAACCATAAGGAGTTATAAGGCGTTACTTTTAAAATAGTCTTTTCTCATAAAATTAATAACTCTTAATCTATACATCCAAAAATCACCATTTTTGGACACAATCAATAAAACTCATCAACATATCATTTCAAATTTTTCTAGAATTTTTTGAAGTTCAGAAGAAGTACGAACTGAAAAATATAATAACCCTTAAAATCCCTTACTATCCCTTACCTCCAAAGAGCAGCACTTCTGACTGAATATCGGATATGACGCTGAAGAAAACTTGCACTGATGAATATCAACTCACCAAGTATCTAAATTCTCACAAAAGACACTCAATAATCTAGAGAGAGAAAGAGAGAAAGCTTATGTTTCTGGTGTGATTTTCAATTCTAACTTAGCCCTCTATTTATAGGAAAATTTTAGCAGACTTGACATGCAACCTGATGGCTTTACCTGCTACTATTCCCACCCACCACATTTAAAATAAAATTCAGCACATTTCTTCACCAACCACAAGTGGGGCCCACTCAATTCTAGAATTTTCCACCAAAATCATTTATAAACCTAATTTCTGAATCAGTCACCTCTTAAAATTCATAACAAATCATACGTTCATTTTAACGGTTCAAAATTTGTGGACATATACTCAACTTATATATGTATAACATATCCAAAAATTACAACGATCCAACGGTCGGATTAAAATTATAACTCACACAATATATCTCAAAAACACTTTGGTTTAATTTTTTAATACCTTCGTTAAAACAAAAATCTTGATAAAACACCTCAACATTAACTCCTTCATTTATAACCACATAAATAAATCCATCATTTATATCCACATCAAATAAATATTTCCTTATCATATAAATCAATAATTAATTATTCACAAATAATATTACAGAATCACAATAATGACAACTAGGCGGTCCTCAGGAAGAGGGGATTTACGATAAGGATTTCTCCCTTCTTGCGCGCAATTAGGTGACCAAACCTCTCCTTGATGAGAACTTTCTAGACATTGCCAATAATACTATCTAATAATATTATTCGAATAATATGAATTATTGATCTGATAATGGGAAATATTGTGCAATGACAATTATTGAACAACAATAATATAAAATTTCAACGTAGCAATTATTGAATCAATAAAATAAAATATTGAACAGTAATTACTGTAACAATTATTGAGTAGTGCCTTCTTACGTAAGAATCAATAATTCAAAAATCTTTGTGTAATCTACCGTGCTTTCTTTATGCAAACACGCGACTTTGTATTTTAACCACCGGTATTCCAACGATTGTTAATTGAGAACGATTACGCCGTTATTTATAAAAATTTAATTTTGTCATTTTCTTCATCCGACAGTTATTCTGTTATGGGGCCCACAAATGGTTGCGCCATCGTACGAATATTCCCCGATAGAAAGAATATTCCATGACCAAACGAATATTCTCTGACAACAATGAATATTTTATAACCACTTGTGTATTTTAAAAAAAATTTATATATCACCCTTAACTTTAACTTTTATCAATTTAATCATTTACTGAATAGTAATTATAAGAAAAATTGAATACTTTTATTTCATAAAATTCGGGGTCTTACAACAACTCTGTCTTATGATAACACAAAGTCGTCTGTCAGTAGACATCTTGTATGATAGTGGCAAAAACGCCCTTCTAAAGTTGGGTTCACCTCACCCTATTTGGTTCACCAAAATCAACGGTTAAAATGACGTATAAAATACAACACACTTATCTATAATTCTCAATAAAATTAGTTTCATACTGTTTTAAGGGAAACCTCAACAGCTATAGATCACCGTTCTAATCCCATGTTACCCCCGCTCGACCCAGCTACACTCTTAATACCTGAGAGGAATTGTGAAGTAAAAGGGTGAGCACAAATAGCCCAGTAAAGAATATTATGACTAAAGATAATTTACATTATCAATAGCCTTCGTCAGTGATAAATCAAAGATTTAGAACATATGGTAGGTGATAAAACTTTTCAACCATAGTTGCAACGGAACGAGTAATCCATTAGAAGAGTAAAATAGACCATAAAGTCTATTATCTTCTCTATGTTAAAAATCCACCAACAATGTTTTATCCATGTAACATCAATCAATAATTCCTGTCCACAATCACGTGAATAACTCATAATCATAATTGTGGTTCTAAATTCCTCTTCGCACCCAGGACGAAGATAATTTTTATCACCTGTCTTTACCTGAAACATTAAAGACCATGGTTATACCAAATCACAGTTCATGTTCATAATCATACTAATAAATTCATCTTTTCACTACGAGCCAAAGATATTCATTAACAGTTCATCTTTGCACTATAGGCCAAATATATTCAACAACAGGTCATCTTTGCACTACGACCAAAGATATTCTACAACAATTCATCTTTGCACTACAGGTCAAAGATATTCAACAACATGTCATCTTTGCACTACGGGCCAAAGATATTAATATCTCAAAGAAATATATAATCATTTCAGAATTTATATAAACAATAATTATAACCATGTTGATCAATTCACCTTTGCACTTAAGCTAAATATATTCAATTATAAATTCAATGGTCATGATTGTGACGCCCCCAAATCCAGATACTTTAAACCCGAACTCGGTGCTTCACGATACCATTTCTATAAGCTGAATAATACTAATAATAATAACAATAATATAAATTCAAACTTAATTTACATATGCATCAAAGTTTACTCCCAGGTACGAGACCTTTAAACATTCATTACATCATAGATAATAAGTATCATTGTCTTATTAAACTATAACTATTACATAGAATATTATAAATTTTATTTGAACAACTTTCATTTCCCCTTGTTCTTGCCTGAGCCTTCAGGTTGGTCATACTTAACTGAAAACATTTAATTTAAAGCAAGAATGAGCATTTGATTGCCCAGCAAGTAATAACAACAATATATATTAGCTGAAAGAATTAAATATTTTCTTTGAAAGACACTTCTACAATGAATCAACAGTTGTAAAGTAAGCTGAACCAATAATAATAACATATCACTTCTATACGAAATTTTTGAAACTACGTATTGACTATAACTGGAGATCAGTCAACATACTATGAACATTATTTTCTATTTTGAAAAGGTTAAACAAAAATTCATCTGTAAACCGTCATAACTTACAGACGCGAGGATTGATCGGCCGTTATGCCTGTATTGATCAATACTACATGCAAGAACGATATTATCGTTCACTCTATCCACCTTAGGTGCACAAAAGTTTTTCCATGTTCGGGATGTTCATACTTAGTGGGAATCCAAACCAAAACAATCAATTTGGATCTGATAAAGTTCTATCTTGTTCAACAATATTTCTAAATCACGTATCAAATTTGGATCAAGTAATTTTAGATAACTTTTAATTAATGTATACATACCGGAACTCAATAGGTATGTATCAACATGTGATTAAATACAATGGTTATCCAAATGGGGACACTTATCTAACCCTTTATAGGAATTAACGAACAGAATAAATATCTGAATTATACGGTAATACTGTGTTGATAAACAATGATCGAATAATTTAAGAACTTGTATGAATATAAATAATTGGATACATAATCAATAACAATAGAGTTAATAAATCTGGCATAATAATATGATTCTGAAACTTTCTTACTCATGTCCATTGCATAAAGTAAATACAAAGGTAAGATACTTGCCTGTTACGCTGCTTACAATTCGCAACTTAGTTTTTATCTTTTATGAAATCACCTATCAGTAATAAGATCATTTTACTGATTAGAATAACATATCACAACACATAATATTGTCTATTGCAGTCAGCACATGACCTAATCACATCGTCACATATGTTAGTAGTTATTGAATCATAAACAACCATTAATACACTCAAAATATCTAAGTTCAGGTCAATTTCTGAAATATGTCGGTGTACCGACGGCTTTATCGGGTATTTATCGAGTCTAAAACTCTATCCTGTAGTTCAATACTCGTTCAGATATTTTAAATATCAGTCATACTATTTTTCATAGCCTTATAATAATTTTTAAATAATTATTATAATTTATTATGAATTTTCAAACATCGGAATCATTATTAAATGATTTAAATATTAACTAATTCTATTATCATTAATATTTAATTAATATTAAACTATTAATGAAACTATTGCCAAAATATTAAAGTTAATTATAATAACTCAAAATATTTTTAAAGTGTTAATATTACTCTCAAATGATTTTTAAAATATTAAAAATCATTTTAAATAATTACTATTAATATTAGAATATTAATTTATTATTTATCAAAATATTAAAAGTCATTTATTATAAATTAAAATATTTTTAATTCATTTATTTCCTTTTAAATAATTTTAATTCAATAAAATCATTTTAAACTATTTATTTAATATAATTATTAAATAAATTAATATCATTTAATATTAAATTAATATCATTAATATTAAATTATCAATAAAATTATCCTTTAAATATCAAAAGTTATATTTTATAACTTAAAATATTTTTAAACTATTTATTTTTATTTAAAATGATTTTTATAATATTAAAATCATTTTTAATTAATTTATTTAATATAATTACTAAATAAATCTAATGTCATTAATATTTAATAATTAATGAAACTTATCTTAAAATATTAAAAGTTATGTTTTATAACTTAAAATATTATTAAATACCTTATTATTATTTAAAATAATTTTAATAAAATAAAATCTTTTTAATTAATTTATTTAATGCATTTATTAAATAATTTAAATGCCAATAATATCCAAATAAATATTAATATTTATGAAAAATATGTCAAATTATTAAAAGTTAATTTTTATAACTTAAAATAATTTTTAAAACTATTTTGTAATTTTCGTAATTTATTTCTATTTGTAATGTATTTTTGAAAATTATAAAACAAAAATAATTAAATCCGTCATTAAAGGCTTTAGCGACAGATTTTATATCATGATAAGGTGTTCTTGAAGCTCAAGAACAACGACGATCGATCTTCGAGGATACCCCTTTGACCATCTCTAATTTTCAATTTACACAAGTTCTGGACAATCTTAAGCATTGATTATGTAGTATCTATGTAATACTACATGAATCAAGCATCAAATCAGTTGTACAAACACATAGCACAAAGATCTGGCCATTCAAAGTTATTGTCAGGGCTTTCTGGGTTTTCCAGAAACCAGTCAGCTTCAAGGTCCATTTGGAGGCTTAAATTTCTATAGGTTCTGGTTATGGTTAATGTGTTATAATGGTTCAAGGTTGTAGTCCACCTGTCAAGGTATAATTATCAATGATTATGTCCGTCAAACAACATCAAAATCATTAGATAGCAGTTGGTCAAACGTTGTCTGTGAGACCCCAGATTTTATGAATAAATATTTAATTTTCTCGAAATAATTTTTTTGAATATTATGGTGTGGATTTGATATAATATTATAGTTGTGGGTAGTATTTATAAATTTTGCAAAGTACGCAAGTTGTTATATAATATTCTTTTTGTCGGGGAATATTAAATGCACTCAAGCATAATCATTGAGTGGACCCCCTGGCGGAAGTACTAACGTAGTTAGAAAGCGACAAAAATATTTTATGAAAATAATAACGGAGGTTTTACAATTAATCTTGTTGAACTACCCGTCGTAAAAGTACGATGTCTGGCGTGGTTGCACAAAGAAGACACTACGGTATTGATTATTAATGCTTACGTGAGAAGTCACTCGGTTATACTCAATTATTACTACTGATGAATTGTTGCATCATATCTCTCGTATTATTGATTCAATTATTGTCACGATTATCATTTTGCATAATATGTTATTTTATTAATTCAATAATTGAGACGACAAAGTTATTCATATTATTAAATTATAATATTTACAATGTCTAGAAATCTTGTCGAGGAGAGGTTTGGTCACCTAATTGCGGCATGATAGGGAGAAATCCTTATTGGAAAGCCCCTCTCTTTCACGGGAGCGACTTTGGTTGATAAATATTGTGAGTTATAATATTAATGATGAATGTTATTAAAATTAAAGTTGTGTTCAGAGTTGAATTTGGAGACGCGGACGTGATATTTGAGTCCGGAATGATGAAATTAGTAAAAATAGTCTATAAACACAAAAATTTTCGGGATTAACTTTTTGGTTAAAAAGTCAACAGTTGACTTTTTCGGGAAAAGTCAAATTTCAAAATTTTAAAATTTATATTGTTGATAAAAATAGTTTCATTGTGTTGGAATTATTTGTGTTAGTGAAAATCGACATTTATTTCGATAATAATTGATGTCTGGAGGTTATATTGACGATGGTATTTAAATAGGATAAATGAGCAATTGATTGCTATTAATTCACATGATTATAACTATTTGTTCACATGTGTGTACTATTGATTCACATTCTTGTTACTATTAGGGGAGTTGGTGCGAGATTGATAATACTTGCATGACTAAATTAAAATGGAGGTATATATGGAATCTTATCTTTGTAAATCGTATTTTCACATGTCTAGAACTATTAATTCACATGATTTACTATTGAATCACATTATTTACTATTGGGGAGGTGGTGCAAGTTTGATAATACTTGCGAGGATTAAATTAAAAAGGAAGAAAAAGAGGAAGGTATTATCTTGTAATATTTGAGCCCCAAAACGTGCAATTATCGAAACTATATTTTTCTATAAATAGAAGCTCATTCTTCCTTCATTTCTCACCAATTCACTAAAGCTATAGAGCAATTATTATAGAGAGAAATTGTAGAGAGAAAATCTTTAGAAGAAGAGAAGCCTGCTACCTCACTATTTCAGTATCCAGTTTCTTCTGAGGTAGGGAATATTATTTGTTGTACTCGTAGAGAGTATTATTTCTTTCTTATCCATGAAGAGAACTTCTGTTATTACATTCTTTATTATTCTATTGGAATAACCTGTATACGTAGGCTACCCTATACTTGGTGACATTCTTCTATTGTTAAAAGTCTTTATTATTACATTTGGAATATCTTTATGCAATGCGTTTTCGTCGGACTGATTAAAATCTTTATTATTACGTTGGAATATCATGTATGCATGCATTCTCTGGGACTGATTAAAATCTTTATTATTCTGTTGGAATATCACATGCATGCGTTTTATCTGGGACTGATTTAGTCTTTATTATTCCGTTGGAATATCCTATCTCGTGCGTTTTATGCCGGACGATTCCGTTATTTATTATTACATTGGAATAACTTTGCTTGTCTTGATCTATCGCATGCTGGTGATTTCTTTTGTTATTCCATTCCTTATTATACTCGGTTGGTTAAAGTTTTGACTTTATACTCCATGAAATTAGTGGAATATCCTTGATATTTGCGCTTCATCCGAAGATCTTTTCATGGAAATATTCTTACGAGCATTCTTGAATTTTACTCTACAAAAGCGATATCATGTTGACAATTTGAGCGTTATCGGTTCTGGATAAACTAATTCTTGAACTTGTTTTATTGAATTCTTATATCATTGTCATCATCCTCATGTTTATATTATGTTGAAAGTCATTTGTGGCCAGTAGTGCATAGATGGACTTGGTATGATTATGACCAGGGATTATTCGGTATAATCATAACCATAATGTTACAAATTATGTGGAAAAAAGTCCTCATTGGCCCGTAGTGCATTGATGGACAATTTTTGGTATAATTATGGCTATGGATTCTCTTTGGCCGTAGTGCAAAGATGAATTATTTTATTGCATGATCAGGACCGTTGATGAAAACATTATTATCTTAAGTCGTAGTGCATGGATAATTCGTAGTCGTGATACTAAAGAATATCCTTGGTAGTAGTCTTGAGGGTGATTCGATGATGTGGATTATTTATTAAAATTTGAGTCCCAACGATAAAAGTGATGAAAAACCTTTTAAATCATAGAAGATAGTAGATTTTATTCCCTACTTGACTCTTCTAATGGATTGCTTGTTACCGCATTAGTGATTAAACTTGATGTTTGTTATATTTTATCGTTTTTAACTTTGTTGAAGGCTAACGATAAATTATTTTGTATTATCTTAATCTTAATATTTCTTCTTTGGGCTAGTTGAGCTCACCTTTCTTTCACTTTATTCTCTTGAGGAAATGAGAGCGTGGTTTGGGACTAGTCGGGGAGCAGTGATGGTCCTAGATGGTGCATTAGTAGTCCTCACTATTACGTGAAATAGTGTGATAATAATTGTAATGAGGACTCCTTTTGAGTTTGTATAATCTCTAGTAGACAACATTTGTATTCAAACTCACAGTTTATGTTTTGTAAGTATTATACGGCGGCGGTTGTATTATTAAGTTGTATTTGAATTACATACCATGTATACGGTTCGGAGGATTTGTCATATCTGGTGATGCTTGGGGAAAAGGGTTAGGATGTGTTCTCATGCAACATGGGAAAGTCATAGCCTATGCCTCTCGATAACTCAAAGAATATGAGAGAAATTATTCTACACATGATCTAGAGTTGGCAGCAGTTGTCTTCGCACTTAAAATTTGGAGGCATTACCTATATGGGGAGAAAGTGGAGATCTATACGGATCAAAAAAGCCTCAAATATTTCTTCACCAAACAGGAACTCAATATGCGGCAACGACGTTGGCTCGAATTATTGAAAGATTATGATCATACCATTCAATACCATCCTGAAAAAGCGAACGTGGTAGCTGACGCATTGAGTAGAAGATCATATGCGGGTACGAGTGCGATATTATCAACGCAAAGGCCCATTTTATATGACTCGCAAAGGATGGAGATAGAGTTAAAGACTCGAGGGACCCATGTGATGATGGCGAATATACGAGTAGAACCGACTTTAATTGATAAAGTTAAAGCTGATCAAGCTACAGACCTAGAGCTGACGCGTATGAGGAAGAAAGTGCAAGAAGGTGCGATCTCAGAAGCAAGAATCGATGAAGAAGGAATACTTAGAGTTAATAACTCTAGACTTTGTGTTCCTAACGACCCTGATTTAAAGTATAAAATCATGATGGAGGCACACAACACACCATTTGCAATCCATCCTGGGAGTACCAAAATGTATCGTGATCTTCGACATACATTTTGGTGGAGAAATATGAAGAGAGAGATAGCGAATTTTATCTCAAGGTGTTTAACTTGTCAACGAGTCAAGGCGGAGCATCAAGTGCCAAAAGGTCCATTGCAACCACTTGAAATTCCAGAATGGAAGTGGGAGCACATTACCATGGATTTTATTACTGGTCTTCCCACGGTTTCTCAAGGCATAGATGCAATTTGGGTCATTATTGATAGATTGACCAAGTCTGCTCATTTCTTACCTATACGAGAAACTTATTCACTTGAACGTCTTACTCGTATGTACATAAATGAGATTGTAAGATTGCATGGTATGCCAGTATCCATAGTTTTTGATCGAGACCCAAGATTCACTTCATGGTTTTGGGTTAGTTTGCAGAAAGCTATGACCACGGATTTACGATTTAGCTCGGCATATTATCCTCAAACGGACGGGCAGTCGGAGAGGACTATTCAAACTTTTGAAGATCTATTAAGACTCTGTGTCCTTAACTTCAAAGAAAGTTGGGACAAGTTCTTGCCATTGGTGGAATTTTCCTACAACAACAGTTATCAAGCTAGTATCGGCATGACTCCATTTGAGGCGTTGTATGGAAGAAAGTGTCGTTCTCCAATATGCTGGGACGAGGTGGGTGAAGCAACGTTGTTGTTGAAAGTAGTATGCACACAAGCCAATCATGTTTGATGATAAAGCATATACTTTGTAACAATCTTATTCATTTATTAATAAAAAGTATTAATTTATTAAAGGCTTTTAATTATCAACATGATGTTGTTTTATAATATGTGATAAACCTATAGTTTTGAGCAATGCTTTTAGAATAATGATGATGATCATTCTAATGAGATCTAAATTCTTAGAAAGCTTAAAACTAAAATAGTTCCCAATCATTGGTTTACTAAATTGGGGATTAGTGAATCCGGATAGATTGGTACATACTTTGCTTGTTCATTGGATGAGGATGATTGATCTCATGATCATTTATGTGGAGACACTAAAGCAAGTATGTAGGTGCTTATTAGAGAATAAGTTCATTGAGCATTGGCTCGCTAAGGAATACCTAATGGAGTTTTACTTTTTGTCAATAGGAATTCTGTAGTGATAGTAGTACAAGTGATCCTTGGACTTGAGATCATCATAGTATCTTGTGTATGATGAGTTATACTTTGACTTATTCCTTAAGACCCTTAGGGTATATCAAAGGGTATGCTTTTGTATAATAGGTTGTACATGGAGATAATGTATGATCAATAAAGAATCTATCGCTTCTAGTAAAGAAGAAATGTCCTATGTGATTCGATAAATGACAACCCGGTAGTCCTTGGGTTGGCGAGAATGAAATTAGAAAGGGTTTCTAATTTGCATTATTTGGAGTTGTGCATTTAAGGATCGAAATACATATAATTAAATAAAATAAGACTTGTGATGAATTCTATGTCTTATATTTAATTGGGACATTGTATGGTGGAAGGATTGAATTATACGGTAACTATTTACTCAAAAGGTTCTTTTTGATTAATGTTGAAATCTGTATTATACGGAAAGTCGTTGATCATTTGGGAGGCTTATCCTATTGTAGAATAAATATTATTTATTTAAATAAATTAATAGCTTAATTTATTTATTTAAATAAGATTAGAATTATTCTAATTGATTTATTCAACTTAGGTTTAATATGGAGAACCTAAAGGGTCACACCATAAAAGGAAGAATAATTATTTAAGAAGTTAATGACATAATCTTAATAATAAGTTAAGTATATTTAATTTAATCTATGGTGATAGAATAAATTAAATAGCTTAATATTTATTATTTAATATTTTAGAAATATTAAATATAAATTAATAAGAGGAGTTTTATTATTATTATTATTATTATTATTATTTAATTCTAAAGGAGTTTGGGAATTGATTAATAAAAGTACTCTCATATATCCTAATAAGATTAGGAGGCTAATTAATTAAAAGAATTTAATTAATTATTCCTAATAAGATTGGGAGCCTACTTAATTAAAGGAATTTAATTATTTAAAATAAAATCTAATTTCTTAATTGTTAAGGAGGGTTGCCTACATCTATAAATAAGAGGACTTTAGGTGGTGGTTCACGTTTTATAGAATACGTAATTCCAATAGTTGGGAGAGTACACCATTTTTTATGAGAGATAAAAAATCTAGGGTTTTGCGAAACACCCTTCTTCTTGAATATTTCTTCTTCTTTGGTGGATCACCTCTAGAGGCCAAACACTTGGGTGGCTAACGTTGATCAAAGGAAAGAACCAAACTCAGTGGATTCAAGTTGAACGCAAAAAGGATTGGAGGTGAACTTGTACCTGAAGAAGCTCGAATCTTCAGGGGTATGATTCTCGTTCTTCATATTTTCGTTTAATTAATAATTGTGCATAAAGGGTGATCCGGGTATATGGTTTGTAAAAATTTAAAACTCTAATTTTCCACGTTTCTGCTTATTTTGTGCAATTTAATTGTGTCTAAGAATATTACAAACCTAACAGTGGCATCAGAGCCAAACCTTTATGCGAATTATTAATTGCTTTAATTTGATATGTATGTTGATATGTGTTTAGAATAATTTAATTGGGCATAATTTATTGTATAAAATTTATTTTAAAATAAAAAATAAAAAAAATCGGTAATCCTGATTACATGAGATGAATGTAATTTATTGATGCATATAGTGATGTGTAAGATAATAAATGGGATTGATTATGGACTATTGACCGATATGATTGGATTTTATTTTAGTTGGATGCTTAAATGTATAGGTTTTATTAAATGGGGTCTGCGTACCTCGTCTTCTCTAATTTTTCTTAATGTAAATTTTGTCCTCCTCCTATGTACTTCCTCTTGACTGCTGATCAAGGTTTCTATTTTTTTTTTAAATAGTTTTGTAATAGGAATAGTTAGAATTAATTTTTGAAGATTTGGAGATCAAGGAACAAGGAGCGCGTGAAGACCCGTTTGTAATGGAGCCCGGGTTTAAATGTAATAGTTATATTTAACTATTAATTCTTGCACCCCTAGGGTTTGACCTTTTGGTTCACTTGGTGGCTCTAGTGAACCAAACTAGAATAAAAGTCCATAATCAATCCAGGTAGAATATAGTATTCTATATGTGCATGCTTATACTATATATTATATATAATGCAAACATGCTTCGCATGTTAATTAATATGACGCGTATTTTATATATATATATATATATATATATATGTGTGTGTGTGCATGCGCGCTAAACAAGATGAGACAAATTAATAGCAAACCCCTCAAATTTTTTATATTAAGTTGTAACGTTCAAAGATATTTGGAATATTGAACGTCGCCTTCTAGCATGGTAAACCAATAGAGTATTAAATATTTAATATGAGCTTGTTGTGCACACACAAGGTAAGTATTAAATATTTAAGATGTTATTTTATCACATTTAATGCTTATAAATAGACTGAACAATGATGTTTTGTTGTGCACACACAAGGACAGTGTTTTTCTTTCGAATATATGGAAGTGCTAGGTATGACTTAACTTAAATCATTTTAGTTCGGATGTGCACACACTTGACCATTATGATTTAAGAGGCAAAATACAAGGAGTTACATAGTTGATGTAATTGACAAGAGTTGTCTACCTATTTATTTATATATAGTTTGTTGTGCATACACAAGGCTATATACATTTAAAATGGGATTTTTATTCTCACTAGCATATCTTTAATTAGATATTGTCGAATTATATATATTGAGGGTAATATAGTTTGAAGAAAATAGTGGGAGATACCAATTTAAAATAAGACCTAATTTATTTTGGTAATTAATAAAAGAATGTATGCTAAAATGTTGTTAATTACAAATTTATTTACAGAATTTTACAATATCTAAATTACTATCACTGCGAAACATATTAGATGTTAATTAACCGGACCGAATTATTTGGATTGGTTAAGGAATTTGAGAATAGTTCTCATGGCTGAAAAGCTATCTTATGTCCTTAATACGTCTTTCGTGCAATAGTTGCAGACAATGCCTCTGAGGAAGAGATTGATACTTTTAGAAAGTGGCAAGATAATGCATAGTTGGCTCAATACATCATGCTCGCATCCATGAGTAACGAGCTTCAGCGTCAGCATGAAACTATGGATGCTCCTACTATATTCCTGCACATCAAGTAGTTGATGTTGAGGAAAGTAGGACTGATAGATATCAGATATCTAAGGAGCTCTTTTGATCTAGAATGTAGAGTGAAACTACTGATGATGGATAAAATTCCTTAACATTATCAATTTGATTGATCAATTAAGACAACGAGATTTGTCATGGATGGAGAGTTGAGCAAGATTTGATCTTGCACTCACTCCGGACTCCTTTCACAATTGTTGTGAATTTTTCATATGAACAAGCTAGATATCTCGACCTCATTGATTTGCTTAACATCTTTGAAAAATATTGATAGTCACTTTTCAACCAAGAAAGACCATGTCTTCTTGGTAGGGGCAAAAGGATCTTACGAAAAAGAAAGCGATTCAAAGAAGGTAAATAGAAAGGCATAAACAAATGATAATAAGAACAAAGCGTCTGAGATAGCAAAGAGTTTGCTTCCACCGCAATAAGCCTGCAGACCTTTGGAAAGAAACTGCGAGAAGCATCTTGCAGAGCCTAACCAGAAGAAGCTTAGTGAAGCTTCGGTTACAATACAGTTTTGTTCATGATTAAAATAATTTTTTCTTTAAAGTCAAGGTTTTACTTGGGTATTGGATACCGGCTTTGGTTATCATAAATATAGATTTATGAAGGGACCAAGCAGAAGTAGAAAGTTAAACAAAGATAAGTAATCTTATGTGTGGAAAATGAAGCAAAGGTTGCTGCATTAGCCATAGAAACTTATAGTTTAGCATTGCCTACAGGAAAAATCTATTAAGTCAATAAGTTGTTATTGTATTTCAGTTCTCGTTAGAAATATTATTTCTATTTTGTTGTTGGACAATGAAATCTTTGGTATTATATTTAAGAACAATTTTTGTTCTATTTATAATAATAATGTTTTTATAGAACTGGAATATTACTTAATGGATTTTGTAAACTTGACTTACGTGAAAAATTATTTTGCAAATTGAACAAATTAGTATAAGAAAAGGAGATGTTCATTCAAAGAGTTGAATGTGTATATTTGCTGAAATACAAGTGTGAATTATTTGAAAGGTTCAAAGAATTCAGAAGTGAAACAAATTGGCAAAGTATTAAGATTCTTTGATTAGATCAAAGAATAAATACTTGTGCAATAAGTTTCTAGATTATCTCAAATGGTTTTCTCATAATGGACGCCTCCTGATACAAAATAATTGAATGATGTATCTGAAAGGATAAATCGTACCTTGTTGGACATAGTGCGGTCCATAATGATTTTACCAACATTCCAGTATCCTTATGGGGTCGTGCCCTAGAAATGGTTGCATATCTATAAAAAGGTAACCTCAAAATCCGGCCCCAAGACTCTATAAGAGTTATGGACATGGAGGATTCCTAATCTTAAGTATGTTAAGATAAGGGGTTATCCAACTTATGTGAAAAGGTTTCAAAGGATAAGCTTGGGACAAGATTTGACAACTACAGATTTGTGGGACATCCTAAAGTAAATTTAGGGTATATGTTCTATGATCTTACTTAGCAAAAGGTGTTTGTTGCAAAACATGATTCCTTCTAAGATACAGATGTTTATCATTGAAGGGGCTAGTGGGAGGATAATACATCTTGAAGAGTTCAAGAACCACAAAATACTATAAGTCAAATAAGAGGAAGCTATAGATAGACCTATTGTACCACAACCGAATCGTAAATCTGGAATAATACCGAAGATACCTAGGAGGTATGGTGTAAGAACCCAACTTTTTGAATAAAGATTAAATTTTCTCGAAATATATTTTTGAATATTATGGTGTGGATTTGATATAATGTTATAGTTGTGGGTAATATTTACAAATTTTGCAAAGTACGCAAGTTGTTATATAATATTCGATTGGTCGAGGAATATTCGTTTTAACAGGAATATTTGTACTGCAAGCACAATCATTGGTGGACCCCCCACAAGCGGAATTATTGTCGGATTGAGAAAGCGAAAAAAATACTTTATGAAAATAATCATGGAAGTTTTACTGTTAACTCGTTGAACTACCCAGTAGTAAAAGTACGATGTCTGGCGTGGTTGCATAGTAGCACACCGGTATTGATTATTGATGCTTACGTGAGAAGTCACTTTCAGTTATACTCAATTATTACTACGATGAATTGTTGCATCATATCTACCATATTATTGATTCATTAATAGCACAATATCATCTGCATAAAATGTTTTTTTAGTAAATCAAAACTTGAGACGATAAAGTTATTCATATTATAAATTGCAATATTTACAATGTCTAGAAGTTCTGTCAAGGAGAGGTTTGGTCACCTAATTGCGCGCCAATAGGGAGAAATCCTTATTGGAAAGCCCCCTTTTTCCTGGGAACTGTGACGACCCCAGAATAGGTCCATTCCATCCAACCCATTCTGAGTCGCCAAATACATGGTACAGAAAATAACTACAACTTTATTACAACAATTGTCGTACAAAATACAACAACACATATACTGTGAGTTTGGATACAAATATATATACCAAATGTGACAAATGTCCCAACCCTGGACAACACCTCACAGTGACACCTTACATAAGGGTATAGTCAAAGACTGTTTTAGAAACTAAAATCTTTGGGAAGTGCTTCGAAAAACCGTCATACATGGGAGGCCGTATGCGTCAGGTTATGATAGATATCATATGTCCAGAGAATTATCCTTGGTTGACCTAATAGACCCTAAAGAAAAACGAGAAGATTACTATCATATTCTTCCCAATGGTGAGTCTTCTCTTGATTTATCATTATCTCCACTATCTCAAATTGAGAATTATACTTCAAACAAACACCAAGATTATATAGGTAGTGCTCGTATATATACTCAGCAAGTGGATGAGCACATCCCTGTCTTATGATGATACGTGGTTGTATGTCATTAGACATCTTGTATGATAGTGACAAAACACCCTTCCAACGTTGGGTTCGCCTCACCCTATTAGATTCACCAAATATAACTACTAAACGATGACCTAGATTCTATTCCTCATTACCCCGCCGACCCGGCTACACTCTTATTACACGAAAGGAATTGTAAAGCAAAAGGGTGAGAACAACTAGCTCAGTAAAGAATATCATGACTAAAGATAATTAAATTATCAATAGCCTCCATCAATAACAAATCGTAGATTTAGAACATATGGTAGATGATAAAATTTCAACCATAGTTGCGGTGAACGCAAGCAATCCATTAGAAGAGTCAAATAGACTATAAAGTCTATTGTTTTCTCCATGTTAAAAATCCACCAACAATGTTTTATCCCTGTAACATCAATCAATAATTCTGGTCCACAATCATATGAATAACTCATAATCATAATTGTAGTTCTAAATTCCTCTTCTCATCCAGGACGAATATAATTTTCATCACCTATCTTTACCTGAAACATCAAAGATCATGGTTACACCAAATCACATTTCTTGTTCATAATCATACTAATAATTTCATCTTTGCACTACGACCAAAGATATTCATTTGTATCACCAGTTGGTCATGTTCATCTCAACACATGTTCATCTTTGCACTCATGGCCAAAGATATTCAACAACATGTCATCTTTGCACTACTACCAAAGATATTCATCAATAATTCATCTTTGCACTACAGCCAAAGATATTCATCAATAATTCATCTTTGCACTCTGAGCCAAAGATATTCCTCAACAGATTCATATTTGCACTATAGGCCAAATATATTATTATCTCAAAGAAATATATAATCATTTTGAATTTATATAAACAATAATTATAACCATGTTGATCATTTCACCTTTGCACTTAAGCTAAAGATATTCAGGTTATATATTCAATGGTCATGATCATAATTCAACAATTCAACTTTGCACCATCGCCATAGAGAACCCATAGTCATGATCATACCAAAAATCTACCCATTTTACACTCAAGTCAAAGAGAAATATCATCATTAGGGTTATAAAAATGTTATATATGATAGTAAAATCAATATAATCAAAACATCTAGATTTAATCTCAAGAGTAATATTCATAAATCAACTATAATTTGGTTAGAAAAAGAAACCAATTTTGTCGTGAATAGTACCCGTGAATAGTAACTCGTGAATAGTAACTCATGAATAGTAACTCGTGAATAGTAACCCCGACATAAAAAAGGTAGAAATTCCACAATAAAATCCATACCAATATTTCGGTATAATGATATTGAAAGAATAATATTTCTTAAGCTTATAAATAATTTATTTTAATTATTTACACTTTACTAAATAATGCATTTAATCATTCTAAAATGCCAAACTCATAAGATTTCATCACCAATAACCAAAACCCTCATCAAAAATCTGCATATACCTCATGTAGGATTCTCAAGATATAAAATCCTATTTTTTAATTTTCTTACCTCACATAACATATTTAATTCATTTACTCATAACTAGTCCATTTTCATGAAAAATAACAAATCAGTTCCAAAAATATTTCTTTTCTGGAATTTAGCAGAATATAGTCCTATATTGAACATATATTTTTATCGAAATTTTAATGGTCATTTACTATTTTTTCACATGGCCAAAACCACCGAATATTTAAACATTTATCATAAATTGTACTTTTATCCAAAAATTCCAAAATTTACAGAGTATACTTATATAATATAGATGTACTCCCAATAAATATTTCATCAATTTTGGAGTTAACCACAAGGAGTTATAAGCGGTTACTTTTAAAATAGTATTTTCCCGTAAAATTCATAACTCTTAATCTATACATCCAAAAATCACCATTTTTGGACACAATCAATAAAAACTCATCAAAATATCATTTCAAATTTTTCCGAAATTTTCAAGGTCAAGAAGTATGAATCGAAAAAACATAATAACCCTTAAAATCCCTTTACCTCAAAAAAAAGAAGATTTCTAAGCTGGAATAACGCCGACGAACTTGCACCGTATAGCAACACTCAAGATACAAGAATAAACTTGATAATATAGAGAAGGAAATAGAGAAAACTTCAGTTTACGGTGTGATTTTCAATTCTAACTTAAGCTTCTATTTATAGGAAAAATGCTAGAACGCATGAAAGGAGACTAAAATAATAAAATATTATTTTCTTTTCTACACACCAACCATCCAAGACCAGCCATCCAAGCATGCCAATTTGAAAAAAAATATAGCGACCCACATGTTATTAACACCAACCAAAGTGGGTCCCACCATATAATTTAATAAAAATCATTTTATTTTTCTAAAACTTCAATAATTCATAGAAAATAGCCCGTTTATCGGAAAAATTGAAACTCATGGCTTTCCATGGGAAATTCTATTCTCTACAACTTTGCGTAAGAAAATATTTCCAAATTCCAAGCGAAATTATCCAAATCCACAAGCAGACGATTTTACGCTTTATAATAAATTTTGATTAAGAATTGTGTCCACCGACACACAAAACATGGGTTAAACATTTAATGCCACAAAATACTCTTCTTCCTCATATACTTATATATCCCACATTCATTATAAAATATCACCATTAATATATTATTAAAATAATATATTTAAATAAATTATTTTATCGAGAAAAAGATAAAATATTAATTTTCAACAATTGTCACATTAAAATTTTCCTCCTTCTATATCCACATAAAATAAATATTTTCTTTATCATATAATCAATAATTAATTATTCAAAAATAATATTATAGAATCACAAGATCTTGACAACCCAGTAGTTCGGGATAGAGGGGCTTTCAATAAGGATTTCTCTTACTACTTGGCCATGCAATTAGATGACCAAACCTCTCCTTGGATGAACTTTCTAGACATTGTCAATAATGTTATCTAATAATATTATTCAAATAATATGAATTATTGATTTGATAATGAGAAATACTATCGCAGTGACAATTATTGAACAACAATAATATAAAATATCAACGCATGACAATTATTGAATCAATAAAATAAAATATTGAACAATAATTCTTTGTAACAATTATTGAGTAGTGCCTTCTTACGTAAGAATCAATAATTCAAAAATATGCATCTGCATAGGTGTCTTTCATTGTGCAACAACGCGTAGACATCAGTATTTTAACCACCGAGTAATCCAACAAGTGTTAATTGGTAACAATTACGTAGTTATTTATAAAAATACATACTTGTCGTTTTCCTTATCCGATAATTATTACATTATGGGACCCTAAATGATCGCTATGGCAGTCAATACGGATATTCCGATAAAAAGAATATTCCACGACCAAACGAATATTCCCCGACAAAAATGAATATTTTATAACCACTTGTGAAATTTGAAAATTTTATACATATCACCCTTAACTTTAAAATTTTATCAATTTAACTATTTACTAAATAAAAAAATTGAATACTTTTATTTCATAAAATTCGGGGTCTTACAGGAACGACCTGGTTGTTAAATATTGTGAGTTATAATATTAATAATGAATGTTTTTCGGAGTTGAATTTAGAGACGTGGACGTGATATTTGAGTCCGAAACGACGAAATTAGTAAAAATAGTCTATAACACAAAAAATTTTGGGATTTACTATTTGGTTAAAAAGTCAACAGTTGACTTTTTCGGGAAAAGTCAAACTTCAAAATTTCAAAATTTATATTTTTGATAAAAATGGTTTCATTGTGTTGGAATTATTTGTGTTAGTGAAAATCAACAATTATTTCGATAATAATTGATGTCTAGAGGTTATATTGACCAATCGAAGTATTTAACTTAGGATAAATGAGCAATTGATTGCTATTATTTCACATGATTATAACTATTTGTTCACATGTGTATACTATTGTTTCACATTCTTATTACTATTAGGGGAGTTGATGCAAGATTGATAATACTTACAGGACTAAATTATAAATGAAAGAAAAGTTGGAGGTATTGTACTATAATTTTTGAGCCCCAAAACGTGCAATTATCGAAACTATATTTTCCTATAAATAGAAGCTCATTCTTCCTTCATTTCTCACCAATTCACAAAAGCTTTAGAGCGATTATTATAGAGAGAAATTATAGAAAGAAGAAGAGAAGTCTACTACCTCACTATTCCAGGTATCCAGCTTTTTCTAAAGGTAGGAGTATTATTTTTTCTTATCTATGAAGAAAACTTACATTATTCCATTCTTTATTATTACATTGGAATAACTTTGTATCTGTGGGCAACCCTATACTTGGTAAAATTCTTACGTTGTTCCATTCTTTATCATTCGTTGGAACATCACATGCATGCGTTCTACGCATGGGACACGGATTGAATTTTATTATTCTCGTTGGAATATCACATGCATGTGTTTTACGTCGGACCGATTCCGTCTTTATTATTCTCGTTGGAATATCATGTTCATGCGTTTCACTTGGGACACGATTCCGTCTTTATTATTATACGTTGGAATATCCTCGTCATGCATGCTTTTTATCTGGGACTGATTCCGTCTTTATTATTCCGTTGGAATATCCTATCTGCATGCGTTTACGCTGAGACACGATTCCGTTATTTATTATTACATTGGAATAACTTTGCTGCAAGGTCTATCGCATGCCCGGTGATTTCTTTTGTTATTCCATTCCTTATTATACTCGGTTGGTTAAAGTTTTGACTTCTATACTCCATGAAATTAGTGGAATATCCTTGATATTTGCGCTTCATTCAAGATATCTTTTCATGGAAATATTCTTACGAGCATTCTTGAATTTTACTCTACAAAGCAATATCATGTTGACAATTTGGACGTTATTAGTTCTGGATAAAATAATTCTTGAACTTATTTTATTGAATTCTTATATCATTGTCATTATCCTCATGTTTTATATTTTGTTGAAAGTCATACGTGGCCTATAGTGCATAGATGGACTTGGTATGATTATGACCGTGGATTATTGATTGTAATCATGACCATAATGTTACAAATGATGTGGTAAAAGTCCTCATTGGCCCGTAGTGCATTGATGGATGCGATTGTTGGCATGATCATGACCATTAATGAATACACAAATATTCTTGGCTCAGTAGGCATGGATAATTGTGGTCGTGATACTAAAGAATATCCTTGGTAGTAGTGCGAGGGGTGATTCGATGATGTGGATTATTTATTGTCGAGTCCCAAATGATAAAAGTGATGAAAACCTTTAAATCATAAAAGATAGTATATTTTATTCTCTACTTGACTCTTTTAATGAATTGCTTGTTCACCTGCAGATTAAACTTGATGTTTGTTATATTGTATCGGTTTAACATTGTTGAAGGCTAACGATAATATATTACGCATTATCTTAGTCATAATATTTTCTCTTGGCCTAGTTGAGCTCACCCTTTTACTTTTATTGTTCTCTTGTGAAATGAGAACGTAGAGAGGACTAGTCGGGAAGCGAGTGACGGACGAGATGATAGCATTAGTAGTCCTCACTATTCTATGAAATAGTGTAATAATAATTGTAATAAGGACTCCTTTTGAGTTTGTATGATCTCTAGTAGACAATATTTGTATTCAAACTCACGATTTATGTTTTTGTCGTATTATATACCTACGCTTATATTATTAAGTTGTATTTGAATTTATGTACCATGTAAGTGGCGACCCAAGATGGGTGACGTATACCTAATTTTAGGGGTCGCGCTTGGTTGGTATCAAAGCTTAGGGATATGATCCCTGGCTAAGATATGAGACTAGAACTAGGAGGGGAGAAACGAGGAATTCCTTCGCTAGTATGACGTACCTAAGTTTATTTGGTATTTAATTGGTTGGTCAGAGTATATGGATAATATGTTGCATGTCAATTAACCCTTGTTTTGTGGCAGTTTTTGAAAATGGCATCCGAGAATGTTGAGAACATCAATGGAGCACAGGAGACCGTTGAGTCTCCACAGATCAATAACCAGGACAATGTGCATCAGGAAGGCGACAATCCTCATGCAAACAACAACACTGACCAAATGATGAATGATGGAATGTTCCGAGGCTTCATGCAATTCATGCAACATCAGGCAAGAGCAGCTCCTGTCCAAAATGTAGGTGGAAACACTGGAAACTCTCGGACGGTTGCCGCTAAACAGTTCAAGGAGTTGGGACCACCGGAGTTTATTGGAGAGCCAAAACCGCTTAAGGCAGAAGCATGGATAAAGTAGATCACCAAGATATTTGATGTCTTGGGATGCTCCGAGGAGCAAAAGGTTCCCTTCGCCACCTTCATGTTGCGTGAAGAGGCGGACATTGGTGAGAATCTATAAACGTACTCGACTGGCCTTTTCAAGATGTCTTAGAGAAGTTCCAAGAGCTATTCAACGACAAGTACTTTCCCGAAAGTATTCGTCACATGAAGGAGGTGGAGTTTATCAAGTTGGAACAAAACAATATGACCGCGTCGCAATACGAGGCTAAATTTGTGGAGTTTTCCCGGTTTGCATCCCATTTGGTCGATAATGAGGAGCGAATGACGCAAATGTTTTTAAGAGGTTTGAAACCGGAGATACGTCAATATCTAATTTCTCATAAACCGTGTTTGTACTCGGATGTTGTAAATAGGGCTCAATTATTGAGCCTTGAAAGAACGAGTCAACGCAACCAAGGGAAAGTGGCGGCATGAAAATACCAAAGTGGTAAATTGATCAAAAGCGGTGACAACAAGCGTGGAGGAATCAATATGCGAAATGGTAACCACTTCGGTGGTAATCATGGCCAAGACAAGAAAATGGACATTTCAAGAAAAGGAGATTCAACAATGATGGAAAGGCGTCAAGCACCAAAGAACCGTGGTTAAGGAAGGAGAACGACCACCTATCATATGCTTCAAATGCGGAGGGAGGGACATATCGGTCAAAGCTAGCGATGCCATCCAAAGCGTGTTATAATTGTGGAGAGAAGGTCACCTAGCCCGATTTTTGTCGTTCACATAGAAGACAAGTTCAGCTAGGATGGAGGCTGTTGGTTGATTTTGCAATCAAAGAATACGTGCAAATATACACGGTCAACAAGTAATAAAGTGATAAGAAAAGTATCGTTCCCACAGAGAATCTTAATTAATAAATTCCAACTACTAGCACTATATCAACCCAATTTTATTTAAACAATGATAAATTATGATTTTCTGAAATATTAAACTAAATTAAACAATTAAAGATATTATTCTAAAATAAGCAAATAAATAAACGCAGATTTGAATGATTGATTTTCGATAAATAAGGATTAAGACTTCAATATCCCCAATTATGAACTATAACTCAATTACCCAATTATCCCAATTATTATGTCTACTGAATTATTAACAGGAATTCTCAAATGTCAAAAGTCCTTTTCCAAGTAATCAACTGACTTCTATTTAATCCAGATTAATCTTGCTATATTCCTATGCAAAACAAGTGAATTAAACTCTTTCAATTCCAATTCCTTATGTGTTACATGCGGTGAAAAGATATTTCCATTCAATCCACAAACCTAATTATTCACTGTGCAAATAAATAAGTCACACGTTATCAAACCCAGTTCTAACCCCAGAATTCCTCTTTTAATTCCTTCTAGAGTAACACGGTAATTATTGGCCAAATAATTAATCACTAGATGCAAGGCATGATAAACAATTCACTTCAACATAAATAATTGGAATAAACTGAATAACTAATTTATAGCCATAAAAGGTTCAATTGAAATCTTAATAAAAGAATTAGTTCATAACGGAAATAAAAACCAATAATCGTTTGCAAATCATCCTTAAAGAATTACAAATTGAAAATAAGGAGAAGAAGAAGAAAACTCTGTAGCCAATCCTTAGTCTCCAAGTAATCCTTGTGTAGCCTCCAATGAATGAATGAATTGATTGAATGATTCGGTCCCCCTAATTTCAGCACTTAGTTTCTTTTTATAGTTCCCCACAATCCTAATCCAATTAGGCTTCAAATAAGCTCCAAATAAGAAGTCAAACAAAAAGTCAATACCAATCAAATAATCAAACACGCCGCTTTTGACCAAATTAACATCGAGGCCCAATGAGACTTTGCCATTGTTGTGTCTTAGTGTTATTCTCAGTGTTCCGCCAACCGAGGGGTCAAGTTATTACCGTATTGCCATTAAATGCTTGAAACTCCCATAAATGCCCTCGCACTCCCGAATCGCAAAACAACAACTAAACACAATAAAAATGCTTCTAAAGAACTTGAGAATACAATAATTTAAGTCCAAATATATCCAATTCATAGGTATATTACCCAATCATCAAATACCCCCGAACTTAAATCGTTGCATGTCCTCAAGCAACAAACACAAAATAATACTAACAATATGAAAACGACAACTCATGTAAATGCAACTAACTCAATGAACGAAATTCCAGCAATTCAATAGCTCATGTATATCCATAGGCCTCAGAAAAAACACAAAAACATGCTAATACATCATGTGAACATAGATCAATGATATCCCAACAATCAACGAATCTGAATCTGTTATTACTGATATTGTGAGTGTGTGTTCAACAACCATGATAACCCATGAAAGGCAAAAATATGAAAGATAATAAATTTCTTAGTAAGCTTCATACAGTGTAAACTTGAGAACTCATCAAATATACTTGTTTCAACTAAAATCAAACAATTACCCGAATTCAAGAGTCAAAATGGAATACTTATGCTTTTCTTTTCTTTTTCTTTTTTTTATAACGGGGGCTTTTGTACTTTTCCCGCTATATTTGTATTTATATTTTTTTCTAAATATACATAAATGACTGTGCAATGTCTCATCCCATTAGGCTAATAGTGTTACCCTTAATGAAGCTTTTCGACCAACGACTCCTGCACCATGAAAGACCTTAGGGTGCTAGGTGTAAAGACAATCCCCTAAAGGCATTTTGCTCAAGTAACAAAGGCCCCCTAAACAAGACTAGTCACCATGTATACTTTTTTTTAGCTTATATATTCCAAATATTTTTCCCCCAAACTCGAGCTTATGTATAAATTCAGTCTTCTCTAGCTATTCAAATTGTCCTTTCATTTCACTAGCAATCATCCTATAGAACTCTATTATCTAACCATTTAAACTATCATAGCCAACATGGTCGTTTTTCAAAGTGTTTTCCTATAATATCAGTGTCAAACAGATAAAGATTCAATTCATGTCAAGAAAATCATATCACTAACTCAACAATCCTTACTAGACTTGTTCATGCAATTCTACTTTCATCATTGGCCCCCAAATATACGCACTATCAAAAAATGGAATTACATGAAATCCTAAATGCAACAATAAACTAACAATCACAAACCAAATCCACAAACTAATAATAAACTACAACTTAGAAATAAAAATTAACTACCCCCAAACTAATCTAGAGCAATGTCCTCATGCAAAAAATAAGGCAAAATAAAACAGAGGACTTCCCTGACGAGCTTATTCCTTGGGTGGAGCATCCTCATCCTCGCTCATCTCTTGATTGGAAGGGGGAAATACTGGCAGAACTGGAGCAGTTGGGAAATGGCTAAGTTGAACGCCCGAATGTGATTGGACGGTCAGTGCATTCTGTGCAGCAAATTGGTCAACTAAAAATTTGAAAAACACGTCTTGACGTTCCGACAAGCGCACATTCTGGGACTCCATATTGTAAAACCAAATTGCCTATCTATCTCATTTGGGCTACTCGGGGGACCACACCCACGATGAGTCTTTGTAGATGGGCCGTAAGTAGGTGGAGCCCGAGGTGGTGGTGGGGCTTGTGTAGGTGCAACTTGGGGAATTATGAAACCCAATCCCCTAGGGTGATTTGCCCCACCTGTCCACACTTTATACCTGCTGATCAACTTGTGGTCCAAAACTGGCATAAGCATTTGGATCATCTCATCCGATTTCCATTTGACTCAGAACTTAGCACACAAAACGCAGATGAGAGACGGATGTGCTAAACCTCCTGTGGTCCCTCCTCAGGATGCTCGGAGAATAGACTGCTGAATGACGTGACCGACATCTATTTGCAAGCCTTGAATAATAGAGTATAGCAGCACCGCCCTTTCTTTTGTGACATGGCTCACATGTGTGCATGGCATGAGTTTGGCACAGATGAAGGCATACCACGCCTTCCCATATATCCTGAGGTTAGAATGGGGGAAGGTCATGCTGCCACGCTCATGCTGTGGTGCCCGGTTGACACAGCTCTCGAATTATTTTCTCATAGTCTGGACTTTGGCTCAGCAGACCGGCATATTCATCGTTGACCTCTTCCAAATTCAGTTGGTAACACCCATTGATGTCCTCTTCACCGATTTCCATAGTTTTTCCTCTGAAAAATACCCCATAATGATCATGCTCGGGCAAGTTGGCGTAGAACTCTTTTACAACTACAATCACTGCTGGATCGGGCTGCTCGGTGAGTGTGAACCAGTTTCGCTCTGCTATCATCACCGCTATATCCCCGTCTTTGGATTGGTCGGGTCTTAAACCACGTTCGGGGACTAGTGAGCGGGTAGCCATGCGGTTGTAGTGTTCCTGTGCCTCGACGGAGACAAATCGTCGGCTATCAAATCTCGGAGGAGCCGAGGCGGAACCGAAACCTTCACCGCGTTAACGTTTTGAAGCCATTGAGAAATTCTGCAGGAATTCGAATGCACTATTAGAGGCAGTCGACACAAATTTAGTTGGAATACGCGTACCCATGACACATAACCGCATGACATGCAAAATTGTACCAATTAGACGCATGTCTTATTCAAATTCTACACCTTGCAAAAGAACACATGAGATGCCCAAAAGATTTATCATGGAAAGCAATATGATCACCCGCATGCGACAATAATATTCCACCCCATCCCATTATAGTGATCTACATGGTTGATAATGGACATATGAATTTGCACGTGTGTGGTTGTGGTAATGAATGCTTGTTTAACAAAGAGCACTGAGTCAGGCATTTTGTCAAACATCTTGTGTGCAATATCTATTTTGTTGGGAATCATACTAGTTTTCTAGCAAATCACCTTCCTTGTACTCAAGTACTACGTATACATGTTATCCCACCCAAAAGTGATGTAAAATCAACCGTGATTCACATACCAGCAATATGATAGACTCACAATAAAAAGGAGTAAAATTTGGCATTATAGATGGAGAGAATATGAATCTAGATGTAAATAATCTTACCCATCTTACAATGAATTGTAGTTGCGGAACATACCTTTGCCGTAGAGATGATAGATGAAAAGTGGTTTGCAACAAGAAGTCCCAATGTGATGTGTGAGTTATATGTGGTATTGGGGGGTTATATAACGTATAAGGATCAGTTACCAGATGAGAATTTGAATCGTGCGAGGAAGTTGGGAAGGATGGAGTAAAGAACGAGTCGTTTAAACCAAATGGGAGTCTGATCCGCGTCCTCAGCGCCGAGGCGCTGAGGTTTGGCCTAGATTGGGAGCTGGGGTGCTGGACGTCAGAGTCTGATGATAGTCTCTAGCGTCGGGGCGCCATAATTATGATATGTCAAGCCACGGGGGCGCCGCATCTTGTAAACACTTGTCATCCTCTAGCGTCAGCGTAGCTACCAGAATCAGATATGTCCCAAGAGACAAGGGGTGCCGAGAGGCAAACAACTTCAAGAAGCTCGTGGTGCTGTAATGCAATACAATATGAGACAAAATTTGTGACAAAGAAAAATAAAAAGATAATAAAAAAAAAGCAATAAGAATAAAACTAAAAATAAAAATAAAATAAAATAAACTAGAACTTTGGGTTGCCTCCCTATAACGCTTGGTTTATAGTCATCAGCCCGACTTTTCCGTTGTGCTTAATTAGTCGCTGGATCGGAGAAGTACATGACCGTAGATTGACGTTTGATGGGTCCACTCCAATAATGTTTTAGACGTTGACCGTTGACCTTGAATGTACGCTTTGAGTTCGGTTCTTTGACCTCAATGTTTCCGTGTGAAGCGACAGATATAATCACGAATGGCCCAGACCACTAGGATTTCAATTTCCCAGGAAATAAACGCAAGCATGAGTTGAACAGTAACACTTGTTGGCCCGGTTCAAATGTTCTATCGAGAATTTTTTTATCGTGTCAGGTTTTGACTTTCTCCTTATAGAGCTTAGCGTTTTCATAGGCATTGAACCAGAATTTGTCCATCTCGTTCAACTGCAGTAACCTTTTCTCACCCGCTGCTTCTAGATCAAAGTTCAGTTTCCGAATGGCCCAAAGCAGTAATCGTGGTTCTAGCTCGACCGGAGGTGATATGCCTTTCCAAATACCATTCTGTAAGGTGACATGTCGATCGAATTTTTGTACGCTGTTCGATAGGCCCATAGAGCATCGTCAAGACGCAATCACCAATCTTTTCGTGACGGATTTACCACCTTTTCAAGAATCCGCTTAACCTCCCTATTCGACACCTCCGCTTGGCCATTGGTTTCATGGATGGTACGCAAATGCAATTTTGTGATTTAACCCCATACTTTTACAAGCAATTTTGTGAATCGCTTGTTATGTAAGTGAGTCCCCTCATCACTTATTATCGCTCTCCTTGTCCCAAATCGTGAAGATATTTTTCTTTAAGAATCGGAGAACAACGTTGGTGTCATTTGTGGGTAAAGTCGCGGCTTCTACCCATTTGGAAACATAATCGACCGCTAACAAGATGTATCGATTATTTAAGGAAGATGGAAACGATCCCATAAAATCGATTCCCCCACACGTTTAATAGTTCAACCTCCAAAATTGTGTTGAGTGGCATTTCATTGCGCTTGGAGATATTACTCACGCGCTGGCACCGATCACATTTTAGCAGATAGAGGTAAGCATCCTTGAATAAAGAAGGCCGTAAAAATCCCGATCAGTAGCACTTTTGTCATTGCTCGATCACCTAATAATGACCTCCATAATCCGAGGAGTGGCAATGGCCTAATATACTATCCATTTCTTCACGAGGCACACAACGCCTAATCATTTGATCGGGCGCAAGCTTTAAAAACAAAATGGTTCGTCCCAATAGTATTGCTTAACATCGTGGAGGAACTTCTTTACGTTGTTGTGAAGTCAAACCGGTGGTAACACTTTGGCAACCACGTAGTTCACATAGTCAAAGATACCAAGGCAATATTGTGGTTACCCTAATGCTTGTTCATCCGTAAATTTTTCATTAATCAATAAGTTGTCTTCTTTTCGCACTCTGTTTTCTAACCGAGAAAGATGATCCGCCACTTGATTTTTTCAGACTTTTCTCATCCCGGATCTCCAGATCAAATTCTTGTAACAACAATACCCACCAGATAAATCGCGGTTTTGCATCCTTCTTCTCAATCGATATTTAATGGCGTAATGATCGGTGTAGACAATTACCTTGGTGCCAATAAGATAAGCTCAATTTGTCGAAAGCAAACACCACCGCAAGTAACTCTTTTCGGTGGTTGTGTAGTTCAAATTGGGCATCCGCCAACGCCTTACTAGAGAGTAGTAGATAGTGTGAAAAATCTTGTCGTGACGTTGTCCCAAGACTGCTCCCACTGTGTAGTCACTGGCGTCGCACATCAATTCAAATGGTAAAGACCAATCGGGTGCTACAATGATTGGAGCAGAGACCAACTTCTTCTTTAATATCTCAAATGCCTCAATACATGACTGATCCATCTTGAACGGTACATCTTTCTCCAAGAGTAAACATAGGGGTTTCGAAATCTTTGAAAAATCTTTAATGAAGCGTCTGTAGAAACCTACATGTCTCAAGAAGCTCCGAATGCCTTTTACAGATGATGGAGGAGGCAGTTTCTCAATCGTCTCAATATTCACTCTATCCACCTCTAATCCGGATGCGGAAACCTTATGTCCCAGAATAATCCCTTCTTGCACCATAAAATGACATTTTTCCCAGTTAAGCACCAGGTTAGTCTCCACACATCTTTTTAACACCAAGATCAGATTCTTCAAACATAAGTCGAAACTATCACCGAACACGGAGAAGTCATCCATGAATACCTCTAAATTTTGTTCGACCATATCGGAGAAGATTGCCATCATACATCGTTGAAAGGTTGTCAGCGCATTACATAAACCAAAAGACATACGCCGGAATGCAAACGTACCGTATGGACATGTGAACGTGGTCTTTTCTTGATCTTCCTGAGCTATGGAAATTTGATTGTACCCGAAATATCCATCCAGCAGACAGTAGAATTGATGTCCCGCTAACCTGTCCAACATCTGATCAATGAACGGCAAGGGAAAGTGATCCTGCAGGTGGCTTTATTCAACTTACAGAATCCATACATACTCTCCAAATTGTAATAGTTCTAGTCTGGATGAGCTCATTAGCTTCATTCTTCACCACCGTCTATACCCCTTTCTTTGACGACCGCATACAGACTTACCCATGAACCGTTCGAGATTGGGTAAATAATACTCCAAGATCCAACCATTTTATAATTTCCTTTTTCACCACATCTTTCATAATGGGATTTAACCTTCTTTGCATCTCAATGGTTGGTTTTGACCCTCTTCCATTAAAATCTTATGCATACGTAAAGATGGGCTAATACCTCGAATATCCGCTTATAGTCCACCCAATCATTTGTTTTGAACTCTCGCAAACCCGTAGCAATTTTTCCTTTTGGGTGTCAGTTAACTCTGTCGAAACAATAACTGGTAGAGTTAAATTTTTCCCCAGATAAGCATACTCAAGATGAGAGGGAAGTGGCTTTAATTCCAACATTGGTGGCTCTTCTATCGAGGGTTTGCACTTTTTACCTTCCTTTTCGGGCCTATCAAGCGTGTCGAATGGTTGATTATTTTTCCGGTAGAATGATGATGTGTCTAGCCATTTGATCTGCTCAATGTCCTCATCAATACTATATTTGTCTATTCCGAAAAACATGGATTCTATCGGATCCTCTGAGTAATTACCGCAAATCTTGTGATTAACTAACTCATCCATTAAATCCACCGCAAATACTCACCTTTTTCCTTCGGATAAGACATTGATTTAAACACATTAAAAGTGACCGTTGATCTTCAACTCAAGATCATCAATTCTCCTTTTCAGACGTCGATCAAAGTTATCCCCTGCTATAAGAATGGTCGCCCGAGAATGATGGGAATTTCCTTATCCGCTTCACAATCCAAGATAACGTAAATCATTGGGAAGATGAATTTATCCACTTACTAATACGCCTTCAACGATACCTAGTGGATATGTAAATCGATCGATCCGCCAACAATAAACCGATATTTGTCGATTTTGGTGCCTTGAGCCCAAATCGACGTAGATCGATAATGGCATCAAATTAATATCGCCTCAAATCACATGTTGTTTTCCCAAAACCGATTACCAATGTCGCATTTAAATAGTAAAACTACCGGATCTTTCAACTTCGGAGGTAACTTATTTCGATAATCATACCGCATTCTTCGATTAGCGCCATCGCTTCAAAATCACCCAGCTTCCTTTTCTTGGACAACACATCCTTCATGAATTTAGCGAGTTTCTAAGCATTTGTTCTAAAGCTTCTTAAATGGGATGTTGATATGCAATTTTTGAAAATATCCAAAAATCTTGAAAATCGCTTATCTAACTTGGATTTCAAACCTTTACTGGATACGGTATGGGAGGCATAGTGATCGTTGGTTTTTGCAGCATTCGCTTCTACGATTTCATCTTTATCTTTCCTGTTTCCACAACTTCTTCTATTTCAAATTGTCATGTTGTCCCCTTTTCCTTATCCTTAATCGCTTTTTGCAAATCCTTCCCATCGCTTGCAAAGTTGCTCTTTGCAATGCTCAATTTCGCCGGATTTATTTTCAGATCACTTGGGAGTGTTCCTAGTGGACGGTTATTCAATGCATGTGCTATTTGCCCCACTTGATTTTCCAGATTCTTTAACGATGCCCCATGGCTTTGCAAAGTTAGCTCTACTTGATTCATTTTCTTGTCTTGTTCCTCATTCCTTTTGTCAGATGCTCTAATGAATTTTTCTAATGCTTCTTCCCAACTTGGTTTCTTTTCTCGTTGTTGTTGAGTCCGATTTTGAAATCCGGAGGTGTTTTGTTGTCTCAGGTGCTTGAAATGCACCTTGATTGTTACTCCATGAAAACCCTTGATGATTTTTCCAACCCGGATTATAAGCATTTTGAGTCTGGATACGGTTGAGTTGAGCGATTATAATTTCCTATTTAACCGTGGCCGATTCGTAATTTATGGCACATTGATCCGTAGCATGACCCCCAAAGACACAACTCACAAACCATCGCTACTCATTGTGTGGGTTTGTGGACGCTTATATTTCCATATGCTTAGCTATTGCGGTCACTTCAGGCCGTGCATGCCGTCATCGCTATCCACTTCATACTTTCCCGATGCTTTTTGGATGATTAGACCTCGTCATGGGCCATCGATAGTTGTTGGTGGCCATTGTCTCTAACAATTGATACGCCTCATCAAAACTCTTGGACATGATCGCTCCTCCCGTCGCCAGATCAATACTA
Organism: Panax ginseng; assembly: GCA_020205605.1. Taxonomy (NCBI): domain Eukaryota; kingdom Viridiplantae; phylum Streptophyta; class Magnoliopsida; order Apiales; family Araliaceae; genus Panax; species Panax ginseng. Next base: position 27,740,363 of record CM035138.1, read on the forward strand.
GACCTCGTGGACGCGTGCAAACCATCACAAAATATCCCTAATTGCATCCATCATGGAATTCCATAATGAGGGCACTTACGAGCATATCCTTGAACCTTTCCCACGCCTCATATAACGACTCAATCAAATTGTGTAAAAGTGTGAATATCATTCCGTAGTTTTGCCGATGATTTACGGTGGGAAGAACTTAGCTAAAAAATTTTGAGCTAAGTCATCCCAAGTGGTGATTGAGCCAGAGGCAAAGAGTGTAACCAACTTAGTGCTTTATCTTTTAAAGTAAACGGAACATCCTCAACCTCAGCATCTTTCCGATACATTGTTAAATTTGAAGGTATCGCAAACTTCCAAGAAACTCAAGATATGCTCATTAGATCATCTATCGAATTACCCCCAAACCGATATGTATTCTCAGAAAGATCCGAATTGTTCCTGCTTTTATCTCTAAAACTATTCGCATTGATTGCAGCCTCTTAATACTGGGATCGCAAATCCGTGATATTGCATGCACGTAAATCCTAAGTGATTTATGTTCGTTTCCGCCATGTTCACGGGTATTTTCGTTCCGCCGCTTCTTCTTCTAAATGTATAACCTCACTATTCAAACGCACTTTCCGGAACTTCTTTTCGATGTCGTCTGTATACGGAAAAAGTTCATTTTTAGCCTTCGATCTAGTGTGCATACACGCGCAAGAATTCCTGCCAATCCAAGAAGAAAAATAAGTAACGTTTAAATTAAGACCAAATTGATTATAACTAATATGAAATTAATATTAATAAAAATTCTCAAGAATCCACGCGCAAAAACTTGTTGGTTGATTTCAAGAATCAAAGAATACGCAAGTATACACATTCAACAAGTAATAAAGTGATAAGAAAAGTATCATTCCCACAAGAGAATCTTAATTAATAAATTCCAATTACTAGCACTATATCAACCCAATTTTATTTAAACAATGATAAATTATGATTTTTGAAATATTAAAACTAAATTAAACAATTAAAGATATTATTCTAAAATAAGCAAATAAATAAACGCAGATTTGAATGGTTGATTTCCGATAAATAAGGATTAAGACTTCAATATCCCCAATTATGAATTATAACTCAATTACCCAATTATTCCAATTATTATGTCTACTGAATTGTTAACAGGAATTCTCAAATGTCAAAAGTCCTTTTCCAAGTAATCAACTGACTTCTATTTAATCCAGATTAATCTTGCTATATTCCTATGCAAAATAAGTGAATTAAACTCTTTCAATTCCAATTCCTTATGTGTTACATGCAGTGAAAAGATATTTCCATTCAATTCACAAACCTAATTATTCACTGTGCAAATAAATAAGTCACACGTTATCAAACCCAGTTCTAACCCTAGAATTCCTCTTTCAATTCCTTCTAGAGTAACACGGTAATTATTGGCCAAATAATTAATCAATAGATGCAAGGCATAATAAACAATTCACTTCAACATAAATAATTGGAATAAACTGAATAACTAATTTATAGCCATAAAAGGTTCAATTGAAATCTTAATAAAAGAATTAGTTCATAACGGAAATAAAAACCAATAATCGTTTGCAAATCATCCTTAAAGAATTACAAATTGAAAATAAGGAGAAGAAGAAGAAAACTCTTTAGCCAATCCTTAGTCTTCAAGTAATCCTTGTGTAACCTCCAATGAATGAATGAATTGATTGAATGATTAGATTGGCCCCCTAATTTCAAAGACTTAGTTTCTTTTTATATTCCCCACAATCCTAATCCAATTAGGCTTCAAATAAGCTCCAAATAAGAAGTCAAACAAAAGTCAATACCGGACCAAACAATCAAACACGCCGCCTTTGATTGGTCAACATCAAATGAGGCCCAAATTTTGCCACCAGAGGTCAAGTTATTTACCATATTGCCATTAAATGCTTGAAACTCCCATAAATGCCCTTGCAGCTCCCGAATCTGCAAAACAACAACTAAACACAATAAAAATGCTTCTAAAGAACTTGAGAATACAATAATTTAAGCCCAAATATATCCATTTCATGGGTATATTACCCAATCATCGAGGCACCAAAGGTCATCCCGTAAAAGTCAAAAGCTAGAGCAAGAGGAGAGCGTTTGTTGTGACCTCCCGAAAGCAAGGAACCCGAACGAGGTCATCACGGTAAGCTTATCATAAACTCTAAATAATTCTATACCTTATTTGATACCTGGGTTCTACCCATTCTTTTATTTCTCCTACTTGCGCTCAACGATTAAATTTGACTCGGAGAAATTAGACTTTGACTTATCTCATTGAAACTCCATTAGGAGAAACCTTCATTACATCCATTGCTTATAAGTCTTGTTTGATTCAAATTGGTAAACTGACGTTACCGTCGATCTTATCTCCTTAAAAATACTTGCATTTGACGTGATTCTAGGGATTGATTGGTTAACTACTCATCATGCTAAAATTGATTGTTTTCGTAAGGTTGTTAGCTTTCATATTCCTAATAAACCTATTATGCTAATTCAAGCGACCAAACTATTAAAATCAATCACGGTCATCTCAAGCCATAAAGCTATTCGCTTATTAAAAAGCGGATGTCAAGCTTTCTTAGCTCATGTCACTTGATTTAAACAAAAATACGCCGATTTGAAGGATATTTCTATTGTTAATAAATTTCCGACGTATTCCCTAAAGAACTTCCCGACCTACCCCCAGGCGTGAAGTTGAATTTTGTATCGACCTTGAACCCCAGACAAAACCCATTTCCAAAGCCCCATATCGAATGGCTCCTATTGAACTTCAGAGTTAAAGACCCAATTGCAGGAATTGTTAGACATTGGTCTCATTCGTCCTAAGACGTCTCCTTGGGGTGCTCCTGCTCTATTCGTGAAGAAGAAAGATGGGAGTATGCGACTTTGTATTGATTATCGGGAGTTGAATCATGTCACCGTCAAAAAAAATAGGTACCCATTGCCACGTATTGATGACTGTTTGATCGCCATAAGGAGCACAATTTTTTTTCAAAGATCGATCTTCGCTTACGGATATCATCAAATGAAGGTTAAAATCGAGGATATTCCAAAGACTACCTTCAGAACTCGGTACGGGCATTATGAATTCTTAGTCATGTCTTTTGGATTGACTAATGCTCCTGCTGCCTTCATGGATATGATGAATCGAGTATTCAAGGAATATTTGGATCACTTAGTGGTCGTCTTTATTGATGACATCCTTATTTATTCCAAAAGCCGTGAAGATCATGAGTAACACTTGAGGCTGATACTCCAAAAGCTTTGTGAATATAAGCTTTATGCCAAGTTAAAGAAATGCGAGTTCTGGCTTGAGGAAGTAGCATTCCTTAGGCACGTAGTATCAAGTCATGGAATATCTGTTGACCCAGCAAAGATTGAAGCTATTCAAAGCTGGGAGCAACCTAAATCAAATGATCAAGCACGTAGCTTTCTTGGATTAAATTGGTTATTATCAGAGATTCGTGGAAGGATTTTCTCTAATCTCTACTCCATTAACTCAAATTTGACTGGAAAGATATAAAGTTCGATTGAGAGCGAGGAATGTGAGAAGAGTTTTCAAGAACTCAAAAGGAGACTCATTTCAAGACTGCTCGACAATCCCATCTCGGTTGGGAGGATTTGTCATCTACAGTGATGCTTCGGACAAAGGGTTAGGATGTGTTCTCATGCAACATGGGAAAGTCATAGCCTATGCCTCAAGACAACTCAAAGAATATGAGAGGAATTATCCTACTCATGATCTAGAGTTGGGCAAACATTGTCTTCGACTTAAAATTTGGAGGCATTACTTGTATGGAGAGAAAGTGGAGATCTTTACGGATCATAAAAGCCTCAAATATTTCTTCACTCAAAAGGAACTCAACATGCGACAACGACATTGGCTTGAACTGCTGAAAGATTATGATCATACCATCCAATACCATCCCGAAAAGCGAGTTTAACGTGGTAGCCGACGCATTGAGTAGAAGATCATACGCGGCACGAAAAGTGCAATATTCACAACACAAAAGCCCATTTTTGTGTGACTTGCAAAGGATGGAGATAGAGTTAAAGACTCAGGACCCATGTGATGATGGCGAATATACGAGTAGAACCGACTTTAATTGATAAAGTTAAAGTTGCTCAAGTTACAGATCCGGAGCTGATGCGTATGAGGAAGAAAGTGAAAGAAGGTGCTATGCCGGAAGCAAGAATCGATGAGGAATGAATACTTTGAGTCAACTCCAGACTTTGTGTTCCTAACATCCCTGATTTAAAGTATAAAATCATGATGGAGGTGCACAACACACCGTTTGCAATCCATCCTGGGAGTACCAAAATGTATCGTGATCTTCGACATACATTTTGGTGGAGCAATATGAAGAGAGAGATAGAAGAGTTTATCTCAAGGTGTTTAACTTGTCAATGAGTCAAGGCGGAGCATCAAGTACCAAAAGGTCCATTACAACCACTTGAAATTCCAGAATGGAAGTGGGAGAACATTACCATGGATTTCGTTACCGGTCTTCCCAAAGTTTCTCAAGGCATAGATGCGATTCGGGTCATTGTTGATAGATTGACCAAGTCTGCTCATTTCTTACCGATACGAGAAACTTATATACTTGAACGTCTTGCTCGTATGTACATAAATGAGGTTGTAAGATTGCATGGTATGCCAGTATCCATAGTTTCTGATCGAGACCCAAGATTCACTTCAAGATTTTGGGTTAGTTTGCAAAAAGCTATGGGCACGGATTTACGATTTAGTTCGGCATATCATCCTCAGACGGACGGGCATTCGGAGAGGACGATTCAAACTCTTGAAGATCTATTAAGACTCTATGTCCTTGACTTCAAGGGAAGTTGGGACAAGTTCTTACCATTGGTGAAGTTTTCCTACAACAACAGTTCCAGTATGCTGGGATGAGGTTGGTGAAGCAACGTTGTTGGGACCAGAGTTGGTACGTTACGGAAAAGATTCAAATGATCCGACAACGTATAAAAACCTCACACGATCGACAAAAGAATTATGTTGATCTTCATCGAAAGGACGTAGAATTCGATATTGGAGATCATGTGTTGTTACTTGTTGCTCCATGGAAAGGAGTTACAAGATTTGGAAAGAGAGGAAAGCTCAATCCTCGATTCATTGACCCATTTTTAATCCTCGATCGAGTAGGAACTGTGGCCTATAGACTTGCGTTACCGCCAAGTATGTCTCGTGTTCATAACGTTTTTTACATATCCATGTTACGTAAATATGTGAAAGACCCGAACCACATTATTGAGTTAGAACCAGACGAAATAGAGGAAGATTTAACATATGAAGAGGTTCCTGTTAAAATCTTGGATAAGAAGGAACATATTCTACGATCCAAGGTTATACCTCAAGTCAAAGTTTTGTGGAGAAACCACGTTGTTGAGAAAATGACCTGGGAGTTAGAATCTGAAATGAAATCAAAGTATCCTCACCTCCTCGACATACCAGGTATGCACCCTAATTTCGAGGACGAAATTTCATAAGAAGGGGAGGTTGTAAGACCCTAACTTTTTGAATAAAGATTAAATTTTCTCGAAATATATTTTTAAATATTATGGTGTGGATTTGATATAATGTTATAGTTGTGGGTAATATTTACAAATTTTGCAAAGTACGCAAGTTGTTATATAATATTCGATTGGTCTGGGAATATTCGTTTTAACAGAGAATATTTGTACAACTAAGACAATCATTGGTGGACCCCATTAACGGAATTATTTTTGATCGAGAAAACGACAAAAATATTTTTTATGAAAATAACGGCGGAAGTTTTACCGTTAAGCTGTTGAACTACCCGGTAGTAAAAAAGTACGATGAATGGCGTGGTTGCATAGTAGCATACGGTATTGATTATTGATGCTTGCATGAAGTAGTCACTCGCTTATACTCAATTATTGCTACTGAAGAATTCTTGCCGATCATATCTATCATATTATTGATTCAATTATTGTCACAAGATCATCTCGCATAAAATATTTTTTATTAAATCAATACTTGAGACGACAAAGTTATTCATATTATAAATTGCAATATTTACAATGTCTAGAAGTTACATCAAGGAGAGGTTTGGTCACCTAATCAAGGCCGCTAATAGGGAGAAATCCTTATTGGAAAGCCCCTCTTTCTTGGGAATGACACTCGTTGTTAAATATTGTGAGTTATAATATTAATAATGAATGTTGTTTGAGTTGAATTTGGAGACGCGGACGTGATATTTGAGTCCGGAACGACGAAATTAGTAAAAATAGTCTATAAACACAAAATTTTCCGAAATTCACTATTTGGTCAAAAAGTCAACAGTTGACTTTTTCGAAAATATATTATATTTTATTATGCATAGTATTTGCATAATAAAATCTTTTTATATAAAACAGAATACTTTTATAAAGTTATTTGTTTTATTAGATTATAAATAGAATATATTATATTTTATTATGCATAGTGCCTGTATAGTATTTGCATAGTAAAATCTTTTTATATAAAATAGAATACTTTTATAAAGTTATTTGTTTTATTAGATTTTAAATAAAATATAAATATATATATATATATATATTATAAATAGAATATATTATATTTTATTGCATAGTATCCTTTCCATTCTCCTATAAATAGGATGCTTAGTTAGAATTGAAAACACACCAGAAATTCAGAGAATTCTTCTTCTATAATCTTGAGCGTATTTCTTTAGAGTTTAAGAAAACTTTGAGCGTAGAAAATAGTGCAAGTTTTCTTCAAGAATATCCCCGCCCTACCCATCGGAATACTCTTCTTTTTAAGGTAATAGGTATTATTCTTTCGTATTCATGAAGAGAGTTATTTTCTTTCAATACTCGTAAGGTTTGTTATTCCATTCTTTATTATTCTGTTGGAATAACCTGTCTATGCGAAGTACCGCATACATAGAGAAATTCTTCTGTTATTCCATTCTTTATTATTCTGTTGGAATAACCTGTCTGTGCGGTCTATCGCATGTCTGGTGAATTATGTTGTTATTCCATTTCTTATTATTCTATTGGAACATCTTGTTTGTGCGGATTACGCATGACCTGGTTCCATTCTTTATTATTCTGTTAGAATATCCTGTCTGTGCGGATTACGCATGACCTGGTTCCATTCTTTATTATTCTGTAGGAATAACCTGTCTATGTGGTTTACCGCATGCATGGTGAATGATCCTTTGTATTCATTCCTTATTAAACTGTGGAAATGATCTGTCTACGTGGATTACCGCATGGCGGACAAAAATCCATTTGCAGTTTCATATATTCTATTATACTCAGTTGGTTAAAGTTTTGGCTTCTATACTCCATGAAATTAGTAGAATATCCTGGATATTTTGCGCTTCATCCAAAGATCTTTTATGGAAATATTCTTCTGAACATTCTTGAATTTTACTCCACAAAGCAGTATCATGTTGACAATTTGGACATTATTGAGTTCAGGATAAATCAACTTATAAATCTTTAAAATTTATTCTAAAACTTGTTTTATTGAATTATTATGTCATTGTCATCATCCTCGTGTTTATATTATGTTGAAAGTCATCTGTGGCCTGTAATGCATAGATGGACTTGGTATGATTATGACCAGGGATTATTCGGTATAATCATGACCGTAAAGTTACAAATAATGTGGTAAAAATCCTCATTGGCCCATAGTTCATTGATTGACAGTTGTTGGCATGATCATGGCCATTGATGAAAACATGAATATCCTTGGCCCGTAGTGCATGGATAATTTGTGGTCGTGATACTAATGAATATCCTTGGTCGTAGTGCAAGGATGATGTGGATTATTTATTAAGATGAGTCTCAGCGATAAAAGTGATGAAAAAACCTTTTAAACCATAGAAAATAGTAAATTTTATTCTCTACTTGACTCTTCTAATGGATTGCTTGTTCCGCTGCAATTAAACTTGATGTTTGTTATATTTTATCAGTTTAACACTGTTGAAGACTAAAGATAAATTATTCTGCATTATCTTAGTCATAATATTTTTTACTGGGCTAGTTGAGCTCACCCTTTTTGTTTTCATTGTTCTCTTCAGGAAATGAGAACGTAGCAGGGACTAGTCGGGGAACAGAGTGACGGACCAGATGATAACATTAGTAGTCCTCACTATTCTATGAAATAGTGTAATAATAATTGTAATAAGGACTCCTTTTGAGTTTGTATAATCTCTAGTAGACAATATTTGTATTCAAACTCACAGTTTATGTTTTGTCGTATTGTACACGACAGTTGTATTATTAAGTTGTATTTGAATTTATGTACCATGTAAGTGGCGACCCAAGATGGGTGACGTATACCTAATTTTGAGGGCGTCACATATGGATTCATCATAGATGATGATTGAGGTACACATCATAGAAGATTATGAACCAGTTACATACGATGAGGTAAGAGTTGTAGACACTCAGAGAAATGAATTGAAGTAAGTTTCTCAAAATATGGAACATTCGTTTTGATGAAACAAATCAAAAGAGTTTGATTTTATCAAAAATAAAGAATGAACCTAGTGTGTACAAAAGGGTCAGTGGGAGCGCTGTGACATTCTTGGTATTATATGTTGATATACTACGGATAAGGAATAACATACCAATGCTACAATCAGTAATGATAAAGTTGTCTAAACATTCCTCAATAAATGATTTAGAAGAGTATCTTAAATGGGGATACAAATCAATATAGATAGATTTAAAAGGATACTCGACTTAACCCAAGAAAAGTATATTCATTTGATGCTAAAGTCGTTTAGCATGGCAAACTCCATGGGATGTCTCATGTTGATGAGCCCTGGAGTGTATCTCTCTTAATAGTCCCCATAGACTCATAAAAGAGAGATCGCATTAGTAATTATCATGTATACAATGAAATATACGAGACCTGATGTTGATCGATCATATTCTGGAGAAGATCATTGTCAGACAGTGAAAAATATCTTAAAGTACCTAACCGCACTAAGGATGTGATCAGATTTATGGTGGGTTTGAATTAAAACTAGAAGGCTTAACAAACTCAAGTTTTTCAGACATACCAAGACGACAGAAAATCTATTTTAATGTAAAGCGTTACCTTGAACGGTGGTGCAGTGAATTGGAAAGGTTCCAAACAGCAAAGAGTTGCTGGTTTAGTGATAAAGACAAAGTATATAGCTGTAAATGAAGCTGAAAGTTGATTGTTTGGATAAAAGTTCATTACAGAACTAAGAATAGTTCCTAAGTCTCATCTTGGATCTAAACATGTGTTGTGCCACTTTCATTTAATTATAGGAATCATTGAAAGATGGGAAATCACTATAGAGATAGTGGACTCTCAAGAACAAAATTACATATTCATTAACTAAAGCTTATCTAACAGCAGGATAATCGTCACTTAGAGAAGAAGGGTATGAGATACCATGGCGATTGGCTTTAGTGCAAATGGGAGATTGAAAGTAGTATGCACACAAGCCAATCATGTTTGATGATAAAGCATATACTTTGTAACAATCTTATTCATTTATTAATAAAAAGTATTAATTTATTAAAGGCTTTTAATTATCTACATGATGTTGTTTTATAATATGTGATAAAACCCATAGTTTTGAGCAATGCTTTTAGAATAATGATGATGATCATTCTAATGAGATCTAAATTCTTAGAAAGCTTAAAACTAAAACAGTTCCCAATCATTGGATTACTAAATTGGGGATTAGTGAATCCGGATAGATTGGTACATACGTTGCTTGCTCATTGGATGAGGATGATTGATCTCATGATCATTTGTGTGGAGACACTAAAGCAAGTATGTAGGTACTTATTAGAGAATAAGTTCACTGAACGTGGCTCGCTAAGGAATACCTAATGGAGTTTTACTTGTCGTCAATAGGAATTCTCAGTAGTGATAGTAAAGTACAAGTGATCCTTGGACTTGAGATCATCATAGTATCTTGTGTATGATGAGTTATACTTTGACTTATTCCTTAAGACCCTTAGGGTATATCAAAGGGTATGCTTTTGTATAATAAGTTGTACATGGAGATAATGTATGATCAATAAAGAATCTACCGCTTCTAGTAAAAGAAGAGAAATATCATATGTGATTCGATAAATAACAACCCAGTAGTCCTTGGCCAAGGCAGAATGAAATTAGAAAGGAGTTTCTAATTTGCATTATTTGGAGTTGTGCATTTAAGGATCGAAATATATATAATTAAATAAAATAAGACTTGACAGTAATTCCATGCCTTATATTTAATTGGGACATTGTATGGTGGAAGGATTGAATTGTACGGTAATTATTTACTCAAAGGTTCTTTTATGATTAATGTTGAAATCTGTATTATCTGGAAAGTCGTTGATCGCAAGGGAGGCTTATCCCTATTGTAGAATAAATATTATTTATTTAAATTAATTAATAGCTTAATTTATTTATTTAAATAAGATTAGAATTGTTCTAATTGATTTATTCACAACCGGTTTAATATGGAGAACCTAAAAGGTCACACCATAAAAGGAAGAATGATTATTTAAGAAGTTAATGGCATAATCGTAATAATAAGTTAAGTATATTTAATTTAATATATGGTGATAGAATAAATTAAATAGCTTAATATTTATTATTTAATATTTTAGAAATATTAAATATAAATTAATAAGAGGAGTCTTATTATTATTACTATTATTATTATTTAATTCCTAAAGGAGTTTGGGAATTAATTAATAAAAGTACTCTCATATATCCTAATAAGATTAGGAGGCTAATTAATTAAAAGAATTTAATTAATTATTCCTAATAAGATTGGGAGCCTAATTAATTAAAATAAAACTCAATTCCTTAATTGTTAAGAAGGGTTGCCTACATCTATAAATAAGAGGAGTCTTATTATGGGTGAGGTGGTGGTTCACGTTTTATAGAATACGTAATTCCAATAGTTGGGAGAGTACACCCTTTTCTATGAGAGATAGAAAAACTAGGGTTTTGCCAAACACCATTTTTCTTGAATATTTCTTCTTCCTTTGTGGATCACCTCTAGAGGCCAAACACTTGGGTGGCTAACGTTGATCAAAGGAAGGAACCAAACCTGGTAGATTCAAGTTGAACGCGAAAAAGATTGGAGGTGAACTTGTACCTGAAGAAGCTCGAATCTTCAAGGGTATGATTCTCGTTCTTCATATTTTCGTTTAATTAATAATTGTGCACAAAGGGTGATCCGAGTATATGGTTTGTAAAAATTTAAAACTCTGATTTTCCACGTTTCCGCTTATTTTGTGCAATTTGATTGCGTCTAAGAATATTACAAACCTAATAGTTGGGATCGGAATTGGTACGCATAACAACGAAAAAGATTCAAATGATCCGACAACGTATAAAAACCTCACAAAATCGTCAAAAGAGTTATGTTGATCTTCATCGAAAGGACGTGGAATTCAATGTTGGAGAATATGTGTTGTTACGTGTTGCTCCATGGAAGGGAGCTACGAGATTTGGAAAGAAAGGAAAGCTCAATCCTTGATTCATTGGTCCATTTGAAATCCTTGACCGAGTAGGAACTGTGGCCTATAGACTCGCCTTACCGCCAAGTATGTCTTGTGTTCATAACGTTTTTCACATATCCATGTTACGTAAATATGTGAAAGACCCAAACCACATTATTGAGTTAAAATCGGACGAAATAGCGGAAGATTTAACGTATGAAGAGGTTCTTGTTAAAATCTTGGATAAGAAGGAACATATTTTATGCTCCATGGTTATACCTCAAGTCAAAGTTTTATGGAGAAACCACGATGTTGGGGAAATGACCTGGGAGTTAGAATCTGAAATGAGATCAAGGTATCCTCGCATCTTCGTCATACCAGGTATGTACCCTAATTTCGAGTGCGAAATTTCATAAGAAGGGGAGGTTGTAAGACCCCAACTTTTATGAATAAAGATGAATTTTCTATAAATATTTGAATATTAAGGAGTGAATGTGATATAATGTTATAGTTGTGGGTAATATTTATAAATTTTGCAAAGTACGCAAGTTGTTATATTATATTTGATTGGTCGGGGAATATTCGTTTTAACAAAGAATATTCGTACGACGGCACAATCATTGGTGGACCCCACAACGGAATTATTGTCGGAATGAGAAAATGACAAAAATATCTTTTTATAAAAATAACGTCGAAAGTTTTACCGTTAACTGTTGAAATACTCGGTGTTCAAAGTACAGTAATACGCGTGGTTGCATAACAGCACACGGTATTGATTATTGATGCTTACGTGAGAAGTCACTCAGTTTTGTTCAATTATTGCTACAGTAATTGTTGCATAGTATCTCACGTTATTTGATTCAATTATTGTTGATATTTTATATATTATTAAATCAATAATTGAGATGACAAGTTATTTATACTATTATTTGCATAATTAACAATGTCTAGAAAGTTCTGTCGATGAGAGGTTTGGTCACCTAATTGCGCACCAATAGAGAGCAATCCTTATTGAAAAGCTCCATCTTTCCTAGAAACGATTTGGTTGTTAATATTGCGAGTTATAATAATATGAATAAACGTTGTTAAAAATATTGGGGAGATTTTTATGAAATATTTGTTGGACCCTCATTTACCCATTTTTAAAATAATCCAGAGAAAATTTTTCGAAGATTTTTTTATAATAAAGGTGGGGCCTATATATGGGGGCCACATATAGGGCCCACATGTGACTTTGGAAATACGAATTGGGGGGAGTCACGGGAGTTTAACATATATATATATATATATATATATATATATATATATATATATATAAAATAAGTTTTGTTTTATATGAAAAATAAATAATATTATATTTTATTATGAATAGTGTCTACATAGTGTTTGCATAGTAAAATCAAAATTTTAAAAAAAATCAGTCGGCGTCGTCCGTGAATTTTTTTTTTCTTTCAACTGTGCAGTCCATTATTCTAAAATTCAAATAGTATCCTTTCCATTCTCTTATAAATAGGATGCTTAGTTAGAATTGAAAATCACACCAGAATCAGAGAATTCTTCTTCTATTATATTGAGCGTATTTCTTTAGAGTTTTAAGAAGCTTTGAGCGTAAAAAATAGTGAAAATTTTCTTCAAGAATATCCCCGCTATACCAGTTGGAATACTCTTCTTTTCAAGGTAAGGGATGTTATTTTTGTTCAATATTCATATGAAATAATATTTTCTTCCATACTCTGTAGTATGTAAGTAATATTATTTCGTTTTAGATTCCGAATTCTATATTTATTTTGTTAAAGTTTTGGCTTCTATACTCCATGAAATTAGTAGAATATCCTTGATATTTGCGCTTCATTCAGTATCTTTTCATGAACATATTATTTTGAGCATTCTTGATAAGTTTTAACTTTTTCATGTCGGGGTACTATTCACGGGGTTACTATTCCCAAAGTTACTATTCACGGGTACTATTCACTCAATTACTATTCACTTGGGGTACTATTCATGACAAAAATTAATTTTTTTCGGTTCAAATTATTTTTTATATAATATTATTCTTGAATTTTACTCCACAAAGCAGTATCATGTTGATAATTTGGACATTATTGAATTCTGGATAAATTAAATTATAAATCTTTAAAATTTATCATTTACTTTCATTTAATTAAATTCTTATATCATTGTCATCATCCTCATGCTTATATTGTTATGAAAGTCATCTTTGGCCCGTAATGTATAGATGGACTTGGTATGATTATGACCTGTGGATGATTCAAAGATAATCATGACCGTAATGTTACAAATGATGTGGTAAAATCCTCATCGTCCGTAATGCATTGATGGGACGCTTGTTGACATGATCATGACCATTGGTGAATACACAAATATCCTCGTCAGATTGCAAAGGGTGATTCGATGATGTGGATTATTTATTGTCGAGTCTCAAACGATAAAAGTGATGAAAAATCTTTTAAATCATAGAAGATAGTAGATTTTATACTCTACTTGACTCTTCTAATGGATTGCTTGTTCCGCTACAGTTAAACTTGATATTTATTATATTTTATCAATTTAACACTGTTGAAGGCTAACGATAATTTATTCTACATTATCTTAGTCATAATATTTCTTACTGGGCTAGTTGAGCTCACCCTTTTCTTTCATTGTTCTCTTCAGGAAATGAGAATATAGCTGGGACTAGTCGGGGAACGGAGTGACGGTCCATATGTTTGCATTAGTAGTCCTTACTATTCTGTGAAATAGTGTGATAATAAATGTATTGAGAATTTATTTTGAGTTTGAATACTGTCTAGAAGACAATATTTGTATTAAAACTCACAGCTCATGTTGTATATTTAAGTTTGTATTTATATTCTGTACTATGTATTTGGCTACTCAGAATGGGTGATGTATACCTATTTTGGGAGCGTCACAAATGATATCTCATGACGGGTACAAAAGAAATGATATCTCATACGAGTATGAAAGAATATACGAAACTGCAAATGGATTTTCACCCGTCATGCGGTAATCCACGTAGATAGATCATTTTCACAACTTAATAAAGAATGAATACGAAAGATTATTCACTAGGCATGCGGTAATCCGCGTAAACATGTTATTCCCAAAAATTAATAAGGAATAGAATAACAATCATTATTAATATGAAGAAAATAACATCATTTACCTTAGTAAGAAACTAAATTTGACTGGTATATCGGAGATTATCTTGAGAAAATTTTGTACTATTAACTATCCTCATAGTACTCTTATACTAGAAAGAAATACACACAATATTATAGAAGAAGAATTCTCTAATTCTGATGTGATTTTCATTTCTTAAATAAGCATCCTATTTATAGGAGAATGGCATGACACTATTTAAAATCTTCACGGATGAACAAAAAAGAATTCATGGACGAATTTGGCTGATTTTTCTGATTTTACTATGCAACACTATGCAATAAAATAAAAAGTTTATATATAATATAATATATTATATTTATATTCTAATAAAACAAATAACTTTATATATATTATAAAAAGTATTCTATTTTATATAAAAAAAATTCTGTTTTATTACTCTTATAATAATAATAAAAATAAAATTGAGATAACTTTCTACCGACGGTTTGACAAATTGGCACATGAGAGTTTATGGAATAATAAGTCAAACTTACAACAAACGCTTCATGACAAACACCTCTATTTATATCAAAAATTGAATAAATATCTACCATAAATTACTTATCTTCAATCAACATATTTTTAATCTTTCAACACGTATTCATCATTATTATCATAACTCATAATATTGACAACCAGATCGTTTTCATGAAAGAGAGGGTTTTCCGATAAGGATTTATCTTTATTGGCGCGCAATTAAATAACCCAACTTCTTTTCTCGACAGAACTTTCTAGACATTGTCAATAATGCAAATAATAATATGAATAACTTTGTCATGTCAATAATATATAAAATATTGTGCAGATGATACTTTGACAATAATTGAATCAATAATATGAGATACTATGCAGCTACTATTGTGACAATTATTGAATGAAACTGAGTGACTTCTTACGTAAGCATCAATAATCAGAGATATTGTGTAATACCATGTGCTACTATGCAATAATGTGTATTACTGTACTTTTATCACCGAGTATTTCAACAGTTTAATGGTAAAAAATTTGTCGTTATTTTTGTCGCTTTCTATATCCAACAGTTATTCCGTTGTGGAGTCCACCAATGATTGCGTCGTCGTACGAATATTCCCCGATAAAAAGAATATTTTCCGATCAAACGAATATTCCCTGACACAACGAATATTTTATAACAACTTACTTACTTTGTAAAATTTGTAAATATCACCCATAACTATAACATTTATTAAATTATCACCTTACTATTTAGAATACTATTCAGAAAAAATTGAATCTTTATTTATAAAAGTTAGGGTCTTACATAAAAACGATTCCCCATACAAAAAGTCTAGGGGGACATTGGTTTTGTGATATTTCTAAAGAATTTTTTTTTTAGTAACTCCCAAAAAATGTATAGTATTTATTTTAATTGGAATTTTTATTACCAACCCTATTTTTCGTATATATCCAAATTATACCTAAAATATTATTTTTTATAAAAATTCCAGTTGAAATAAATACTATACATTTTTTGAGAGTTACTAAAAAAAAACTAGTATAAAAAAAAAAAAAAAAGAGTCCTTGAAATGTCACAAAACCAATGTTCCCTCTTCCCCATAAATACCTAATCTGTCCGGTTCAGTCGCCATTCGGACCGGTTGTGACTTGTGACTTGTAAGTGAGCACAAAATAAGACGCTCTCTTTCAGTTGTATAGTCGTACTCAGAAAAAGAGAGATCAGAGCAAAATTCCTATATTCCCTGTAAATCCATTCTCCTCGGGATCTGTAGCTTTCCTTTACGTCTCCATCTTTTCCCTGAAAAAAATGAGACGAGGATCGCTTGAAGTTCTTCTCGTCGGCGCTAAAGGCCTCGAGAATTCCGATTTTCTCTGTAAGACCTATCCTCTCATTTATGTATGTTCCTCCTGGCTAATATGTTGATCCGGGGAAAATCTTAGATTTTTTTTATTGTTTTTATCCCAAATGATTTGCTTCAGAAAAATATAAATACCCATTGTTGGATCTGTTTAATTCTATTATACTTTCATAATTTGATGCAGCGGCTGATCAGATTGATCACCTTGAACTTTTGATTTTATATTAACAAAATTTTCTCTAGTTGTAGTTCTATTTGCCAAACAATCAGTTTAAACATCGACAGATTAAGCTAAAAACAAATTAATAATACTGAGTTTTTTAATTGTGAATGAAGAACTGCAGATATATATATATGAACATGTTAAGTAGTGGCCACTATATCTAGATTTACTGAATATATTGCTTGATTCATATATATGCTGGTCTTTTCAATGGTCAACTATTGAAATTTTTCTTTATATAGATCCAAATCAATACTGTACTTTATGCATCATGGAAACAAATTTGTGACTGAAACTACATTTGCATTTAGATGGGATTGAAATTAAGTTTGTAAAATTTGACGCTCAATTCCAATTCTAAGGTTTGGAATTGGGTTGTCAAATATAGTGTTAGTGTAATCGATCTGATCTCTAGTGAAATTTCTGATCACTGTTATAATTAAATCCAAATGTTTGTGCAGGTAACATGGATCCCTATGTCATCATTACTTGTCGAACTCAGGAGCAAAAAAGCAACGTTGCATCAGGTGAGAACTTGAATCACTTCTTCTTTAACATTTTGTTATCCGGAAAAGATCATGTTAAGGACTTGCAACTTACCAGTTTATAGATTCTTTATCCCTATATACTGTAAGATTCTTTGTTTTTTTTCTGCATTTAGTTTATCAATGCATTCCCTTTCGGGGTAATTGCTTCATTCTCTTTCTTTATTGAGTGTGTAGTGCGGAAAGTGATCACTGTTCATGGTGTTTAATTACCTCAGGACAGGGATCTGAACCAGAATGGAACGAGAATTTTGTATTCACCTTGTCAGATGGTGTTTCTGAACTCTCAATCAAAATAATGGACAGCGATTCTGGTACAGAGGATGATTTCGTAGGAGAGGCTAAGTAAGTAGTGATTCAATTCCTCTCATAGAAGCAGATATTCGTCATTCTATTGCTGCATTAAAACATTGCCCAACTCGAAATCACCCCTTCTGCAAATTGATAGATTATTTCCAGAATGGGATATAAATTTTGTGAAGTAACTCGTTTCCTAGAATCTTGTTAAGAAAAAGAAAGTATAAATTGATGGATCGTCATCACAAACACTATGCATTTGTCTAGACTGCATCCAAACTCTTCACTGAAATATATTCCGTCTTAATATTCTTGATACTTACAGCAGCTAGACTAAAGTTGATAATGGAGTATAATATTTACTGGTTCCATTTACACAACTCTTGCAGAATTCCACTTGAGGCTCTGCTTGAGGAAGGAAGTGTACCTCCAACTGCCTATAACGTGGTTAAAGATGAGCAGTTTTGTGGAGAGATCAGAGTTGGCCTGACTTTCACTCCTGAGGCAAGTCATATTTCTTAATTTCAATTCTTTTTATTTTCCCAGAAGAAATTTCAATTTAGAGAGAAAATCATAGCTAGGATTGTCCAATGTCCACATGACCTGGTCATATAATTATGGTTACTTCTCGGTTGAATCAATCTCCATATTAAATGAATTCTCAAATTTAATTTTCCTCTGATCAACTTTTCTTTATCAGCAGGCTGCTGAACAGGAAAGCTACGGAGGATGGAAAGATTCTTCATACTGAGAATGATCAACTATCAATCTTCAGAATGATCCACCATCAATTATATTTTTTTGTCCTTTTTTTTGGTTCATGAGATAGCCATTCCTGAATCCGAAAACCAAGCATTGTAAGGCAAGAAAACAACGAAGGGAAAAGGGTTGAGGAGTGATATCCAGAATTTCTGTTTGGTTTTAATTTGAACTCTTGTAATGCCATTTTGATTGAATGATGTTTTGATCAACATAGAATTTGAAATTACTTTGGCTTCAATGCCATGATATCATACTACTATTTTGAGAGGAAGAGATCATGGCAGAGATAAGTCACATGATCACATCAAACAAGTAAAAGGCATACATCAATTATCTATTATATATATTATATATTATTATATATACTAAATCACAGTACATTGGCACAATATGTTGACATCTGTCATTCTAAATAATCAACATTTGTCCATCTTAATTAATGCTCCTATTTATCTTTTAAAAAACCTAAATTCATTTCCCAAATTTCATTAAATCTGGGATAATATATTCAAAAATGGCAACTAAATTAATTCCATATTGATTCAAATTTTTTCAAACGGAAGAATCTCATCACCCGCTTTACAATACCCATGAATAAAGGTATTAAAACCTACAACATCAAAAGCAGCCTCCCCATTTCCCGTCATTCTTTCCACAACCCATTCTGCATAATTTAACAAACCCATTTCACACAAACCCTTGACGAGTATATTACAAGTAAAAGAATCAAAAGGAATTCCCGATTTGATGGACCAGTCCCAGTTTTTATTAGAAGAAGCTATTCAACAGGAATTGAATCACTTTAACTGAAAAACCCGTAAGATTTTTTTTCTTTTTCTTACATGTTCAATAATTTTTACCTGTTCTTGATGTTGGATTCCAAATGTATACAGTAGTTATATGTGGAAGATAAATAATAAATTACTAATTGTTTTGACATAATCCCTGTCTTCCTATTTTTTCGTGTAATTTCTTTATTGCTTATGAGTTGTATCTGCTTCTAATTAACATAATATTAACTCAATAAGGTTGATAAAAGTTATAAAGTGAAATGGAAACATCTCAACTAAACTTGGGATCAACAAAGCTTTGTCTCAAGTACTACATTGGTTGGTGTAGAATAAAGTGGATATTGATAAATTAGCATTCTGGTTTATTTAACTTAAATCTTCTATGCTACGTTTGGATTGGAGTAATAAAGGTGGGAATGAACTAACTTATTTATACATAATGAAAAAATTTGTGTTTGGTTGCGATTGAAATGGAATGAATCCTTCCATCCTCCATTCCATTCATTCAATCCAAACGTA
Organism: Panax ginseng; assembly: GCA_020205605.1. Lineage (NCBI taxonomy): Eukaryota > Viridiplantae > Streptophyta > Magnoliopsida > Apiales > Araliaceae > Panax > Panax ginseng. The sequence continues at coordinate 27,760,020 of CM035138.1, forward strand.
ACACTAACACTATGTTTCTGAGTTTTTAAAAGAAAAGAAAAGAATAAAAAATTTGAAATTTTTCTTTGTGTTGTTTCTGAGTTTTTAATAGAAAAGGATAAAAAATTTAAAATTGAGGGACATGAGTTGTAATTTAAAATTTATTATATTAAAAGTTGAGGATAATATGAGAATTATAAAAATATTATTTACTCTAATTTCTTTTCCGTCCAAATCAGGCCAATTTTAGACGGAAAACTTTGGCAGGAAAAGTGACCAAGTTTTCTATCCATTTCTTTTATTTTTCGTTTATTAAAAAACTCAGAAACATAAGAATTGAAAAGAAAACTTAAATTTTTCGTCTATTTCTTTTTTTTTCTGTCCATTTTAAAACTCAGAAACAGAGCGTAAGTTCTTTAATGTACGTTATGCACTAACAACCACAATTATGCTGGCAATAAGGCAATTACCATTTTAGTAATAAACCAAGAATCCTGGTATTCTCACATGTAGTACATTTTATAGTTGCATTAGTTGCTTTTTGAATACTTGTCATACTCCTCTCATAATACTATCAATAAGGTGGCTCTACTCGCCGCGATATAATTTGTTATCTTCTGCATTAATGAATTTTCTAAACTAATTTAACAAATCAGAAAGCATCTAAAATAGTGAAGGAATAACTGAAGAACAGTGGGTAATTGGTTGTGTTATAGTAATTTGTTATCTTCTGCATTAACAAATTTTCTTAACTAATTTAACAAATCAGAAAGCATCTAAAAAGTGTTGGAATTACTGAAAAACAGTGGGTAATTGGTTGTGTTCGCCACAACTGTGGTATATGTGGTTTAATATGTTATATGTAGAATTACATGATCTAACTCATGTTATCTTATTTAGAAGCATATGTGTTTACATATATGCAACGGTGTACTTTGGATTTAGTACTCTGGTGGCGGAACCAGAACAAAATTTCAGGAGGGTCAAAATTTAAGGGCGGTTATCGGAGGTCCGGAGCGACGTGTAGGTTGTAGCGGCGAGAGAGCGGAGTTAAGGTCCTTGGGTTTGATTTTGACCCAGATTTAAAAAAATGAAAAATATCTCAATCGTAAATACGAATTTGTTGCTCTCAAATGTATCTCAAATAGGTCTAACTACCATAATAACTATAATAACCTTACTTTATTAAAAGTCACAAGATAGTATGAGAATTGATATTTTTATAAGTAAAAATAATAATTACATAAAATCCTTTTCACATGAATAGTAAATGATCTCACACTTATGTGAGAGACATTATGAAAATATTAATTTTTATTTGTGAAAATAATAATTCCCAATAATAAATCTTACAATAAGTAATTGACTAAAGTTAAAGAAAAATTATATCAATTTTAAATTTAAAAATGTCTCAAGTTGACTTTAAAAAATATATAATATTCTTATATTTTAAAACAGAAATACTACCTTTTGTCTTCTTTTTTTTTTTGTTATTTCTCTCATAAAATATTTTAAAAAATATCAAAGGTCATATAACTAAAAATGGTTAGTGAGGCTACTTTCTGTATCATAGTACAATTAGGATAAGATATATATTTCCTAGCTAATAGTATAAAACAAAAGCATCATATCACTTGTTCGGACATCCACTAAAAGGCGAAGCTTTCCATCACTGTCAGCTTCCTCTTGCATATGGATCTAAAAAGCGAAGCTCTCTCTCTCTCTTTGATCTGAGACAAGGCGATCGGCATGATTTAACAGGACTTATGTCGATCCCGCTTCCCTTGCATATGGATCTAAAATAAGCTCTCTCTCTTTGGTTGCAGATTTGAAGCGAATCACGACGCAAGCGCAGTGGCTCGATATGGCCTTTGTGGTGTGGCGCCACTGGCTTCCTCCCCCTCCGCCCCCCACCCCACCCCCACCCCCACCCCTACCCTACCCCTACCCCTACCCCTAATTCCACTTGGGTTGTCGATTCACCGGGGTCATATGCCCCCTCGCCCCCTGGTTAAAGATCCTGGTTGTCACACAGATTATCATATAGAAACTTGGCATATATAATTCATAATAATTAATTAATAGGTTTCTACTTTTACCTTCAAGAGAGGTTAGTCTTCATATTGTTATTGCATGGTGCAATCACTCTTCACATATTAATAACCACAACTTCAATTTTATATCTAGTCTTTGTAATTCTCAGGTTAGTTCTTAGTATTATTTCTTATTAACTCATGCTTAATTAACTTAGCTTAATAATTTTATTTCTCCTAAAAATTATAATAAACAATTGGGATATAACAGTAAAGTGAATGAAGCCAAGTCGTAGGTACATGTCCATTGTGATCCAAAATCTGTTAATAAACAATTCGTGTGAACAGTGCTAAAAAGAATCACCTTTTCTTTAATATTGGTGATACTCTTTGTCTTTATGTGTATCTTTATATGTGGGGTTTTATGGACTCTTTTAAAATCTAGAAGTACTCGTGTCGACACTACACGGTTATGTAATGTGGGTATCGAACCTGTAATGTAATTAGGAGTGTCCGTGTTGCTGCATCCTCTAAAGGATCCTTCTAGGTGTTGACGAGTCTATATAACATAAGTGTCAAGTATTACTCATTGTATAGTGGTTTTGTATTTAGGTTGTTTAATTGTGTTCGTAACAGAAGTATTTTTATTGACTCCTATGAGATGTTTTTTTTATATTAGCATCAATACTATCATGATTTAAGGTTTTGTGATGTTGTGCTCGAAAGATTTTGTGCTATATATTCTATTTGCTTGATCATCAACTTACGAAGTTGAGTAAATTTGGACTCTTTTGTCTTATCTGCGACATTTTCTTGTAACTCAGATTGACTAGATTCTTTACCTTCTACCACATATCACTTAAATTGAAATTTCATCGTGCCTCATAGGGATTGGTAATTATTACCTTTTTTGTTGTATAGGACTAAATGTTCCCCCTTGATAAGTTTGTGTTAATGTCATACCAAGTAATCACGTGATACATGATACATCCATTATTTGAGATGATACATCCGTTATAGGCTTATTATTTTTCCTTTGACTTAATCAATTCAGAATTCTTTTTACAAGTTGATTCAGGGTCCTGGAGGTATCACTGTTAAGAATATCACCAAGGTCTTGATTTTTGGTATCTACGATGAGCCAATGATTCCAGCGCAGTGCAACATTGTTGTTGAAAAACTTGGTGATTATCTTATTGATAATGGATATTAGTTACTTTGGTAAGAGTTTTATTGTCACATTTTTCTTTCTCGGCATCATTACATGCTTTTGCCTAATTAACATGGTTACAATTATTTATAAAATTTCATATTTGCAATTATTTACATGGTTACAAGGGAATGGTTAGAGGTACATTACATTGAATAGATATTTTAGGCAGAGGAAATATCTGTAGTAGGTGAGTAAACAACAAAAGACTGCACATTTTCTTTCGTTTAATTCCTTATTTTCTATCTATTTTAGTCATTGTTTGGTATTTTTGATGCAGAACTTGCCTACACAATGGAAGTGAATGCAGAGAATGACGTCTACAGTTTTGGAATGTTGTCGTTGGAAGTGATTATGGGAAAGCATCCGGGTGATTTTGTATCATTATTCTCATCATTTATATCATCGTCCTCCTCCTCATCACCACGTGCAAAGTTAGGTTTGGGCTTTGAATTCTATGGCACTGTCAAATTGGCTAATTTCAGTCCCACGATGCAGACAATATATAGTAATAATGATATTTCCTTTTATCTTTTCTTTTTCTTGGCTTACTCCAGAGCAATGCAACATTGTTGTTGAAAAGCTTAATGATTATCTTATTGGTAATGGATATTAGTTATTTTGGTAAGAGTTTTTATTGTTACATTTTTCTTTCTTAGCGTCATTACATGTTTTTGCCTAATTATTTGCTTTTAAATGCTTGCAATGAAATGATGATACAAGTATTTATTTGGCATGTTGGATTAGTGATAATCTCCAATGGTATATTTGTGTGTTCATAATCAGTGCACTAATTAACGAAAATAACAGGTAGACTGCAGGGCTGTTACACCCTTTTACTATATTTTATATATACTAAATTTCAAGGAGTATGAAGAAGATGATCCAGAACATAATGGAGATTGCGGGCAGCCACAGTGATGAGGAGATATATATAATACTCCAGGAATGTAATATGGATCCCAACGAGACCACCTAGAAGCTCCTTCTCCAGGATTTGTTCTCTATTTCCATCTATATGCTGTTTGTTTTTTATCTTAATTTTCACATGTTATGTTGATCTGTGTTTTCATTTGAGGATTTGGTTTTGAGTGTTTTGGTTATGTCTATGTTGTTATTTATATTTTGCTTATAGTAAGTTGAGTTGGGGTTTTTGTGACGCCCCCAAAACAGGTATACAACACCCATTCTGAGTCGTCAAAATACATGGTACAGAAACAACTACAACTTTATTAATACAACATAAAAACTGTGAGTTTAAATACAAATATTGTCATCTAGACAATATTCAAACTCAAATAAGTCCTCATTTCAATTATTGATACATTATTTTACAAAAATGGTGAGGACTACTAAAATAACTTCTAGAACCATCATTCCATACCCCGACTAGTACTCGCTATATTCTCGCCTCCTGAGAAGAAAAATGGAACAAAAAGAAAAAGGATGAGCTCAACTAGCCCAGTAAAGAACATTATGACTAAGATAATACAGAACAAATTATCGTTATTCTTCAACAGAGAAAAATCTAATAGAATACAATAGACAACAAGTTTTAAATCAATATTCGCAGCGGAAATAATAATTCATTAGAAGAGTTAAGTAGAGAATGAAATCTATTATCTTCTATATATGAATATAAAAGTTCATCGTCTATCTTTTATCCATGTAACATCAATCAATATATATCTGAAATCAAATATTCATCTTTTGCACTACTGAGCCAAAGATATTCATCGATTGGTCATGTTCATCTAAACACTGCTCATCTTTGCACTACTGTGCCAAAGATATTCATCGAAATCATTCATCTTTGCACTACTGTGCCAAAGATATTCAAGAATATCATCATTTAGGACTGAGGATGACGAAAAATATTTTAAAGAAAACGAATCCAGTGAAACAAAAGAACAAGTATTAAGGATTCATACTTTAAATAACCCAAGTTCGAAAATACTTCATAAATAACCAGAGTGGAGTAAAATTCAAGAATGAAGATCAAAACATAGATCCAATCAAAGATAGAAACTATAACAGACAATCTTGGATCCAAACATCAGCCACCAATAGTCAACTAAATCAAAAAACGTTTTTGTTATTAAAAATAATTAAAACTTTCAAAAATCAATTATTTCGAAACTTCGGAACTTCAATAATTCATAATAAATAGCCCTTTTATCAGAAAATTCGAATCTTGCGCTTTTGATAGGAAATTCAATTCTCTACAACTTTGCAGAAGAAAGTTTGTTCAAATTCCAAACAGAAATTGACCGAAATCCATAAACGGGCATTTTACATGCTATAATCAAATTTCAGTCAAGAAATGGGCCCAAAGACATGTTTAACATGTTTTAAACAACTTTTGCAACAAAAATACTCTTCCTCCTCATATACTCATATATCCCACATTCATTGTAAAAATATCATCATTATTATATTATAATAATATAATAAAATATTATTTTATCAGAAAAGATAAAATATCAATTTTCAACAATTGTCACTTTTAAAAAAATTTCTCCATCTATATCCACATAAAATGAATATTTTCCTTATCATATAAATTAATAATTAATTACTCACAAATAATATTACGTAATCACAATAATGACAACCGTGCAGTTCCCAAGAAAAGGGGGCTTAATAAGAATTTCTCTTCATGGTAGCGCAAATTAGGTGACCAAACCTCTCCTTAGATGTAACTTTCTAGACATTGCAAGAATGTTATCTAATAATATTATTGAGATAATATGAATTATTGCTTCGATAATGAAAAATCATCGTATTGATAATTATTGAAACAACAAAGAATATAGAATATCAATGCAACAATTATTGAATCAATAAAATCGAATAAGAATTATTCTTGTAACAATTATTGAGTAGTGCCTTCTTCACGTAAGAATCAATAATTGGTGCAATACCGTGTGCATCATCGGCAACAACGCCAGACATCGTGTTTTAACCATCGGTATTCCAACAAGATAATCTTCAGAATAATCTGCTAACTGTTATTTATAAACAACTTATACTAGTCATTTTCTTCATCCAATCGCTTTCAGTTATGGGCCCACAAAAGACCGCTGACGTCGCATTTAATATTCCCGACAAAGCAAGAATATTCCACGACCAAACGAATATTCCCCGACAACAATGAATATTTTATAACCACCTGCTTATTTTTAAAATATTCACGCATTTTACCCATAACTAACCACATTAATCAATTCAACCCTTACTATTTCAAAATAATAAATAGAGGAAATTAAATTTCATTTATTAATAATTTGGGGTCTTACAACCTCCCCTCCTTATAAAATTTCGTCCTCGAAATTGACGTACGTACCTGGTGTTTCGAAAAGATGAGGATACCTCGCTTTCATTTCTGTTTCCAACTCCCAGGTCATTTCCTCAATAGCATGGTTCCTCCACAAAATTTTAACTTGTGGTATGACCTTTGTGGGTAGGACATGCTCCTTCCTATCCAAGATCTTGACATGTATCTCCTCATACGTTAAATCTTCGGCTATCTCGTCTGGTTCTAACTCAATAATGTGGTTCGGGTCCTTCACATATTTACGAAGCACAGATATATGAAAAACGTTATGAACACGAGACATGCTTGGAGGTAACACGAGTCTATAGGCCACCTTTCCTACTTGGCCAAGAATCGAAATGGACCGAAGAATCGTGGATTGAGCTTTCCTCTCTTCCCGAATCTTGTAACTCCCTTCCATGGAGCAATACGTAACAATACATGATCCCCAATGTCAAATTTCACGTCCTTTCGATGAAGATCCGCATAACTCTTTTGTCGATCCTTTGTTGTTTGTATACGTTGTCGAATCGTTTGGATCTTTTCTGTAGTCATTCGTACCAACTCCGGTCCCAACAACGTTGCTTCTCCTACCTCATCCCAACATACTGGAGAGCGACACTTTTGTCCATACAATGCTTCAAATGGAGTCACACCTATACTTGCCTGATAACTGTTATTGTAGGAGAATTCCACTAATGGTAGGTACTTATCCCAACTCCCTTTGAAATCGAGGACACAAAGTCTTAATAGATCTTCAAGAGTTTGAATAGTCCTCTCTGATTGCCCGTCCGTTTGAGGATGGTATGCCGAACTGAACCGTAAATCCGTGCCCATAGCTTTTTGCAAGCTAACCCAAAATCTTGAAGTGAATCTTGGGTCACGATCCGAAACTATGGATACTGGCATGCCATGCAACCTCAAAATCTCATTCACGTACAAACTAGCAAGACGTTCAAGGGAATAAGTCTCCCGTATCGGCAAGAAATGAGCAGACTTGGTTAATCTATCAACAATAACCCAAATCGCATCTATGCCTTGAGAAACCTTGGGAAGACCCGTAACGAAATCCATAGTAATGTGTTCCCACTTCCATTTCAAAATCTCAAGTGGTTGTAATGGACCCTTTGGTACTTGATGCTCCGCCTTTACACGTTGACAAGTTAAACACCTCGAGATAAACTTTGTAATCTCTCTCTTTATATTGTTCCACCAAAATGTATGTCGAAGATCACGATACATTTGGGTACTTCCAGGATGGATTGCAAATGGTGTATTGTGTGCCTCCATCATGATCTTGTACTTCAAATCAGAATCATTAGGAACACAAAGTTTGGAGTGGACTCGAAGTATTCCTTCTTCATCGATTCTTGCTTCTAGAATAGAACCTTCTTGCACTTTCTTCTTCATACGCATCAGCTCCGGGTCTGTGGCTTGAGCAAATTTAACTTTATCAATTAAAGTTGGTTCTATACGTATACTTGACATCATTGCATGGGTCCCCAGAGTCTTGAATTCTATCTTCATCTTTTGTAAATCACACAAAATAGGTCTTTGTGTTAACAACATCGCACTCGTTCCCGCATATGATCTTCTACTCAACGCGTCAGCTACCACGTTCGCTTTTCCAAGATGGTATTGAATAGTGTGGTCGTAATCTTTCAACAGCTCGAGCCAACGTCGTTGCCGCATGTTGAGTTCTTTTTGAGTGAAGAAATATTTGAGGCTTTTATGGTCTGAATATATCTCCACTTTCTCCCCATATAGATAGTGCATCCAGATCTTTAAGCATAAAACGATTGGGCCGCTAACTCTAGATCATGAGTAGGATAATTCCTCTCATATTCTTTAAGTTGTCGCGAGGCATAGGCTATGACTTTTCCGCGTTGCATGAGAACACATCCTAACCCTTTGCTCAAGCATCATCAGAGATAACAAATCCATCCGAACCAGATGGTATTGTCAAAATAGATGCCGAAATGAGTCTCCTCTTGAGATCTTGGAAACTCTTCTCGCATTCCTCGCTCCATACAAATTTTGTATCTTTATGAGTCGGTGAGTTAACGGAGTAGGGATTCGAGAAAATCCTTCCATTTAATCTTCGATAATAACCAAATTAAGCCCGTAAAGCTACGACTTTGATCACCGCCTCTTGGTTGTTCTAACTTTGTATTACTTCAATCTTCGCCGGGTCAACTGATACTCCATGTTTTGACACCACGAGCCCAAGGAATGCTACTTCCTCAAGCCAGAACTCGCATTTCTTCAGCTTAGCATATAACTTGTTATCACGAAGCCTTTGCAGTACCAGCTTCAAATGGCGCTCATAATCTTCACGGCGTTTGGAATAGATGAGGATGTCATCAATAAATACAACAACGAACTGATCCAAATAATCTTTGAACACATGGTTCATCATATCCATGAAAGCCACAGGAGCATTAGTCAATCCAAAAGACATGACTAGGAATTCATAATGCCCGTCACTTAGAAGTTCTAAAAAGCGCGCCTTTGGAATATCCTCGATTCTAACCTTCATTGATGATATCCGTAAGCGAAGATCGATCTTTGAAAAGAATTGCGCTCCTTGTAACTGGTCAAACAGGTCATCAATATGAGGTAGTGGATACCTATTCTTGATGGTGACATGGTTCAATTCTCGATAGTCAACACAAAGTCGCATACTTCCATCTTTCTTCTTTACAAATAAAACAGGAGCACCCCAAGGAGATGTACTAGGACAAATAAAACCGATGTCCAATAACTCCTGTAGTTGGACCTTTAACTCCTGAAGTTCAATAATAGCCATTCGATATGGGGTTTTAGAAATGGACTTTGTACCAGGTTCAAGATCAATAAAGGATTCAACTTCACGTTCCGGGGGTAGATCGGAAAGTTCTTCAGGAAATACGTCAGAAAAGTTAATAACAACAGGAATATTATTCAAATCTGACGTGTCTTTATTCAAATCCATAACATGGGCTAAGAAAGCTTGACATCCATTTTTAAATAAACGAATAGCTTTATGACTTGATATGACAGTGATTGATTTTAACAGTTTAGTTGCTTGAATTCGAACAACAGGTTGATTAGGAATATGAAAACTAACAACCTTACGAAAATAATCAATTTTGGCATGATGAGTAGTTAACCAATCAATCCCTAAAATCACGTCAAATGCAAGTATCTTTAAAGAGATAAGGTCAACAGGTAATGTGATGGTGCCAACTTGGATCAAACAAGATTTATAAACAGTAGATGTAACGAAAGTTTCTCCTAACGGAGTCTCCACAGATAGGTCAAAGTCTAATTTCTCCGGAGTCAAGTTTAAACGTTGAGCACAAGCAGGAGAGATAAAAGAATGGGTAGAACCGATATCTAGTAAAGTATAAACTTTGCAAGAATTTATGATTAGCTTACCCGTGATCATCTCGTTTGGGTTCCTCGCCTTTTGACCCGTCACGACAAACGCTCTTCCAGGAACCGTTGACTTTGACTTTTCTAGGACAGCCTTTTGAGTCACCATCCCCGCTGGACTTGGTTTCGCTACAATACAATCTCGAGCGATATGTCCTTCCTTTCCACAATTATAGCATACCTTGAACTATTTTGGACGGTTTTAATGATATGTCCCTCTTTTCCACATTTATAAGATACGATAGGGTGGTCGTTCTCCTCCCTTAAAACCAGTTGTTGCTGGTGCTAACGTCTTCACATTGTCATTGTTGAATCTCCTCTTTTTAAAATCTCCCCGACTCGCTTCTTCTATTTTCATGGCCACGATTACCACCGGAGAGTGGTTACCGCTTTTAATCTCAATGTTTTCCTCCCATTTGGTTTTCATTGCTCGATGATCGCCGCCACCCAGTAAGACCTCGTTGCGGTCCCTTGGTTGAACGTATTTCGCTATCTCGCCTAATAATTGAGCCCTGTTGTCAACATCTGAATATAAAGAAAATTTATGAGAGATAAGATATTGCCGAATCTCGTGTTTTAAACCTCTCGTAAACATCCTCGTCATTCGTTCCTCATTCTCTACCAAATGAGGTGTAAACTCGGATAACTCTGCGAACTTCGCCAGATTGGGACACCGCCATGTTATTTTGTTCTAGTCTAATAAACTCTACCTCCTTCATATGGCTAATTCTTTCGGGAAAGTATTTTTGTTGAAAAGTTTCAAACGCTTCCAAGACATCTTTGAGTCATGGCAGTGAGTACGTTTCACGACTCCCACCAAGAGATCCGCTTCGCCACGGAACATAAAGGTGGCAAATGGAACCTTCGTTCCTCCCGTGCATCCCAAAACATCGAATATCTTGATAATTTGCTTGATCCACGCCGCCATGATCGGATCTCGCTTTCCTTAAATTCGTGGTCCCAACTCTTTGAAGCGCTTCGCCGTGTAAAAAACAAGCGTAGCGCATTATCATTTCCACCGTAGATTCGCATTACACGAGTCTCCTCGTCTAGTTTTTTGCATGAATCGCAAAAAGCTCCTAAACATACCATCATTCATCGTTCGATCGGTGGTGTTGTTTATGGGAGGAACATTGCTGATCATGACGTTTCTCCTCGTTGGTGAGTCTACAGGCGTCTCACGGCCTCATTAACTCCAATTGTTAATATTCTCATTTGCCATTCTTAAATCTTGTCATAAAACAAGGGTTAATTAAATAATTTAACAAATCACATAATACCCCTATATTACGAGTAGACCAACAAATAAGCTTAGGTAGGACACACTAGCGAGAAGGATTTACTCGTCTCTCCCTCCTAGTTCTATTACCCGATCTCCGCCAGAGATCATATTCCTAAGCTCGATATTAACCGTGACGCCCCCAAAGCAATGTATACAACACCCATTTTGAGTCGTCAAAATACATGGTACAGAAACAACTACAACTTTATTAATACAACATAAAAACTGTGAGTTTAAATACAAATATTGTCATCTAGACAATATCCACACTCAAATAAGTCCTCATTTTAATTATTGATACATTATTTTACAAAAATGGTGAGGACTACTAAAATAACTTCAGAACCATCATTCCATACCCGACTAGTAGATCATTTATATTCTCACCTCCTGAGAAGAAAAATGGAACAAAAAGGAAAAGGGTGAGCTCAACTAGCCCAGTAAAGAACATTATGACTAAGATAATACAGAACAAATTATCGTTATTCTTCAACAGGGAAAAATCTAATAGAATACAATAGACAACAAGTTTTAAATCAATATTCGCAATGAAATAATAATTCATTAGAAGAGTTAAGTAGAGAATGAAATCTACTATCTTCTATATATGAATATAAAAGTTCATCGCTCATCTTTTATCCTGTAACATCAATCAATATATATCCGGAATCAAATATTCATCTTTGCACTACTGTGCCAAAAATATTCATCATTGGTCATGTGTTCATTTAAACACTGCTCATCTTTGCACACGTGCCAAAGATATTCATCAGAAATCATTCATCTTTGCACTACAGGCCAAAGATAATAAATTACTTACTTGTGAACAGTTGTGATTAAAAAAGTATATTATGAGTCAATATAGTGTATATATACCATATACTGTTACTCATTATATTTTAATTGTAATATAATATATATATATATACACCCGAAAGTATAAAGTATTAAAAAATTATTATGAAAGTAGCCGCCTCAACCCCGCCAATTCTTTTTATAATTTAGTAATAATTTTGACCCCACTGCTAAACACTTCTGGCTTCACCACTGGATGCAATAATGGATTTTGCAAATTAAATGTTTTCACTAATTGTGGACCTTATATCATGGTTGAGCTGAATAAATTGGTTACATGTTATTTTATCGGGAGGTTTGTCTACTCAAAAACTATGGTATTCTGTATCATTTTACCTTTAGGTTAATGTTATTGAAATTCCAAAATTCTATTTCTCATAATACTGTCAAAGTGGAGTATAATTTTCGGAGTGCGTGCATAAATTTTAGAAGTTATATTGACATGTTTGAATTTTAGTATGAAAACATAAATATTTTTTTGAGTGTAGGTGTTAGAGCTATTAACATATGGTAATGACTCTGAAACTGCACATAGTTGGAGACTACCCAAGCTGCACAGAGCTGGAGACTTGAAAAGAAACTATATATGAGATAAATTAACCGTCAGGAGGGGGCAAGACTTCTCAAAATAGAAAAGGCATAAAACTAGAATCATGGGTGTAAATCCTAGACACACTAATGGATTTACACCCCTACACAGTAATTGTGGAATTTTGGAACACAGAGATACAAATTTTGCAAAGACATCAACCATAGATTTACCTTGAACACAGAGATACAATATATATATATATATGCGCTAGACTAGCAGCTAGAAGTCTGTTTAATAGTCGATAATTGTTTGTAATTTGATGAACAAAAGAAAAGTCTCAAGATGAATTTGGGATCAAATTCCCTACATAGAATGTGTTTGTGTATATTTCACTCAAATAATTAGGAAAATCGTAGTACTGACATGAATTTAAGAACCATAATATATTTTTTTGTTCTTTTATGCTAGGTTCAACAATAATTTTGGTACAAAATAAGATTCATTCCTTTTGCAAAGTAGGAGTCCCATTTTTTTATTTATTTAATAATTTGAAGTATAAAATAATACAATTTCGTCAACTTTATCATAAAATGTCACCATTAATAAACTAACGTGAACTGATATTTCGACATGTATTTTTGATATTTTCACATAATACTCTCTCACATGAGTATTCAATGTGACTCACCTTCATATGAAAAAAAAATCATATAAAATTATCGAAAATACACGCGGAAATAATACTCCTCCTATTTCCACGTAGACTAAATACTTGAGGTAACATATGGATATTCAAAGATCGTAATTTTCCAAACAGATATTTATGATTTTACAGAATAAGCAAACCTAAGAGACAGCTTAATGGCTTCAGAATTAACCTCAATTTATAGACTTTAACTGAATTATGTCTCCTCCAAAATCTTAAATGTTGAAAGAAAAATAAAATAAAAACAATTTGTTGTTGGTAATCTCATGAAACAACTAAAAATACTACTAGGGGAAGCTACAAAATGGAATCCCATCCCAAAACAAGGAAACAAATAGAATAAAATACACTGACACTCTGTTTAAATAATTATAATAACACCCATCACTTATTTAGTTTTTTAAGTAATAGTCAGTACCCCTTTAGTTTACAATATATAACATGCACTACCCCTAATGTGGTTGAACAATTAATATCCAAAAATATTTTTAATATAATGTCTAATACACCCTTCAAGTTATAATGTTTAATTTATCTACTAAATATAAATTTGTATATTATAATTTGTACTTAACTTGATCTAATTAATTAAATTATGAACGTGTGCAATAAATAACATAAATGTCAAAAAATAATAAATATTCATTTTATCGGAAAATAAAGTCATACATTTTTTTGCTAATTAAATTTCTTAAAGATTAAATTTTACGTGATATATATTCAAATATTTTTTTTGTAATTAAAAAGTAAATTTTTAATACCCATAAAAAGTAAAAATTAACACAATAAAATTATAATTATTTTTTTACAGATATTAAAATTTATGTAAAACAAATTTATTATTACAGAACAAATCTTATTATTCATATAAAAAAGTATTAAATTTATATTAATTATTTTTCGCATATATTAAACTAAACATAAGTCACACTTTAGCATAATTATTTACAGTAAAAATGACAAATGTTGTTACTCAAAAAAAAAGAAAAATATATTAAAAGAAACATCTTTTTACAAGATAGAGGTAGTAATAAATATTATTATATATTTTTTTATTCAACATTGCACAAAACAATGTCAACTGTATACTAATAAAATGTAATCAAAATCATAAATATCCCAAATTTTGACATATACTCGAGAAAATTTAATATATAAAAGTCATAATATGAAACTAAGAATTCAAATAATAATTTTTGTTGTTAAACACCAAAAACTAAACTATCAACATACTCAATCACTCTAAATTAGAATAGCTCCATTAATAATTTAATTTAAATTTTTTAATATTTGTATCACTTATCTAAAATGTGTGGGATTTAAACTAAATTATTTTTTTATAAGTTATCAACAATTTAAATGAGTCTTAATTACAAATAAAATTATAATTAAAATGTATTATATTAAATAAAGGATAATTAAACATATATATATATATATATTATTTAGGAATTAAAATTTGATAACATACAAGGGAAAATATGTAACTTTATCTATTTAGTTAATCCTAAAAACTTGCAGAGGTACTAACTGTTATTTACAAAATTAGAGGGGAGATAAATGTTATTATGGTTATTTAGAAGGGGTCACTGTATTTTACTCAAAATAAAATAAAATAAATAAAAAGAAGGTAATTCAGTAATTTCATAAATATTTTCCCTTTTGGACATGTATTTGAGTCCTAACCAATATTTTAACCATTTTTTCTAGTATTTGTTAGCCCACCCATTCATTACTGCTAGAAATCACTGATTACCGATTTATATTGGAACTGGAAAAAGTAGAGAAATATATATATATAGGGAGTCCTTCCATAAAGAATAGGTTCTTTGTGTCTTATCTTGATGCAACACCCCTTTTTGTACCGTTGATAAAATGAATTGATGGCTGAGATTAGACTTTGTATTTGATAAGTTCTAAGACAAGGTTGTTTGTGCCTAATTATTCACCTATACCTGGCTTCTATTTTATTAAGTGAATATTAACTTGTCAAGATAGTTATAAAAGTGAATATTTATTATTAAAATAATCCTACAAAACAGTCGATACTACCGGGTACATTTTTTTTTTATTTTTTTTTTATTTCTCCGTATTTACAGCAGCTCATACTAATGAATTAAAATAATAAAGTAATCCCACTTAAGACAAATGACACTTACCGGTATATATTTTTTTTAATTTTTTTTATTTCTCTCTCAGATAGCTCATACTACCGGCATTAAAATAATAAAATAATCCCACTTAAGACAAATGATACTACTAGTATTAAAAATTGAAAAAAACTAGCAAGACAAATTTTGTCACTACCGGTATTAAAAATTGAAAAAATAATTTTATTCAAGCTACTCGCTGCTAAACAAATTCGAACTCGCAACCTCAAACTCCATACACTCGTCATATGACCACCCAAGCACCACAGGCCCAAATAATTAATTTCTCTCACTTGATATGTCTTTATATTAAAACTTCACCATCCCCCAAAATCTATATTCTTGCATTATTATTATATTACGATTTATTATTATTAATAAGTCTATATAATACATATGGGGTTTGATATTTAGAAATAAGTTAATATCTATATTTATTAAGCAATGATTATTAGTAATGATTTTATATATTAAGCAATGATTTTATTATTAAGAAATGATTTTATACATTTGATACATTTTTGATACATTTTGATAATTGATACATTTTTGATAATTGATATATTTTTGATATATTTGATACATTTTGATATATTTGATACATTTTGATATATTTGATACATTTGATATATTTTTGATATATTTTTGATACATTTTTGATACATTTGATACAATTTTGATACATTTGATACATTTTTATATATTTGATACATTTGATACATTTTTGATAATTGATATATTTTTGATACATTTGATATATTTTTGATATATTTTTGATACATTTTTGATAATTGATATATTTTTGATATATTTGATACATTTGATACATTTTTGATATATTTTTGATACATTTGATATATTTTTGATAATTGATATATTTTTGATACATTTGATACTTTTTTGATATATTTGATACATTTTGTCACTACCGGTATTAAAAATCGAAAAATAACCTACTTGGTACAAATTGACTGTCACTATTTGGTTTTAAAAATTGAAAAAAATGATTTTAATCCCATTTAAGACAAAATGATACTACCGGTATTAAAAATTGAAAAAAACCTACTTTAAGTAAATCTTTGTCACTACCGGTTTTAAACACTCGTCATATGAACACCCGAGCACCACGGGCCTAGTTGTTAATTTCAACCAAGGATATATCTTTATATTAAAACTTCACCATCCCCCAAAATCTATATTCTTGCATTATTATTATTTTACGAAAAAAATATTATTAATAAGTCTATATAATACATATGGGGGTTTGATATATTTAGAAATAAGTTAATATCTATATTTATTAAGTAATGATTTTATATATTAAGCAATGATTTTATTATTAAGAAATGATTTTATTATTAATAAAACTAGTTCAATTAGTCTAATAAGTAATTATGATAATTTTTCAAGTCATTTTCGGAAATTAATTTACTTATCGAATTTATAAAAGTAGTGAAGTATTATTATAATAATAATAATAATAATGTGATTATCAATATTAGAAGTACAGATTATACTAATACTAGTCTTTGCATAACATTAAGAGGAATAGTACATATTACATGTTCATTTTCATAAAATAAAAAAAAAAAAAACATAGAATGATTAATACAACCGAGGCGCTTTATATCTCGGTAGGCCTAAGTAATCTTATGATTTTTTTAGAGAGCTCCCATGACGACGCAGAACGAAAAGATCGTGACATCTTCCAAGGACCACTTTCTTCGTAAATATTACCATTGGCCCTAACGAAGCAGTCAAATAACATACTTGCAGACAAAAATGCCACAGTCTGCGTTGTTGTGTTGTTTCGGTCGAATCTTTAAGGTCTCGCGATAAGTGGGATTACCATTTGGCCACTATCAAGATTGGATTACCATTTCACAAGCAAAATGGTATCAAATGTACCTGCATGTACAAAGTAGTTGGTTAATAATTTTTAATATTAAAGGACATTATAAAATTAAAATATTTTAAAACTAAACATATCGCAACTTGAACGAATTCTGAGTACATTTCATGTAACTTAATATACTTAGTGTCATTGTAGTGCGGGTCAATTATGGTAACCATCCAATCTTCAACTGCGAATAGGAACAAGACAAAATGGCGTTGATTGGTACTACACACCGGCATGAATATGTATTTGCATTCGTGTAAAGGTGGACCAACATCTTGGTTAACATACGGTTTGCAAAAACTCCATGCAGTATTCACGTTAGTGCAGGGCACATAACTCTGCCCAAGATGCATGAAGAATGAATTCATCAAACCAAATTGGGACCACCTTTGTATTCCCCGCGACCTGTAGTATTTCTCTCTGTCTCGTAGCAACAACATATAAGCGTCGATGACATGCTCGAATATCCAACTCCCAGTCCCTAAGGATTGCACTGCATTGTGTTCTAATTCATATAACTGGCGCGGATGTGATAAAGGATATAAATCCCCTTCTGGTGCCACCACGTTTCCAAACATATGTTTATTTACAAATGTCTCCTTCCAATCTTTAAGTCTTTTGGATAAGGACCCTTTTGGTCCATAAGAGATGTGGTCTCCCACATCTTGTACCTGATTGAGACCCATATAGCAATAATAATTAAAACCATCACTATTAAAATAACTATATATACCTTTTGTGAACTAGATCCCTTGGCGTCAGAAAGTCCCGCAAATGAAGAGTTGGTTGGAATGTAACATTCCTCATAGGTTTGGAAGGTTGGAATGTAACACTCCTCGTGAGGCTTGGGTGGTGGGAATGGAGCTCTCCTCGATTACTTGTGGGGTGGGTATGTAGCTCTCAGATACAACATAATCAGTTTGTTTCCCAAGCCCTTCATTGAGTTGTGTATTGGACTGTGGTCCAAAATTTGTGGGACCCCCCGCCGAGGTATTTGTTTACCTCTTGCTTCAAGTCGTATAGGCGATTGAAATCCCAATTATTTTTTTGCGAGTAACCAACTCGGGAGGCGGTGAGTAAGTCATCGAAAATTTATCAAGTAATGACTTTTACACTCTCAACCTCATCACGTAAGATAAACACAAACAAATATTATTAACAATAAATATGAATAAATGTAATATTAAGTATTTACTCCAATACATGATTTATTAAAGAATAATATAATTTTATACCATTTGAATAAGGTGTTGTTGGTTGTAAATGGCCCGAGGCTCATAACAACCGCCGTGGTGGTCGCTTTTTGTCGAAATGGGTGGATTTTCCAACGTGTAATTTTCCTATACTGGACCATGTAATCATCTATTGGGACATAATCGGCAATTTCAGGTTTGTTGTCCTTGAGATGATCCATGTATGCCTCCCACATCGAAATATATTCCCTCTCAAGGCCGTGCAATCCTCGACATCAATAAATTTAAACTTTTTCTCCTTCCTAAGGTCACCGTGGTTTTTGGTGGTGATGGTATGCCTTGCATGAACCCGAATCTGTCTCATCACACGATCCCAGATATCGAAATTCCACAATATCAAAGTGGATCAAGGGACCCCACCAGATCCCAACAACCCGCCTTCAAAATTAAATCCATCGATATCATCATCCCACATTATGTAAGGCCGCCAAACCACATCCCACATAGACTTAATATCTAACTCCCCCCAGTAAAATGACAAATGGTGATGGGGATTCTCACGTCTACCGAGGTAATCTGTGGGCTCCAAAATAGGACCATGCTAAAGCCCTAGGTAACCATAAGGATGATTGTGGCCAAGAGTTTGGCTTTCCAATACTTACACGCTCATAAGCCCAAATTTGTAACAATGTAACACAACCATTAATGTATTTAACTCCTTTCCTAGTAGCAGTATATAAAGATCTGTACAAATATGCTAACACTGCCGCGCCCCAAGAGTAAGTTACACAATCTTCAGCGTTGACAATAAAAGACATATATCGTGGGTGCACAATATTTCTATTCCTATTAGGGAATAATATTGCCCCACACAACCACAACATGTATGCCTTTGTGTGTCGCCCTACAACATCTTTACTTGCATTCTCGGGACAATTATTAAAATATTCGTGCAACCACACTAATGAAATTGCACTGCATTTTTTTGAACTAAAATATTCACCAACTAATTTATCTCCAAAACAATCCCTAAAATAATTCAAATTGGTGATGTGAGGGACCCGTTAAGGGCTTTCCCACCACCGGTAACTCAAAAAATAAAGTGAACATCCTCTAACGTGATTGTTATTTCTCCACAGTTTAAATGAAAAGTATTGGTCTCCCAGGCGCCATCTCTCGACTCAAGCGCGGATATCGGATCAAGATCGGTTTGGTGTACAACACCTTGATAACTAAATACTTCAAATCCACATTTATCTAAAAGGATTTTTTGTTCTTTTGTCAAAGCCCATCGATTATATTTCGATCGATTATATCGATCGAGCTTAGTTTTCCCTATCTCTCCCATGATATATGTCATCCGATACATGATCTTGTTGATCATGCAGAACACTGGATCAATTGGCCCATATTCCCAACTATTCATCTTTTACCTAAAAAAATACATCAATTCCATATTAGTATTAAGATGCATGACAAAATCAAGTTGAAAGTAACATGTCGCAAAAATGATGAAATAACAACACACACTAACATGCATAAAAACCCTGAACAACATGCATGTAATAATAACATGCATGTATATAATGTAATAATATTAACATACATTAAAAACTAGTAAAAACAAAAACTATTAAAAACAAAAACAATAAGAAGAAAAATAAATTAAAACAATAAGTGAACAATTGAGTAATAATCGGAATAAAATAAAAACAATAAATGAAACATAATAATAAAATAAATACTTATCAATGCATGCTATGCTGCAAAAGTTTTCTTTTTTTTTTCCGGTACAGGCAAATCTTAAACCGGCTTAGCTTTTTTGATTTTTTTTATCTTCTTTTCTCCATTGTATAATGATGACTCAGCAAATTAAAATAAAAAATAAATAAAAAAGCATCCATTTAAGATAAACTTGGTCCCTACGGACAAATTGGAAAAAAAAAATTCGTTATCCCAAACTATAAAGTGATAATTATAATCTTCAGATTATTTTGTTGTTATTATACTGAAAATAATAACAACAACAAGAATAACATGCATGCATAATATGCAAATGATAACATGCATTAATGACAACAAAAACAAATACATGCATGGTATTATATCCCTTTAATTCAAATAATAACATGCGTTGATAAAAAAATGGCTTGATTGAGTACAATCGTAATAAGTTTTTTTCATTTATATAATGTAATAATATTATTTTACTATTATATCTGAAAATAATAACAACAATGTAAACTATTAAAACTCGAACAAATAACAATAAATAAAAACTTATTGAAGTTTTTTGCTCCTCTCTTCCAAATACTCCTCTCTACTCTCTGTTATTTTTATTTTATCTAGCTTGGCAAGTTAACTTTAGTTTGAACAACATATGTTCTCAATAGACATTTAAATAAGCTCATGCAAATGTCCAGGTACATGAATTAATTTAGGACCAAATTCAAACAAATGTCTCAAACTTTTTAGTTTACCAAGCTTGCGCAGTGTTCTTTCCTAGAGGCGATGTGGCGAAAAAAGTGGTCAAAAAAAATATTCAATTGCATTTTAGAAGCGATGTGTGTTTGTTATTTTGTTCTAGGCAGATAAAGCTTAACCTACTGAATAAAAAATATATATATATTTACCATAATTTGTTTAAATGTTAGAGCCTATATAATCTTGGAAATAAAAAATATATATATATTATTAATAAATTGTTAAATAAATTAAAGCCTCTCTAACTACCGGAAATAAAAAATATATATATATTATTAATAAAACCGTTTGGTAGGTAGAAAGGCTATAGCAATTTGGGAATAAAACAATTTTTCATCGCTAGCTAGAGACTCAACCCGCCGACCTCAAGCTCCAAACATTAGTCATATGACCACCCGAGCACCACTTGCCTAGTCATTATATCTTACCTTGGATTTGGATATATCTTAAAACATTCCATCTCCCCCCAAATTAAATTTCTCAATATTTTATTATAATTATTCGATTATTATTATTATTCTATTATTATTACGAATTGAGTATAAAGTCGTTCCATATTCTAGCGGCTTATGTACTTTTAATTATTTCATTATCATTATTATTAGTAGTCAAACATAATAATACAACACTATGGGAATAGAAAAAAAGTGACATTGATTATATGGAAAAGTACATTAGTTTGACTTCTTGAGCATTACCGCGCAATGTCGTAATTCTTGGTCTTTTTACCTTTAAATATTGTCTAGGAAGCTGCTATTTTCTCATGTTTATTCTCCTCTACTCATAATTTGTTTCATCTGGTTGCCCACATTCACTTCAGAAAATCAAGTTGAAGTTCTGATCGAGCAAAATTCATCACTATTATTCACAAGTAAGTTCTTCAAAATGTCATATAATACATCTGAATTTGTTAGTGAAGTTGAAAGAAATAAATCTGATATTGTTCCGTACGTTGGTCAATTATTTTGTACGTTGGAAGAGGTTGAATATTTTTATAGATCATATGCTCGCAAAAATGGATTTGAGATTAGAATTGCAACTAGTCATAAACATGTTAATACGAATGATATCAGATCTAGGCAGTATGTATGTAAGAAAGCCGGTACACCAATTGTTGGCAAGAGTTTACCTAATAATGAAGATAGTAGTAATAACATAACTAGACAGAGAGACTCTATAGGACGAACAATGTGCAAAGCTAGAATATATGTTGTCCACAATAAGAAAGAAGACAATTGGCGTATATCTACTGTTGAATTAGAGCACAATCATCACTTAGTGACCCCCACCAAAGTAGATTTGATCGAGACTCACAGAAATATTACTCCTGTTGTAAGAAATTTAATTGACACTTTAAATAAGTCCGGTATTGGTCCTAGTAAGATGATGAATGTTTTGAGCACAATGGGAGGTGGGTTGCAAAATGTTCCTTTCTCTACTGCTAATGTTGAGAATGTGGTACGAGATTTAAGGCGTGATTCTGCAGATGAAAATGATGCACAAGCTGCTGTCAATCATTTGAACAAACTTGCATCCGGAAGTGCCAACAAATTTTTTTCCGAGTGAAACCCGGTGAAAACAACCGTGATAGCTTGTATTTTGTGGGTTGACGCCCGATCAAGGTTTATGTATCAACAGTTCTGAGACGTTGTGACATTTGATAAGACATCTGGGACAAATAAGTATGGCATGCCGCGTTTGTTCTATTTGCCGGGTCAACCACCATTATCGATCTATATTGTTTGGATTTACCTTTATTACGAGGCGAGAGAGAGGACACTTTCGTTTGGTTTTACGGACATGGCTTGAAGCCATGGACTACAAGGCACCTACAACCATCATAACCGATCAAGACAGAGCCATGAGTAATGCTATTGCTACACAGTACTTCTAACTAGTCATCATTTATTGTGTTCTTGGCATATTAACAATAAATTTCTTGAAAAATTGCATCATGTTTATTCTGAGCACCCATCGTTCAAAAATGATTTTAACAACTGTGTGTATAACTCATTGTCCATCGAGGAATTTGAAGATCGTTGACATATTCTGATAAGTTCCTATGAATTGTATACTAATGAATGGCTTGGAAGTTTGTATGATGTCTGATGTAAATGGATTCCAAAGATATACAAAGAGATATTTTTGGCGGGAATGACTACGGCTGGAAGAAGCGAGAGCATGAATGCCTTTTTTGATGAGTATGTTAATGCATCAATAGGTATGCTATGTTTTGTACTACAGAGTCAAAAGGCTGTAGAAAGACAGTTTATCAGGGAGAGGAAGGCCGACTACATAACAAAACATCGTAAAAGGATTATGGTGCTCGGTTCATCTTTAGAAGTTCATGTTGCACAAGTGTACACAAAAGAGATGTTTAGACGTTTCCAACGTCAATTCGTCGATTCCATGAAATACAATGTTCATAAACTTAGTGAGTTGTGTGTCACCGATACTAAGGTTTATGCAAGATTGTATAATCTTGATGCAATCGAAAGTGGTGGAAGAAATAAAGAAGTTGTCAACAATCGACAATGGGATCTGCAGAATATGTAATCGCCAAATGTTTTCACTACGGTGAATTATGCGAGCACATCTTGAGATATTTCATAGCAAAGAGTATTTCACAAATACCGACCGACATGATCCTTCATCGGTGGATAAGAGACGCGAACAAAAGCAATGGTGAAGACTTACTCTTTATCTCCACATCTGGCGACTTGAACAAAATCAAGCAATCGCTTATAATCATTTGATGGGTGATTACCAGGAGTTAGCGAGCAAAGCGGCTTGCTCAGTCCGAGGTTATAAAACTGTTCTTAAACTGAATGCACGAGGAAAAGAGTTGGTTGACCAATATGATCCGGATGAGAATATTACTGAACTGGCAGATGACGACATTGATTGCACAGTTGGAGATCCAAATCATGATATGGGATACGATAATGACGATGAAGATGCAGAGGTGGAAGAAGAAGAAGAGTTTTTGCCGCCTAATATTTCTCAAACAAAGGGCCGCAAAAAACAATCTAGATTCAAGAGTGCACTCGAGAAAATCATTCCTTCTAAGACTCATCGAAAATGTGCAATTTGTGGCTTTGAAACCGACCACGATAAGCGAAATCACTATCGAGTGCTAGTGGATTCTCGATCCAAAAAATAGGCGTTGGTTGTATTAATCATTCTATGTTTTTTTTTTATTTTATGAAAATGAACATGTATATATATCTTATTCCTCTTAATGTTATGCGAAGACTAGTATTAGTATAATCATACTTAATATTGATAATCACATTATTATTATTATAATAATACTTCACTACTTTTATAAATTCGATAAGTAAATTAATTTCCTGAAATGACTTGAAAAATTATCATCATTACTTATTAGACTAATTGAACTAGTTTTATTAATAATAAAATCATTTCTTAATAATAAAATCATTGCTTAATATATAAAATCATTACTTAATAAATATAGATATTAACTTATTTTTAAATATCAAACCCCATATGTATATATAGACTTATTAATAATAATAAATCGTAATATAATAATAATGCAAGAATATAGATTTTGGGGGATGGTGAAGTTTAAAGACATATCCTCGGGTTGAAATTAACAATTTAGGCCCGTGGTGCTTCGGGGTGGTCATATATGACGAGTGTTTGGAGTTTGAGGTTCTGAGTTTGAGTCTGCATTTAAGAAATAATTGCTTGAATAAAATCATTTTTTTAATTTTTTTAATACCGGTAGTGACATAAGTCAGATTAAGTTTTTTTTTCAATTTTTAATACCGGTAGTATTAGCTTTGTCTTGGGAAAAAAAATAAAAAAAAAAAAAAATGTAAAATGTCTGGCCAAGTATGAGCCTCAGAAGTAGGAAAAAAAAAAAAAAAAAAAATGTACCGGTAGTATGAGCTGTCTTAGTAGGAAAAAATAAAAAAAAAAAAAAAATATATACCAGTAGTATCATTTTGTCTTGGTGGGATTATTTTATTATTTTAATGCCACGGTAGTATGAGCTCAGATCGAAAGGGAGAGAAAAAAAAAAATAAAAAAAAAAATGTACCGGTAGTATCGAGATCATCTTGGCAGATTATTTTAATAATAAATATTCACTTTTTATAACTATCTCGACAAGTTAATATTCACTTATTAAAATAAAGGCCGTCTGAGATGAATAATAATTAGCACAACAACAACCTGACTGGCTTACTTATCAAATACAAAAGCTAATCTCGACCATCAATTCATTTTATCAATCTGATACAAAAGGGGTGTTCAGACAAGACTCATAAAGAATAGGATTCTTTATGGAAAATTCTATATATATATATATATATATATATATATATATATATATATATATTTGTATGCAGAGAGAGAGATGCACATTCGAATTCACTACTTCACTCCTTCACTACTTCACTCCTTATAGCTCTCATCTCATTAGTTATTATATGAAGAATGCTCTACCTCTAAACCCTAGCTTCTGCAAGAAATCCCTTCTAATTGTAAGTTCAATTTCTCACAATACTTCATCTTTTGTATAATTATACATAGTAAATTCATGTGGAATCGTGCTAGAAGTTGCAATTATGATGTATACGAAAAAAAATTGTACTTTTTTTGGTGGTTTTGATTTCCAGTTTCCCCATTGAGTGGAGTTCTGGAAATTAAATTGTGGTGTAATTTCAGCTTCGAACAGTCAATTAGTGATAAACTCAAAAGGTTATCTCGTAGATTTTTAAATAGGCTATGCCTATATTCAAAACCATCTCAATTTTCGATTAGGATACATATATTATGTATGTGCAGCCACAGTACTAGTATATTTACATAATTCCATTGTTATTTTATTTTTTAATATCATTTGTTGTTGTTGTTGTTGTTGTTGTTGTTGTTGTTGTTATTTCTATGGTCTATTTTTAATTGGGCCGATGGTTCGGTTTTTGCATAAGATTATTTGTTCATAAAATGCATAAATAAAGAATCTTGAATCAGAGTGGTGCAATTTTTTAATTTATTATGCTAGTATTGTCATGGTGGAGTTGCGATTTTTCTGGTTATACGAGTTTCTAGTTTCTACTATATATGAAATTGCTGACAAGTATATGAAATCATGTGTTGTCATTATTGCATAGAGAAAATCATACACATTCCCTTATATTATTTGGAAAATCTTGTTCACTAGTACTAAATTAACCAACCGTAATTGCTTGAGTTTGCATCATAGACATATCCGTCTTGTCCGACCTTTCTTATTATAGTTTATACAACTTTTAAGTTATATATAATTAGTCATGACTTTCTCTTTCTCTCCCCCTCTCTTTCACAGACATACACAGAGAACGTACACAGGCACACACATAACTTGCATCAGATCAGTTCCTCGTACTCTCTTTCTCAAACACACAGACACACACCTGACACAACGGTACACAATTTAATAAAATCCCCTCCATATACACCATTATGGGAATTTGCCTGGGAATTTCTCATATGCATCAATATGGTGCGTATGGAAAGTTCTTGTAGGCACCATTATGATGATTACATAATTTGTTAAAATTCTCCCTACGCACTATAATGATGCGTACGGTGGGGATTTTTATAAAATTCTCCCTATGCACCATTATATTGAATGTTACAAGATGTCTTGTCTATTACAAACTCCATAGCCACTTTTGGCTATGGATCAATCTTCACAATTATAACGTACATATGTGTATATATTATAAAAACTCACTCTTGACATTTCTTTCGATTTTTTTCCACATGTATTAAGGGAACCCCTCGCATGTAACCTGTAATGTGCAATAATGTCAGTGAGGCTCCATTTGAGGGTAGCCTGGTAGGGATCTAGGTATTTACATGAGTAGGAGCTTCAGTCAAAGGCAAAATTTGTCTAAACATTGATATTTCGAATTAATTAGTTTGTATTATGTTTTTGTCTTGAATAGCTAATGGTGAATCCAGTAGCAGTACAGAAGGATTGCTGTTAGTTTTTCTTCAATTTCTTTTATGTGTGCGTGCGCGTTTGTTTTTGTTTTTGTTTTATTTTTCTTTTAATATAGAGGAGAGTAATTATACAGAAGCAGTGGCGATGTTATATCATTCTCACTGTTATTTTTCACTCATGCAATCATGCTATTATCATGTCCATTTTCAGGTTCAAATTTCAATGTTGTTAGTAAGGAATTTACTCATGTGGTAATCATACTATTTCGGTCATGTGAGCTTTCTTCTCTCATTGACCTAGAAAACCGCGTATTGGTATTTGCATACCAAAACATGGTACTCTTTCGTACCAATATTCTAAATTTAGCGTACCGAAAAATTTCTTTGTTGTTTTACCTAAAATTATACAAATATCCATATTATAACTTAGCATTGGATGGTCAAACATTGCATTTAGATGAAATTATTTATAAACCAATTAACTTGTTGATTCAACTAAATATTTTCTACAAAACATAGGCTTATTACATTTAGATTTTAAGAGAATTTCTAATTATAATAACTTACATAAAGATGCCCTAGCGTACCGCGTACCCACATTCGTATCACGTAACAAAATGAATGTTTCGGGTAACACTGCATGTAACCTAAAATTAACCATTTCCTTTCTTATGATTGTTATTTGGTGGTATATTTACGTCTGATGCCTTCAAGATCTTCATGGGCAGTTCAGATTACAAGGATTTAAGGAGCCCAACCTTTTAAATTAGCCCCATTATTCAGGAGTCTTATTAAATGACTAACTAGTTTAAAATGTTTGAGCTTCTAAACTCTTTCTCAACTTAGGCAAGTCTGTACATATAGACAGGTGCATAACTTCTGATTTTACTTCTATATTATCTGCATGCATATTTAAGATGACTAAGGATGTCACATTACTAAAAATTGAACTCTAGATGGATTAGTTATTGGGGTTCAGATATATTTTTTTTCTTTTCAAAAATCATCAGATAGATTAACATTCCCGTGCAAGTTTCAAACTCTATCTTGACATTTGCCCCTTTCCTAGTTATAGTCTACTCAATCTGAAGTTACTCGAAATACTAAAAGTCTAATATTTGAAAAACGACAAGTAGTTTTACTCAAGAAAATTTGAAAATGTTGACGTGTTTTGGAGCTAAAATCTGATAGAAGTTTTTGATATCTTATCGATTTCACTCTTCTTTCAATCTAAACAGTAGTTGTTCGGAGTCTTCTGACTAACTTTCCTGGCTCCTTTCTTTCTTTCTGGATTTTGAATAACAGATGTGGAGGTTTAAATTTCAGCGTGTCATGCAGAAAGTCCTTTCCATTAATTTATATGTGGATCCAGAAGGTCATTTAATATTGAACTTCATGGTATGTTTTCTGTTCCTTTAAGTTGGGGTATTTGCAAATGATTCAAACATTTTATTCGTATGTGAATCTACTGCAGGGAAGTGTAGAGCAAAAGCATACTTGCTTTGAGATGGTCCGCATTTTAGGGACAAACAAGCAGGTAATACATCATTCATACATTTCTTATTAACTCTGTAGCTCGATTTTAGCTTATTTTCTCTTCCACTGAGAGTCTGAGATAAGCAGTATAATTTAAAATCTCTATTTCTCTGAACAGAGTCATACTTGGAAAGTATTCTGGCTTGTTTCACTGTTTTGATCTATAGTATTGACATCTAGTGATCTACACATGACATGAAAAATGTCCAGGTCCGTGTACAATCATGAGATCTAGTCAATTAGTATTTCCCCTTAATTAAGTCAATGGCATGTATATATTTTGTGTTTCCGTGTGGACAAAGTAGTTGATAGGAGATCTTATAGGAAAAGCAACACAGTTTGAATAAGTGTTCCCTGGATTCCCAATTATTTTCAGTTTGTGGAACAAATGCGAGAACTCGCATAAGCTACACAGGATAGGACGTGGTATGCTAAAGATAGCTTTATATGGATGCTTATAATAAGAAAATCACTTAAAATCTAGATGCAATAAAGCTAAATTTCAGATAAGGTTTTTAGTTACATCAACAAGTTTATTGTTTTAGAAATAATTTAGTAAAAATACGATGTTGGAGCATCCAATACTTTTTGCAATTAGATATGAAAACAAAGAAATTGATGGGTTGCATCGAACTAAATATTGATATTTGTGCAATTAGATGTAGAAAACAAAGAAATATACCTAAATTTAGAGTTCTGGAACATAAAGATGTTAGAGAATAACAACGCAGCGGAAACAATAGTAAAGAGAAAATCGAAAGAAAATAATCACACAAGAAACAAAATTTACGTGGTTCACTCCACGGTCGGCGGTTGATCAGTTCACTATCTTGTGGAAATTTCGTACATCTTACGATTGTTAGATCCTCTCCATATATAAATATAAGAAACCCGAATTCAACCTGGAAGTACAAAACTACTTTGGGAGTTTGGATAAGTAGATCTTCAAAATGAGGATATAGGAAATGGAATACCACACATGAAGAAATCTCTACCTTCTCTATTAAACCTACTCAGCAAAATCATTATATCATCCCAATTCCATCAGTCTTCTCGGTGGATCCACTGAGTGACGACGCTGATCTGTTTGCTTATGCATGGAACATATAAGGATGACTACCTCACCTTGTCCTTTGCTAAAATTGGTCTTCTAGTATAGCTATCTGAAGTAGGAAAAAAATTGTTATAATTAATAAGGCTTAATTTAAATACATATCA
The DNA here is from genome assembly GCA_020205605.1 of Panax ginseng. Lineage (NCBI taxonomy): Eukaryota > Viridiplantae > Streptophyta > Magnoliopsida > Apiales > Araliaceae > Panax > Panax ginseng. The sequence continues at coordinate 27,789,795 of CM035138.1, forward strand.
ATCTTTTTAAATTTCTTTGTCAGTCAGTGTCTTTCGAAAGCAACTTTCGAAAGCTACATTGGACCATCCAGAGTAAGAAAATATATACATATGTATGCCTTAGTACTGTTTCTAAAATCCTTTGACTTTTCTTTTCTTTTTCTTTTTGTTAAACATCAAGAGAATATGAATATGCCCCAGTATTACTAAAATAAGATGGAGTACTCAATTCATTAAATTGTCATAGTATTTATTTTACTGATTAATTAATTTACTCTTTGATTTCTTTGTAACAACTCTAGTTGTTTTATTTGTACTTCAGTTTGCTGTGTTCTTTGCCACGAATAACTTCCTTTTCACCAAGTTCAACTTTTTATTTCTTATACTATTCCTGTCGATACTTGTGTATAATTAGAAAATTCTATAATCCATCATTCAGAAAGCACTAGGATGTAGCTCTTTGACAACCGAGTTATCCTGATCGATTGTAGGCCTAGTCGGAAAGGAAAAACTATGGCACTATAGCTACACTCTTCTCGTATACTTTCAAGTTTTACACATTAGATATCCTTTTTTAATTCATACTAATCAAATAAATAAAAAAAGAAAATAAAAGATGTTTGCTTGATTCATTCTAGTAGAATAACAAATCTTCAAAAATTGTAGAAGTTATCAATATTTCACTTGTGTGTAATATATATCTCTGGGAGCAAATTAAACAAATACATGGAAAGAACATTAATATCACACATTCACACCTTTAAACTGCAAAATTTTGTATATTTGAAGACATATCATATTTTTGAAGAAGCTAATCAATTGTGAAGTGGGTCTGGTCCACCTGGAACAGTCCGGTCTGACATACCATAAATTGGTTCGACGCCATCATTTTTGGCTTCAATGGGAACTGCTGCAGGAAAATGCATTGAGAACGGGGAACGGAATTCTGGTTCTGGTTTAAATTCCATCTCTGTTCCTTCAATTGTAACTCTCTTCATATCGCGGCAATTTGAGAGCTGAGTGAAGGTGAGCATGACCATGATGAACAGAAATGGGACCCCGGGATTTTGAGTACCCATGATTCTTATGATGAGAAATAGCTGAAGAACTAGTGCCCAATAGATGAAGCAGGTAAAATGGAGCTTGTTCTCTAATGCAGGCTGTGAAGTCTTTTATATGCCTTTGGGTAACCTGTGGACTATATAAAAGCCAAGTATAGAAAAACTTGGTCATTATGAAATGACAAAATTGCACTTTAATTTCTCGAAATATTACCCTTTTATGATGGAATTGTTGTTGTGCCTAAAATGGCAAATTCTTGTTTTCCTTGAAGCTTTATCTGCTGAACGCTAATTTTTGCAATTATATTGATGATTGATCATCTGGGATGCAGGTCATGATCAAGATTCATCCTAATTCCTAACAATCCATATTCCGGTGAGACTAGAAATATTAAAAGAAAATTTTGAGAAGCTCGTCTTCGTTATACATTTGTAAGTTCATAGCAATTTGTTTTCATGGTTATGACAATATTGATTCATATCATGCAAGACATTTTAAGGTTTATATGGTCATTTTGTATGTGTAGTGTGTTCATGTGAATAACTGTATCGCAAAGCGTATAGAATCTAGATCATTGATTTGCATTTTGTTCATTTGCCCAATTTGAGTTTAATTAATTCACACACTACTCTTATATATTACTAAAATATTTTTATAGATTTGACATAATAAATTCAGTGACATGTGCAGCCAAACTTGATGATCAAGTGTAGCACATTATCCTGCCGACTAGTTTAATTATTGTGGTTTAAAGTTTGTATATACTGACATACTATGCTTCTTATTACAGATGCTTAAGGTTGCACCTTGTTACTTCGATAGTTCGATTCAATGTCAACTGTAAAGCTAAAATTTGTCGAAATTTTCAGCTGGAAATTCACAGGTAAACGAAAAAAGTGATGAATTTGTTTGGTTATGTGCCGCTGAACTTTTTGCTTCGGCCACACGGCCAGTGTAGTGTCTTGCTTCGACTTGTTTATCGAGTTTTTCTTGGAAATTGCTGCTGGTCTGAATTAATTTTGGCTAGAAGTCTACATGTTGGGGGAATTATTTGCTACCTTGTCTGTAGAATGGTGATGTTTTCTAGTGTCTAGTGGTAATATAATCTTGGAAGGTTTGAATAAACATGCGTGTTTATTTGAGAGACCATGAAGTGCCGTGTGCCATCATTCTGCTAGAAATGGTGACATTTTGGGAGACATTCTTCAACTTTGTTATCATCCTTCATTTGAAGAAAATCTGTACCTCACTTCCTTGTAAGAAACTCAACAGCTTTTTTTTTTTTTTGCTCAATAGGAATAAGAAAATAAGCATTGCATTCAAAAGGTGGAATTATGTGACATTTTTTTCTTCTCTGTTCCAAAATTAGAGATATATTTTTCTTTTTTTGGCCGTTCAAAAATTAAAAAAAAATATATTTATATTTTTAGACTATAAACTGACATAAATTTTTAAACATGTCATTGCTTTTATTTTTAGTTTATTAAGGCTATGTTTGTTTGCAAGGATTTTATTTGGGATAAGATTATTAATCCCAAGTGTCTTGTTTGTTTTCAAATTTAGACTTCGGGACTATTAGTCTAAGGATTATAAAATGGCTTAATAGTTTTTGATATTATAATTATAATTCTGGGATTATAATCCTAAGATTATAAGTCTTGGAATTATAATTTCATAGATTATAAAATTATAATCCTTATAAACAAACATAACTTAAGTATTATCATATTACTATATTTCTTATCATACTAACAAAAATGTCACCATATCTAGCAGAATGATGTATAAAACAGTAAATCTTGTTATGGGTCAGTAGAACTGAAAACTTAATGACATAATTTGGGTTGACAATATCATAATATGGCCAAACCAGTAGTTTTGATGTATGAATATGCCATAAGAGACTGCTAATTGGGTTATAATTTGATTTAACGTTTACTTAAAAGGACATTATAATATTGGATTGGTGGATTGTCAAATAATCATACTTGATGCTAGACAATTATTGGGGCCTATAGATTAGGTACCAACTTAACTCATAATGGTTTACTTGTCAGGCTAGAATATTAATATTCCATCCTAAAATATAGGATATGTTTTTATTTTTTAAAGTTAATTTGAGATATTATTAAGTTTAAATTAATATAATTTTAGAAAATACAACTTTAAAAAGTATAAACCATCTAAAAAGCACAGGTGTGATATTAATTACGAAATTTATTAGTTTCAAAGTCAAATAATCGCACTAATATTATACTCTCTTCGTCCCAGTATAAAAATCTTTATTACTATTTTAGGTAGTCTTAAGTTAAATGTCTACTTATCTTAAATGATTTATTTTTTATAATAATTTGCCTATAATACCCTTATTATTAATTGTTATATTTTTATTTTCTATTCATATTTATGGAGCATCACTAGTAATGTACAAAAAATTATGCAATTAAATGAGAATTTAAATATGGACAATTTTGTCATTTTATCATCTTTCTTAATATACGTAAAAAGTCAACCAGGACTTTTATACTGGGACGGAGGGAGTATTTGTAAAACTGATGAAATATTGTACTCCCTCCGGGTCTCTATTTAAATGACGTTTTAGAGTTTTTTATTTGTCCCTAATTAATTGACGTTTGTTTAAATTTAGGAGAATTAATGATAATTTTTTCAAAATTACCCCTTATTTCTCTACCTATTTTTTTGGTACTTTAAACTCTTGTGCTATGATAAATTAATGATTTAAGGGTATTATAGACAATTGAGTACTCCCTCCGTCCATATTTAAATGACGTTTTAGAGATGGACACAAGAATTAAGATAATGATTGGAAAACATTAAATATAGTACTCAATTGTCTATAATGTTCTTAAATCATTAATTTATCATAGTACAAGAGTTTAAAGTACCAAAAAAATAGGTAGAGTAATGAGGGGTAATTTTGGAAAAATTATCATTAATTCTCCTAGATTTGAACAAACGTCAATTAATTAGGGATAAATAAAAAGCTCTAAAACGTCATTTAAATAGGGACGGAGGGAGTATTATATTTAATGTTTTTTAATCATTATTTTAATTCTTGTGTCTATCTTTAAAACGTCATTTAAATTTAAATAGGGACGGATAGAGTAATTAATTTAAGGGTCTTCAAATCCTTGAGTTGTTGTGTATTAAATGTGCCGACTATCATTTTAAAGCTTGAATTATTTAATTCTTGCGTAGTTGTGTATTAAATGTGCCGACTTGGTTTATCATTTTAAAATTTGAATTATTTAATTTCAAATAATCCAAATTTCTTAATCTATATTTAATTATTTATATATATTTAATTATTATTATTTTTTATCAAAATTAGTTTCCATTGTCTTTGATTATGTTAGTGAGCCTGGTTGACTCAATTACATAAACAAGTTCGAGCTTCACATATGGCTCGTTCTGTCATTGATGGAATCTCATATTCCTTCCGTCTCAGGATAAAAGTTTTTATTATTATTTTGAGTAGTTCTATGTTCATTTTTTTTAATAACCAAATTTTTACATATTTTTTTCTATTATGTCCGTAGCATTAAATATCTCATGTTTTTTTTATTCTAATTCTCTCTCCATATTTAATGACATATTATTATGGGTAATTTTATTATTTTATTCTTCTTTTTAATATGCGTGAAAAGTCCATCAAAACTTTTATCCTAGAAAGTGAGTATATAAAAAGACTGATATGTATTGAATATATCAACGCCTCCAAGTGAATAATGGCGCATCTAAGAGTAAATATATATTTTTTTTATTTAGCTTGGTTAAAAGTCCTTACTACTTAGATTAAAAAAGTCTCAATTGTAATTATGCTAGTATGACAGGATACAAAATTCTCAAGTTTGCCATCAAGGTTTCATTATCAAGCTATCTGAATTAATTTAGGATTTAACATTAAATAAAATTATATAATTAAAGTTTGTAAATTTTAAAAATGGACTCCTTTCTGTTTCTGAGTTTTGGACGAAAAAAAAGAAGAATAGAAAACTTAAATTAGAAAAGAAAAGAATAGAAAACTTGAAGTTTTCATTTGTATTGTTTCTGAGTTTTTAATAGAAAATTTTAAAAAATTCTTTTCTTGCGTTTTTAAGCTCTAATGAAATGAAAAGAAAAATATCACTTTTACAAATTTACCCTTCTACTACCTCCGTCCCACAATTAGTGTTTTTTTAGGTTTAATAGTTTTTCCCAAAATAAGTGATGTGTTAGAACTCCAATACAATTTTTACAATATTTTCTCATATATGCCCTTATGCATTTAATGGTATTTATTGCATCTTACCATCACTACAATTAAATGACACTCATTAACTCTTCAATTTCAAAGAAAATATATTAAGGGTATTTTTGTCATTTTAGCTTGTGTATTAGTATGTGTGATTTTAGCTAAAAAGACACTTATTATGGGACGGAGGTAGTATTAATTATAACTATTGAACAATGAATAAAAATATGCAAGATAAATTTAATGAAAGAAAAAAATTTCCATAATCAAATACAAACGGAAACAATGTGAGGCTAATGAGTATACATACATACACAATTTTGATTAGAATGATCGGAAGATTGGGACAGCTTGAGAAAGCACCGACACTTTTTCAGGAAATGCTATCAAAAAGTTGTTCTCCAAATTTATTTGCTTACAATACTAATACTATGATCCAGGTGCTTGCTAAGAGCCGGATGGTTGACAAGACAATCTTTCTTTTCTCTAAAATGATGGAAAATGATTGTCGACCCAATGAATTCACTTACAGTGTAATTTTGAATGTTCTGGCTTCAGAACGGCAGCTTGGTCGCAATATATATCAATATATGCATATCTTGTGAGGATGCTGAGTAAGTTGGGCCATACGAGTGAGGCTCACAGGCTGTTCTGCAATACATGGAACTTGCATGATTACGAGACCGGAGAGTTTATGCAATGCAAAGAAGATTACAGAGGTTTTAGAATTGCTGAGTAAGAAGATACCTGAAAAAGGGATTAAGTACTTATACTTTTATGTATAATACAGTTCTCTGCTCTTGGTAAATTAAAGCAGGTAATCCCATATTCATGATCTTTATGAAAAAATGAAACAGGATGGTCCTTCTCTAGACATGTTTACTTACAACATCTTAATAGCCAGCTTTGGTAGAGCAGGAAGTTTTAAATACACCCACCATAATAAGCTATAACCTTTTAACATTTTTTTTTGAAGTTTCATTTTTAGGGAGTATAATATAATTTATAACAAGTCTCACTAAGAGATTAATAAATAAACTCACAAATTAACAAATTAAAACAAGTTTCCAATAATGGAAGAAAATAAACACATTTACCTGAGATTTAAATGTCACAGTACCTCAATCTTAATCACTAGACTAAGACCTCATCAGCAACCTTTGAAATATATATATCATGCATCTAACCACACTTGTGGCTCTTAATTTGGGAATATGAATATATCCCACAATAGAGTAGAGTCTAAACATGATGAACACCACAATTTACAAATCCCTTGAAAAGACTAGAACTATATCCAACAAGTGTAGTATATAGAGCAATCTTATTATGATGTATATGCATATATTATACTCCTAAAATCTTAAATTAATCGCTTGGGTTTGACTTTTTTAAAAGTCAAATCGATTTATTTTAGAATTAATAATTAAGCATATATAAATATATTTCTAAAATTATAAAAATTGGGATTAGTAATAAATTGTATATACTAATCTCTTCACCTATATTTTAGCAAAAACAGTAAAAAGATTTGTTTTAAAAATGGTCAATTTAATTTTAAAAAATCAAAACTGAGCAATTAATTTGGGATGGAGGAAGTACCATGCAAGACATCATATGCATATATTATACCATGCAAGATGAGAAATATATATATATATATATGTATATATATATAGAGAGAGAGAGTGAAAAAAATAATCTTGTGAAGTTGAAGACTGAAGCAGCTTTATGGACCTATTGTTTACGGTTTTCTTGTTATATATTGCATAGATCGATCTATACCACTAGTCACATAGGTGTTTACATCAATTCCGAATGTTCAATCAAAATATAGGATTAAATCAATTACTCTCGAGTAATATTTCTTTCTAAGCTCTCTAAGTCTCAAAATTTTGTATTTTCAGTACTCTTACCACAAGTTTTTCTAACATATATTTATCATAAATGTCCCTCTAAATTGTGAATTTTAAAGTGGCCCTTTAATTGACAAATTTTGTTCTCCAAGTTGGCATTTTAGTTCATGTTTGTTCCTTGGGCTGACTTTTCTCCAAATTTTAGTCACATAAGAACAAGGGTCCTTAACACTAATATACAACAATTAGAAAATAATTACAAAAATAAAACACACAACATAATTACAAAAATAAAACAACCCAATAATAAAATTGCTACCATCACGCACACGTCGGGTACCGACTGCCCTATCTAACACTAACCGCTCCTAAATTCAAGCAACTGAACACAACATGCAACATTGATATCGGACAAATCCAAATCTTCTATCGACGTTTCCCTTTCGACTCACCTCTGAGATCGCGACATACAAAATCATCATCAACAACTAAGATCACAGCAACTTCAAGTTCAATTTCGGTAACATCTAAGATCGGAGAAGACGAAATAGAATACAAAATCATCATCAACTTCAAGTTCAGTAACCAAAAACAATATCACAGCAACTTCGATACAAATCTGAACTCTGAGGTATGTGAGTTTAAAGTTCGTATGCATATAGTTACCTATGGTTACTACGGTATTCGTATGTATATTGGTTACCTTTATTAAGTTTTTCACAATTAAAATGGTTACTACAAATTCTATAAGCGTTTGGTTGATTCATTCATATGTTTTAGATTATGGTTACTAAATAAATATAATCATTCACTAAGCTGCATTTATTTGATTAATTTATAATTTTCAAACGAGTTCTCTTGAATTTTTATATTAATGGTTACTCATCATAAACATTGGTTCTTGTCTTTATGTTTGTTGGTTCTTTGTCTCATTGTTGTTTTGGTTATTGTATAACATTATATTGTTCAAAGGTTTGTCTTGGTTCTTTGTCTAATGATATCTTAGTTCTTGTATGATAATATGTCAAGTTATCGTCTAATGTCTTGTCTTGGTTACTTTGTAACATTATATTGTCTAATGTTGTCTTGGTTCTTTGTATGAAGCTATGTTGGTTCTTGTCTCAATGATGTTTTGGTTACTTTGTAACATTATAATATCTAATGATAAGCTAGTTCTTCGTCTAATGCTTCCTAGGTTACTATGTAACAATATATTAGTTCTTGATTCATGATGATTTGATTCTTGGGTAACTTTATTGTGGTTATTGCATATTCTTTGATCCGATTCTTTGTTTAAAATTATAATGGTTCTTGTATATATATTCTTGAACAATCTTGAATTGGTTAATGAAAATGATGAATTAGTTACTGATTAATGTTGACTTTGATATATTGGTTACTAACTAATTCTGATTTATATTATTATATATTTGTGGTTACTCATTGACTACATTGTATTGGTTACTGTCTAATATTGAGGTGTATCAGTATAAAAATTATATGTATATATTTACCTATGGTTACTACAAATTCCTATGGTTATATATGGTTACTAAAACAATTAAATGTATATAGTTACCTATGTATGAACAATTATATGTATACGTTCTCGACTAATCTTTGAGTTAGTTCTTTGTTTAACATTATTTTGGTTCTTGAATAATACCGATTTGGATACTATGTAAAAATATAATGGATACTCATTAATCTTTGAATCAGTTCTTTGCATTAATCTAATTATACTTATATTTTTATATTAATGGTTACTTGTTAACTACATTGGTTATATTAATGTTTACTTGTCTAATATGTATTTAGATCTTTGTAAGGTGTTTATTTGGTTCTGTGATAATGTTATTGTAGTTTATAATTGTTTCTTTTTATATTGGTGGTTACTTATTGACTACATTAGTTACCTTTATACAACCGTTAATCTGATTATATATATTGGTTACCTTTATACAATTTTATTAATAATCTTGACTTGGTTACTTTGTAAAATTATAGTCTTGACTTGGTTACTAACTAATCTTTGACTTGGTTATTGACTAATGCAAACTTAATTATTGTAATGATTAATTGGTTATTTGTAATATTGGTTCTTCAAGCATATTAATGTACACTTCTACTTATGTTTTTATATTAATGGTTACTTGTTAGCTACATTGGTTACATTCTTACAAAAGTTTGCCTTTAGTTGATAACAAACAAATTATCTTTTGGTTGTTTTTTACTATAAAATGCAATGCGTAATGAATGTATTTATCTTGTGTATACTAAGTAAATATATATTTAGTTCTTGTCTAATTTGGATTTGGTTAGTATATAATGCTGACTTGGTTACTGTGTAATATTATCATGGTTACTGCATTATATTACTGTGTTTTATAGTGATTATTTTATATTGATGGTTACTGATTAACTACATTGGTAGGTACCTTCATACATCTGTTAGTCTTTAATTTGTAACAAAGTCATTACTGATTATTTTGGTTGTAAAATGAATGTAAAAATATTTTTTATAATCTTGGCTACTAATTACATATATCTTGGTTACTGTATAATATGTATTTAGATATTGTAAGGTGTTTATTTGGTTACTCTATACTGTTATTCAGTTTTATAATTGTTTCTTTTATATTGGTGGTTACTCATTGAATACATTGGTTACCTTCATACAACTGCTAATCTGATTATATATATTGGTTGTTGTATACTATTTAATTGGTTACAGTATAATGTTTATTTGGTTGCAGTGACAATTTGACAATTTCTGTCAAGTTTGGAGTGTCGGATTTTGGCGTTTTTAGATCCTAATTTCATTGAAAACGGGTCAACGATTAAAAGTCACCAGCTTTGCTGGTGAACTGCAGGGTTTTTTGGTCGAATTCCATCATTTAGGCCTTCAAAATTGCATGTAAAAATTTGGTTTATTTTCTGGTTACTAAAATTATGTAATTTGGTTACTGTCTAATATTGATTTGGTTACTTTACAATGTTTATTCAGTTGTTAGACAATGGCTATTGACAGTAACCAATACAACAAATTTAATTGTTTACAAGAATATATAATTGTTTACTGCTAGTAACTATTAACCACATGGTTGGTAACATTTTTGATGGTGTACAGTAACCAAAATTGATGTTGATTAATATTTTAATTTTCGATTCCATCATAAGTTATCAATATAAAGTAAACATATACATTGAACAATTGGTAACTGTTCTGAAATATTTTTATGTAAATTTGGTTATCCATCTAAAATAAAATGGTTACCTCTATATTTATATTTAGTTACCAACTGGCATAGACCATTTCCAAATAACTTTTATAACTATGTAATTTAAAAGTATCCATCAGCTAGATAAATGGGAACCCTCACATGTACATTAAACACTTGATAACTGTTCTGATATAAGTTTTTAATTATTTGGCTACTAACAAAAACTAAAATGGTTACCCTTATAATAACTAAAATCCCTCACTGATTGTACAATAATAGTAGTCAAACACAATTAAATAACAGTAAAACAAATATAATAAATAAGTAACCAAATAGTTACATAACAGTAACCATAATATGTTTTAATGGTAACCAAAACATAAAACAACCTGTGTATCCAGCATCCTGTAATGAATGTGATATTGTTTGTTTAGGAAACCCAATTATACTATGACATGTACATTTCACAATTGATATATGTCCTGAAACAAGATTGTAACTCGTTCTTATCAAAACAATAGTTAGTTACCTTTATATACATATTTGGTTACTAACGTACATCTCAAACAATGTATCCAACACAACTTAAAAGATACAATAAATAATAACTAAAATACCTCATTGATTGTACAACAATAGTAGTCAAAAACCATTAAATAACAGTAAAACAAATATAATAAATAAGTAACCAAATAGTTACATAACAAAGAACCATAATATGTTTTAATGGTAACCAAAACATAAAACAACCTTGTGTATCAAAGATCTTGTAATGAATGTGATATTGTTTGTTTAGGCAACCCAATTATACTATGACATATACATTTTCACATTTGATATATGTCCCGAAAACAAGCTTGTAACTCTGTGGTTACTATCAAAATAATAGTTGGTTACCTTTATATACATATTTGGTTACTAATCTGTACATCTCAAACAATGTAGCAAAACAACAACTTAAAAGAAACAATAAATAATAACTAAAATACCTCATTGATTGTACAATAATAGTAGTCAAAAACCATTAAATAACTTGATAACTATAATGTAACATAATAAAACAAGAACTACATAATTATATGATAGTACACGAACAAGTTTTAATGGTAACCAAAAAAAGAAATATCATGTAATAAAAACTCGATTCAGTAATCCATATATACTAAACAATTATATATTAACGAGAATAAAAAATAAAAGTAACCAAAATCCCACATCGAGGGCACAATAATAGTAGCCAAACCATAAGATAATGATGGCAAAACATAATAAAAAGTAACCAAATAGTTATATGAAAGTAAACGAACAAGTTTTAATAATGATAACCAAAGCAGAAACAACTCAGTATATCCAACCCAGTTTACATAAACTCCAATAAACATTACAGACTCACAAATCATAACAAATTGTTATGAATATCCCACAAAATCAAAGTACGAAATAGGAAAAATTTAGCGCAACTCCCAAAATTATATTTGTACAAATTCAGATGGGGAAGAGTTGCCCAGATGTGCTGCCATCTCTTTGACAATATGCAAGTTTAAACTGCCAATTTGGTATCAAACGAATGTCGCCAGAGAAGTAAAGACTCATAGTATGACAACATCACTTCAACCATGTACATATCGCATGGTAGGTTCCAAAAGGAGGTGGTTCCATCGTCTGAAAAAGTAGATTCAGTCCGTTGACGACGAGTGGCTTCAAGAGGAGTGAGAGAAATAGTAAGGGCGGAGAGAAGAAGAAGAAGAAGAAGAAGAAGAAGAAGAAGAAGAAGATTTTAGAGAGAGAAATACCAGAACAAAGGATATGGGAGTTGGGAGAAAAAGAAGGAAGAAGAAGAAGATTTCACGCGTTTAAAAAAAACCACCAGATTTGCCATATCAGCCCATTAATACTAATCCCTCAAATTAAGGAATCCTAATTGCACTATTATTGTAAATAAATATGGAAAAGTGTAATATTTTTGTAATTATTTTATAGGTGTATGATTTTTGTAATTATTTCTAAAAAAGTACTAATATATATAATTGTTCCTAAGAACAATGAAACCACTTAGTCCACCTCCTGCCATGATATTTTCTTTATAACAAGAAAGAATACCTTAAAATTACGTGGCCTCTTTGTGTACTACCAAAATCCAAATCTGTAAATAAAAAGTAAAAAAAATAATAAAATTAAAATATATTAAAAAGAAAAGACTTATCCCAAATTTTTAGGAAACCAGCCAAACTTATAACAAAAGGAAATTGATATTTTCACAAGTAAATTTGATAAATTTTCACCAAGGACTGACTTGTTGCCGAAATTTAGCATCAAATTGAATTACAGTTATATTAACTGCTAGAAACGATAAAAATGGTGAAGAACTGAAGTTGTTGACAATCTAAAAATTTCCGGGGTTTCAAATGTGGTTAATTTTCCATCGATTAGATGTGAAGATGCTGTAAGTGTTGTTCATCAATTAGAAATTGTTCAAGTTCATCAACACCAGCTCCATAAACCTTACCGCGATGATCACGAACAACAAAGTCAACCCCAATAAAACCATTACCTTTCACAGATGATAAATTAGAATTAAGCTTATACACATGACCACATGGAGGCTTAATCCATTTTCCGGTCGGCATAGAGCTAATAGTGGCAGGAACAAGCAGCTGCCTAGCTAGCCTCTAAAAAGTCAAAAATATTTTGAGAAACTGAGACTTCTGGAGTTGGGACTTCTTCCGATAAACCAAATCATTCCTATTTTCCCATGTACAGGAGGAGATGATTTGCTACCATTCCCATTTGATTGAATCCAGCGACTCGTTTAACTCTATAATCCAATCCACAGGGGCAGAGCCGGTTCTGAGTTTTCTAAGGCCCAGGGCAAATTTTCTTCCATTTGAAACTTCTAATTATAAAGAACAAGAATCCCAGCCAAGTTTTATGTTAAATCAAATAATAAATAAGAAAAAATAAACAAAGATATGTATTACAATTTACAAAATTTATATATATATATATATATATATATGTATCTTTAAAAAAAATTACCTTCAAAGAAAGGCACTGGTCTAGTTGGTGGATGATTTATTTTCCAACTCTATTGGAGAAGAGGAGAATCACCGAAAAAAGTTTGTTTGCGTTGCGTTATGAACTGAGAGGGTCGAAGGGTTTTTCCTTCTTTTTGTGGCTAAGAGTCTATTTTGATTCTCCATATTTATTGATTTATTTTATATTATAGATTTTATAATTAATATGAGACTTCCTTACTCAATACGTTTTTTCTTCTTGAGATTGAGTATATAAAGAATGATTGGATTGATTGGCTTCTCTTTTCTTTAACAGGTACGGGCGACAACTTCTTTTGTTTTATTTTTTAGGGTTAATTACATATTTTAGTTTATTTTTAGAAATAATTAAAATAATAGTGCATCCATAAAATAATTACAAAAGTAATACATTTTCCATATTTATTTACAATATTAGTGCAATTAGGATTTTTTAATTTAGGAAATTAGTATGCAATTATGATTCCTTAATTTAGGTGATTAGTATTGATTTATTTATTAAATTAAATAATTAATAAGTAATCCATATAACAAATTTTCTCTCTCCTTTTGTTACATAGTGTAGGGTTTTCGGCACATCAAAGCAATTCACAGCGGAAAATAAATTGAACAAAATAATCCAAAACCCAAACAGGATCCATGCGGAACAGAAATTAATTCAGTGTGTAAAAGATTATACCGATTATGAAACTGGAATTGATGCGATCGAATCTCCAACGCAATCCAAATGAACTGCGTCTCTACGATATCCACACGAACGCTCCGCGGTACTAGCCACCAAGGATGGGGATTTTTGAAACTGTTTTCTCTAGTCTCTCTCTAAGAGCGGCTAGAGTTTTGTATTTTGACGTAATCCCTAAAATGACTGATATATATCATATATATAGCAGTTAGGAGGAATTAATCAAAACCTAATATTATTAAAATCCGAATTTATATATATATCTTAATTAAGTCTTACTTAATTAATATACATATATACAATTATCCTTTTAATTTAAATTCGTGATTTAAAATACTATCAATCATATTGATATATTTAAATCCTTACAATTTAAATTAATTTCCTTTTTAAATTACGTTCTATGTGTGTGATGTAAGACTCCGAATTTTATGAAATAAAAGTATTCAATTTTTCTTATAATTACTATTCAGTAAATGGTTAAATTGATAAAAGGTTAAAGTTAAGGGTGATATATGATTTTTTTTTCAAAATACGCAAGTGGTTATAAAATATTCATTGTTGTCGGGGAATATTCGTTTAGTCGTGGAATATTCTTTCTTTGGGGAATATTCAGATGTATTGGCCTTGATCATTTCATGGGCCCCATAATGTAATAAAGCTCGGATGGAGAAAACGACAAATTTGAGTTTTTATAAATAGCAGTAATCGTTATCAATTAACAATGTTAGAATACACAGTGGTTAAAATACAAGAATACGGCGTGAATTAGTTGCCGCGATGGCGTACGGTATTACAAGATATATTTTTCAATTATTAATTTTTGCATTGAGAAGGCACTACTCAATAATTGTTACGATAATTATCATTCAATATTTTATTTTATTGAATCAATAATTTTTGCGTTGATATTTTATATTATTGTTATTTCAATAATTGTCACGCATAAAGATCTCCATTATCGGATCAATAATTCATATTATTTGAATAATATTATTAGATAGCATTATTGGCAATGTCTAGAAAGTTCGTCAAGGAGAGGTTTTGTCACCTAATTGCGGCGGCCAAGAAGGAGAATTCCTTATCGAAAAGCCCCTCTTTCTCTGGAGGCGTATGCAGTTGTCATTATTGTGATTCGTAATATTATTTATGAATAATTAATTACTGATTTATATGATAATGAAATATTTATTTGATGTGGATATAAATGATGAATTTATTTATGTGGTTATAAATGAAGGAATTAATGTTGAGGTATTTTATCGGTATTTTTGCCGGATTGGAGGTATTAAAAGATCAAATCGATTGTTCTAATGACTTTATTGTGTGAGTTATAATTTTTAATCTGACCGTTGGATCGTTGTGATTTTTGGATATGTTATACATATATAAGTTGAGTATATGCTCACAAATTTTGAACCGTTAAAAATGAACGAATGATTTGTTATGAATTTTAAGAGGTAACTGATTCGGAAATTAGGTTTTGGTGGAAAATTTTAGAATTGAGTGGGCCCCACTCTTGGTTGTTAGGGGAGATGGCTGATTTTTGGTTTGTGAAATAGTAGCAGGTAAAGCCATCAGATAGCAGGTCAAGTCTGCTTCGGCGTGCTAACATTTTCCTATAAATAGAGGGCTAAGTTAGAATTGAAAATCACACCAGAATTCATAAGTTTTCTCTCTTTTTCTCTCTAGATTATTTAGTGTATTTTGTGAGTATTTAGATACTTGGTGAGTTAATATTCATCAGTGTAAGTTTTCTTCTGCGTCATATCCGATATCCAAATGTAAGTCTTTGCTTTTTTTGAGGTAAGGGATAGTAAGGGATTTTATGGTGGTTATGTTTTTCAGTTTCAGAATTTTTTCGACCTTCAAAATTCTGAAAAAATTTGAAATGATATTTTGATGAGTTTTATTGATTGTGTCCAAAAATGGTGATTTTTGGATGTATAGATTAAGAGTTATGAATTTTATGAGAAAAAACTATTTTAAAAGTAACCGCTTATAACTCCTTGTGGTTAACTCCAAAATTGATGAAATTTTTATTGGGAGTACATCTATATAATATCAGTGTACTCTGTGAATTTCAGAATGTTTGGATAAAAGTACAATTTATGATAAATATCTAAATATTCGGTGGTTTTGGCCATATGAAAAATAGTAAATGAATTTCAAAAATTCTGAGAAAAATATATGTTCAATATGGGACTATATTCTGCTAAATCCCAGAAAAGAAATATTTTTGGAACTGATTTGGTATTTTTCATAAAAATGGTCTAGTTATGAGTAAAATAATTAAATATGTTATGTGAAGTAAGAAAATTGGAAAATATGATTTTATGGCTTGAGAATCATACATGAGTTATATGCAGATTTTTGATGAGGGTTTTGGTTATTGGTAATGAAATCTTATGAGTTTGGCATTTTAAAATGATTAAATGCATTATTTAATAAAGTGTAAACAATTAAAATAAATTGTTTATAAGTTTAAGAAATGTTATTTCAATATCATTATACCGAAATATTGGTATGGATTTTATTGTGGAATTTCTACCTTTTTGTGTCGAGTTTACTATTCATGAGTTACTATTCACGAGTTACTATTCACGAAGTTACTATTCACGAGTTACTATTCATGACAAAATTGGTTTTTTTTTCTAACCAAATTATAGTTGATTTATGAATATTACTCTTGAGATTAAAATTATATGTTGATCATATTATTTTTATTATCATATATAACATTTTTATAACCCTAATGATGATATTTCTCTTTAACTTGAGTGTAAAGATGGGTAGATTTTTGGTATGATCATGACTATGGATTCTCTTTGGCCAGTAGTGCAAAGTTGAATTGTTGACTGGTATAATCATGACCATTGAATTTATAATTGAATATCTTTAGCTTAAGTGCAAAAGGTGAAATGATCAACATGGTTATAATTGTTTATATAAATTCGAAATGATTATATATTTCTTTGAGATATTAATATATTTGGCACAGTAGTGCAAATATGAATCGTTGATGAATATATTTGGCCTATAGTGCAAATATGAATCTGTTGAGGAATATCTTTGGCACGTAGTGCAAAGATGAATTGTTGATGAATATCTTTGGCCCGTAGTGCAAAAGATGACATGTTGTTGAATATCTTTGGCAAGAAGTGCAAAGATGAGCTGTTGACGAATATCTTTGGTAGTAGTGCAAAAGATGAATTTATTAGTATGATTATGAAGCAGGCGTGATTTGGTATAACCATGATCTTTGATGTTTCATGTAAAGACATGTGATGAAAATTATCTTAAATCACGAATGCGAAGATAAATTTAGAATCACAATTATGATTATGAAGTTATTCATATGATTGTGGACCGTAAGCTGTTGATTGATGTTACGAGGATAAAACATTGTTGGTGGATTTTTAACATAGAAGATAATAGACTTTATGGTCTATTTGACTCTTCTAATGGATTGCTTCGTTACCGCAACTATGGTTGAATTTTTTTATCATCTACCATATGTTCTAAATCTCTGATTTATTATTGATGAAGGCTATTGATAATTTAATTATCTTTAGTCATGATATTCTTTACTGGGCTAGTTGTGCTCACCCTTTTGCTTCACAATTCCTTTCAGGTAATAAAAGTGTAGTTGGGTCGAGTGGGGGATAACAGGGGAATAGAACGGTGGTCTATAGTTGTTGAGGGTGAGGCGAACCCAACGTTGGAAGGGTGTTTTGTCACTATCATACAAGATGTCTAATGACATATAACCTCGTATCATCATAAGATAGGGATGTGCTCATCCACTTGCTGAGTATATATACGAGCACTACCTATATAATCTTGGTGTTTGTTTGAAGTATAATTCTCAATTAGAGACAGTGGAGATAATGATATGTCAAGAGAAGACTTACCATTGGGAAGAATATGATAGTAATCTTCTTGTTTTTCTTTGGGGTCTATTGGGTCAACCAAGGATAATTCTGTGGCCATATGATATCTATCATAACCTAGACGCATGGCCTCCCATGTACGAAATTTTTCTTGAGCACTTCCCAAAGATTTTAATTTCTAAAACAATTTTTGGCTATACCTTTATGTAAGGTGTCACTGTGAGGTGCTGTCCACGGTTGGGATATGTGTCACATTTGGTATATATTTGTATCCAAACTCACAACATATGTGTTGTTGTATTTTGTACGACAATTGTTGTAATAAAGTTGTAGTTGTTTTCTGTACCATGTATTTGGCGACTCAGAATAGGTTGGATGGAATGGACCTATTTTAGGGTTGTCAAATGTGACCCTATAGGTTATTATTATATTGGCAATAATTTTAAAATCATATTATAAAATTATAAACAATGAGCGGCATCTAGTAATGCATGCATCACTGCTACCCAAGTAATAATAAGATCGATGATTCGATGCAACCTTTTCGTGACCAATGTTTCAATGTAATTTAATCCTTTTTAACCTTAATATCCTAGATTAAACTCGAGTCTTGGAATGCGTCATACTCTTCATAATTTAATCTAAGTTTTTCTTGATCAATGAGTAGACTATATGAAATAAATCACTATTTAAGCATGACCATGCATTTCATAGTCCTACTCAATCAAGAGGCCTATGGATATCACCCCTAATATATAGGATGGTTAAATTCCATCTAGATCACTTATATTCCTCACACGATTCATGATGTACCCAATAATCACCTTTATAGTCCACCCTATTAAAGATGACCTTTGATGATATCAAAGTACATAAATTCTCGTGTAATAATATAGTAATTTCAGGTCGGAGGACCATTACATCATTATCACTATGAGAATCGTTAATGACACTTCGATGCTCCACATAGAATTCTCATGGCGGGTTTGTCCAGTACATCGTCTCTAACACATACCTATGCATTGACTTAATATCTCATATATTTATGACCAATGAGATTTGGTCATCAGTCAATCCACATACTATTCTCAATGCATCATTGTTGTCCTATCAACAATGATACTCGACTAGGGACATTTAAGAGCAATGATACTAATTGTAATTATATAATCTCATGTTCAAGTCACATACTTGAAACTATATAATTTGTATCACTATTCTAAGGAATTTTATTATGTTAACATTTATATAACACAGTAAATAAAAACATAATAAAATCATTCATTTATTCAATCAAATATAATATCAAAATATTAAGCAATTATATCAAATAATTGGCCTCTAGGACATAAACTCTAACACATAGTACATCTCAGCTTCTTCATCGGGACTACTTTCTCTCTCTAGACTCTGTCATGTCAGCTTCTTCATCTCTAACTATTTCTCAGGTCATCCTTTTTCGATCTATTCCTTGCCATGGCGGCTCCAATTTTTCTACTCAACAACCCTCTTCTTCTCTCTCCTCTTTCTCTCACCTACCCACTTTCTCCACCTCCCTTAAATCCTCTTCTCACCGCCACAACTCACGCTTGACGGACGTGTAGTCGTGGCCACCATGGTGGAGGCCTTTCGAAAAGGCGGAGACTTCATCTTTGGTGGAGAAATCGGTGAACACGATTCGGTTCCTGGCCATTGATACAGTGGAGAAGGCCAATTCGGGTCACCCGGGTCTACCCATGGGGTGTGCCCCCATGGGTCACATTTTATATGATAAGGTGATGAGGTACAATCCCAAAAACCCGTAACCAAACCTGCATACCAAAGTAATTAATTCAGTTTTATTAAGTTACCAATTTATTTTGAATGTGATGCAGTTGGTAACCAAACCTTCATGTAGTTGGTTGTCAAACTTTTAGACCAAGGTAACCAATTCATACTGCAGGTGTGAAGGTAGATTGGTTACATTGGTATAAAGGTTTAGTTGCCTTGGTATAAAAGTTTGGTTACCTTTTTAAGAAGGTTTGGTTATCAACATTACATTACACATCACTCTCTTATCTCTCTCTTTCCTATGCAGTGTTCTTATTTTCTTTTGGACATGAAATTGGAATTGGAATTTTCGGACATGAATTAATTGTGAAAAATCAAATATCCACCTCTTTTCTACATCTCATCGACCATTTTGTGGCTCTGTCTCACCGGCGAAGGGGAGGAGGAAGATGACGTTGCCAAACTTTGAATATTTGAACTTGAATTTGAATTATTATTTTGAATTTGAATTTATTTTTGTTGTTAGATCCAAGATATTTGAATTTGAATTATTAATTATGGCAGTTATTTCTCCTTGATTTTAGGTTTCCTTATTATTGTGAATTGAATCATATACTAATTCTCTAAATTAAGGAATCCTAATTGTACTAATATTGTAAATAAATATGAAAAAGTGTATTATTTTTGAAATTATTTGTAGATGCACTAATAGTGTAATTACTTACTAAATGTTGTATATTATTGTAAAGGACCCTTTTTTTATTTTTTTAATACACATATATACATAAGCTTATAAATAATTTTGGGCCCCTCAAATTTGTGGGCCCGAAATTGTATATACAACCTGTATTCGACTTAAAGGCAAGCGAATCTAGAAATATTTATGAGCAGGGGCAGATTTTCATTACAAAAAAAATAGCCGGTAATGAAGGACTAAAAGAATATGATCCCTTGATCTTTTCTCATTCATCCCTTGGTAATATATACAGAGTATAGACAAATATTATGCCTACAAGTTAGGCTAAGAATAAGGAAACGATATGATTTTACAACAGAATAATATCCTAAATTAAATATAAAATATTTACAATAATAATGAGAATAATCACATATATTTTATCACACCCTCGCAGTCGAAGCATGAGGTTGTCGAACTTTTAGATCATGTCGAAAGTCATCAAAAGTATCTTGTGAGCCCTTTGGTAAATATATTCGGCAATTTGATAACGTGACGGAACATGAAGGACACGCACTTCGCCACGTTTTACTTTTTCACGAACAAAATGAATGTCCATCTCAATATGTTTAGTGCGTTGATGTTGTACTAGATTGCCGGAGATCGAGGTATATCACACTCACATTATCCCATCGCATCTCGGACTCCGAAAAGGGTGGAAAACCACATAAGAATCGCTCTGGGACATAATAACAAAGTATGTAGAATCGACTCATTCTCCCAACCGCATCAGAGGACATGAAATTTGGACATGGAAGGTTTTTACGAACAAGGAATACCTTTACAAGCTCTCCAAAGGAATAGTTTGGTTTTAAGGAAGGAATCTTCTCAGCCAAATGTCATTTCAGAATCGAGGGGTAATGACCGGTCGAATTTTTTTTTTTTGTTTTTGCCTACAAAATAATTAATGTAATTTATTAGAACTGAAATTTTTACAAAATACAGTGATTTAGGTGTCTTTTTGGTTACACGTAACAAACAGGGTTATACAGTCTATATAACGTTGTTTTTTACGTGTATCCAAATGACACCTAAATCATTGCATTTTGTAAAAATTTCAATTCCAATAAATCACATTAATTATTTTATAGTCAAAAGCAAAAAAAAATAAAAATAAAAAAATAATTCCGGCCGGTCACTACCCCGGTCGGAAAACGCCGGTCCGCCTAGAATTTTTCTTTAAGGAATTGATAACTTCCAAATAAAGTTTCATGCATGCTGCCTCATTTCCGATTCTAAGCTACAAAGTACACCGATCTAACTGGTATATACACCACTTTTAGTATAATGCCAAATCAACACATATGGTCTACTTACTAAAACTGGAGATTGGGATTCTCAAAATTAAGTTCAAATATTCAGTGTCAACCACAACAACGTACTAAAATATCTTGACGTACGCCATTCCTTCCAAACAGGATCAACCAAATCTGCAACTCATATAAATGAAGTTGGACGAGGAATCCATTTACCTTTAGTTGCTATCACAGTTTCACCATTACTAATTCTCCACCACAGACGACAATCGGGTAATCTTCTTGAATTCCACAGACTCCGCCACAAGAAAGATTAATTAAGATGGTGATTTCCCTAGACCAATTGACCAAAGCTCAAAAAAGAAGAAGCATAAAAATATTTAGCTTGTAAAAACAAGTGAATATTAGGATTTTTAAGAATCCTACAACATTACTAATTGGCCAAGAGTGCTTCATTGAAAATCCCTAAAACCAATGCCTCCCTCCCTCCCTCTTCGAAAAACAAAAGGACACATTTGATTGATTTGAGGGCAGGGCATTCTCAATTTCCGAACGACTATAGGGTTGATTCAGCATATATAGTTCACTGTCTTGAAAAACAAAATCAAGATCCCGAGGACCCCAAGAACGAAAAAGCAACTCAAAATATGAATTCACAATTTCATCCATGCTCTCAAACTGCTGATTTATCTAATTTCAGCTTAATTTCTTTTAATACAAGAAAGAGTTGGAGTCTCTTAAATAATTTGTTCACAACCATCTTCCTTGGCCCATAAAGAACCCGAAATATCCTTTTTAATCCCAGCCTTGTGTGGATTTATTCCCTATCCAGTCCAAAAATTTGGGCTATGATCCGAATTTGTACAAGACAAAACATAAACGTTGCTTTCAATCTAAAGACACCAAACTCCTATCCAGCCTTACTCTGGTCCAAGACTCATCACCATTCTTGCACTCTTCATTAGCTTTGGTACCTTCAACTCCTGCTCCTTGAAAGTATTGATTTTGATATAAACCTGGTATGTATATAAGGAATAAAATTTTATGTCTCTTCTTTGTGTTTTTGTTTCTCTCTATATATATCTCTTTTCTGAATTGGAACATTTTTGTATAAATCTCACTAATTTCAGTTAATTCTTGGAAAAAAATTATAACCCTTTATTGCAATTATCAGCATATAAGTTGGTTGTTAATAATTAGAAATTTATAAATTATTTATTTTTTGGACAGCAGATCAGAACCCTAGATCTGTCCCTGAACCCGCTAGTATTTGAAAGGATTATAAGTTCAAATTGCTGGAAAGTGGTCCTCTATTTTCTCAGGAATGGCAGAGACCCCCATTAGTTTGACAGAGAAAAGGTAAAGCTCACTTCATTAGCTTCATCTTGATTATTATATTAAGATTTTTTTTATTTTTTTCATGGAAGTTTCATTTCCTTTGTTCCAAAATATTAGATCAATTTTGATTTTATAAATCCAATTTTAAATATTTTGAAATTCAAATTTCATGTGATTCATTCTAAAATTAAATGAGTTCATGTAAGTTTTGAATTTGAATATACCCCCTCCCTGCCAAATTATAGCTATACTTTTTTTAGTTGGTTTCAAAATTATATATACGTTTATAGACTATAAATTGATCTGAAATTTCTAACACGTTATTACTAGTATTTTAGGTATATTGAGTATGCTACCAATACTACAATTTTAACTAATGTTAGGAGTTTGTTTTAAAGGTAGGCTTGGCAACGAGGCGGGTATGGTTCCGGGGACCCATGCCCGCTCTGACAATATGTAGCTCACCCGAACTCGAAAATCTCGTTTACCTGATTTCTCCCTTTTTTAGAAAATAAATATCTCTATTTTTTTCTATACTAATTTGTACAACTATTTTTAATTCAAAATAAACAAACAATATTTCTATTAGAACTAGCAACATATTATATTACAAATATTATGAATTTATAATGAAATAACCTATATTAATACATAATTACGTACATACAAAATATTAATTTTAAACATACATGTATAGGGTTTAAAAAATTGGGTACCATCAGGGTCAGGAATCGGGATCGGGCAGGCCCCATCGGGTCCGGGTTAAATTTTCAGGCCTACTAAAAAGAATTTTCCGGTCATTATCCGTATAAGAATTGTATCTCTAATTTTGAATTGAGACGGAATATTAAATTGACTTCAAAAAAGTCAAAATTGGTCATATTTTTTTTATGGAGGAAGGGGGTGTTTGATAAAACTGAGTGAAACAATTCTAAATGTTTAAGTAATTTGAATGAGCTGAATAAAGCAAAATTCTGAATACTAAATGAAAAAAGTTGTTTGATAATTAACATGTCTGAAACATCTGAATAACAGATTTTAACTATTTTACCCCTTCGGAAAAATTCAAAATTTTTGTAAATTTATTTAATATTACTTAATATAATAGTTAATATTGTAAAAAATAATTAAATATAAAATATGTACTTCATTCAGTAGTCATTAAGCCCATTTAGCAAAAAAAAATTTACATTTGGCCATTCTGCTCAAAAATTTGACCGATTCATCCATTCAGACGATTTTTATTCAAAACAAATGCAATTGAATGAGACGGTTTAATGATGAGGGGCAACAAAGGAATTGGCCTTGAGATAAGTCGGAAGCTGGCGTCTAATGAGATTAAAGTCATATTAACAGCTAGAAACGAGAAAATGGTACAGAAGCTGTTGAAAAACTTAAATCTTCTGGCCTCTCGGATGTAGTTTTCCATCAACTAGATGTAAAAGATCCTGCAAGTATTGCATTATTGGCAAAATTTGTAGAAACCAACTTCAAAAAGCTTGATATTTTGGTAAGAAAACTTAACTAATTACTTAGATAATGGTTACATGACTTTTCTATGCTTTAATTTATGTGAGAATATACTTCAACAATTGAAATATGCTAAAAATAATTTGGTCGAAAATTTTGTGAAGGTCAATAATGCAGGAGAAGGTGGAGTTATTATAGACGTCAAAGCATTTAGCACCTTCAAAGATGGAGCAGGATTTGTAAGTGGAGTACTTGTGTAGTTTCCAATTTAAGTTTCAAGATATTTAAACTCCCTAAACAATTATTCCTCATGGCATAAAAATCAACACTTGACTACTCAAAATATCTTTTAATGCATAGAAAGAAAAAAAAAGCTATTAATTTGTAGATGCATGCGATATTCTTTGCTAGCATTCAGAATAAATATAGATTCAAAAGCCATAGCTAATGATAATAGATCATCCAAATACTCTTTTCAACTGATTTTATTTCCACAAATTGAACATATGGAACCTTAATAATACTCCTACCCTTAACCTGAACAAACACATTTTTTGGACTTCAGTCTAGGTGTATGTTTGGCTATGGATCGTTTAGTTCATTTTGCTATGTTTTGAAGTCCAAACGCACTTGAAAATCTTGTTCGTCTAGAAACAACTAATTTCAAGAACTACTTCTTTAACTCATAAACACAACGTTTGAAGCTCCAAAACCGCAACAAGCTGGTGGAGTTCGTTAGAGGTCCAAACGCTGCAAATACTACGCAACAAACGCTGCAAATGCTAGTAACCGAGCAAATCCTAGGTCATTCTGACCTGACTTTCCAGCTAATAATTGTTCTTTTGATAACTAGTGCAATCAGCATAGCGCTCAAACGGAATAAAGAATCAAGAAGTAACTTTTATTGTTTGTTCTCCAGATGCAGGTAACTGATGAGAATGGCCACTTGTTGAAAGGCATTATCGAGCAGCCCTATGAAATGGCAAAAGAGTGTCTCAAAACAAATTACTATGGAATTAAAGGTGTGACAGAAGCACTTCTTCCGCTTCTGCAGCTCTCAAATTCAGCAAGAATTGTCAATGTGTCCGCCAATTATTCAAAGCTAATGGTAATAATAATAACTCCAACTATTTTTGATTAGTGAAGCTATACTAACTTGATTGTACTATTTCTATTTCAGTTGATCAACAATGAGAAGGTCAAAGCAGAGCTAAATGATGTAGAAAGCTTAACAGAAGAGAAAATCGACGACATTTTGCAGTGGTTTTTAAGGGATTTTAAGGAAGATAAATTGGAGACTAATGGTTGGCCTACGACGGTATCTGCATATAAATTATCGAAAGCTACCATGAATGCCTATACGAGATTGATAGCAAAAAAATTCCCCAAAATGCTAGTTAATTGTGTTCATCCTGGGTATGTACAAACAGATATTACATGTAACACAGGATTCTTGACTCCCGAGGAAGGTGCTAGAGGTCCGGCTATGTTGGCTTTGCTGCCGGATGGTGGTCCTTCCGGCCTTTTCTTTGATCAGATGCAAGAATCCACTTTTTGATACTCCATTGACTGGTATGGGGATAATTTGTTTTATGTACTCTTGTTATCTTTTGTAAGAATTTGAACCATTTGGAAGTCTTGATTAATCATTTGAACCCTCTTGCAACTTGTCAGCAAAATTCCAAGACGCATCCGACTGACCAGGGACCAAGCTATATCACCTTTTCAATTTTTTGAGTGCATTAGTATGCGAATATCAAATATTTTAAGCTCTCTCTGCTCCACTTGATCATTTTGTGTTCAAGTGCCCCCATCATTTTGTATACAAGTGTTTTCTATTTAGGAACTTGTTATTTACATCAAGGTTTTCATATCCGGACCGGTTATCAATTCGTAAAAAGTACTGGGTGAATGAGTTATTGATCCAATCAGTGATCGAATCGTTATTGACTCGGTGACGTCATTAATATATAAAAATATATATTATTAATAATTAATAAAATTTTAAAATCTCATTTTTTATTAACTAAAATATAATAAAGTTGAGTTATAATATTACTAAAAGTGGTTAATTTTATTATTAAAAAAAATTGTATGAAAAAGATAAATAAAAAAAAGTAAAAATCGGTTCACTGGGTCAATTAACCGGTTTTTGACAAAAATGATTCATTGGTTCAAATCGAATCGGAGTGCGGAGCAGTAATTTGGAGCCAATGAGGTGTTCAGATTGCCTGATCAAAAATTGCCAACGGCTCATACCATTGCATTATTTAATTGAATTCGGCTATGTTTTTCTTATGTACATACATCACATACACATCAATACGTCACAAGGGTGTCAAAAATTCTCTATAAGGATCTTGATGGTGATACTAAAACAATATAGTCAAAAATGATGGAAACTTATTAGACAGGTAATGAATAATGGTAAGGTACCTGTACATTACCATTATTGTTAACGTACCAATTTATAACAAATATTGCTAAGGTACATATACATTACCATTATTGCTAAGCTACTGTTCATGATAAAGCTTCACAGTTTTCCTTAACTGCCAGCTATTCAGCATTTCAAAGAGCTAAACCCCATGCTAAAAATGATTGACATGTAAAACACAACAAATCTAATATTTATTAAAAAAATATACTAATATTTTCAAATATTTAATAATTTAAAATTAAAAAAAAGTCAGATTAAATAAAATCCTCCAAATTTTACACAGTAGTCAAAATTAATAAAAACTCAAAATCAAATCAATCTATTTATGAGGGTTTTAAATTAGAGATTATTTATAAATAAAATATAGACATGGAATTAGATATTTTGATAATCGAAAAGTAGAGATAAATTTCTATTAAGAAATATAATTTGATTGAATGTAAACGTTAAAATATGAAAATTAGTTTCTATATTTTAAGGTATATTTTGTGGGTTATATATCTTACTACGACCGTTAGGATCGTTATAATTTTTGGATGTGTTTTACATATATAAACTGAAAATATGTTCACAAATTTGAACCGTTAAAGAATAACGTATGATTTGTTATGAAATTTAAGGAGTAGCTACTCTTGGATTTTTCAAACAGAATTTTCAACAAGAAATTCTAATATTTGAAATTGTATAACTTAATAATTTTGAATCCAATTTGAGTGATCCTTGAGGCTAAATTAGAGTATTTGAAGTCTAGTTTATGTTAAAATTAATTAAATTTAAAAATTATTATAAAAGCAGATTGATATGAGTGATATAATGGACAGAGGTCTTAACAATAAATTAATAGTGATCTAAGGCGATAAATAAAGGCACCTTGAATGGATTACGAATTATTTTGGAATTATTAGTTTGGATTATATTTAATTTGAGGTGAATATATTTTGGTGATAAATAACATTTCGTATTTGATATAGTTGGCATTTGAGGGTATGATTTTGTGGCGTGTGCTATAAGTGATGTTGTGTTGTGCATCAGGTACGAATTTTGTACTTCACTCCTTCGATTATTATTATATTCTATATATATATATCGTGATATCTTGTCATTCGTTACATTTTTATTATATTTCTATTGACACTCTTGAATAGAGGTTTGATCTTTGATACTTTAATTTTACTCAATAATTTGAACTATTTTTCTTCTATTATAATTTGAACATATTTCATATTTATTTAGTGATACTATCATTATGTTGATTTGTTTGTACGACCAATCGTTCAGAATTTGGGTACTCACTTAACTGTTTTGTTTCTAATCAAATCCTTATTTTGCTTTGGTTTGGTCTAGATGTTTCGAACTTTATATTTTTAATATTTTGAATTTTTTCTTCACGCATAAAACTTTATTGATCTTTATAAAGCAGTTCATGTTGTTGCATTACTTTGGAGTATTTTTGCCTATGATTTGATTTGTTTCAACGTGTACGTTTAGAACCATTTCGTTGGTATTATATCACATGAGTTGTGACATTATATCTTTGTAGAATAAGCGATAGGGTATACTGAGTTATAACCATATGTGGGTATTGCGTATGGGTCGATCCTAATTTTCTATTATGTTTTTTGGATTGATAATGTTTGTACTAGACACACCTTCCGATTTAAATGCATTTAGATTCGTTGTCCGATGTGTGATTTGCATGTGTGACATTATTTTGACTTGTCTGTGTGTGACAAGGTTCTATTTTGTTTTGAGCTCGGTATGAAATAACCATTTAGCCACTTTGATTCAACATTCTGTTTGTTTTGTTAATTATGTTGGAGATTATATTATCGTCGTTATTTATGTTTGAGACTTTGCTCAATATTTTGTCAGTTGATTCCGTTTTTAAGTTGCGCATCTTTTGTATATCTTTATTTGTATTGGACAATTTGTTCATGCTGTATTATTCTTCCAACACGTTTGCAGAGGAGATTTAGGGTTTTGTGTGAAGAGAACTACATTTGACCATCTAGGTTTATTTAATTTTAGATTTTGATTATTCTGCCAATTTTTAAAGAATTGTATTTAATTCGACATTTGATGGATTATCAATTATTTAATATTTTGAAGTTATTGATGTTTGTTTACATATTTTGAAGTCTATTGTATGTTTTGTGCGTGATCACCCTTTCTTATTCGGATAAAAGAGTGTTATATAAAGCAATTGATGCTTCTTCAAAATTTAAAAATCAGAAATAAAAACGAACAAAAATCTCTCTACAAATAAAAAATAATAGAGGGAGTATAAACAATTGAGTCTAATTGACTCCGCTATTAAATACAAAATTATTATATTAATGTGACGCGATCCAAACTTTAGGTAAGTGAACATATTGATTTGATGTGAACCAAAAGATAGGTAAGTGAACAGAGTAAAGTAGGATAAGAAAATGTACTTGGAAAACTCCAAAATCAATAACATAACAGTACTCAAGAAACACAGCCTTTATCATATAGTAAGAGCTTATCCAAAAAAATAATGCTACTATCACATAAAAAATATTCATATATACACACATGCATATTTGTGGTTCTCACATGTCGGTGAGGCGCGGTATGTATGCGTATGTATGTGAATATTATGTGATTTTTTTTATGTGATAGCAGTATTGTTCTATCCAAAATGTTCACTTATCCCTATAAATTCGAAAGAAGTTGCTGCATCATATTGCAAACTTTAAAGAGAGGTATAATTATTGAAGCAATGGCAGAAATCATTAGTTTGAGTGAGAAAAGGTAATTTTATATTGAGTTTCATTTTAAGCAATATATAAAATGGAAAAAAGGGTAAATTTTTGCGTATGAAAATCTCATATTACTTGTGATTTAAACTTGGCTTCAGGTGTGCTCTTGTGACCGGGGGGAACAAAGGGATTGGCCTTGAGATATGTCGCAAGTTAGCCTCTAATGGAATTAGTGTCATTTTAACTGCTAGAAATGAGAGAAATGGTTCAGAAGCTGTTGAAATGCTTAAAGATTCTGGCCTCTCAGATGTGGTCTTCCATCAACTAGATGTAACAGATCCTGCTAGTATTGCAGCTCTGGCCAAATTTGTGGAAACCAACTTCAAAAAACTTGATATTCTGGTAAGAATATCCATGTATCTTGTAAGGAGGGGAAGGAATGAAAAATATTGCATGGTTTCTGCATATAAAATGTCGAAAGCTACGATCAATGCCTATACAAGATTGCTAGCCAAAAAATTCCCCACTATGCTAGTCAATTGTGTTCATCCTGGATATGTACAAACAGACATTACGTGTAACACAGGACCCTTGACCCCTGAAGAAGGTGCTAGAGCTCCGGTAATGGTGGCTTTGTTGCCTGATGGTGCTCCTTCTGGCCTCTACTTTTATGAGATGCAAGCATCCAGTTTTTAATACATGTATAAATATATGCATAAATAATAAGGGAAGACACCACATATAAGAAAGTATCCAACTTACTTTGATGTACTTTTAAGAAATATGTGTTGCTTTGTCATCTTGTAAGAACTTGTAACATTTGAAAGTTCCATTGTATTGAATAAATTATATGGATTCCCTTGCAACTTGTCAGAAAAAATCCTTAAAGATCCAAATCATTGAGAGCTGCAATTAAGGGTCCATTTCTATGTTCACATGTTGGTGTTAGATAATAACAACACAACAAAAAAAATATCAAAGAAAAATTAAAACAAAAATAATCACATTGACACAAAATTTATGTGGTTCACCCAAACATTACGGCCGGTGGCAAATTAGTCTCACTATCTTTACAAAATTTCCGTAAGTTCAAGATCCCCCTCCTTATATAACACAATACAAAAAACTCTAATATTTTACAAAATTTCTGTACGTTCAAATCCTTATTTTGCTTTGGTTTGGTCTAGATGTTCCGAACTTCATATTTTTAATATTTTGAATTTGTTCTTCACGCATAAAACTTTATTGATCTTTATAAGACCCCGAATTTTATGAAATGAAAGTATTCGATTTTCTTATAATTATTATTTTATTTCATAAATAGTTAAATTGATAAAATGTTAAAGTTAAGGGTGATATGTGAAAATTTTTACAAAGTAAGAAAGTTGTTATAAAATATTCGTTTGGTCGGAGAATATTCTTTTTGTCGGGGAATATCCGTACAACGGCACAATCATTGGTGGACCTAGCAATAATGTAGTATTGTCGTAGTAAGAAAAGCATGTAATTATCATTTTATAAAAATAACGGCGAAAGTGTTACCGTTAAAACTGTTGAACTACCTGGTAGTAAAAATACAGTAATACGCGTGGTTGAATAGCATCACACAATATTGATTATTGATGCTTACGTAAAAAGTCACTCGGTTATACTCGATTATTGCTCTGATGAATTGTTGCATCATATCTCTCATATTATTAATTCAATTATTGTCACAGTATCATCTGTATAATATGTTATATTATTAATTCAATAATTGAGACGACAAAGTTATTCATATTATTATTTGCAATATTGACAATGTCTAGAATTTCTATCAATGAGAGGTTAGATAATCTAATTGCGCGCCAATAGGGAGAAATTAATCCTTATCGGAAAGCCCCCTATTTCCTGGGAACGACCTGGTTGTTAAATATTGTGAATTATAATATTAATGTTGAATAAGTTCGTGTTGATTAAAGATGAAATGGATAGTTCCATTATGTTGGAATTATTAGTGTTAGTGAAAATCGATATTTATTTCGATAATAATTGATGTCTGGAGGTTATGTTGACCAATCGGGTAATTAACCGGATAAATGAGCAATTAATTGCTATTAATTCACATAATTTTAACTATTTGTTCACGTGTGTGTACTATTGATTCACATTCTTGTACTATTAGGGGAGTTGGTGCAAGATTAATAATACTTGCATGACTAAGTTAAAAATGGAGGTATAGATGGAGGTACTATACTATAATTCGTATTTGCACTTGATTATAACTATTGATTCACATGATTGAACTATTGATTCACATTATTTACTATTAGGGGAGATGGTGCAAGTTTGATAATACTTGCAGGACTAAATTAAAAATAAAGAAAAAGAGGAAGGTATGCTGTAATATTTCGAGCCCCAAAACGTGCAATTATCGAAACTATATTTTCCTATAAATAGAAGCTCATTCCTTCATTATTTTTCACCGATTCACTAAAGCTATAGAGCAACTATTATAGAGAGAAATTATAGAGAGAAATGAGAAAGAAAGTCCGCTACCTCCTTTATTCCAGGTTTTCTTCTAAGGTAAAGGTATTATTCCTTCGTATTCATGAAGAGAGTTATTTTCTTTCAATACTCTTAAGGGTTGTTATTCCATTATTTATTATTATGTTGGAATAACTTGTCTATACAAAGTACCGCATATATAGTGAAATTCTTCTGTTATTCCATTCTTTATTATTCTGTTGGGATAACACGTCTATGCGGTCTATCACATGCCTGGTGAATTCTGTTGTTATTTTATTCTTTATTATTCTGTTGGAATATCCTATCTGTGCGGATTACGCATGACCTGGTTCTATTCTTTATTATTCTTTTGGAATATCCTGTCTTTGCGGATTACGCATGACCTGGTTCCGTTATTTATTATTCTGTTGGAATAACCTGTCTACGCGGACTACCGCATGCATGGTGAATTCTTCTGTTATTCCATTCTTTATTATTCTGTTGGAATAACCTGTCTATGTGGATTACCGCATGCATGGTAAATGATCCTTCGTATTCATTCCTTATTAAATTGTGGAAATGATATGTCTACGTGGATTACCGCATGGCGGGCGAAAATCCATTTGCAGTTTCATAATTTTTCTGTCCCTCAAAAATTCTGAAAAAATTTGAAATGATAATTTGATGAGTTTTCTAGATTGTGTCCAAAAATGGCGATTTTTGGATGTATAGATTAGGAATTATGAATTTTATAGGAAAAAACTATTTTAAAAGTAAACCCTTATAACTCCTTGTGGTTAACTCTAAAATTTGTAAAATTTTTATTGGGAGTACATATATATAACAGGAGTATACCCTGTAAATTTCGAATTTTTGGACTAAAGTACACTTTATGATAAATGTCTAAATGTTCGGCAGTTTTGGCCATATGAAAAATAGTAAATGAATTTTAAAAATTCTGAGAAAAATTTATGTTCAATATGGGACTATATTCTGCTAAATCCTTAAAAGAAAACTTTTGGTACTTGATTTGTTATTTTTATGAAAATGGTTTAGTTACGAACATATGAATTAAATATGTTATGTGAAGTTGAAAAATTGGTCAATAGGATTTTATGGCTTGGAAATCCTATATAAGGTATATATATGCAGATTTTTGATAAGGAATTTGATCATTGGTGATTAAATCTTATGAGTATGTCATTTTTGAATGATTAAATGCATTATTTGGTAAAGTGTAAATAATTAAAATAAATTGTTTATAAGTTTAAGAAATGATTAAAATATTATTATAATATTAATGATATTAGATTATGGGATTATTAAGTGATTGATAACTTTTGGATATTTTAAACTCTGGATAAATTTAAAGTCTTTAATATTTATCCTTGATTTCGTTTGATTAATGTTTATATTATTGTCATCATCCTCATGCTTATATTATGATGAAAGCCATCTTTGGCTTACGTGCAAAGATGGACTGTTGATTATTGGTTTTATAGTTGTATATCTTTGGCTTACGTGCAAAGATGAACTATTGATTGATGAGTATCTTTGACTTATACGCATAGATGAACTGTTTATTGGTATGATTATGACCAGGGATCATTCGGTATAATCATGACCCGTAATGTTATAGATGATGTGGTAAAAGTCCTCATTGGCCCGTAGTGCATTGATGGACAGTTATTGGTATGATTATAATCAGGGATTATTCGGTATAATCATGACCATTGATGATTACATGAATATCCTTGGCCGTAGTGCAGGGATGATTCGATGATGTGAATTATTTATTAAGCAGAGTCTCAGCGATAAAATATTGATTATACACTTTTAATCCGTAGAAGATAGTAGATATCATACTCTACTTGACTCTTCTAAAATACAGTTGTATATCTTTGGCCGTAGTGCAAAGATGAATTTATTAGTATGATTATGAACAAGAATTGTGATTTGGTATAACCATGATTTTTGATGTTTCAGGTGAAGATAGGTGATGAAAATTATCTTCGTCCTAGGTGCGAAGAGGAATTTAGAATCATAATTATGATTATGAGTTATTCATATGATTGTGGACATGAATTGTTGATTGATGTTACATGGATAAAACATTATTGGTGGACTTTTAATATGGAGAAGATAATAGACCTGATGGTCTATTTGACTCTTCTAATGGATTGCTCGTTCCGCTGCAACTATGGTTGAAAAGTTTTATCATCTACCATATGTTCTAAATCTCTGATTTATTACTGATGAAGGCTATTGATGATGTAAATTATCTTTAGTCATGATATTCTTTCTTTGGGTTAGTTGTGCTTTGCCCTTCTTTTTGCTTCACAATTCCTTTCGGTGTAATAAGAGTGTTACGGGTCGAATTGACGGGGATAACATGAGAATAGAGCGGTGGTCTATATAGTTGTTGAGGTTCTCCCTAAATAGTATGGAAATAATTTTGTTGAGAACTTTAGATAAGTGTGTCGTATTGTATACGTCATTTGATATTTAATTTTGGTAAACCGAATTGGGTGAGGTGAACCCAACTTTAGAAGGGTGTTTTGCCACTATCATACAATATGTCTAATGACATATAACCTCGTGTTATCATAAGACAGGGTTGTGCACATTCACTTGTTGAGTATATCTACGAGCACTACCTATATGATCTTGGAGTTTATTTGAAATATAATTTTCACTTGGAGACAACAGAGATAATTATATGTCAAGAGAAGACTCACCATTGGAAAGAAGATGATAGTAATCTTCTTGTTTTTCTTTGGGGACTTTTGGGTCAACCAAGGATAATTCTGTGGACATATGATATTTATCATAACCTAGACGCATGGCCTCCCATGTACGAAGGTTTCCTTGAGTATTTTCTAAAGATTTTAATTTCTAAAACAATTATTGACTGTATCTTTATTTAAGGTACCATTGTAAGGTCTTGTGGTCAAGGCACCATGAGAGTTATATATATTTGTATTAAAACTCACAACTTATCTGTTGTCGTACTCTGCACGACTGTTCAATAGTTGTATAAATGAAGTTTATATTTGATATTTATAGTGCGATATCTGGCGACTCAGAATGGGTCGTGTGGACCTATTTTGGGGGTGTCACATTTAGGGTTTTGTGTGAAAAGAACTACATTTGACCATCTAGGTTTATTTAATTTTAGATTTTAATTATTCTGCCAATTTTTAAAGAATTGTATTTAATTCAACATTTGATGGATTATCAATTATTTAATATTTTGAAATTATTGATGTTTGTTTACATATTTTGAAATTTATTGTAAGACCCCAACTTTTATGAATAAAGATGAATTTTCTATAAATATCATTTTTGAATATTATGGAATGAATTTGATATAATGTTATAGTTATGGGTAATATTTAGTACGCAAGTTGTTATATAATATTCGATTGGTCGGAGAATATTCGTTTTAACAGGGAATATTCGTACAATGGAACAATCATTGGTGGATCCCACAACAGAATTATTGTCGGATTGAGAAAACGATAAAAATACTTTATGAAAATAACGGCGAAATTTTTACCGTTAACTGTTGAAACACCCGGTGTTAAAAGAAAGCGATGTCTGGCGTGGTTGCATAGTAGCTACAGTATTGATTATTGATGCTTAAGTGAGAAGTCACTCGGTTTTTGTTCAATTATTGCTACAATAATTCTTTGACAAGTATCTCAAGTTATTTGATTCAATTATTGTCAGTATTTTATATATTATTAAATCAAAAATTGAGATGACAAAGTTATTAATATTATTATTTGCAATATTAACGATATCTAAAAGTTCTGTCAATGAGAGGTTTGGTCACCTAATTGCGCGCCAATGGGGAGAAATCCTTATTGGAAAGCCCCCTCTTTCTTGGGAACGACCTGGTCGATTAATATTTTGAATTATAATAATGATGATAAATTTTGTTTTATTAGTATTATTAATGTAATAAAACAGAAAAACTTTTTATATAAAATAGAATACTTTTATAAAGTTATCTATTTTATTAGACTATAAATAGAATATATTATATTCTATTATGCATAGTGTTTTGCATAGTAAAATCTTTTTATATAAAACAGAATACTTTTATAAAGTTATTTATTTTATTAGACTATAAATAGAATATATTATATTTTATTATGCATAGTGTTGCATAGTGTCTGCATAGTGTTTTGCATAGTAAAATCTTTTTATATAAAATAGAATACTTTTATAAAGTTATTTGTTTTATTAGATTTTAAATAATATATATATATATATATATATATATAGAATATATTATATTTTATTGCATAGTATCCTTTCAATTCTCCTATAAATAGGATGCTTAGTTAAAATTGAAATCACACCAGAAATTCATAGAATTCTTCTTCTATAATCTTGAGCGTATTTCTTTAGAGTTTTCAGAAGCTTTGAGCGTAGAAAAATAATATAAGTTTTCTTCAAGAATATCTTCGCCCTACCAGTCGGAATACTCTTCTTTTACGATAAGGGATATTATTTGTTGTACTCGTAAGGGGTATTATTTCTTTCGTCTTCATGAAGAGAACTTCTATTATTCCATTCTTTATCATTATGTTGGAATAACTTTTGTCTATGCAATCTTCGCGAGACATACGGTGAAATTCTTGATTATTTCGTTCTTTATTATTACATTGGAACATCACATGCATGCGGTTTCGCATGACACGTTCCGATTCTTTATTATTCGTTGGAACATCACATGCATGCGGATTACGCATGACTGGTTCCATTCTTTATTATTACGTTGGAATAACTTTGTTCATGCGATCTATCGCATGCATGGTGATTTCTTCTGTTATTCCATTCTTTATTATTCTTTTGGAATAACCTGTATATGTGGATTATCACATGCATGGTGAATGATCCTTTGTATTCATTCCTTATCAAATTGTGGAAATGGTCTGTCTAAGTGGATTCTGCATGACATGACAAAAATTCATTTTGCGGTTTCATATATTCTATTATACTCGGTTGGTTAAAGTTTTGGCTTCTATACTCCATGAAATTAGTGGAATATCATTGATATTTGCGCTTCATCCAAAGATCTTTTCATGTAAATATTCTTACGAGCATTCTTGAAATTTACTCCCAAAGCAAAGATCATGTTGACAATTTAGGCGTTATTGAGTTCAGGATAAATTAACTTATAAATCTTTAAAATTTATTCTTGAACTTGTTTTATTGAATTGTGTGAGACCCCAAATTTTATGAATAAAGATTTAAATTTCTCGAAATATTTTTTAATATTATGGTGTGGATTTGATATAATGTTATAGTTGTGGATAATATTTATAAATTTTGCAAAGTAAACAAGTGGTTATATAATATTCGATTGGTCGGAGAATATTCTTTTTGTCATGAAATATCTGTACGACGATACAATCATTGGTGGACCCCACAACAGAATTATTGGCGGATTGAGAAAACGACAAAAATATTTTTATAAAAATAACGGCGAAAGTGTTACCGTTAAAATTGTTGAACTAATCGGTAGTAAAAGTACAGTAATACGCGTGGTTGCATAGTAGGACACGTTATTGATTATTGATGCTTACGTGATAAGTCATTCAGTTATACTCAATTATTGCTACAGTAATTGCTGCATCATATCTCTCATATTATTGATTCAATTATTGTTACAGTATCATTTGCATAATATGATATGTGACTCCCCCAAAATTAGGTATACATCACCCATTCTGAGTCGCCAGATACATGGTACAAAATTCAAACACAACTTCATTTATACAACTGTTGAAGCGTCAGATAGAAGAATCGACCACGATTAATCGTGAGTTTTAATTCAAATGTATGTAACTATCATGGTACCTCGACCACAACCTTACAATGGTACTTTACATAAAAGTATAGTCAAAAACTGTTTTTGAAATTAAAATCTTTGGGAAGTGCTCAAGGAAACCTTCGTACATGGGAGGCCATGCGTCAAGGTTATAATAGATATCATATGGCCACAGAATTATCCTTGGTTGACCCAATAGACCCCAAAGAAAAACGAGAAGATTACTATCATCTTCTTTCCAATGGTGAGTCTTTTCTTGACATATAACTATCTCCACTGTTTCCAAGTGAATATTATATTTTAAATCAACTCCAAGATCATATAGGTAGTGCCCGTAGATATACTCAGCAAGTGGATGCGCACAACCCTGTCTTATGATAACACGAGGTTGTATGTCATTAGACATCTTGTATGATAGTGGAAAAACACCCTTCCAAAGTTGGGTTCACCTCACCATATTTGATTCACCAAATATAATTACTAAATGTTGTATAGAATACAACACACTTTTCTATACTGTTTGGGAGAACCTTCACAGCTAGAGACCACTGTTCTATTCCTATGTTATCCCCGCTCGACCTGGTAACACTCTTATTACCTGAAAGAAATTATGAAGCAAAAAGGGTGAGCACAACTAGCCCAGTAAAGAATATCATGACTAAAGATAAATTAAATTATCAATAGCTTTCATCAATAATAAATCAGAGATTTAGAACATATGGTAGATGATAAAACTTTTCAACCATAGTTGCAGCGGAACGAACAATCTATTAGAAGAGTCAAATAGACAATAAGGTCTATTATCTTCTCTATGTTAAAAGTCCACCAATAATGTTTTATCCATGTAAAATAAATCAACAGTTCCTGTCCACAATCATATGAATAACTCATAATCATAATTGTGGTTCTAAATTCCTCTTCGCAACTAGGACGAAGATAATTCTCATCACCTATCTTCACCTGAAACATCAAAAATCATGGTTATACCAAATTAGAATTTTCTGCTCATAATCATACTAATAAATTCATCTTTGCACCACGGCCAAAGATATTCATTAATAATTCATCTATGCACTACATGTCAAAGACATACAACTGTATTTTAGAAGAGTCAAGTAGAACATGATATCTACTATCTTCTACGCATTTAAAAGTGTATAATAAATATTTTATCATTTGAGACTCGACAATAAATAATCCACATCATCGAATCACCCTCGCACTCATCGCCAAGGATATTCGTTAATATCACATCCATGAATTTATATTTCATCGCTGAGACTCATCTCGATAATCAATCCATATCACTGAATTATCCATGCACTACGACCAAAGATATTCATTATTATCACATCCATGAATTAATATTTCATCGCTGAGACTCAGCTCAATAATTAATCTACATCATCGAATCATCCTTGCACTACAGGCCAAGGATATTCATTAGTATCACGACCACGAATTATCTATGCACTACGGGCCAAAGATAATCGTGTTTTCATCAACGGTCCTAATCATGCCATAAAACAATTCATCTTTGCACCCTTAGCAAGAAGAGAATCCATAGCCATAATCATACCAAAACTCGCCCATCAATGCACTACGGGCCAATGAGGACTCTTTCCACATCATTTGTAATATTACGGTCATGATTATACCGAATAATCCCTGATCATAATCATACCAAGTCGATCTATGCATTACAGGCCACAGATGACTTTCAACACAATATAAGCATGAGGATGATGACAATGATATAAGAATCAATCAAATGAGATAAAGGATAAATATTAAACATTTATAATACAATTTATCCATCGTTCAATAATAACCAAATGTTATCAATCACTTAATAATCTCATAATCTAATATAATTAATATTATAACAATATTTTAATCATTTCTTAAACTTATAAATAATTTATTTCAATTGTTTACACTTTATAAAATAATACATTTAATGATTCAAAAATGCCATACTCATAAGATTTCATAATCAATGATCAAATCCCTCATCAAAATCTGAATATACCCTATATAGGATTCTCAAGCCATAAAATTATATTTTCCAATTTTATTATTTCACATAACATATTTAATTCATTTACTCATAACTAGTTCATTTTTATGAAAAATACCAAATTAGTCCCAAAAATATTTCTTTTCTGGGATTTAGAAGAATATAGTCCCATCTTGAACATATATTTTTCTCTGAATTTTTAAAATTTATTTACTATTTTTCATATGGATAAAACTGCCAAATATTTAGACATTTATCATAAATTATATTTTTGTCCAAAAATTCGAAATTTACAGGGTATACTCCTGTTATATACATGTACTCCCAATAAAAATTTCACCAATTTTGGAGTTAACCACAAGGAGTTATAAGGGTTTACTTTTAAAATAGTCTTTTCCCATAAAATCCATAACTCTTAATCTATGCATCCAAAAATCACCATTTTTGTACACAATTTAGAAAACTCATCAAATTATCATTTTAAATTTTTCCAGAATTTTTGAGGGTCAGAAAGATTACGAATCTGCCCTTGGCAGAAACCCCCTTTTAATGAAAATATTATTCGTATGAATACGAAGGATCATTCATCATGCATGTAGTAATCCACATAGACAGGTTATTCCAATAGAATAATAAAGAATGGAATAACAGAAGGATTCACCATGCATGCGATAGAGACCGCACAGACATGTTATTCTCAACAGAATAATAAATAATGGAAGCAGGTCCGGCGTAAACGCTCAGACATGATATTCCGATAAAATAATAAATAATGGAACCAGTCCCACAGTAAATGCACACGTATGGATATTCCGACGAGAATAATAAATAATGGAACCCGGTCCCATGAAACGCATGCATGTGGGATATTTCAACAGAATAATAAAGAATGGAATATTAGAAGAATTTCACCATTATTGCAATACTTTGCATAGACGGGTTATTCCAACATAATAATAATGAATGGAATAACAGAAGTTCTCTTCATGAATACAAAAGAAATAACACCCCTTACGGGTACAACAAATAATATCCCTTACCTTTGAAAGAGAGTATTCTGACTGGTAGGGCGAGGATATACTAGAAGAAAACTTGCACTACGCTCAAAGCTTTCTTAAACTCTAAAAAAATACGCTCAAGATTATAGAAGAAAAACTCTCTCTATAGTTTCTCTCTCTAGAGTTTCAGTGAATTCGTAAGAAATAATGAAGGAATGAGCTTTATTTATAGAAAAATGATGGTGCATAGTAACTAACTCATGAACGGTCCGATTGATTTACTTTAATCTGACTCATCCATATTTAAAGCAAAATCTTTTAAATAAAATATAATATATTCTATTTATAATCTAATAAAACGAATAACTTTATAAAAGATTTTACTATGCAAACACTATGCATGCACTATTCAAACACTATGCATAATAAAATATAATATATTCTAATTATTGTCTAACAAAATAAATAACTTTATAAAAGTATTTTGTTTTATATAAAAAGATTTTACTATGCAAAATACTATGCAACACTATGCATACTAAAATATAATATATTCTATTTATAGAATAACTTTATAAAAGTATTACATTTTATATAAAAAGATTTTACTATGCAAAATACTATGCGAATAGAATATAATATATTCTATTTATAGAATAACTTTATAAAAGTATTACATTTTATTACA
The DNA here is from genome assembly GCA_020205605.1 of Panax ginseng. Lineage (NCBI taxonomy): Eukaryota > Viridiplantae > Streptophyta > Magnoliopsida > Apiales > Araliaceae > Panax > Panax ginseng. The sequence continues at coordinate 27,831,570 of CM035138.1, forward strand.
TTAATAATACCAATAAAACAAAACTGAGTGACTTATCACATAAGCATTAATAATCAATACCGTGTTATTTACCAAAATAGAAAAAAATATTTGAATACTTTTATTTCATAAAATCCGGGGTCTCACAATCACCCCTCCTTATGAAATTTTACCCTCGAAATTTACGTACGTATATAAGACCCCGAATTTTATGAAATAAAAATATTCAATTTTTCTATTCAGTAAATGGTTAAATTGATTAAATTTAAAGTTAAGGGTGCTATATGAATTTTTTTTCAAAATACTCAAGTGGTTATAAAGTATTCATTATTGTCGGGGAATATTCGTTTGGTCGTGGAATATTCTTTACGTGGGGAATATTTAAATGCGACGGTAGCAGACTATTTGTAGGCCCCATAACGGATAAGCATCGGAAGAAGAAAAGCGAAAAAATTGAATAACAGGCGTAGTTATTCACAAGTTAACAACTTGTTGGAATACCCATTGGTTAAAATACGATGTAATATGCGTGGTTGTTACAAAGAAGCATTGCAGTATTGCATGCAGTATTGTTGAATTATTGATCCTTACGTAAGAAGGCACTACTCAATTATTGTTACAGTAATTACTGTTCAATATTTTATTTTATTGATTCAATAATTGTTGCGTTGATATTTTATATTATTGTTGTTTCAATAATTGTCACTGCACAATATTTTCCATTATCAGATCAATAATTCATATTATTTGGAATAATATTATTAGATAGCATTATTGGCAATGTCTAGAAAGTTCTGTAAATGAGAGGTTTGGTCACCTAATTGCGCGCCAGTAAGGAGAAATCCTTATCGGAAAGCCCTCTCTTTCCTGGGAATGGCCTGGTTGTCATAATTGTGATTCTATACTATTATTTGTGAATAATTAATTATTGATTTATATGATAAGGAAATATTTATTTGATGTGGATATAAATGATCGGTTTATTTATGTGGTTATAAATGAAGGAGTTAATGTTGAGGTGTTTTATCAGTATTTTGTCGGATTGGAGATATTAAAAGATCAAATCGATGTTATTACAGCTTTATTGTGTGAGTTATAATATTTAATTCGACCGTTGGATCGTTGTGATTTTTGGATATGTTATACATATATAAGTTGAGTATATGTCCACAAATTTTGAACCGTTAAAAATGAGCGTATAATTTGTTATGAATTTTAAGAGGTGACTGATTCGGAAATTAGGTTATAAATGATTTTGGTGTAAAATTCTAGAATTGGTGGGCCCCACTTTTGGTTGGTGAGAAATGTGCTCAATTGAATTTTCAAATGTGGTGGGTGGGAATAGTAGCAGTAAAGCCATCATCAGTTTTGAGTTAAGTCCGCCTTGGCGTCTTTAACATTTTCCTATAAATAGAGGCTAAGTTAGAATTGAAAATCACACCAGAAACAAGTTTTCTCTCTTTCCCTCTAGATTATCGAGTGTATTTTGTGAGTATTTAGATACTTGGTAAGTTGATATTCTTCAGTGCAAGTTTCCTTCAGCGTCATATCCGATATCCAATCAGAAGTGCTGCTCTTTTGAGGTAAGGGATAATAAGGGATAGTAAGAGATTTTAAGGGTTGTTATGATTTTAAGTTTCATAATTTTTCTGACCTTCAAAAATTCTGGAAAAATTTGAAATGATAATTTGATGAGTTTTCTAGATTGTGTTCAAAAATGGCGATTTTTGGATGTATAGATTATGAGTTATGAATTTTATGGAAAAAGACTATTTTAAAAGAAAACCCTTATAACTCCTTGTGGTTAACTCCAAAATTGATGAAATTTTTATTAGGAGTACATGTATATGATAGAAGTATACTCTGTAAATTTTAGAATTTTTGGATAAAAGTACAATTTATGATAAATGTCTAAATATTCGGCAGTTTTGGCCATATGAAAAATAGTAAATGTATTTTAAAAATTCCGGGAAAAATATATGTTCAATATGGGACTATATTCTGCTAAATCCCAGAAAAAAAATATTTTTGGAATTGATTTGATATTTTTCATGAAAATAGTCTAGTTATGAATAAAGGAATTAAATATGTTATGTGAAGGAAGAAAATTGGAAAATATGATTTTATGGCTTGAGAATCATATATGTGGTACATACAGATTTTGCTGAGGGTTTTGGTTATTGGTGATGAAATCTTATGAGTTTGATATTTTAGAATGATTAAATGCATTATTTTAGTAAAGTGTAAACAATTAAAATAAATTGTTTATAAGTTTAAGAAATGTTATTCTTTCAATATCATTATACCAAAATATTGGTATGAATTTTATTGTGGAATTTCTACCTTTTTGTGTCGGGGTTACTATTTATGAGTTACTATTCACGTGTTACTATTCACGATAAAATTGGTTTCTTTTTCTAACCAAATTATAGTTGATTTATGAATATTACTCTGGAGATTAAAACTATATATATTATTTTTATTATCATATATAACATTTTATAATACACGGTGTTGAAATTCTCTTTGACTTGAGTGTAAAGATTGGTAGATTATTGGTATAATCATGACTATGAGTTCTCTTTGGCCAAGAGTGCAAAGTTGAATGGATTATTTGGTATGATCATGACCATTGAATTTACAATTGAATATTTTTTTAGCTTAAGTGCAAAGGTGAATTGATCAACATGGTTATAATTATGGTTTATATAAATTCTGAAATAATTATGTATTTCTTTGAGATATTAATATTTTTGGCCTGTAGTGCAAAGATGAATTATTGATGAATATCTTTGGCTCGTAGTGCAAAGATGACCTGTTGTTGAATATCTTTGGCTGTCTTTGCAAAGATGATTTTGTTATTGAATATCTTTTCACTGTAGTGCAAACATGAAATGATAATGAATATCTTTGCTTTGTAAGTAAAAGATGAATTATTGATGAATATCTTTGGCTCGTAATGCAAAGATGACTTGTTGTTGAATATCTTTGGCCTGTAGTGCAAAGATGACTTGTTGATGAATATCTTTGGCTCGTAATGCAAAGATGACCTGTTGTTGAATATCTTTGGCTTGTAGTGCAAAGATGACTTGTTGATGAATATCTTTGGCCTGTAGTGCAAAGATAAATTTATTAGTATGATTATGAATATGAACTGTGATTTTGTATAACCATGATCTTTGATGTTTCAGGTGATGAAAATTATCTTTGTCCTGGATGAGAAAAGTAATTTAGAACTACAATTACGATTATGAGTTATACATGTGATTGTGGACAGGAATTATTGATTGATGTTACAGGGATAAAACATTGTTGGTGGACTTTTAACATGGAGAAGATAATAGATTTAATGGTCTATTTGACTCTTCTAATGGATTGCTCGTTCACGCTATGACTATGGTTGAAAAGTTTTATCATCTACCATATGTTCTAAATCTCTGATTTATTACTGATGAAGGCTATTGATAATTTAATTATCTTTAGTCATGATATTCTTTACTGAGCTAGTTGTGCTCACCCTTTTGCTTCATAATTCCTTTTCAGGTAATAAAAGTGTAGCTGGGTCGAGCGGGGGATAACAGGGGAATAAAACGGTGGAATATGAACTGTTGAGGGTGAGGTGAACTCAACTTTGGAAGGGTGTTTTGCCACTATCGTACATGATGTCTAATGACATACAACATCGTGTCATCATAAGACAGAGTTGTGCTCATCCACTTGCTGAGTATATCTACGGGCACTACCTATATAATCTTGGTGTTTGTTTGAAGTATAATTCTCAATTAGAGACAGTGGAGATAATGATATGTCAAGAGAAGACTTACCATTGGGAAGAATATGATAGTAATCTTCTCGTTTTTCTTTGGGGTCTATTGGGTTAACCAAGGATAATTCTGTGGCCATATGATATCTATCATAACCTAGAAGCATGGCCTCCCATGTATGAAGGTTTCCTTGAGCACTTCCCAAAGATTTTAATTTCTAAAACAGTTTTTGACTATACCTTTATGTAAGGTATCACTGTGAGGCGCTGTCCGCGGTTGGGACACGTGTCACAGTTGGTATATATTTGTATCCAAACTCACAACATATGTGTTGTGGTATTTTGCATAACAATTGTTGTAATAAATTTGTAGTTGTTTTCTGTACCATGTAATTGGCGACTCAGAATAGGTTGGATGGAATGGACCTGTTTTGGGGGCGTTACAACGTACCTGGTATTCAAAGAGATGAGAATACCTTGCTTTCTTTTCGGATTGTACCTTCCCAATTATATCCTCTGTATCATGATTTTTCCATTGCTCATCTCCTGTATTTCAGATATCATTCTAGAATATATCTTCAAAACAAAGGTTAATTGACATATCACAATTTGTCAACTTATCAAGTAAACAATTTCAGCTTATGTAAGTCACACACTAGCGAAGTATATAACGTCTCTCTCCTCCTAGTTTTAGACTCTTATCTCCGCCAAATGACCATATCCCTAAGCTCGATACCATTTGTGTGACCCCAAAATTAGGTATACATCACCCATTCCGAAGTCGCCCGGATACATGGTACAAAATTCAAACATAACTTAATTTATACAATTGTTGAACCGTCAGATAGAATACGACCACGATTAATCGTGAGTTTTAATACAAATGTATGTAACTCTCATGGTACCTCGACCACAACCTTACAATGGTACTTTACATAAAAGTATAGTCAAAAACTGTTTTAGAAATTAAAATCTTTGGGAAGTGCTCAAGGAAACCTTCGTACATGGGAGATCATGCGTCTAGGTTATAATAGATATCATATGGCCACAGAATTATCCTTGGTTAACCCAATAGACCCCAAAGAAAAACGAGAAGATTACTATCATCTTCTTTCCAATGGCGAAGTCTTCTCTGACATATATAACTATCTCCACTTTGCTTCCAAGTGAATATTATATTTTAAATCAACTCAAGATCATATAGGTAGTGCCCGTAGATATACTCAAAGAAGTGGATGTAAACCTGTCTTATGATAACACGAGGTTGTATGTCATTATACATCTTGTATGATAGTGGCAAAACACCCTTCCAAAGTTGGGTTCACCTCACCCTATTTGATTCACCAAATATAACTACTAAATGTTGTATAGAATACAACACACTTTTCTATCTTTGTTTAGGAGAACCTTCATGACTAGAGACCATTGTTCTATTCCCCTGTTATCCCCTGGCCGACTGCATAACACTCTTATTACCCGAAAGGAATTGTGAAGCGTAAAGGGTGAGCACAACTAGCCCGATAAAGAATATCATGACTAAAGATAATTAAATTATCAATAGCTTTCATCAATAATAAATCGTAGATTTAGAACATATGGTAGATGATAAAACTTTTCAACCATAGTTGCAGTTGAATGAGCAATCCATTAGAAGAGTCAAATGAGACAATAAGGTCTATTATCTTCTATGTTAAAAGTCCACCAATAATATTTTATCCATGTAAAATAAATCAAGCAGTTTCATCCACAATCATATGAATAACTCATAATCATAATTGTGGTTCTAAATTCTCTTCGCAACTAGGACGTAAGATAATTCTCATCACCTATCTTCACCGAAACATCAAAAATCATGGTTATACCAAATCGTAATTTCCCGCTCATAATCATACTAATAAATTCATCTTTCCACCACGACCAAAGATATTCATTAACAATTCATCTTTGCACTACATGCCAAAGACATACAACTGTATTTTAGAAGAGTCAAGTAGTACATGATATCTACTATCTTCTACGCATTTAAAAGTGTATAATAAATATTTTATCGCTGAGACTCAGCTTAATAAATAATACACATCATCGAATCACCCCTGCACTACGGCCAAGGATATTCGTTAATATCACATCCATGAATTTATATTTCATCGCTGAGACTCAGCTCGATAATCAATCCATATCACTGGATTATCAATGCACTACGGCCAAAGATATTCATTATTATCACATCCATGAATTAATATTTCATCGCTGAGACTCAGCTCAATAATTAATCTACATCATCGAATCATCCCTGCACTACAGGCCAAGGATATTCATTAGTATCACGACCACGGATTATCCATGCACTACAGGCCAAAGATAATCGTGTTTTCATCAACGGGCCTGATCATGCCATAAAATAATTCATCTTTGCACCCTTCGGTACGCAAGTTGTTATATAATATTCGATTGGTCGGGGAATATTCGTTAATAGGGAATATTCGTACAACGGCACAATCATTGGTGGACTCCACAACGGAATTATTGTCGGATTGAGAAAACGACAAAAATACTTTATGAAAATAACGGCGGAGGTGTTATCGTTAAAACTGTTGAACTACCCGGTAGTAAAAGTACGATGAATCTGGCGTATTTATACAAGAAGACTACAGTATTGATTATTGATACTTACGAGAAGTCACTCAGTTATACTCAATTATTGCTACAGTAATTGCTGCATCATATCTCTCATATTATTGATTCAATTATTATTACAGTATCATCTGCATTATATGATATATTATTAAATCAATAATTAAGACGGCAAAGTTATTCATATTATTATTTGTAATATTGACAATATTGACTCGGAAAGATACAAAGTTTTGTTGGAGCGAAGAATATGAGAAGAGTTTTTAAGAACTCATGAGGAGACTCATTTCAGCACCTGTTCTGACAATACCATCTGGCTCGGAGGGATTTGTCATCTACAGCGATGCTTCGGGCAAAGGGTTGGGATGTGTTCTCATGCAACATGGGAAAGTCATTGCCTATGCCTCAGGATAACTCAAAGAATATGAGAGGAATTATCCTACTCATGATCTAGAGTTAGCAGCTGTTGTCTTCGCACTTAAAATTTGGAGGCATTACTTGTATGGGGAGAAAGTGGAGATCTTTACGGATCATAAAAGCCTCAAATATTTCTTCACTAAAAAAGAACTCAACATGCGACAACGACGTTGGCTTGAACTGTTGAAAGATTATGATCATACCATCCAATATCATCCTGGAAAAACGAACGTGGTAGCTAACGCATTGAGTAGAAGATCATATGCAAGTACGAGTGCAATATTGTCAACGCAAAGGCCCATTTTGTGTGACTTGCAAAGGATGGAGATAGAGTTAAAAACTCCAGGGAACCATGTGATGATGGCAAATATACGAGTAAAACCGACTTTAATTAATAAAGTTAAAGCTGCTCAAGCTACAGACCCGGAGCTGATGCGTATGAGGAAGAAAGTGCAAGAAGGTGCTATGCCGGAAGCAAGAATTGATCAAGAAGGAATACTTTGAGTCAAATCCAGACTTTGTGTTCCTAACGACCCTGATTTAAAGTATAAAATCATGATGGAGACACACAACACACCGTTTGCAATCCATCCTGGGAGTACCAAAATGTATCATAATCTTCGACATACATTTTGGTGGAGCAATATGAAGAAAGAGATAGCGGAGTTTATCTCAAGGTGTTTAACTTGTCAACGAGTCAAGGTAGAGCATCAAGTACCAAAAGGTCCATTGCAACCACTTGAAATTCCAGAATGGAAGTGGGAGCACATTACCATGGATTTCGTTACTGGCCTTCCCAAGGTTTCTCAAGGCATAGATGCAATTTGGGTCATTGTTGATAGACTGACCAAGTCTGCTCATTTCTTACCAATACGAGAAACTTATACACTTGAACGTCTTGCTCGTATATATATAAACCAGATTGTAAGACTGTATGGTATGTCGGTATCCATAGTTTCTGATCAAGACCCAAGATTCATTTCACAATTTTGGGTTAGTTTACAAAAAGCTATGGGCACAGACTTACGATTTAGCTCGGCATATCATCCTCAGACGGACGGACAGTCGGAGAGGACTATTCAAACTCTTGAAGATCTATTAAGACTATGTGTCCTTGACTTCAAGGGAAGTTGGGACAAGTTCTTACCATTGGTGGAGTTTTCCTACAACAACAGTTATCAAGCAAGTATTGGCATGGCTCCATTTGAGGCGCCAGTATGGAAGAAAATGTCATTCTCCAAAGATGTCTTTGGGATGAGGTGGGTGAAGCAACGTTGTTGGGACCGAAGTTGGTACGTATGACTACAAAAAAGATTCAAACGATCCGACAACGTATAAAAACTTCACAAGATCGACAAAAGAGTTATGTTGATCTTTATCGAAAGGACGTAGAATTCGATATTGGAGATCATGTGTTGTTACGTGTTGCTCCATGGAAAAGAGTTATGAGATTTGGAAAGAGAGGAAAGCTCAATCCTCGGTTCATTGGCCCATTTTTAATTCTTGAGCGAGTGGGAACTGTGGCCTATAGACTCGCCTTACCGCCAAGTATGTCTCGTATTCATAATGTTTTTCACATATCTATGTTACGTAAGTATGTGAAAGACCCAAACCACACTATTGCATTAGAACCAGACGAGATAGAGGAAGATTTAACGTATGAAGAGTTACTTGTTAAAATCTTGGATAAGAAGGATCATGTTCTACGCTCCAAGGTTATACCTCAAGTCAAAGTTTTGTGGAGAAACCACGATGTGGAGGAAATGACTTGGGAGTTAGAATCTGAGATGAAGTCAAGGTATCCTCATCTCTTCGACATACCAGGTATGTACCCTAATTTCGAGGACGAAATTTCATAAGAAGAGGAGGTTATAAGACCCCAACTTTTATAAATAAAGAATAATTTTTTTCGAATTATATTTTTGAATATTATGGTATTGATTTGATATAATGTTATAGTTGTGGGTAATATTTATAAATTTTGCAAAGTATGCAAGTTGTTATATAATATTCAATTGGTCGGGGAATATTCGTTAACAGGGAATATTCGTACAATGGCACAATCATTGGTGGACCCCACAACAAAATTATTGTCGGATTGAGAAAACGACAAAAATACTTTATGAAAAAATAACTACGGAGGTGTTACAAGTTAAAACCTGTTGAACTACCCGGTAGTAAAAAGTACAAGAATACGCCAGCGTGGTTAGAAAGATAGACTTTACGGTATTGATTATTGATGCTTACGTGAGAAGTCACTCAGTTATACTTAATTATAGTTACAGTAATTGATGCATCATATCTCTCATATTATTGATTCAATTATTATTATAGTATCATCTGCATTATATGCTATATTATTAAATCAATAATTGAGACGGCAAAGTTATTCATATTATTATTTGCAATATTGACAATGTCTAGAAGTTCATCAAGGAGAGGTTTGGTCACCTAATTGCGCCAATAAAGAGAAATCCTTATCGGAAAGCCCCTCTTTCACGGGGAGCGATTCGTTGTTAAATATTGTGAATTATAATATTAATGATGAATAAGTTCGTGTTGATTAAAGATGAATTTTATAGTTCCATTATGTTGGACTTATTTGTGTTAGTATAATTGATGTCTGGAGGATATATTATTCAATTGGGTATTCGGGACACTTTTCGTGTCGAGTTACTATTCATGAGTTACTATTCACCCAGTTACTATTCACTCTAGTATTGTGCATTCGGGTATTTGGGTACAATATTATTCCATGAGGAGATGTGCTAATTTTTCAGAACGTTGGTTGAAGATATAATAGTAAGTCAATATGGACCGCTGGTGGAGTTTTAATAGTAAATAAATATGGATCGCTGGTTTAAAGTTTTAATAGTAAATCAGTATGGACCGTTGTTTTAGTTTTAATAGTAAACCAATCTGGATCGTCCGTTTAATAGTAAATCAATCTGGACCGTTCATGAATTAGTTACTATTCGGTGTAATCATGACCGTAATGTTACAAATGATGTGATAAAAGTCCTCATTGGCCCGTAGTGCATTGATGGGCAGTTGTTGGCATGATCATGACCATTAATGAATACACGAATGTCCTTGGCCTGTAGTGCATGGATAATTTGTGGTCGTGATACTAAATAATATCCTGGTCAGTAAAGTGAGGGTGATTCGATAATGTGGATTATTTATTGTCGAGTCCCAACGATAAAAGTGATGAAAACCTTTTAAATCATAGAAGATAGTAGATTTTATTCCCTACTTGACTCTTCTAATGGATTACTTGTTTACTGCAGCTTAAACTTGATATTTATTATATTTTATCAATTTAACATTGTCAAGGCTAACGATAAATTATTCTCGCATTATCTTAGTCATAATATTTCTTATCGGGATAGTTGAGCTAACCCTTTTTTGCTTTCATTGTTCTCTTCGTGAAATGAGAACATAAAGCAGGGACTAGTCTGGGAACAGAGTGATGGTCCTAGATGGTGCATTAGTAGTCATCACTATTCCGTGAAATAGTGTGATAATAATTGTAATGAGGACTCCTTTTGAGTTTGTATAATCTCTAGTAGACAATATTTGTATTCAAACTCATAGTTTATGTTTAGTCGTGATTGTACATTACGCTTGTATTATTAAGTTGTATTTGAATTTTGTATCTATGTATCGGCGGTGACTCAAGATGGGTGATGTATACCTAATTTTGGGGGCGCTACAATAAAAAAAATTTATTTCAATTATTTACACTTTATCAAACAATGCATTTAATCATTCAAAATGTCATACTCATAAGATTTCATAATCAATGATCAAATCCTCATCAAAATCAGATATACCCTATATAGGATTCTCAAGCCATAAAATCCTATTTTCCAATTTTATTACTTCACATAACATATTTAATTCATTTACTCATAACTAGTTCATTTTTATGAAAAATACCAAATCAGTCCCAAAAATATTTCTTTTTCGGGATTTAGAATATAGTCCCATCTTGAACATATATTTTCTCAAAATTTTTAAAATTCATTTACTATTTTTAATATGGATAAAAGCGCGAATATTTAAACATTTATCATAAATTGTACTTTTGTCCAAAAGTTCTGAAATTTACAGGGTATACTCCTGTTATATACATGTACTCCCAATAAAAAGTTCACCAATTTTGGAGTTAATCACAAGGAGTTATAAGGGTTTACTTTTAAAATAGTTTTTTCCCATAAAATCCATAACTTTTAATCTATAAATCCAAAAATCGTCATTTTTGGACACAATTTAGAAAACTCATCAAATTATCATTTCAAATTTTTCCAGAATTTTTGAGGGTCAGAAAAATTACGAATATGCCCCTGACAGAAACCCCCTTTTAATGAAAATACTATTCGTATGAATACGAAGGATCATTCACCACGCATGTGGTAATCCACATAAACAGGTTATTCCAATAGAATAATAAAGAATGGAATAACATAAGGATTCACCATGTATGCGATAGAGACCGCACAGACAGGTTATTCCCAATAGAATAATAAATAATGGAACCAGTCCAAACAGAACGCCGCATGTGATATTATTCGAATAATAAATAATGGAACCAGTCCCACAGAAACGCACGCATGTGATATTCTCGACAAATAATAAATAATGGAACTAGGTCCCACGAAACGCATGCATGTGATATTCCAATGTAATAATAAAGAATGGAATATTAGAAGAATTTCACCATTATTGCAATACTTTGCATAGACAAAGTTATTCCAACATAATAATAAAGAATGGAATAATGTAAGTTCTCTTCATAAATACAAAAGAAATAACACCTTTACGGTACAACAAATAATATCCCTTACCTTTGAAAGAGAGTATTCGATTGGTAGTATGAGGATATACTAGAAGAAAACTTGCACTACGCCAAAGCTTTCTTAAACTCTAAAAAAAATACGCCAAGATTATAGAAGAAAAACTCTCTATAGTTTATCTCTAAAATTTCAAAGTGAATTCGTAAGAAATAATGAAGGAATGAGCTTCTATTTATAGAAAAAAATGGACTGCATAATAACTAACTCATGAACGGTCCAGATTGATTTACTTTAATCTAACAATCCATATTTAAAGAAAAATCTTTTAAATAAAATATAATATATTTTATTTATAATCTAATAAAACTAATAACTTTATAAAAGATTTTACTATGCAAACACTATGCATGCACTATGCAAAACACTATGCATAATAAAATATAATATATTTTAATTATTGTCTAATAAAATAAATAACTTTATAAAAGTATTTTGTTTTATATAAAAAGATTTTACTACGCAAAACACTACGCAAAACACTATGCAACACTATGCATAATAAAATATAATATATTCTATTTATGTAATAACTTTATAAAAGTATTCTATTTTATATAAAAATATTTTACTATGCCAAATACTATGCAGACACTATGCATAATAGAATATAATATATTCTATTTATAAAATATTTTTATAAAAGTATTCTGTTTTATTACATTAATAATACCAATAAAACAAAACTGAGTGACTTATCACATAAGCATTAATAATCAATACCGTGCTATTTACCAAAATAGAAAAAAATATTTGAATAATTTTATTTCATAAAATTCGGGGTCTCACATGATATCTTATTAAATCAATAATTGAGACGACAAAGTTATTCATATTATTATTTTCAATATTGACAATGTCTAGAAGTTCTGTCAAGGAGAGGTTTGGTCACCTAATTGCGCGCCAATAAGGAGAAATCTTTATCGGAAAGCCCCCTCTTTCCTGAGAATGACCTGGTTGTTAAATATTGTGAATTATAATATTAATGATGAATAAGTTCGTGTTGATTAAAGATGAATTTTATAGTTCCATTGTGTTAGAATTAATTGTGTAAGTGGAAATTGATATTTGTTTCGATAATAATTGATGTCTGGAGGTTATATTGTTCAATCGGATATTTGGGACATTTTTCGTGTCGGAGTACTATTCACGAGTTACTATTCACGAGTTACTATTCATAAGTTACTATTCATGAGTTACTATTCATGAGTTACTATTCACGGGGTACTATTCACCTGTAAGATATATTTTTTTTCGGTTCAAATCATTTTGGGTACAATATTATTCCATGAGGAGATGTGCTAATTTTTCGATCGTTGGTTGAAGATATAATAGTAAATCAATATGGACAAAATTGGTAAAAAGTTATAATATATAGTAAATCAATATGGATCATTTGGTTTAAAGTTTTAATAGTAAATCAAGATGGACTATTGCTTTTAAATTTTAATAGTAAACAAATATGGACCGTCCGTTTAAAAGTAAATCAATCTGGACCGTTCATGAATTAGTTACTATTCAGTCCATTCTCCTATAAATAGAAGCTCATTCCTTCATTATTTCTTACAAATTCACTGAAACTCTAGAGAGAGAAACTTTAGAGAGAACGAAGAAAAGTATTCTGCTACTTCACTACTTCAATATTCAGTTTTTCTAAGGTAAGGAATATTATTTGTTGCACTCGTAAGGGGTATTCTTTCTTTTTTATTCATGAAGAGAACTTCTGTTATTCCATTCTTTATTATTCTGTTGGAATAACCTGTATACGCGGGATAGCCTATACTTGGTGAAATTCTTCTGTTATTCCATTCTTATTATTCTGTTGGAATAACCTGTTTATGCGAAGTACCGCATACATGGTGAAATTCTTCTAATATTCCGTTCTTTATTATTTTGTCAGAATATCCTGTCTGTGCGTTTACACCGGACCTGGTTCCATTATTTATTATTCTGTTGAATATCCTGTCTGTGCGTTTACGCCGGACCTGGTTCCATTATTTATTATTTCGTTTAATATCCCATTCGTGCGGCATTTACGATTCGGTTCCACTATTTATTATTCATTGGGAATAACTCGTCTCATGTATCTATCGCACGCATGGTGAATCCTTCTGTTATTCCATTCTTTATTATTCTACTGGAATAACATGTCTATGTGGATTACCACATGCATGGTGAATGATCATTCGTATTCATTCCTTATTAAATTGTGAAAAGATCTGTTTACGTGGATTACCGCATGGCGGGCTAAAATCCATTTGCAGTTTCATATATTCTATTATACTCAGTTGGTTAAAGCTTTGGCCTCTATACTCCATGAAATTAGTGGAATATCCTTGATATTTGCGTTTCATCCAGTATCTTTTCATGAAAATATTCTTTTGAGCATTCTTGAATTTTTATCGCACAAAGCAAAGATTGTCGATGAATTTGACGTTATTCGAGTTCGTGATAAATTAACTTATAAATCTTTAAAATTTATTCTTGAACCTGTTTTTTTATTGAATTGTCATCATTCTTATGCTTATATTATGTTGAAAGTCATCTTTGGCTTACGTGCATGCATAGATGGACTTGGTATGATTATGACCAGGATTATTCGCAGATAATCATGACCGTAATGTGACGTAATGATGTGGTAAAAGTCCTCATTGGCCCGTAGTTCATTGGTGGACGTTGTTGGTATGATTATGACCTGTGGATTATTCTTAGATAGTCATGACCATTGATGATTATATGAATATCCTGGCCGTGGAGCAGGATGATTTGATTTTATTTCTTAAGCTTAGTCTCGCCGATAAAGTTGATGAAAAACTTTTTAAATCATGAACAAGTAGATTTTATACTTTACTTGACTCTTCTAATGGATTGCTTATTCTCGCCGCAGCTTTTGATCTAAAACTTGTTGTCTATTATATTCTATCGCTTGTTATACATCGTTGAAGGCTATTGATAATTTATTCTCGCATTATCTTAGTCATAATATTTCTTCGGGCTAGTTGAGCTCACCCTTTCTTTCACTATTCTCTTCGTGAAATGAGAACGAATGGGACTAATGGGAAACAGAGTGATGGTCCTAGATGGTGCATTAGTAGTCCTCACTATTCGTAAAAATAGTGTGATAATAAATGTAATGAGGACTCCATTGAGTGTGGATATTGTCTAGATGATAATATTTGTATTAAAACTCACAAACTCTATGTTTTGTCGTATTTCACACACGATCGTTGTATAATTAAGTTGTATTTGTATTCAAGACCTTGTATCCATGCACTCAAGATGGGTGATGTATACCTATTTTGGGGGCGCCACGGTTGGTATCAAAGCTTAGGATATGATCCCCGACCGAGATGTGAGACAAGAACTAGGAGGGGAGAGACGGGAATTCTTCGCTAGTATGACCTACCTAAGTTTATTTGGTATTTAATTGGGCTCACGAGTATATGGATAATATGTGACATGTTAATTAACCCTTGTTTTGTGGCGTTGTTTGAAAAGGACATCCGAGAATGTTGAGAATAGCAATGGAGCATGTGGAGACCGCTGAGTCACCAACGATCAATATCCGTGATAATGTGCAACAAGAAGACAATAATCCTCGTGTAAAAACAATAACACCGATGAAATGATGAATGATGGGATGTTCAAAAGCTTTATGCAATTCATGCAACATCGTGAGAGAGACTCTTGTTCATAATGAAGGTGGAAACAATGGCAACCCACCACCATCACCGCTAAACAGTTTCAAGAAGCGGGACCACCGGAGTTTTTGGGAAAGCCAGAACCACTTAAGGCGAGACGTGGTTAAAGTAGATCACCAAGATATTTGATGTCTTTGGGATGCTCCGAGGAGCAAAAGGTTCCCTTTGCCATCTTTATGTTGCTTGAAGAAGCAGACATCGGTGGGAATCAGAAACGTACTCACTGGACGACTCAAGATGTCTTGGGAGAAGTTCCAAGAGCTGTTCAACGACAAGTACTTTTCCGAAATTATTCATCATATGAAATAGGTAGAGTTCATCAAGTTGGAGCAGAACAATATAACCGTGGCGCAGTACGAAGCTAAGTTTGCCGAGTTGTCCTGGTTTACGTCCCACTTAGTTGATAATGAGGAGAGAATGACGCGGATGTTTTTAAGAGGTTTGAGACCGGAGATACGTCAATATCTTATTTCTCATAAATTGTGTTTATATTCAGATGTAGTGAATATGGCTCAGTTATTGGAGCGTGATAATGAGCCAGCCCAATGAAAGGATAACGAGTAACAACACTATAATAATCATACCAGTGGCAACGGCCATCGGAACATCGATAACCATCGTGGGGGAAATTATCATGCCAAGAATGGTAACCACTTTGGTGGTAATCAAGGACAAGATAATAGAAGTGGAAATTTCAAGAAGAGAAGGTTCAATAATGATGGAAAGATATAAAGACCAAAGACCCTTGCTCGAAGGAAGAAGAAACGACCACCGGTCAGATATGTTTCAAAATGCGACAGAGGGACACATCCATTCAAACTGTGACGCAAAGAATCCAAAGCGTGTTTTAATTATGGAAGAGAAGGTCACCTAGCTGGATTTTGTCGATGGTAAAGTCAAGTCCATTGGGATAGTGATGCCAAAGGATGTCCTGCATAAGCCAAAGCCGGTAGTTTAAGAGAGAGCATTTTTTTTTCGTGACAAGGAACCTGAATAAAATTATCACGGGTATGTTAGTCATAAACTCTTGCGAAGTCTATACCGTGTTAGATACCGGTTCTACTTACTCTTTTATTTCACCTAGTTGTGTTCAATGTTTGAATTTAACTCCGGAGAAGTTAGACTTTGATATATATGTTTAAACTCAGTTGGGAGAAACCTTCGTTACCTCCACTATTTATAAATCTTGTTCAAATCGACACTTTAACGTTACGTGTCGATCTTGTATCTTTGAAAATACTTGCCTTTGATGTAATTTTAGGAATCGATTAGTTAACTACTCATCATGCTTTTCGTAAGGTTGTTAGCTTTCATATTCCTAACCAACCTGTTATACGAATCCAAGCAACCAAACCACTAAAGTCAATCATTGGCATATCGCCATAAGTAAAGATCCCTGGCCCTTTCGTTGTTGACTTTCTTGTGTGAAATGCACCAAGCCGCACGGACTCAGAGGCAACATCGTGAATGACGATGGCAAGTTGATAGTATCCATATGACGATTATCCAAGTCTTGGATGAGGGTCACAATTATGAATGATATTTCTATTGTTAATAAATTTTCTGACGTATTCTTGAAGACTTCTTAGCCAACCCCTAGAGCGTGAAATCGAATTTTGTATCAACCCCAAAGATAAAACCCATTTCTAAAACCCTCAAATATTTTCTTCACCCAAAAACGTAACGTAATACGCGCCTAAAGACGTTGACTCGAGCTTGTTGAAGATTACGATCGTATCATTCAATATCATCGTGGGAAAAGTTTAACGTGGTAGCCGACGCGTTGAGTAGAAGATCGTATGCATTTACAAGTGCGAATATACGAACCCCGTGAAGATAACGAATATATGAGTAGAATCGACTTTAATCGATAAAGTTAAAGCCGCTCAAGCTACACCCGAAATGATGAATGTGAAGAATAAGGTTCAAGAGGCGTTATTCTAGAAGTAAGAATCGATTTAATAGATGAAATCTCAACCCTCGATTTAATTGGCCCATTTGAAATCCTCGATAAAGTAGGAACCGTGGCTTATAGACTCGCTTTTATCGCCAAGTATGTCGCGTGTTCATAACGCTTTTTTCACGATCGATGTTACGTAAATATGTGGACTAATTCAACCACATTATTAATTTAGAACCGGGACGAGATAAGCGGATGATTTAACGTATATGAGGAGATACGTGTTAAAATCTTGGATAAAATGATCGATTTGACACTCAAAGGTTATACCTCAAGAGTTAGAATCAAATGAAGTCAAGGTATCCTCACCTCTTCAAAGATATCAGTAACGACGTAAATTTCAAGGGCTAAATTTCATAAGGAGGGAGATTGTGAGACCCCAAATTTTATGAATAAAGATTTAAATTTCTCAAAATATTTTTAATATTATGGTGTGGATTTGATATAATGTTATAGTTGTGGATAGTATTTATAAATTTTTGCAAAGTAAGCAAGTGGTTATATAATATTCGATTGGCTCTGGGAATATTCTTTTATCATGGAATATATGTATGATTTAAGATAATCATTGGTGGACCCCACAATGTAATTATTGTTGGATTAAGAAAATGACAAAAATATTTTTATAAAAATAACGCGAAAGTGTTACCGTTAAAACCTGTTGAACTACTCTCAGTAGTAAAAAGTACAAGAATACGCGTGGTTTCGCATAAGAAAGACAATCGTATTGATTATTGATGCTTACGTGATAAGTCACTCCGCTTATACTCAATTATTGCTACAAAGAATTGTTGCATCATATCTCTCATATTATTGATTCAATTATTATTACAAAGATCATCATCGCATAATATGATATATTATTAAATCAATAATTGAGACGACAAAGTTATTCATATTATTATTTGCAATATTGACAATGTCTAGAAGTTCTGTCAAGGAGAGGTTTGATCACCTAATTGCGCGCCAATAAAGAGAAATCCTTATCGGAAAGCCCCCTCTTTCCTATGAACGACCTGGTTGTTAAATATTGTGAATTATAATATTAATGATGAATAAGTTCGTGTTGATTAAAGATGAATTTTATAGTTTCATTGTGTTAGAATTAATTGTGTCAGTGGAAATTGACATTTGTTTCGATAATAATTGATGTCTGGAGGTTATATTGTTCAATCGGATATTCGGGACAATTTTCATGTCAGAGTACTATTCATGAGTTACTATTCACGAGTCACTATTCACGAGTTACTATTCACGAGTTACTATTCACGAGTTACTATTCATGAGTTACTATTTACGAGTTACTATTCATGAGTTACTATTTACGAGTTACTATTCATGAGTTACTATTCACGAGTTACTATTCACGAAGTTACTATTCATGGGGTACTATTCACCGTAAGATATATTTCTTTTTCATCCAAATCATTTTTGGGTACAATATTATTCCATGAGAGATGTGCTAATTTTTCGCATCGTTGGGTCAAGATATAATAGTAAATCAATATGGACTTCGTGGAAAGTTATAATAGTAAATCAATATGGATCCTCGGTTTAAAGTTTTAATAGTAAATCAAGATGGACCGTTGCTTTAAATTTTAATAGTAAACCAATATCGATCGTCCGCTTAAAAGTAAATCAATCTCGGACCGCTCATGAATTAGTTACTATTCAGCCCATTCTCCTATAAATAGAAGCTCATTCCTTCATTATTTCTTACAAATTCACTAAAACTCTAGAGAGAGAAACTATAGAGAGAAAGAAGAAAAGTATTCTACTACTTCACTACTTCAGTATTCAGTTTTTCTAAGGTAGGGAATATTATTTGTTGTACTCGTAAGGGGTATTCTTTCTTTCTTATTCATGAAGAGAACTTTTGTTATTCCATTCTTTATTATTCTGTTGGAATAACCTGTATACGCGGAATACCCTATACTTGGTGAAATTCTTCTGTTATTTCATTCTTATTATTCTGTTGGAATAACCTGTTTATGCGAAGTACCGCATACATGGTGAAATTCTTCTAATATTCCGTTATTTATTATTCTCGTAATATCCTCGCTCTGCTGCATTTATTTGGGACACGGTTCCATTATTTATTATTCTTTCGTAATATCCGCCTCGCATTCGCTTATACCGGACCGGTTCCATTATTTATTATTTCGTCGAAATATCATGCCTGCAGGCATTTATGTTGGGACCGGTTCCATTATTTATTATTCGCTGAGAATAACCGTCTGCAAGTACTATCGCATCACGCATGGTGAATGCTTCTGTTATTCCAATCTTTATTATTCTGTTGGAATAACCTGTCTATGTGGATTACCACATGCATGGTGAATGATCCTTCGTATTCAATCCTTATTAAATTGTGGAAATGATCTGTTTACGTGGATTACCGCATGGCGGGCTAAAATCCATTTGCAGTTTCATATATTTTATTATACTCAGTTGGTTAAAGCTTTGGCTTCTATACTTCATGAAATTAGTGGAATATCCTTTATATTTGCGTTTCATCCAGTATCTCTTCATGGAAATATTCTTTTGAGTATTCTTGAATTTTACTGCACAAAGCAGTATCATGTTGACAATTTGGACGTTATTAAGTTTAGGATAAATTAACTTATAAATCTTTAAAATTTATTCTTGAACTTGTTTTATTGAATTGTCATCATCCTCATACTTATATTATTTTGAAAGTCATCTTTGGCTTACGTGCATAGATGGACTTGGTATGATTATGACCGGGGATTATTTGGTATAATCATGTCCGTAATATGACGAATGATGTGGTAAAAGTCCTCATTGGCCTGTAGTTCATTGGTGGAATGCTTGTTGGTATGATTATGACTGTGGATTATTCTAAGATAGTCATGACTATTGATGATTATATGAATATCCTGGCCGTGGGAGCAGGATGATTCAATTTTATTTATTAAACCGAGTCTCAAATGATAAAGTTGATGAAATTTTTTTAAATCATAGAAGACAATAGATTTTATACTTTACTTGACTCTTCTAATGGATTGCTTATTCTGCTGCAGTTTTTGATCTAAAACTTGTTGTCTATTATATTCTATCGCTTGTTATATCGTTGAAGGCTATTGATAATTTATTCTCGCATTATCTTAGTCATAATATTTTCATCGGGCTAGATGAGCTCACCCTTTCTTTCACTATTCTCTTCGTGAAATGATAACGAGTTGGGACTAGTTTTGGGAACAAGAGTGATGGTCCTAGATGGTGCATTAGTAGTCCTCACTATTCTCGTTAAATAGTGTGATAATAAATATAATGAGGACTCCATTGAGTGTGGATATTGTCTAGATGACGATAATTTGTATTAAAACTCACAAATTTATGTTTTGTCGTATTTCACATGATCGTTGTATAATTAAGTTGTATTTGTATTCAAAGACTTGTATCCTGGCGACTCAAGATGGGTGATGTATACCTATTTTGGGGGCGCCACAAATTGTCATCATCCTCATGTTTATAATATGTTGAAAGTCATCTCGTGGGCCTCAGAAGGCATAGATGGATTTGGTATGATTATGACTGTGGATTATTCTAAGTATAATCATGACCGTAATGTTACAAATGATGTGGTAAAAATTCTCATTGGTCGTAGTGCATTGATGGATAAGTTGTTGGCATGATCATGATCATTGATGAATACACGAATATCTTCGCCCATAGTGCATGGATAATTTGTGGTTGTGATACTAATGAATATCCTCGTCAGAAAAGTGTGGATGATCCGGATTATTATTATTGTCGAGTCTCGAGCGATAAAAGTAATGAAAACCTCTTAAATCATGTAAGATAGTAAATTTTATTCTCTATTCGACTCTTCTTATGGATCGCTTGTTTTACCGCAGCTTAAACTTGATGTTTGTTATATTTTATCAGTTTAACACTGTTGAAGACTAATGATAATTTATTCTGCATTATCTTAGTCATAATATTTCTTATTGGGCTAGTTGAGCTCACCCTTTTGCTTTCATTGTTCTCTTCAAGAAATGAGAATGTAGCGGGGACTAGTCGGGGAACGGAGTGACGGTTCAGATGATAGCATTAGTAGTCCTCAATATATATGAAATAGTGTGAAAATAAATATATTGAGAACTTATTTTGAGTTTGAATACTGTTTAGAAGATAATGTTGTATTAAAACTCACAGCTTATTTTTTGTCGTATTTTACATGACAGTTGTATAATTAAGTTTTTATTTGTATTTTGTACCATGTATTTGACGACTCAGAATAGGTGATGTATACCTATTTTGGGGGCGTCACATTTATCGTGTTTTGTACGTGACCACCCTTTCTTATTCGAAAAAAGAGTGTTACATAAGCAGTTAATGCTTCTTCAAAATTTAAAAATCAGAAATAAAAACGAACAAAAATCTCTCTACAAATAAAAAATAATAGATGGAGCTAGTATAAACTATCGAGTCTAATTCGACTCTACTATTAAATACAAAATTATTACATTAATGTGAAGGATCCAAACTTTAGGTAAGTAAATATATTGATTTGATGTGAACCAAAAGATAGGTAAATGAACATAGTAAAGTAGGATAAGAAAATGTACCTTGAAAACTCCAAAATCAATAATGTAACAGCTTCTCAAGAAAAAACAAATTTTATCATACAGTAAGAGCTTATCCAAAAAAATAATATTACTATCACATAAAAATGGCAAAGGGTCAAAAATGCCCCTGACTTTTACTGCGATGTCTACCGAGCACTCTATACTTTTTTTTGTCCAAAAGTACCTTTAACGTTATATTTTTTGGGCCGCCCGTGCCCCTGACATTCACAGAAGACAAACGGGGTTAAAATGTGATGACGTGACATACACATGGAGGCTTAAATATAAAACATATTCTAAATAAAACAATATATATATCATTTAATCAAAATAAAAAAATATTAAAATTCAAAATAAAAAAAGCACTACATATTTACATCATTTAATCAAAATACTAAAATTCAAATTATTTTGTTCACTAATCAAAACAACTAATTAAATAAAATAAGTTGTATAACATATTTACATCATTTAATCAAAATACTAAAATTTAAAACATAATATATTTACATCAAATACTAATTAAAAAGATATTAAAATACTAATTTAAAAAAAATACTAAAATACAAAAAAATCAAATTAAAAGAAATACTAAAATTCAAATTGTTTTGCTAATTAATCAAAACAACAAAAATTCAAATTACATCAATAAAATACTAAAATCATAATACTAAATACTAATTGATATAAAAATTTAGTATTAGCGTTATATATTTAGTATTATATTTTAGTAATTTTACTAAAAATATTAACGTTAATATTTTTATAACATATACTAATTGATATATTTTAGTATGTGTTTGAAAAATTCGAATAAATATAGGATTCAAATATAAAATAAAGAGAGGCTAAAGAATAACTTATCGATTTATAGCAAATTATGTTGAAAGTAGAGGATGCGGAAAAAGGCAATCCGCCCTTAAGTAGAAATTTCGCCCTTAGGAGAACTTTTCTAAGCATTAAGGTCACCGATTTAAATCCTACTCCAGGATTCAACAACTCTTCATCCAACTAACTAGCACTAGAAATAGTTGAATGACTCATGAACAACTTCTAATTTTCTCTTTACTCAAACTCAAAAAATTATACCACATATATATATGTATTATCAGTAATAATAGTACTGTATATATATTAACTATATGAATATGGGCAACTAGTCTATATATATATATATATATATATATATATATATATATATATTCACACCTTTCCGTTGTTTAAAGAAGATCCATCATCTATGAATAGCCTTATCTTCCCTTTTTTATATATCCATGTAAGGCAAATCAAATAACTCAATAATATAAAGAATTCAGTAATATAAAATTAATATCCCAATAATGAGTATTTAATATATGAACAGCTATAAAATCTCCATAAATATTTTAATTATAACTCATTTAATTTACACATAAACTCTTTTAATGGTTCATCACCAAAATATATGAATATATTTATTTTTATTTAACTTTGTAATATATTATTTTGTATAAAATACAACAATTCCCCACATATTACAAAGTAAAAATAAAATAAATTGAGTAAGAAATATAAGAATGCAGTGCGTTAACACTGGTGTCTTTTGGACTATGAACCAATGTATAGAGTAAATAAGACTTAATTCACAGGAAGTTGGTGAAATAAAAATTTCTATGAACCTTCTTCCTTATTATGAATCAGTAATCACATTACTCACACTACAAACTCTAATTAGAAGTTGTTCTACGCGATTTGGCACATTTTGGCCTTGCGCCATACCTGGAATTCATGAGCGCTCTAGAAAACCTGTCTTATTTTCGTAAAAGGCGGCCCCACCTCTATACTCATATAGGTGTTTCCATCAAATGTGTTCTACAGTTAAACACATCACCCAACAGGACTATGGAAATCATTAAGAGTATATAACTTAACCTCTAACACTGTAGAATTACACTATCCTACACCATAGGGATGAACTCAAATATGTATAAAATGGATAGTGTCTCAACCAATCAACCAATGACTTGTTGTTACCCATATGAACCTATTTCCTGGGATTACCATTCATATATGTTGGGTTACCATCACATTAATTTCGTAATGCATGTGAGTCCCATCCCCTCGATGTATTGCTCACTAGCCTCTTGCTTAGTGACTTTGTTAGAGGATCCGCAAGATTTAACTCTAACAAAATTAAGGGATATAATCCCATCACATAACAGTTGTCTCACAATATTATGTCTTAGGCTTATATGCCTACTCTTGCCATTATAGCTCTTATTCTTAGCTCTACCTATAGCAGCTTGGCAATCACAATGTAGAGACACAGATGGAACTGGTCTCGTTCACAAAGGAATATTTTCCAAAAGATTTCTGAGCCACTCGCTTCGTAACTCCCGCTTTCTAAGGCAATAAACTCAGACTCCATAGTAGAGCGAGCTATACAAGTCTGTTTAGAAGACTTCCAAGAAACTGCTCCTCCTCCTAAGGTAAATATGTAGCCACTGTGGATTTGATTTCATCTCGAATCGAGATCCAACAAGCGCCACTATAGCCCTCAAGAATGCAGGATTACCGCAGAATACAAACCAAATCCAATAAGATTCTCGCAGATACTTGAGTATTCTACATAAAGCGCCTAATGATCCTTATTAGGATTATGTATGTATTCATCGAGTCTATTAACTCGCATATTAGCGCTTTTAGAACCAATTTTCCTTCTTTTTTTTTTTGTGTTAGGTAACATTACCTTAGCAAGACACCCCCACACTTTAAGGTATTTCAAATTAGATAAATAATTTTTCCAAAGCTCAAAAAGTGTTTTTCTAGTTTTCACCAATGTGTAACTTATATATACATTATTATAATACACAGTATTCAAACTTGACTATTCATATTGGGAATTGAAATTTTGAACTTTATTCTCAGTTTAGCCCACCAAAAAAAAAAAAAAAGAGTCACTAAACGTAGATTAAAGAACATAAAGCCAAGAGGATGAGTCTCATACCCACACTGATTGAAAATGGAATGGTTATAGTGCTAGTTACTAAACCAACCCTTAGACTTCGTAATAAAGGCACACACATTTGAGGATTACATGCACTCAATATTATATGTTTATTAATTTAATTAATAATTCAATAGTCCAAAATGTATATTTCATTTAAATCCATCCAACTTTAAGAAATCGCTCTCCCATATAATGATATTATATACTGAGTCATTTTCATTCCATTTTTTGAGCATATCTCAACACAAGTTATATCATTATTAACTACTTTCATTAGTCTCGATTTCTACTTTGACATTCATTTTTAGACTATTATTCAGAGACCAAGGCTCAACTACTTAGAGTTATTTATCAAATCACCCTGTGGTGCACCATATCTTCCACCCAAAAAATTGGTCAAAGTGTAGGTATTTATGAACAAGATACCATACTTGCATAAAATTGTTCACAACAATTAATTAATTATATGCATGAATAAAAATCTTTAATTTTTATTCTCTTAACCATAATGTAGTAAAGACACAAAGGCATAAGTCCCAATTACGTTAACTTCAATTATCTTATCCGTGATAATTAATATTTCACCCTAGCAAAAGTGTTCAAGCCTTATACAAATTAAGTAGCATCAAAATGAATGAATCAACCGAAAGATAGTAGATACTAGGGATTAGCAAAACCAAATGGGAAGATTAATTAGAAGGAAAATATGCTAATTTGCTATATAACAAAATGAGGTTACTTCAGTAACGTAAGCAACTTAGTCCATCCTTTTGTCAAAGAGCTAACATAGAACTTGCATAAAAATACTCATCACATAATTCATAATGTTATTGCAACCTCTTCAACTGATTTTTTTTTCTCCTATCCTTTACAAAGAAAGTGGGAATGGATCAATGATAAACATGATATTTTAGTGACAGAACTCACTCCAGTGTCCAATATCTTCACATATATAAGGAGAAGTCATAAGATGAAACATACATGCTTCCAAAATTAAAAATCTCATCTCTATATGTTTTCTAAGTTCGTACTTGTTTTCTTAACAAATATATGAACATATAAGAATCCAAAAATTTCTACTTAAGATTGTAGGAAAATATGAACAAAATCTAGGATTCAACTATCAAATAAAAGAATGGCAGAAATAAACTTATCGATTTAGAGCGAATAGTTTTGAAAGATAAGCGGCAAGCAGTCAAACAAGATCGTCATTAAGTTAGAAATTTCGCGCTCCTCGGAAAACTTTTCTCGGTACTAAGATCATCGATTTAAATTTACTCCAAGATTCAACTATTTCTTCATCCAACTAATCAAAGACTAGAAATAGTTGAATGACCCATGAACAACTTCTAATTTTCTCTTTACTCAAACTCAAAAAATTATACCACATATATATATGTATTATCAGTAATAATAGTACTGTATATATATTGACTATATGAATATGGGCAACTAATCTATATATATATATTCACATCTTCTGCTGCTTAAAGAAGATCCATCATCTATGAATAGCCTTATCTTCCTTTTATATATCCATAGAAGGCAACTGAAATAACTCAATAATATAGCAACGATAATATAAAATTAATATCCCAATAATGAGTATTTAATATATGAACAGTTACAAAATCTCCATAAATATATTAATTATAACTCATTTAATTTACACAAACTCTTTTAATGGTTCATCACCAAAATATATGAATATATTTATTTTTATTTAACTTTGTAATATATTATTTTGTATAAAATACAACAGTATGTTATAAAAATATTAACGTTATATACTAATTGATATATTTTTATAACATATACTAATTGATATATTTTTATAACATATACTAAAATATATAACGTTAATAAATATATAACATACTAAAATATATACTAAAATATATTTTTATAACATATATTAATTGATATATTTTATAACATATACTAAAATATATAACGTTAATAAATATATAACATACTAAAATATATAACGTTAATATTTTTATAACATACTAAAATTTATAACGTTAACATACTAAAATATATAACGTTAATATACTAAAATATATAGCGTTAATATTTTTATAACATACTAAAATATATAACGTTAATATTTTTATAACATACTAAAATATATTATACAAATTATTTTATTATTTTTATGTTATACTAAAATATGTTATACAACTTATTTTAAATATATACTAAAATATGCTTTGAATTTTAGTATTTTGATTAAATGATGTAAATATGTTATACAACTTATTTTATTTAATTAGTTGTTTTGATTAGTTAACAAAATAATTTGAATTTTAGTATTTTGATTAGATGATGTGAATATGTTATGCTTTTTTTTTATTTTGAATTTTAGTATTTTTTTTTGATTAAATGATATATTTTATTTTATTTAGAACATGTTTTATATTTAAGCCTCCATGTGTCTGCCACATCATCACATTTTAACCCTGTTTGTGATCTTCTGTTAACGGCAAGGGTACAGACGGCTCAAAAAATGTAACGTTAAGGGTACTTTTGGACAAAAAAAAAATATAGGGTGCTCGATAGACATCGCGGCAAAAGTCAGGGGCATTTTTGACAATTTGCCCCACAAAAAATACTCAAATAAACAAAATAATGCTACAATCATATAAAAAAAGACTCTCATAATACTCACATACACACACACATGCATATTTGTGGCCTTCACATGTCATATGAGGGCCCACAGTATGCATGTGTGTATGTGAACATTTTTTATGGGATAGTAACATTGTTATATCCAAAATGTTCACTTATCCCTATAAATTCGAAAGAAGTTGTTGCATCATATTGCAAACTTTAAAGAGCTTTAAGGTATAATTATTTAAGCAGAAATCATTACTTTGAGTGAAAAAAGGTAATTTTATATTGAGTTTCATTTTAAGCAATATATAAAATGGAAAAAAGGGTAAATTTTTAAAGAATTGTATTTAATTCGACATTTGATGGATTATCAATTATTTAATATTTTGAAGTTATTGATGTTTGTTTACATATTTTGAAGTCGTTTTGTACGTGACCATCCTTTCTTATTATTCGGAAAAGAAATGTTACACAAGCAGTTAATGCTTCTTCAAAATTTACAAATCACAAATAAAAACCAACAAAAATCTCTCTGCAAATAAAAAATAATAGAGGGAGTATAAACTATTGAGTCTAATTGACTCCGCTATTAAATACAAAATTATTACATTAATGCAGGACTATGGCGGCTTAGAAATTTTAGGGGCCATGGCCCCCCCAAAGATCTAATTTATTTATTTTTTTTGCCAAGGGATGTGAATAATTTAAATGCTATACACCTTGTGAAAATCACAAAGAAACTTCTTCAGAAGTTGAGAGATGATGGATGTGATACTTTAATAGTAAAGGTGAAGTATTTTTGTGAACGACATACAATAGATGTCCCAGATTTAGATTTTTTATATGTTGAGAGAAGAGGTCGGGCTCGATATCAACAAGATAAATTTATAGTGATTGAGCATTATCGGATTGATATATTTGCAGCTATAATAGACTCTCAGTTGCAAGAGCTAAACAATAGGTTTAGTGAGCATGCGGTGAAGTTACTTGTTCTCAGCTCTACATTGGATCCTCCAAATGGGCATACGTCTTTTAGTATTGATGATATTTGTAAGCTTGTGGATTAATTTTACCCCAAAGACTTCACAGAGAATGAGAAAGAAAACTTAAAGATACAATTGCAACATTACGAGTTTGATGTACTTCAACATCAAGAATTTCAAAAGTTGTCCACTATTTCTGATCTCTGTCAATGGTTGGTGAAAATAAGAAAGGCAACAATCTATCCACTAATCGATAGACTGATCAGGCTTGTTCTAACTCTTCCAGTTTCTTTGGTAAAGTAAATCTATAACTACATTATCTTTGTTTTGTTTTAGTAAAAATATGTTTTGTAATGGTGGAACTTTACTTTTTAATAATGAATATATATTATGTTGTTAAAAAAATTTTGACCCCCCCAAGATCAAATCCTGGTTTCGTCCCTACATTAATGTGACGCGATCCAAACTTTAGGTAAGTGAATATATTGATTTGATGTGAATCCAAAAGGTAGGTAAGTGAACAGAGTAAAGTAGGATAAGAAAATGTACTTGGAAAACTCCAAAATCAATAACAACAGAACAGTACTCAAGAAAAACAGCATATGTGAATATTATGTGAGCCTTTTTTATGTGATAGCAGTATTGTTCTATCCAAAATGTTCACTTACCCCTATAAATTCGAAAGAAGTTGCTGCATCATATTGCAAACTTTAAAGAGCTTTAAGGTATAATTATTGAAGCAATGGCAGAAATCATTACTTTGAGTGAGAAAAGGTAATTTTATATTGAGTTTCATTTTAATCAATATATAAAATGGAAAAAAGGGTAAATTTTTGCATATGAAAATCTCATATTACTTGTGATTTAAACTTGGCTTCAGGTGTGCTCTTGTGACCGGGGGGAACAGAGGGATTGGCCTTGAGATATGCCGCAAGTTAGCCTCTAATGGAATTAGTGTCATTTTAACTGCTATAAATGAGAAAAAGGGTTCAGAAGCTGTTGAAATGCTTAAAGATTCTGGCCTCTCAGATGTGGTTTTCCATCAACTAGATGTAACAGATCCTGCTAGTATTGCAGCTCTGGCCAAATTTGTGGAAACCAACTTCAAAAAACTTGATATTCTGGTAAGAAAACTTAATAATATTCCTTTACGCGTTCCTAAATTATAAAAAAAAATAGTGCTATACCACCATGGTGTAACTGAAACCAATTTATATATGCTAAAAATAGTGCTATGAGGAAAATCTTATTCAGGTCAATAATGCAGGAGATGGTGGATTGATTGTAACTAAAGAAATTAAGGACTATAAAGATGGAGCAGGGCTTGTAAGTATTTACAGCTTCCAACTTGTAGCTTTTTTATCAAAACATATTTTCCCTCTGTATTTAAGGAGATATAGCATTAACTTTTCCTAGACACACTAGTAATCCAGGATGTATAAATCTGTCCTAAGGTGGGTACAAAAGTGAGAATAGAATAAAAAAAAATGAGATTTACGTGTAACGTCACCGGACAAACACTAGTGTAACCTCTATTTTTTGTCTACCAGCTGAAGGTGACTGATGAAGATGCCCATTCGTTGAAAGGAATTTTGGAGCAGAGCTATGAAATGGCTGAACCTTGTATCAGAATAAATTATTACGGAACAAAAGCCGTGACCGAAGAACTACTTCCACTCCTCCAACTTTCCAATTCAGCAAGAATTGTGAATCTCTCATCCATATTTGGAGAGCTAAAGGTAACTGCTCAATTAATAAAAATCCGTGCTCAATCCGAATAAACACAAAGCTAAATTCTTCCTTTTACAATTTCAGTGGATCCACAATGAAAACGTCAAAGCCGAGCTGCAAAATGTAGAAAGCTTAACAGAAGAGAGAATCGACGAGATTTTGCAGTGGTTTCTGAGGGATTTTAAGGAGGATAAGTTGAAGGTTAACGGTTGGCCTACGACGGTTTCTGCATATAAAATGTCAAAAGCTACGATCAATGCCTATACAAGATTGCTAGCCAAAAAATTCCCCACTATGCTAGTCAATTGTGTTCATCCTGGATATGTACAAACAGATATTACGTGTAACACAGGACCCTTGATCCCTGAGGAAGGTGCTAGAGCTCCGGTAATGGTGGCTTTGTTGCCTGATGATGCTCCTTCTGGCCTCTACTTTTCTGAGATGCAAGCAACCAGTTTTTAATACATGTATAAATACATGCATAAATAATAAGGGAAAACACCACATATAAGAAGGTATCCAACTTACTTTGATTCAACATTCTGTTTGTTTTGTTAATTATGTTGGAGATTATATTATCGTCGTTATTTATGTTTGAGACTTTGCTCAATATTTTGTCAGTTGATTCCGTTTTTAAGTTGCGCATCTTTTGTATATCTTTATTTGTATTGGACAATTTGTTCATGCTGTATTATTCTTCCGACGCGTTTGCAGAGGAGATTTAGGGTTTTGTGTGAAGAGAACTACATTTGACCATCTAGGTTTATTTAATTTTAGATTTTGATTATTCTGCCAATTTTTAAAGAATTGTATTTAATTCGACATTTGATGGATTATCAATTATTTAATATTTTGAAGTTATTGATGTTTGTTTACATATTTTGAAGTCTATTGTGTTTTGTACGTGATCACCCTTTCTTATTCGGATAAGGAGTGTTATATAAGCAGTTGATGCTTCTTCAAAATTTAAAAATCAGAAATAAAAACGAACAAAAATCTCTCTACAAATAAAAAATAATAGAGGGAGTATAAACTATTGAGTCTAATTGACTCCGCTATTAAATACAAAATTATTACATTAATGTGACGCGATCCAAACTTTAGGTAAGTGAACATATTGATTTGATGTGAACCAAAAGATAGGTGAGTGAACAGAGTAAAGTAGGATAAGAAAATGTACTTGGAAAACTCCAAAATCAATAACATAACAGTACTCAAGAAACACAGCCTTTATCATATAGTAAGAGCTTATCCAAAAAAATAATGCTACTATCACATAAAAAATATTCATATATACACACATGCATATTTGTGGTTCTCACATGTCAGGCGGGGGCCCACAGTATGCACGTATGTGTATGTGAATATTATGTGAGTTTTTTTTTTATGTGATAGCAGTATTGTTCTATCCAAAATGTTCACTTACCCCTATAAATTCGAAAGAAGTTGCTGGATCATATTGCAAACTTTAAAGAGAGGTATAATTATTGAAGCAATGGCAGAAATCATTAGTTTGAGTGAGAAAAGGTAATTTTATATTGAGTTTCATTTTAAGCAATATATAAAATGGAAAAAAGGGTAAATTTTTGCGTATGAAAATCTCATATTACTTGTGATTTAAACTTGGCTTCAGGTGTGCTCTTGTGACCGGGGGGAACAAAGGGATTGGCCTTGAGATATGCCGCAAGTTAGCCTCTAATGGAATTAGTGTCATTTTAACTGCTAGAAATGAGAGAAATGGTTCAGAAGCTGTTGAAATGCTTAAAGATTCTGGCCTCTCAGATGTGGTCTTCCATCAACTAGATGTAACAGATCCTGCTAGTATTGCAGCTCTGGCCAAATTTGTGGAAACCAACTTCAAAAAACTTGATATTCTGGTAAGAATATCCATGTATCTTGTAAGGAGGGGAAGGAATGAAAAATATTGCATGCATTTTATATACCACCATGGTGTAACTGAAACCAATTTATATGCTAAAAATAGTGCTATGAGGAAAATCTTATGCAGGTCAATAATGCAGGAGATAGTGGATTGATTGTAACTAAAGAAATTAAGGACTATACAGATGGAGCAGGGTTTGTAAGTATTTACTATGGTAGATATAGAATCTCACCGGACAAACACAAGTGTAACCTCTATTTTTTGTCTACCAGCTGAAGGTGACTGATGAAGATGCCCATTCGTTGAAAGGAATTTTGGAGCAGATCTATGAAATGGCTGAACCTTGTATCAGAACAAATTATTATGGAACAAAAGCCGTGACTGAAGAACTACTTCCACTCCTCCAACTTTCCAATTCAGCAAGAATAGTGAATGTCTCGTCCTTTTATGGAGAGCTAAAGGTAACTCAATTAATAAAAATCCGTGCTCAATCCGAATAAACACAAAGCTAAATTCTTCCTCTTAATTACAATTTCAGTGGATCCACAATGAAAAGGTCAAAGCCGAGCTGCAAAATGTAGAAAGCTTAACAGAAGAGAGAATCGACGAGATTTTGCAGTGGTTTCTGAGGGATTTTAAGGAGGATAAGTTGAAGGTTAACGGTTGGCCTACGACGCTATCTGCATATAAAATGTCGAAAGCTACGATCAATGCCTATACAAGATTGCTAGCCAAAAAATTCCCCACTATGCTAGTCAATTGTGTTCATCCTGGATATGTACAAACAGACATTACGTGTAACACAGGACCCTTGACCCCTGAAGAAGGTGCTAGAGCTCCGGTAATGGTGGCTTTGTTGCCTGATGGTGCTCCTTCTGGCCTCTACTTTTATGAGATGCAAGCATCCAGTTTTTAATACATGTATAAATATATGCATAAATAATAAGGGAAGACACCACATATAAGAAAGTATCCAACTTACTTTGATGTACTTTTAAGAAATATGTGTTGCTTTGTCATCTTGTAAGAACTTGTAACATTTGAAAGTTCCATTGTATTGAATAAATTATATGGATTCCCTTGCAACTTGTCAGAAAAAATCCTTAAAGATCCAAATCATTGAGAGCTGCAATTAAGGGTCCATTTCTATGTTCACATGTTGGTGTTAGATAATAACAACACAACAACAAAAAAATATCAAAGAAAAATTAAAACAAAAATAATCACATTGACACAAAATTTATGTGGTTCACCCAAACATTATTACTACCGGTGGCAAATTAGTCTCACTATCTTTACAAAATTTCCGTAAGTTCAAGATCCCCCTCCTTATATAACACAATACAAAAAACTCTAATATTTTACAAAATTTATGTACGTTCAAATCCTTATTTTGCTTTGGTTTGGTCTAGATGTTCCGAACTTCATATTTTTAATATTTTGAATTTGTTCTTCACGCATAAAACTTTATTGATCTTTATAAGACCCCGAATTTTATGAAATGAAAGTATTCAATTTTCTTATAATTATTATTTTATTTCGTAAATAGTTAAATTGATAAAATGTTAAAGTTAAGGGTGATATGTGAAAATTTTTACAAAGTAAGAAAGTTGTTATAAAATATTCGTTTGGTCGGAGAATATTCTTTTTGTCGGGGAATATCCGTACGACGACACAATCATTGGTGGACCCCACAACGGAAGTATTGTCGTAGTAAGAAAACGACAGAATTATCATTTTATAAAAATAACGGCGAAAGTGTTACCGTTAAAACTGTTGAACTACATGGTAGTAAAAATACAGTAATACGCATGGTTGAATAGCAGCACACAATATTGATTATTGATGCTTACGTAAGAAGTCACTCAGTTATACTCAATTATTGCTACAGTAATTGTTACATCATATCTCTCATATTATTAATTCAATTATTGTCACAGTATCATCTGTATAATATGTTATATTATTAATTCAATAATTGAGACGACAAAGTTATTCATATTATTATTTGCAATATTGACAATGTCTAGAATTTCTATCAATGAGAGGTTAGATAATCTAATTGCGCGCCAATAGGGAGAAATTAATCCTTATCGGAAAGCCCCCTCTTTCCTGGGAACGACCTGGTTGTTAAATATTGTGAATTATAATATTAATGTTGAATAAGTCCGTGTTGATTAAAGATGAAATGGATAGTTCCATTATGTTGGAATTATTAGTGTTAGTGAAAATCGATATTTATTTCGATAATAATTGATGTCTGGAGGTTATGTTGACCAATCGGGTAATTAACCGGATAAATGAGCAATTAATTTCTATTAATTCACATGATTTTAACTATTTGTTCACGTGTGTGTACTATTGATTCACATTCTTGTACTATTAGGGGAGTTGGTGCAAGATTAATAATACTTGCATGACTAAGTTAAAAATGGAGGTATAGATGGAGGTACTATACTATAATTCGTATTTGCACTTGATTATAACTATTGATTCACATGATTGAACTATTGATTCACATTATTTACTATTAGGGGAGGTGGTGCAAGTTTGATAATACTTACAGGACTAAATTAAAAATGAAGAAAAAGAGGAAGGTATGCTGTAATATTTCGAGCCCCAAAACGTGCAATTATCGAAACTATATTTTCCTATAAATAGAAGCTCATTCCTTCATTATTTTTCACCGATTCACTAAAGCTATAGAGCAACTATTATAGAGAGAAATTATAGAGAGAAATGAGAAGAGAAGTCTGCTACCTCACTATTCCAGTTTTCTTCTAAGGTAAGGGTATTATTCCTTCGTATTCATGAAGAGAGTTATTTTCTTTCAATACTCTTAAGGGTTGTTACTCATTTATTATTATGTTGGAATAACTTGTCTATACGAAGTACCGCATATATAGTGAAATTCTTCTGTTATTCCATTCTTTATTATTCTGTTGGGATAACACGTCTATGCGGTCTATCACATGCCTGGTGAATTCTGTTGTTATTTTATTCTTTATTATTCTGTTGGAATATCCTGTCTGTGCGGATTACGCATGACCTGGTTCTATTCTTTATTATTCTTTTGGAATATCTTGTCTTTGCGGATTACGCATGACCTGGTTCCGTTATTTATTATTCTGTTGGAATAACCTGTCTACGCGGACTACCGCATGCATGGTGAATTCTTCTGTTATTCCATTCTTTATTATTCTGTTGGAATAACCTGTCTATGTGGATTACCGCATGCATGGTAAATGATCCTTCGTATTCATTCCTTATTAAATTGTGGAAATGATATGTCTACGTGGATTACCGCATGGCGGGCGAAAATCCATTTGCAGTTTCATAATTTTTCTGTCCCTCAAAAATTCTGAAAAAATTTGAAATGATAATTTGATGAGTTTTCTAGATTGTGTCCAAAAATGGCGATTTTTGGATGTATAGATTAAGAGTTATGAATTTTATAGGAAAAAACTATTTTAAAAGTAAACCCTTATAACTCCGTGTGGTTAACTCTAAAATTTGTAAAATTTTTATTAGAGTATATATATATAATGAGAGTATACCCCTGTAAATTTCGGAATTTTTGGACTAAAGTACACTATATGATAAATGTCTAAATGTTCGGCAGTTTTGGCCAAATGAAAAATAGTAAATGAATTTTAAAAATTTTGAGAAAAATTTATGTTCAATATGGGACTATATTCTGCTAAATCCCAGAAAAGAAAAATTTTTGGTACTGATTTGTTATTTTTCATAAAAATGGTTTAGTTACGAACATATGAATTAAATATGTTATGTGAAGTTGAAAAATTGGTCAATAGGATTTTATGGCTTGGAAATCCTATATAAGGTATATATATGCAGATTTTTGATAAGGGATTTGATCATTGGTGATTAAATCTTATGAGTATGGCATTTTTGAATGATTAAATGCATTATTTGGTAAAGTGTAAATAATTAAAATAAATTGTTTATAAGTTTAAGAAATGATTAAAATATTATTATAATATTAATGATATTAGATTATGGGATTATTAAGTGATTGATAACTTTTGGATATTTTAAACTCTGGATAAATTTAAAGTCTTTAATATTTATCCTTGATTTCGTTTGATTAATATTTATATTATTGTCATCATCCTCATGCTTATATTATGATGAAAGCCATCTTTGGCTTACGTGCAAAGATGGACTGTTGATTATTGGTTTTACAGTTGTATATCTTTGGCTTACGTGCAAAGATGGACTGTTGATTATTGGTTTTATAGTTGTATATCTTTGGCTTATGTGCAAAGATGAACTATTGATTGATTAGTATCTTTGACTTATGCGCATAGATGAACTGTTTATTGGTATGATTATGACCAGGGATCATTCGGTATAATCATGACCCGTAATGTTATAGATGATGTGGTAAAAGTCCTCATTGGCCCGTAGTGCATTGATGGACAGTTATTGGTATGATTATAATCAGGGATTATTCGGTATAATCATGACCATTGATGATTACATGAATATCCTTGGCCGTAGTGCAGGGATGATTCGATGATGTGGATTATTTATTAAGCAGAGTCTCAGCGATAAAATATTGATTATACACTTTTAATCCGTAGAAGATAGTAGATATCATACTCTATTTGACTCTTCTAAAATACAATTGTATATCTTTGGCCGTAGTGCAAAGATGAATTTATTAGTATGATTATGAACAAGAATTGTGATTTGGTATAACCATGATTTTTGATGTTTCAGGTGAAGATAGGTGATGAAAATTATCTTCGTCCTAGGTGCGAAGAGGAATTTAGAATCATAATTATGATTATGAGTTATTCATATGATTGTGGACATGAATTGTTGATTGATGTTACAGGGATAAAACATTATTGGTGGACTTTTAATATGGAGAAGATAATAGACACGATGGTCTATTCGACTCTTCTAATGGATTGCTTCGTTCATTTTGCAACTATGGTTGAAAAGTTTTATCATCTACCATATGTTCTAAATCTCTGATTTATTACTGATGAAGGCTATTGATGATGTAAATTATCTTTAGTCATGATATTCTTTACTGGGTTAGTTGTGCTCGCCCTTTTTGCTTCACAATTCCTTTCAGGTAATAAGAGTGTTGCCGGGTCGAGCGGGGATAACATGAGAATAGAACGGTGGTCTATAGCTGTTGAGGTTCTCCCTAAATAGTATGGAAATAATTTTGTTGAGAACTTTAGATAAGTGTGTCGTATTGTATACGTCATTTGATATTTAATTTTGGTGAACCGAATAGGGTGAGGTGAACCCAACTTTAGAATGGTGTTTTGCCACTATCATACAATATGTCTAATGACATACAACCTCGTGTTATCATAAGACAGGGTTGTGCACATTCACTTGTTGAGTATATCTACGAGCACTACCTATATGATCTTGGAGTTTATTTGAAATATAATTTTCACTTGGAGACAACGGAGATAATTATATGTCAAGAGAAGACTCACCATTGGAAATAAGATGATAGTAATCTTCTTGTTTTTCTTTGGGGACTTTTTGGTCAACCAAGGATAATTCTGTGGACATATGATATCTATCATAACCTAGACGCATGGCCTCCCATGTACGAAGGTTTCCTTGAGTATTTTCTAAAGATTTTAATTTCTAAAACAATTATTATCGATCATATCTTTATGTAAGGTACCATTGTAAGGTCTTGTGGTCAAGGCACCATGAGAGAGTTATATATATTTGTATTAAAACTCACAACTTATCTCGTTGTCGCATCGCACTTAATCGTTCAACAATTGTATAAATGAAGTTTATATTTGATATTTATAAGACGATATCTGGCGACTCGAGAATGGGTCGTGTGGACCTATTTTGGGGGTGTCACATTTAGGGTTTTGTGTGAAGAGAACTACATTTGACCATCTAGGTTTATTTAATTTTAGATTTTAATTATTCTGCCAATTTTTAAAGAATTGTATTTAATTCAACATTTGATGGATTATCAATTATTTAATATTTTGAAATTATTGATGTTTGTTTACATATTTTGAAATTTATTGTAAGACCCCAACTTTTTATGAGATAAAGATGAATTTTCTATAAATATCATTTTGAATATTATGGAATGAATTTGATATAATGTTATAGTTATGGGTAATATTTAGTACGCAAGTTGTTATATAATATTCGATTGGTCGGAGAATATTCGTTTTAACAGGGAATATTCGTACAATGACACAATCATTGGTGGATCCCACAATGTAATTATTATTCGGATTGAGAAAACGACAAAAAATACTTTATGAAAATAATGGCAAAATTTTTACCGTTAAGCTGTTGAAACACCCTAAGTGTTAAAAAGAATACGATGTCTGGGTGGTTGCGTAGTAGCACACCAGTATTGATTATTGATGCTTAAGTGAGAAGTCACTCGGTTTTGTTCAATTATTGCTACAAGAATTGTTGATAAGTATCTCAAGTTATTTGATTCAATTATTGTCGAGATTTTATATATTATTAAATCAAAATTGAGATGACAAAGTTATTAATATTATTATTTGCAATATTAACGATGTCTAAAAGTTCTGTCAATGAGAGGTTTGGTCACCTAATTGCGTGCCAATGGGGAGAAATCCTTATTGGAAAGCCCCCTCTTTCTTGGGAACGACCTGGTCGATTAATATTGTGAATTATAATAATGATGATAAATTTTGTTTTATTAGTATTATTAATGTAATAAAACAGAAAAACTTTTTATATAAAATAGAATACTTTTATAAAGTTATCTATTTTATTAGACTATAAATAGAATATATTATATTCTATTATGCATAGTGTTTTGCATAGTAAAATCTTTTTATATAAAAATGTAATACTTTTATAAAGTTATTTATTTTATTAGACTATAAATAAAATATATTATATTTTATTATGCATAGTGTCATATATAATTTCGCATAGTATTTTGCATAGTAAATCTTTTTATATAAAATAGAATACTTTTATAAAGTTATTTTTTTATTAGATTTTAAATAATATATCTATATATATATATAGAATATATTATATTTTATTGCATAGTATCCTTTCAATTCTCCTATAAATAGGATGCTTAGTTAAAATTGAAATCACACCAGAAATTCAGAGAATTCTTCTTCTATAATCTTGGAGTATTTCTTTAGAGTTTTTGAAGCTTTGAAAGCGAGAAAAACAATATAAGTTTTCTTCAAGAATATCTTCGCCCTACCGATTCGGAATACTCTTCTTTTTACGATAAGGGATATTATTTGTTGTACTTCGTAAGTGGGTATTATTATTTTTCGTCTTCATGAAGAGAACTTCATTATTCCATTCTTTATCATTATGTTGGAATAACTGTCTATACATGCAATCTATGCAGACATGGTGAAATTCTTGATTATTTCGTTCTTTATTATTCATTGGAACATCCCGTCATGCGGTTTTACGCAT
This sequence comes from Panax ginseng, assembly GCA_020205605.1. NCBI lineage: Eukaryota > Viridiplantae > Streptophyta > Magnoliopsida > Apiales > Araliaceae > Panax > Panax ginseng. The sequence continues at coordinate 27,871,143 of CM035138.1, forward strand.
GACCTGGTTCCGTTCTTTATTATTCTGTTGGAACATCCTGTCTGTGTGGTCTATCGCATGCATGGTGATTTCTTCTGTTATTCCATTCTTTATTATTCTGTTGGAATAACCTGTATATGTGGATTATCACATGCATGGTGAATGATCCTTTGTATTCATTCCTTATCAAATTGTGGAAATGGTCTGTCTAAGTGGATTACCGCATGGCGGACAAAAATTCATTTGCGGTTTCATATATTCTATTATACTCAGTTGGTTAAAGTTTTGGCTTCTATACTCCATGAAATTAGTGGAATATCATTGATATTTGCGCTTCATCCAGTATCTTTTCATGGAAATATTCTTCTGAGCATTCTTGAATTTTACTCCACAAAGCAGTATCATGTTGACAATTTAGACGTTATTGAGTTCAGGATAAATTAACTTATAAATCTTTAAAATTTATTCTTGAACTTGTTTTATTGAATTGTGTGAGACCCCAAATTTTATGAATAAAGATTTAAATTTCTCAAAATATTTTTTAATATTATGGTGTGGATTTGATATAATGTTATAGTTGTGGATAGTATTTATAAATTTTGCAAAGTAAACAAGTGGTTATATAATATTCGATTGGTCGGAGAATATTCTTTTTGTCATGAAATATCTGTACGACGATACAATCATTGGTGGACCCCACAACAGAATTATTAGCGGATTGAGAAAACGACAAAAATATTTTTATAAAAATAACGGCGAAAGTGTTACCGTTAAAATTGTTGAACTACTCGGTAGTAAAAGTACAGTAATACGCGTGGTTGCATAGTAGCACACGTTATTGATTATTGATGCTTACGTGATAAGTCATTCAGTTATACTCAATTATTGCTACAGTAATTGCTGCATCATATCTCTCATATTATATATTCAATTATTGTTACAGTATCATCTGCATAATATGATATGTGACTCCCCCAAAATTAGGTATACATCACCCATTCTGAGTCGCCAGATACATGGTACAAAATTCAAACACAACTTCATTTATACAACTGTTGAACTGTCGTATAGAATACGACCATAGTTAACTGTGAGTTTTAATACAAATGTATGTAACTCGTACCTCGACCACAACCTTACAATGGTACTTTACATAAAAGTATAGTCAAAAACTGATTTTTGAAATTAAAATCTTTGGGAAGTGCTCAAGGAAACCTTCGTACATAGGAGGCCATGCGTCTAGGTTATAATAGATATCATATGGCCACAGAATTATCCTTGGTTGACCCAATAGACCCCAAAGAAAAATGAGAAGATTACTATCATCTTCTTTCCAATGGTGAGTCTTTTCTTGACATATAACTATCTCCACTGTTTCCACTGCTCATAATCATACTAATAAATTCATATTTCCACCACGACCAAAGATATTCATTAACAATTCATCTTTGCACTACATGCCAAAGACATACAACTGTATTTTAGAAGAGTCAAGTAGAACATGATATCTACTATCTTCTACGCATTTAAAAGTGTATAATAAATATTTTATATTTGAGACTCGAATTTTTAATAAATAATCCACATCATCGAATCACCCCTGCACTACGGCCAAGGATATTCGTTAATATCACATCCATGAATTTACATTTCATCGCTGAGACTCATCTCGATAATCAATCCATATCACTGAATTATCCATGCACTACGGCCAAATATATTCATTATTATCACATCCATGAATTAATATGTCATCGCTGAGACTCAGCTCAATAATTAATCTACATCATCGAATCATCCCTGCACTACAGGCCAAGGATATTCATTAGTATCACGACCACGAATTATCTATGCACTACGGGACAAAGATAATCGTGTTTTCATCAACGGTCCTGATCATGCCATAAAATAATTCATCTTTGCACCCTTGGCCGAAGAGAATCCATAGCCATAATCATACCAAAACTGTCCATCAATGCACTACGGGCCAATGAGGACTTTTTCCACATCATTTGTAATATTACGGTGATGATTATACCGAATAATCCCTGATCATAATCATACCAAGTCCATCTATGCATTACAGGCCACAGATGACTTTCAACACAATATAAGCATGAGGATGATGACAATGATATAAGAATCAATCAAATGAGATAAAGGATAAATATTAAACATTTATAATACAATTTATCCATCGTTCAATAATAACCAAATGTTATCAATCACTTAATAATCTCATAATCTAATATAATTAATATTATAACAATATTTTAATTATTTCTTAAACTTATAAACAATTTATTTCAATTGTTTACAATTTATCAAATAATACATTTAATCATTCAAAAATGCCATACTCATAAGATTTTATAATCAATGATCAAATCCCTCATCAAAATCTGAATATACCCTATATAGGATTCTCAAGCCATAAAATCCTATTTTCCAATTTTATTACTTCACATAACATATTTAATTCATTTACTCATAACTAGTTCATTTTTATGAAAAATACCAAATCAGTCCCAAAAATATTTATTTTCTGGGATTTAGAAGAATATAGTCCCATCTTGAACATATATTTTTCTCAGAATTTTTAAAATTTATTTACTATTTTTCATATGGATAAAACTGCCAAATATTTAGACATTTATCATAAATTATATTTTTGTCCAAAAATTTGAAATTTCTGTGGTATACTACTCTGTTATATACATGTACTCCCAATAAAAATTTCACCAATTTTGGAGTTAACCACAAGGAGTTATAAGGGTTTACTTTTAAAATAGTCTTTTCCCATAAAATCCATAACTCTTAATCTATGCATCCAAAAATCGCCATTTTTGTACACAATTTAGAAAACTCATCAAACTATCATTTCAAATTTTTCCAGAATTTTTGAGGGTCAGAAAGATTACGAATCTGCCCTTGGCAGAAACCCCTTTTTAATGAAAATACTATTCGTATGAATACGAAGGATCATTCATCATGCATATAGTAATCCACATAGACAGGTTATTCCAATAGAATAATAAAGAATGGAATAACAGAAGGATTCACCATGCATGCGATAGAGACCCATGTGAGACATGTTATTCTAAAAAGAATAATAAATAATGGAAGCGGTCCGTAAACCTTCGCATGTGATATTTCGATTAAATAATAAATAATGGAACCAGTAAAGGCGTAAATGCGCAGACGAGGATATTTCGATGAGAATAATAAATAATGGAACCAGTCCCGCCGTAAAACGCATGCATGAGGATATTCCAATGTAATAATAAAGAATGGAATATTAGAAGAATTTCACCATGTATGCAAAGATTGCAGATGTAGCAAAGTTATTCCAACATAATAATAATGAATGGAATAATGTAAGTTCTCTTCATGAATACAAAAGAAATAACACCCTTACGGGTACAACAAATAATATCCCTTACCTTTGAAAGAGAGTATTCAATTGGTAGAGGCGAGGATATACTAGAAGAAAACTTGCACTACGCTTCAAAGCTTTCTTTAAACTCTAAAAAATACGCTCAAGATTATAGAAGAAAAAAACTCTCTATAGTTTCTCTCTCTAGAGTTTCAAATTGAATTAAAAGAAATAATGAAGGAATGAGCTTCTTATTTATAGAAAAATGGATCGTGATAATAATTAACTAACTCATGAGAGCGGTCAGATTGATTTACTTTTAATCTGACTATCCATATTTAAAGCAAAATCTTTTAAATAAAATATAATATATTCTATTTATAATCTAATAAAACGAATAACTTTATAAAAGATTTTACTATGCAAACACTATGCATGCACTATTCAAACACTATGCATAATAAAATATAATATATTCTAATTATTGTCTAATAAAATAAATAACTTTATAAAAGTATTTTGTTTTATATAAAAAAGATTTTACTATGCAAAATACTATGCAACACTATGCATAATAAAATATAATATATTCTATTTATAGAATAACTTTATAAAAGTATTACATTTTTTATATAAAAAGATTTTACTATGCAAAATACTATGCAGAATAGAATATAATATATTCTATTTATAGAATAACTTTATAAAAGTATTCTGTTTTATTACATTAATAATACCAATAAAACAAAACTGAGTGACTTATCACATAAGCATTAATAATCAATACCGTGTTATTTACCAAAATAGAAAAAAATATTTGAATACTTTTATTTCATAAAATCTGGGGTCTCACAATCACCCCTCCTTATGAAATTTTGCCCTCGAAATTTACGTACGTATGTAAGACCCCGAATTTTATGAAATAAAAGTATTCAATTTTTCTATTCAGTAAATGGTTAAATTGATAAAATTTAAAGTTAAGGGTGCTATATGAATTTTTTTTCAAAATACTCAAGTGGTTATAAAGTATTCATTATTGTCGGGGAATATTCGTTTGGTCGTGGAATATTCTTTCTATCGGGGAATATTAAATGCGGCAAGTAGCCTATTTGTAGGCCCCATAACGGATAAGCGTCGTAAGAAGAAAAGCGACAAAATTGAATAACGGCGTAGTTATTCACAAATTAACTTTGTTGGAATACACGGTGGTTAAAATACAAAGAATACGCGTGGTTGCACAAAGGTAGACACCAGGTATTGACGAAGATTGTTGAATTATTGATCCTTACGTAAGAAGGCACTAATCAATAATTGTTACAGTAATTACTGTTCAATATTTTATTTTATTGATTCAATAATTGCTGCGTTGATATTTTATATTATTGTTGTTTCAATAATTGTCACTGCACAATATTTTCCATTATCAGATCAATAATTCATATTATTTGGAATAATATTATTAGATAGTATTATTGGCAATGTCTAGAAAGTTCTGTCAATGAGAGGTTTGGTCACCTAATTGCGCGCCAGTAAGGAGAAATCCTTATTGGAAAGCCCCCTCTTTCCTGGGAATGGCCTGGTTGTCATAATTGTGATTCTATACTATTATTTGTGAATAATTAATTATTGATTTATATGATAGGAAATATTTATTTGATGTGGATATAAATGATGGGTTTATTTATGTGGTTATAAATGAAGGAGTTAATGTTGAGGTGTTTTATCAGTATTTTGTCGGATTGGAGATATTAAAAGATCAAATCGATGTTATTACAGCTTTATTGTGTGAGTTATAATATTTAATTCGACCGTTGGATCGTTGTAATTTTTGGATATGTTATACATATATAAGTTGAGTATATGTCCATAAATTTTGAACGAATTAAAAATGAGCGTATAATTTGTTATGAATTTTAAGAGGTGGTGATTTAAATTAGGTTATAAATGATTTTGGTGGAAAATTCTAGAATTGATGGGCCCCACTTTTGGTTGGTGAGAAATGTGCTCAATTGAATTTTCAAATGTGGTGGGTGGGAATAGTAGCAGGTAAAGCCATCATCAGAGGTGCGAGTTAAGTCTGCGCTTTGCGTCTTAACATTTTCCTATAAATAGAGGGCTAAGTTAGAATTGAAAATCACACCAGAAACAAGTTTTCTCTCTTTCCCTCTAGATTATCGAGTGTATTTTGTGAGTATTTAGATACTTGGTGAGTTGATTTTCTTCAGTGCAAGTTTCCTTCAGCGTCATATCCGATATCCAATCAGAAGTGCTGCTCTTTTGAGGTAAGGGATAATAAGGGATAGTAAGGGATTTTAAGGGTTGTTATGATTTTAAGTTTCATAATTTTTCTGACCTTCAAAAATTCTGGAAAAATTTGAAATGATAATTTGATGAGTTTTCTAGATTGTGTTCAAAAATGGCGATTTTTGGATGTATAGATTATGAGTTATGAATTTTATGGGAAAAGACTATTTTAAAAGAAAACCCTTATAACTCCTTGTGGTTAACTCCAAAATTGATGAAATTTTTATTATGAGTACATGTATATGATAGAAGTATACTCTGTAAATTTCAGAATTTTTGGATAAAATTACAATTTATGATAAATGTCTAAATATTCTATAGCTTTTGCTATATATGAAAAATAGTAAATGTATTTTAAAAATTCCGGGAAAAATATATGTTCAATATGGGACTATATTCTGCTAAATCCCAGAAAAAAATATTTTTAGAATTGATTTGGTATTTTTCATGAAAATAGTCTAGTTATGAATAAAGGAATTAAATATGTTATGTGAAGGAAGAAAATTGGAAAATATGATTTTATGGCTTGAGAATCATATATGTGGTACATACAGATTTTGGTGAGGGTTTTGGTTATTGGTGAAGAAATCTTATGAGTTTGACATTTTAGAATGATTAAATGCATTATTTTAGTAAAGTGTAAACAATTAAAATAAATTGTTTATAAGTTTAAGAAATGTTATTCTTTCAATATCATTATACCGAAATATTGGTATGGATTTTATTGTGGAATTTCTACCTTTTTGTGTCGGGGTTACTATTCATGAGTTACTATTCACGAGTTACTATTCACGACAAAATTGGTTTCTTTTTCTAACCAAATTATAGTTGATTTATGAATATTACTCTGGAGATTAAAACTATATATATTATTTTTATTATCATATATAACATTTTTATAGCCCTGGTGTTGAAATTCTCTTTGACTTGAGTGTAAAGATTGGTAGATTATTGGTATAATCATGACTATGAGTTCTCTTTGGCCAGTAGTGCAAAGTTGAATCGTTGACTGGTATGATCATGACCATTGAATTTACAATTGAATATTTTTAGCTTAAGTGCAAAGGTGAATTGATCAACATGGTTATAATTATGGTTTATATAAATTCTGAAATAATTATGTATTTCTTTGAGATATTAATATCTTTGGCCTGTAGTGCAAAGATGAATTATTGATGAATATCTTTGGCTCGTAGTGCAAAGATGACCTGTTGTTGAATATCTTTGGCCTGTACTGCAAAGATGACCTGTTATTGAATATCTTTTGCCTGTAGTGCAAACATGAAATGATAATGAATATCTTTAGCCTGTAGTGCAAAGATGAATTATTGATGAATATCTTTGGCTCGTAATGCAAAGATGACTTGTTGTTGAATATCTTTGGCCTGTAGTGCAAAGATGACTTGTTGATGAATATCTTTGGCTCGTAATGCAAAGATGACCTGTTGTTGAATATCTTTGGGAACGTGGTCAAGAAGATGACTTGTTGATGAATATCTTTGGCTGTAGTGCAAAGATAAATTTATTAGTATGATTATGAATATGAACTGTGATTTTGTATAACCATGATCTTTGATGTTTCAGGTGATGAAAATTATCTTTGTCCTGGATGAGAAAAGTAATTTAGAACTACAATTACGATTATGAGTTATACATGTGATTGTGGATGGAATTATTGATTGATGTTCTGAGGATAAAACATTGTTGGTGGACTTTTTAACATGGAGAAGATAATAGATTTAATGGTCTATTTGACTCTTCTAATGGATTGCTCGTTCCGCTGCAACTATGGTTGAAAAGTTTTATCATCTACCATATGTTCTAAATCTCTAATTTATTACTGATGAAGGCTATTGATAATTTAATTATCTTTAGTCATGATATTCTTTACTGAGCTAGTTGTGCTCACCCTTTTGCTTCACAATTCCTTTTCAGGTAATAAAAGTGTAGCTGGGTCGAGCGGGGGATAACAGGGGAATAGAACGGTGGAATATGAACTGTTGAGGGTGAGGTGAACTCAACTTTGGAAGGGTGTTTTGCCACTATCGTACATGATGTCTAATGACATACAACCTCGTGTCATCATAAGACAGGGTTGTGCTCATCCACTTGCTGAGTATATCTACGGGCACTACCTATATAATCTTGGTGTTTGTTTGAAGTATAATTCTCAATTAGAGACAGTGGAGATAATGATATGTCAAGAGAAGACTTACCATTGGGAAGAATATGATAGTAATCTTTTCGTTTTTCTTTGGGGTCTATTGGGTCAACCAAGGATAATTCTGTGGCCATATGATATCTATCATAACCTAGAAGCATGGCCTCCCATGTATGAAGGTTTCCTTGAGCACTTCCCAAAGATTTTAATTTCTAAAACAGTTTTTGACTATACCTTTATGTAAGGTATCACTGTGAGGCGCTGTCCGCGGTTGGGACACGTGTCACAGTTGGTATATATTTGTATCCAAACTCACAACATATGTGTTGTGGTATTTTGCATAACAATTGTTGTAATAAAGTTGTAGTTGTTTTCTGTACCATGTAATTGGCGACTCAGAATAGGTTGGATGGAATGGACCTGTTTTGGGGGCGTTACAACGTACCTGGTATTCAAAGAGATGAGAATACCTTGCTTTCTTTTCGGATTGTACCTTCCCAATTATATCCTTTGTATCATGATTTTTCCATTGCTCATCTCCTGTATTTCAGATATCATTCTAGAATATATCTTCAAAACAAAGGTTAATTGACATATCACAATTTGTCAACTTATCAAGTAAACAATTTCAAACTTAGGTAAGTCACACACTCAATGAAGTATATAACTCGTCTCTCCCCTCCTAGTTTTAGACTCTTATCTCCGCCAGCGATCATATCCCTAAGCTCTGATACCAACTTTGACTCCCCCAAAATTAGGTATACATCACCCATTCTGAGTCGCCAGATACATGGTACAAAATTCAAACACAACTTCATTTATACAATTGTTGAACTGTCGTATAGAATACGACCATAGTTAACTGTGAGTTTTAATACAAATGTATGTAACTCTCATGGTACCTCGACCACAACCTTACAATGGTACTTTACATAAAAGTATAGTCCAAAACTGTTTTAGAAATTAAAATCTTTGGAAAGTGCTCAAGGAAACCTTCGTACATGGGAGATCATGCGTCTAGGTTATAATAGATATCATATGGCCACAGAATTATCCTTGGTTGACCCAATAGACCCCAAAGAAAAACGAGAAGATTACTATCATCTTCTTTCCAATGGTGAGTCTTCTCTTGACATATAACTATCTCCACTGTTTCCAAGTGAATATTATATTTTAAATCAACTCCAAGATCATATAGGTAGTACCCGTAGATATACTCAGCAAGTGGATGTGCACAACCCTGTCTTATGATAACACGAGGTTGTATGTCATTATACATCTTGTATGATAGTGGCAAAACACCCTTCCAAAGTTGGGTTCACCTCACCCTATTTGATTCACCAAATATAACTACTAAATGTTGTATAGAATACAACACACTTTTCTATACTGTTTAGGGAGAACCTTCACAATTAGAGACCACTGTTCTATTCCCCTGTTATCCCCATTTCGACTGTGCAACACTCTTATTACACGAAAGGAATTGTGAAGCGAAAGGGTGAGCACAACTAGCCCAAATAAAGAATATCATGACTAAAGATAATTAAATTATCAATAGCTTTCATCAATAATAAATCGTAGATTTAGAACATATGGTAGATGATAAAACTTTTCAACCATAGTCAGTTCGTGAATGAATGAGCAATCCATTAGAAGAGTCAAATAGACAATAAGGTCTATTATCTTCTATGTTAAAAGTCCACCAATAATATTTTATCCATGTAAAATAAATCATCAGCCTCGCCCACAATCATATGAATAACTCATAATCATAATTGTGGTTCTAAATTCCTCTTCGCAACTAGGACGAAGATAATTCTCATCACCTATCTTCACCTGAAACATCAAAAATCATGGTTATACCAAATCAGAATTTCCTGCTCATAATCATACTAATAAATTCATCTTTCCACCACGACCAAAGATATTCATTAACAATTCATCTTTGCACTACATGCCAAAGACATACAACTGTATTTTAGAAGAGTCAAGTAGAACATGATATCTACTATCTTCTACGCATTTAAAAGTGTATAATAAATATTTTATCGCTGAGACTCAGCTTAATAAATAATACACATCATCGAATCACCCCTGCACTACGACCAAAGATATTCGTTAATATCACATCCATGAATTTATATTTCATCGCTGAGACTCAGCTCGATAATCAATCCATATCACTGAATTATCAATGCACTACGGCCAAATATATTCATTATTATCACATCCATGAATTAATATTTCATCGCTGAGACTCAGCTCAATAATTAATCCACATCATCGAATCATCCCTGCACTACAGGCCAAGGATATTCATTAGTATCACGACCACGGATTATCCATGCACTACAGGCAAAAGATAATCGTGTTTTCATCAACAGGCCTGATCATGCCATAAAATAATTCATCTTTGCACCCTTGGCCGAAGAGAATCCAAAGCCATAATCATACCAAAAACTATCCATCAATGCACTATGGGCCAATGAGGACTTTTTCCACATCATTTGTAACATTACGATCATGATTATACCGAATAATCCCTGATCATAATCATACCAAGTCCATCTATACACTACAGGCCACAGATGACTTTCAACACAATATAAGCATGAGGATGATGACAATGATATAAGAATCAATCAAATGAGATAAAGGATAAATATTAAACATTTATAATACAATTTATCCATCGTTCAATAATAAGCAAATGTTATCAATCACTTAATAATCTCATAATCTAATATCATTATAAAATATTTTAATCATTTCTTAAACTTATAAATGTAAGACCCCAACTTTTATGAATAAAGAATATTTTTTTTCGAATTATATTTTTGAATATTATGGTATTGATTTGATATAATGTTATAGTTGTGGGTAATATTTATAAATTTTGCAAAGTACGCAAGTTGTTATATATATATTCGATTGGTGGGGAATATTAAATACAACCAAGGCACAATCATTGGTGGACTCTAAAACGGAATTATTGCCGGATTGAGAAAACGACAAAAATACTTTTTATGAAAATAACTACGGAGGTGTTACCGTTAAAACATTTAACTACCATTAGTTAGTAAAAGTACGATGTCTGGCGTAGTTAGACAAGAAGCACACGGTATTGATTATTGATACTTACGTGAGAAGTCACTCAGTTATACTCAATTATTGCTACAGTAATTGCTGCATCATATCTCTCATATTATTGATTCAATTATTATTACAGTATCATCTGTATTATATGATATATTATTAAATCAATAATTAAGACGGCAAAGTTATTCATATTATTATTTGTAATATTGACAATATTGACTCGGAAAGATACAAAGTTTGGTTGGAGCAACGAATATGAGAAGAGTTTTCAAGAACTCAAGAGGAGACTCATTTCAACACCTGTTCTGACAATACCATCTGGCTCGGAGGGATTTGTCATCTATAATGATGCTTCGGGCAAAGGGTTGGGATGTGTTCTCATGCAATATGGGAAAGTCATAGCCTATGCCTCAGGACAACTCAAAGAATATAAGAGGAATTATCCTACTCATGATCTAGAGTTAGCAGTTGTTGTCTTCGCACTTAAAATTTGGAAGCATTACTTGTATAGGGAGAAAGTGGAGATCTTTACGGATCATAAAAGCCTCAAATATTTCTTCACTCAAAAAGAACTCAACATGCGACAACGACGTTGGCTTGAACTGTTGAAAGATTATGATCATACCATCCAATATCATCCCGAAAAGTTTAACGTGGTAGCTAACGCATTGAGTAGAAGAAGATCATATGCAATCACGAGTGCAATATTGTCAACGCAAAGGCCCATTTTGTGTGACTTGCAAAGGATGGAGATAGAGTTAAAAACTCCAGGGACCCATGTGATGATGGCAAATATACGAGTAGAACCGACTTTAATTAATAAAGTTAAAGCTGCTCAAGCTACAGACCCGGAGATGATGCGTATGAGGAAGAAAGTGCAAGAAGGTGCTATGTCGGAAGCAAGAATTGATGAAAAAGGAATACTTCGAGTCAACTCCAGACTTTGTGTTCCTAATGACCCTGATTTAAAGTATAAAATCATGATGGAGACACACAACACACCATTTGCAATCCATCCTGGGAGTACCAAAATGTATCGTGATCTTCGACATACATTTTGGTGGAGCAATATGAAGAGAGAGATAGCGGAGTTTATCTCAAGGTGTTTAACTTGTCAACGAGTCAAGGTGGAGCATCAAGTACCAAAAGGTCCATTGCAACCACTTGAAATTCCAGAATGGAAGTGGGAGCACATTACCATGGATTTCGTTACTGGCCTTCCCAAGGTTTCTCAAGGCATAGATGCAATTTGGGTCATTGTTGATAGATTGACCAAGTCTGCTCATTTCTTACTGATACGAGAAACTTATACACTTGAACGTCTTGCTCGTATGTATATAAACCAGATTGTAAGACTGCATGGTATGTCGGTATCCATAGTTTCTGATCGAGACCCAAGATTCACTTCACGATTTTGGGTTAGTTTGCAAAAAGCTATGGGCACAGACTTACGATTTCTCGGCATATCATCCTCGAGACGGACGGACGATCGGAGAGGACTATTCAAACTCTTGAAGATCTATTAAGACTACGTGTCCTTGACTTCAAGGAAGTTGGGACAAGTTCTTACCATTAGTGGAGTTTTCCTACAACAACAGCTTATCAAACAAGTATTGGCATGGCTCCATTTGAGGCGTTGTATGGAAGAAAGTGTCGTTCTCGGTATCTTTGGGATGAGGTGGGTGAAGCAACGTTGTTGGAATTTGGAGTTGGTACGTATGACTACGAGAAAATATTCAAACGATCCAAACAACGTATAAAAACTTCACAAGATCGACAAAAGAGTTATCGATCTTTATCGAAAGGGCGTAGAATTCGATATTGGAGATCATGTGTTGTTACGTGTTGCTCCATGGAAAGGAGTTATGAGATTTGGAAAGAGAGAAAGCTCAATCCTCGGTTCATTGGCCCATTTTTAATTCTTGGCGAGTGGGAATGTGGCCTATAGACTCGCCTTTACCGCCAAGTATGTCTCGTATTCATAATGTTTTTCACATATCTATGTTACGTAAATATGTGAAAGACCCAAACCACATTATTGAGTTAGAACCAGATGAGATATAGGAAGATTTAACGTATGAAGAGTTACTTGTTAAAATCTTGGATAAGAAGGATCATGTTCTACGCTCCAGGGTTATACCTCAAGTTAAAGTTTTGTGGAGAAACCACGATGTGGAGGAAATGACTTGGGAGTTAGAATCTGAGATGAAGTCAAGGTATCCTCATCTCTTCGACATACCAGGTATGTACCCTAATTTCGAGGACGAAATTTCATAAGAAGGGGAGGTTATAAGACCCCAACTTTTATGAATAAAGAATAATTTTTTTCGAATTATATTTTTGAATATTATGGTATTGATTTGATATAATGTTATAGTTGTGGGTAATATTTATAAATTTTGCAAAGTACGCAAGTTGTTATATAATATTCAATTGGTCGGGGAATATTCGTACAATGGCACAATCATTGGTGGACCCCACAACAAAATTATTGTCGGATTGAGAAAATGACAAAAATACTTTATGAAAATAACGGCGGAGGTGTTACCGTTAAAACTGTTGAACTACCCGGTAGTAGTAAAAGTACAAGATGTCCAGCGTGGTTACAAAGAAGACACTTTGCGGTATTGATTATTGATGCTTACGTGAGAAGTCACTCGTTATACTCAATTATTGCTACTGAGAATTGATGCATCATATCTCTCATATTATTGATTCAATTATTATTACAAAGATTATCCGCATTATATGATATATTATTAAATCAATAATTGAGCGGCAAAGTTATTCATATTATTATTTGCAATATTGACAATGTCTAGAAGTTCTATCAAGGAGAGGTTTGGTCACCTAATTGCGTGCCAATAAAGAGAAATCCTTATCGGAAAGCCCCCTCTTTCCTGAGAACGACCTGGTTGTTAAATATTGTGAATTATAATATTAATGATGAATAAGTTCGTGTTGATTAAAGATGAATTTTATAGTTCCTTTATGTTGGACTTATTTGTGTTAGTATAATTGATGTCTGGAGGATATATTGTTCAATTGGGTATTCGGGACACTTTTCGTGTCGAGTTACTATTCATGAGTTACTATTCATGAGTTACTATTCACCCAGTTACTATTCACTCTAGTATTGTGCATTCGGGTATTTGGGTACAATATTATTCCATGAGGAGATGTGCTAATTTTTCAGAACGTTGGTTGACGATATAATAGTAAGTCAATATGGACCGCTGGTGGAGTTTTAATAGTAAATAAATATGGATCGTTGGTTTAAAGTTTTAATAGTAAATCAGTATGGACCGTTGTTTTAGTTTTAATAGTAAACAAATCTGGATCGTCCGTTTAATAGTAAATCAATCTGGACCGTTCATGAATTAGTTACTATTCGGTGTAATCATGACCGTAATGTTACAAATGATGTGATAAAAGTCCTCATTGTCCCGTAGTGCATTGATGGGCAGTTGTTGGCATGATCATGACCATTAATGAATACACGAATGTCCTTGGCCCGTAGTGCATGGATAATTTGTGGTCGTGATACTAAAGAATATCCTTGGCCGTAGTGCAGGGGTGATTCGATGATGTGGATTATTTATTGTCGAGTCCCAAATGATAAAAGTGATGAAAAACCTTTTAAATCATAGAAGATAGTAGATTTTATTCCCTACTTGACTCTTCTAATGGATTGCTTGTTCCACTGCAGTTAAACTTGATATTTATTATATTTTATCAGTTTAACATTGTTGAAGGCTAACGATAAATTATTCTGCATTATCTTAGTCATAATATTTCTTACTGGTCTAGTTGAGCTAACCCTTTTGCTTTCATTGTTCTCTTCAGGAAATGAGAACGTAGCAGGGACTAGTCGGGGAACAGAGTGATGGTCCTAGATGGTGCATTAGTAGTCATCACTATTCTTTGAAATAGTGTGATAATAATTGTAATGAGGACTCCTTTTGAGTTTGTATAATCTCTAGTAGACAATATTTGTATTCAAACTCACAGTTTATGTTTAGTCGTATTGTATACCTATAGATTGTATTATTAAGTTGTATTTGAATTACGTACCATGTATCAAGGGCGACTCAAGATGGGTGATGTATACCTAATAATTTGGGGGCGCCACAATAAAAAATTTATTTCAATTATTTACACTTTATCAAATAATGCATTTACAAAATGTCATACTCATAAGATTTCATAATCAATGATCAAATCCTCATCAAAATCGATATACCCTATATAGGATTCTCAAGCCATAAAATCCTATTTTCCAATTTTATTACTTCACATAACATATTTAATTCATTTACTCATAACTAGTTCATTTTTATGAAAAATACCAAATCAGTCCCAAAAATATTTATTTTCTGGGATTTAGCAAAATATAGTCCCATCTTGAACATATATTTTTCTCAAAATTTTTAAAATTCATTTACTATTTTTCATATGGATAAAACTGCCGAATATTTAAACATTTATCATAAATTGTACTTTTGTCCAAAAATTCTGAAATTTACAGGGTATACTCCTATTATATACATGTACTCCCAATAAAAAGTTCACCAATTTTGGAGTTAATCACAAGGAGTTATAAGGGTTTACTTTTAAAATAGTCTTTTCCCATAAAATCCATAACTTTTAATCTATACATCCAAAAATCGTCATTTTTGGACACAATTTAGAAAACTCATCAAATTATCATTTCAAATTTTTCCAGAATTTTTGAGGGTCAGAAAAATTATGAATATGCCCCTGGCAGAAACCCCTTTTTAATGAAAATACTATTCGTATGAATACGAAGGATCATTCACCATGCATGTGGTAATCCACATAAACAGGTTATTCCAATAGAATAATAAAGAATGGAATAACAGAAGGATTCACCATGCATGCGATAGAGACCGCACAGACAGGTTATTCCCAACAGAATAATAAATAATGGAACCCAGTCCCACGTAAACGCCGCATGTGATATTTCGACGAATAATAAATAATGGAACCAGTCCGCATGATACGCATGCAGACGAGGATATTAAACGAATAATAAATAATGGAACTAGGTCCGGCGTAAAACGCACAGACAGGATATTCCAACAGAATAATAAAGAATGGAATATTAGAAGAATTTCACCATTATTGCAATACTTTGCATAGACAGGTTATTCCAACATAATAATAAAGAATAGAATAACAGAAGTTCTCTTCATGAATACAAAAGAAATAACACCCCTTACGGGTACAACAAATAATATCCCTTACCTTTGAAAGAGAGTATTCTGACTGGTAGGGCGAGGATATACTAGAAGAAAACTTGCACTACGCTCAAAGCTTTCTTAAACTCTAAAAAAATACGCTCAAGATTATAGAAGAAGAACTCTCTCTATAGTTTCTCTCTCTAGAATTTTAGTGAATTCGTAAGAAATAATGAAGGAATGAGCTTCTATTTATAGAAAAATGGACTGCATAGTAACTAACTCCTGAACGGTCCAGATTGATTTACTTTAATCTGACGGTCCATATTTAAAGCAAAATATTTTAAATAAAATATAATATATTCTATTTATAATCTAATAAAATGAATAACTTTATAAAAGATTTTACTATGCATGCACTATGCAAACACTATGCATAATAAAATATAATATATTCTAATTATTGTCTAATAAAATAAATAACTTTATAAAAGTATTTTGTTTTATATAAAAAGATTTTACTATGCAAAACACTACGCAAACACTATGCAACACTATGCATAATAAAATATAATATATTTTATTTATAGAATAACTTTATAAAAGTATTCTGTTTTATATAAAAAGATTTTACTATGCAAAATACTATGCAGACACCAAGATATTTGATGTCTTGGCATGGATAAAGCAGATCACCAAGTTATTTGATGTCTTGGGATGCTCCGATGAGCAAAAGGTTCCTTTTGCCGCCTTTATGTTGCGAGGAAAGGCAGATTACTGGTGGGAATCGGTAAAGCGTACTCAACCTGCCGCACTAAATATGTCTTGGGAGAAGTTCCAAGATCTATTCAACAACAAGTACTTTCCCGAAAGTATTCGTCACATAAAAGAAGTGGAGTTTATCAAACTGGAGCAAAATAATATGACCGTGTCGCAGTTTGAGGCTAAATTTGCAGAGTTGTCCCGGTTTGCATCCTATTTGGTGGATAATGAGGAGCGAATGACGCGAATGTTTTTACTAGGTTTGAAACCTGAGATACTTCAACATCTTATTTCTCATAAACTGTGTTTGTATTCAGATGTTGTAAATAGGGCTCAGTTAGTGGAGCGCGATAACGAGTCAACGCAACCAAAGGAGAGTAGTCATCGAAGCGGTGACAATAAGCGTGGAGGGAATCAACAGGCCAGAAGTGGTTACCACTTCGGTGGTAATCAAGGCCAAACTAATAAGAATGGACATTTCAAGAAGAGAAGATTCAACAATAATGGAAGGACGTCAGCACCAGCACCCGTTGTTAAGGAAGGAGAACGACCACCTATCATATGCTTCAAATGCGGAGGGGAGGGACACATCAGTCCAAACTGCGCAATGTCGTCCAAAGCATGTTATAATTATGGAATAGAAGGTCACTTAGCCCGATTTTGTCGTTCTTCGAAGACAAGTTCAGCTAGGATGGAGGCACCAAAGGCCGTCCCAGAAAAGTCAAAGCCGGTAGTGCAAGGGAGAGCATTTGTTGTGACCTCCCAAAAAGCAAGGAACCCAAATAAGGTCATCACGGGTAAGCTTATCATAAACTCTAGCGAAGTCTATAATTTATTTGATACCGGTTCTACCCATTCTTTTATTTCTCCTACTTGCGCTCAACGATTAAATTTGACTCCGGAGAAATTCGACTTTAACTTATCTGTGGAAACTCCGTTGGGAGAAACCTTCATTACATCCACTGTTTATAAGTCTTGTTTGGTTCAAATCGGTAACTGCACATTACCTGTCGATCTTATTTCTTTAAAAATACTTGCGTTTGACGTAATTCTAGGGATTGATTGGTTAAATACTCATCATGCAAAATTGATTATTTTCGTAAGGTTGTTAGTTTTCATATTCCTAATCAACCTATTATGCAAATTCAAGAGACCAAACCATTAAAATCAATCATGGTCATTTCAAGCCATAAAGCTATTCGTTTATTAAAAAACGGATGTCAAGCTTTCTTAGCTCATGCCACAGATTTAAACAAAAATACGTCAGTTTTGAACGATATTTCTATTGTTAATAAATTTCCTAACGTATTCCCTGAAGAACTTCTTGGCCTACCCCCAAAGCGTGAAATTGAATTTTGTATCGACCTTGAACCTGGTACAAAACCCATTTCCAAAGCCCCATATCGAATGGATCCTATTGAACTTTAGGAGTTAAAAACCCAATTGCAGGAATTGTTAGACATTGGTTTCATTCGTCCTAGTACGTCTCCTTGGGGTTCTCCTGTTCTATTCGTGAAGAAGAAAGATGGGAGTATGCGATTTTGTATTGATTATCGGGAGTTGAATCATGTCACCATCAAAAATAAGTATCCATTGCCACGTATTGATGACCTATTTGACCAGTTGCACGAAGCCAAATTCTTTTCAAAGATTGATCTTCGTTCCGGATATTACCAATTGAAGATTAGAACCGATTACATTCCAAATACGGCTTTCAGAACTCGGTACGGGCATTATGAATTTCTAGTTATGTCCTTTGGATTAACTAATGCTCCTGTTGCCTTCATGGATATGATGAACCGAGTATTCAAGGAATATTTGGATCACTTTGTGGTCGTCTTTATTGATGACATCCTTATTTATTCCAAAAGCCGTGAAGATCATGAGCAACACTTGAGGCTGACACTCCAAAAGCTTCGTGAATACAAGCTTTATGCCAAGTTGAAGAAATGTGAGTTCTGGCTTGAGGAAGTAGCATTCCTTGGGCACGTAGTATCAAGTCATGGAATATCTGTTGACCCGACAAAGATTGAATCTATTCAAAGTTGGGAGCAACCTAAATCAGTGACCGAAGTACGTAGCTTTCTCGGTTTAGCTGGTTATTATCAGAGATTCGTGGAAGGTTTTTCTCGAATCGCTACTCCATTAACTCAGCTGACTCGGAAAGATACAAAGTTTTGTTGGAGCGAAGAATATGAGAAGAGTTTTCAAGAACTCAAGAGGAGACTCATTTCAGCACATGTTCTGACAATACCATCTGGCTCGGAGGGATTTTTCATCTACAGTGATGCTTCGGGCAAAGGGTTGGGATGTGTTCTCATGCAACATGGGAAAGTCATAGCCTATGCCTCAGGACAACTCAAAGAATATGAGAGGAATTATCCTACTCATGATCTAGAGTTAGCAGCTGTTGTCTTCGAACTTAAAATTTGGAGGCATTACTTGTATGGGGAGAAAGTGGAGATCTTTACGGATCATAAAAGCCTCAAATATTTCTTCACTCAAAAGGAACTCAACATGCGACAACGATGTTGGCTTGAACTATTGAAAGATTATGATCATACCATCCAATATCATCGTGGAAAAGCGAACGTGGTAGCTGACGCATTGAGTAGAAGATCATATGCAAGTACGAGTACAATATTGTCAACGCAAAGGCCCATTTTGTGTGACTTGCAAAGGATGGAGATAGAGTTAAAAACTCCAGGGACCCATGTGATGATAGAAAATATACGAGTAGAACCGACTTTAATTAATAAAGTTAAAGTTGCTCAAGCTACAGACCCGGAGCTGATGCGTATGAGGAAGAAAGTGCAAGAAGGTGCTATGCCGGAAGCAAGAATTGATGAAGAAGGAATACTTCGAGTCAACTCCAGACTTTGTGTTCCTAACGACCCTGATTTAAAGTATAAAATCATGATGGAGACACACAACACACCGTTTGCAATCCATCTTGGGAGTACCAAAATGTATCATGATCTTCGACATACATTTTGGTGGAGCAATATGAAGAGAGAGATAGCGGAGTTTATCTCAAGGTGTTTAACTTGTCAACGAGTCAAGGCGGAGCATCAAGTACCAAAAGGTCCATTGCAACCACTTGAAATTCCAGAAAGGAAGTGGGAGCACATTACCATGGATTTCGTTACTATTCTTCCCAAGGTTTCTCAAGGCATAGATGCAATTTGGGTCATTGTTGATAGATTGACCAAGTCTGCTCATTTTTTACCGATACGAGAAAATTATACACTTAAACGTCTTGCTCGTATGTATATAAACTAGATTGTTAGACTGCATGGTATGTCGGTATCCATAGTTTCTGATCGAGACCCAAGATTCATTTCACAATTTTGGGCTAGTTTGCAAAAAGCTATGGGCACAGACTTACGATTTAGCTCGGCATATCATCCTCAGACGGAAGGACAGTCGGAGAGGACTATTCAAACTCTTGAAGATCTATTAAGACTATGTGTCCTTGACTTCAAGGGAAGTTGGGACAAGTTCTTACCATTGGTGGAGTTTTCCTACAACAACAGTTATCAAACAAGTATTGGCATGGCTCCATTTGAGGCGTTGTATGGAAGAAAATGTCATTCTCCAGTATGCTGGGATGAGGTGGGTGAAGCAACGTTGTTGGGACCGGAGTTGGTACGTATAACTACAAAAAAGATTCAAACGATCCGACAACGTATAAAAACTTCACAAGATCGACAAAAGAGTTATGCTGATCTTCATCGAAAGGATGTAGAATTCGATATTGGAGATCATGTGTTGTTACGTGTTGTTCCATGGAAAGGAGTTACGAGATTTGGAAAGAGAGAAAAGCTCAATCCTCGATTCATTGGCCCATTTTTAATTCTTGAGCGAGTGGGAACTGTGGCCTATAGACTCGCCTTACCGCCAAGTATGTCTCGTATTCATAATGTTTTTCACATATCTATGTTACGTAAATATGTGAAAGACCCAAACCACATTATTGAGTTAGAACCAGACGAGATAGAGGAAGATTTAACGTATGAAGAGTTACTTGTTAAAATCTTGGATAAGAAGGATCATGTTCTACGCTCCAAGGTTATACCTCAAGTCAAAGTTTTGTGGAGAAACCACGATGTACAGGAAATGACTTGGGAGTTAGAATCTGAGATGAATTTAAGGTATCCTCATCTCTTCGACATACCAGGTATGTACCCTAATTTCGAGGACGAAATTTCATAAGAAGGGGAGGTTATAAGACCCCAACTTTTATGAATAAAGAATAATTTTTTTTGAATTATATTTTTGAATATTATGGTATTGATTTGATATAATGTTATAGTTATGGGTAATATTTATAAATTTTGAAAAGTACGTAAGTTGTTATATAATATTCAATTGGTCGGGGAATATTCGTTAACAGGGAATATTCGTACAACGGCACAATCATTGGTGGACCCCACAACAAAATTATTGTTGGATTGAGAAAACGACAAAAATACTTTATGAAAATAACGGCGGAGGTGTTACCGTTAAAACTGTTGAACTACCCGGTAGTAAAAAGTATCAGAATGTCTGGCGTAGTTGCACAAGAGAGACACTACCAGTATTGATTATTGATGCTTACGTGAGAAGTCACTTTCGGTTATACTCAATTATTGCTACAGTAATTGATGCATCATATCTCTCATATTATTGATTCAATTATTATTACGATTATCATCCATTATATGATATATTATTAAATCAATAATTGAGGCGGCAAAGTTATTCATATTATTTATTTGCAATATTGATAATGTCTAGAAGTTACATCGAGGAGAGGTTTGGTCACTAATTTCTTGCGCCAATAAAGAGAAATCCTTATCGAAAAGCCCCCTCTTTCCTGAGAACGACCTGGTTGTTAAATATTGTGAATTATAATATTAATGATGAATAAGTTCGTGTTAATTAAAGATGAATTTTATAGTTCCATTATGTTGGACTTATTTGTGTTAGTATAATTGATGTCTGGAGGATATATTGTTTAATTGGGTATTCGGGACACTTTTCGTGTCGAGTTACTATTCATGAGTTACTATTCACCCGGTTACTATTCACTCTAGTATTGTGCATTCGGGTATTTGGGTACAATATTATTCCATGAGGAGATGTGCTAATTTTTCAGACCGTTGGTTGAAGATATAATAGTAAGTCAATATGGACCACTGGTGGAGTTTTAATAGTAAATAAATATGGATCGCTGGTTTAAAGTTTTAATAGTAAATCAGTATGGACCGTTGTTTTAGTTTTAATAGTAAACCAATCTGGATCGTCCGTTTAATAGTAAATCAATATGGACCGTTCATGAATTATTTACTATTCATTCCATTTTCCTATAAATAGAAGCTCATTCCTTCATTATTTCTTACGAATTCACTGAAACTCTAGAGAGAGAATTATAAGAAAATATATAGAAAAGTATTTTGCTACTTCCCTACTCTTATATTCAGTTTATTTTACTGTAAGGGATGTTATTTGTTGTACTCATGAAGAGAACTTCTGTTATTCCATTATTTATTATTCTATTGGAATAACCTGTATACGCGGACTACCCTATACATGGTGACATTCTTCTAATATTCCGTTATTTATCATTCGTTTGGAATATCACATGCATGCGTTCTGTGGGACTGGTTCCATTATATTTATTATCCGCCGGAATATATCCGTCGTGCGTGCGTTTCGTGGGACTGGTTCCATTATTTATTATTACGTTAGAATATCTCGTGCGTGCGTTTCTGTGGGACTGGTTCCATCCTTTATTAATCTGTTGGAATAACTTTTGCACATGCGATTCTATCGCATGCATGGTGATTTCTTTTGTTATTCCATTCTTTATTATACTCGGTTGGTTAAAACTTTGACTTCTATACCCATGAAATTAGTGGAATATCTTTGATATTTGCGCTTCATCCGAGATCTTTTCATGGAAATATTCTTTTGAGCATTCTTGAATTTTACTCTACAAAGCAGTATCATGTTGACAATTTTGACGTTATCAGTTCCTAGATAAATTAATTCTTGAACTTGTTTTAGAATTCTTATATCATTGTCATTATCCTCATGTTTATATTTTGTTGAAAGTCATCGTCATGCTTTGTAGTGCATAGATGGACTTGGTATGATTATGACCAAGGATTATTGATTGTAATCATGGTAGTAATGTTACAAATGATGTGATAAAAGTCCTCATTGGCCCGTAGTGCATTGATGGACAGTTGTTGGCATGATCATGACCATTAATGAATACACGAATGTCCTTGGCCCGTAGTGCATGGATAATTTGTGGTCGTGATACTAAAGAATATCCTTGGCCGTAGTGCAGGGGTGATTCGATGATGTGGATTATTTATTAAGCTGAGTTCCAGCGATAAAAGTGATGAAAAACCTTTTAAATCATAGAAGATAGTAGATTTTATTCCCTACTTGACTCTTCTAATGGATTGCTTCTTCCGCTGCAGTTAAACTTGATATTTATTATATTTTATCAATTTAACATTGTTGAAGGCTAACGATAAATTATTCTGCATTATCTTAGTCATAATATTTCTTACTGGGCTAGTTGAGCTCACCCTTTTGCTTTCATTGTTCTCTTCAGGAAATGAGAACATAGCAGGGACTAGTCGGGGAACAGAGTGATGGTCCTAGATGGTGCATTAGTAGTCATCACTATTCTTTGAAATAGTGTGATAATAATTGTAATGAGGACTCCTTTTGAGTTTGTATAATCTCTAGTAGACAATATTTGTATTCAAACTCACAGTTTATGTTTTGTCGTATTGTACACGACAGTTGTATTATTAAGTTGTATTTGAATTCTGTACCATGTATCTGGTGACTCAAGATGGGTGATGTATACCTAATTTTGGGGGCGTCACAATAAACAATTTATTTCAATTGTTTACACTTTATCAAATAATGCATTTAATCATTCAAAAATGTCATACTCATAAGATTTCATAATCAATGATCAAATCCCTCATCAAAATCTGCATATACCCTATATAGGATTCTCAAGCCATAAAATCCTATTTTTCAATTTTATTACTTCACATAACATATTTAATTTATTTACTCATAAGTAGTTCATTTTTATGAAAAATACCAAATCAGTCCCAAAAATATTTCTTTTCTGGGATTTAGCAGAATATAGTCCCATCTTGAACATATATTTTTCTCAAAATTTTTAAAATTCATTTACTATTTTTAATATGGATAAAACTGCCGAATATTTAAACATTTATCATAAATTGTACTTTTGTCCAAAAGTTCTGAAATTTACAGGGTATACTCCTGTTATATACATGTACTCCCAATAAAAAGTTCACCAATTTTGGAGTTAATCACAAGGAGTTATAAGGGTTTACTTTTAAAATAGTTTTTTCCCATAAAATCCATAACTTTTAATCTATAAATCCAAAAATCGTCATTTTTGGACACAATTTAGAAAACTCATCAAATTATCATTTCAAATTTTTCCAAAATTTTTGAGGGTCAGAAAAATTACGAATATTACCCTGGAAGAAACCCCTTTTTAATGAAAATACTATTCGTATGAATACGAAGGATCATTCACCATGCATATGGTAATCCACATAAACAGGTTATTCCAATAGAATAATAAAGAGTGGAATAACAGAAAGATTCACCATGCATGCGATAGAGACCGCACAGACAGGTTATTCTCAATAGAATAATAAATAATGGAACCGAGTCCGGTAGAAAGCCTTTCGAGACGAGGATATTCGAGAATAATAAATAATGGAACCAGGTCCGGCGTAAACGCACAGACAGGATATTCTGACAAATAATAAATAATGGAACTAGGTCCGACGTAAAACGCACAGACAGGATATTCCAACAGAATAATAAAGAATGGAATATTAGAAGAATTTCACCATTATTGCAATACTTTGCATAGACAGGTTATTCCAACATAATAATAAAGAATGGAATAACAGAAGTTTTCTTCATGAATACAAAAGAAATAACACCCACTTACGGGTACAACAAATAATATCCCTTACCTTTGAAAGAGAGTATTCTGACTGGTAGGGCGAGGATATACTAGAAGAAAACTTGCACTACGCTCAAAGCTTTCTTAAACTCTAAAAAAATACGCTCAAGATTATAGAAGAAGAACTCTCTCTATAGTTTATCTCTCTAAAATTTCAGTGAATTCGTAAGAAATAATGAAGGAATGAGCTTCTATTTATAGAAAAATGGACTGCATGGTAACTAACTCATGAACGGTCCAGATTGATTTACTTTAATCTAACGGTCCATATTTAAAGCAAAATCTTTTAAATAAAATATAATATATTTTATTTATAATCTAATAAAACGAATAACTTTATAAAAGATTTTACTATGTAAACACTATGCATGCACTATGCAAACACTATGCATAATAAAATATAATATATTCTAATTATTGTCTAATAAAATAAATAACTTTATAAAAGTATTTTGTTTTATATAAAAAGATTTTACTATGCAAAACACTACGCAAACACTATGCAACACTATGCATAATAAAATATAATATATTCTATTTATAGAATAACTTTATAAAAGTATTCTATTTTATATAAAAAGATTTTACTATGCCAAATACTATGCAGACACTATGCATAATAGAATATAATATATTCTATTTATAGAATAACTTTATAAAAGTATTCTGTTTTATTACATTAATAATACCAATAAAACAAAACTGAGTGACTTATCACATAAGCATTAATAATCAATACCGTGCTATTTACCAAAATAGAAAAAAATATTTGAATACTTTTATTTCATAAAATTCGGGGTCTCACATGATATCTTATTAAATCAATAATTGAGACGACAAAGTTATTCATATTATTATTTGCAATATTGACAATGTCTAGAAGTTCTGTCAAGGAGAGGTTTGGTCACCTAATTGCGCGCCAATAAGGAGAAATCTTTATCGGAAAGCCCCATCTTTCCTGAGAATGACCTGGTTGTTAAATATTGTGAATTATAATATTAATGATGAATAAGTTCGTGTTGATTAAAGATGAATTTTATAGTTCCATTGTGTTAGAATTAATTGTGTTAGTGGAAATTGATATTTGTTTCGATAATAATTGATGTCTGAAGGTTATATTGTTCAATCGGATATTCGGGACATTTTTCGTGTCGGAGTACTATTCACGAGTTACTATTCATGAGTTACTATTCATGAGTTACTATTCACGGGGTACTATTCACCTGTAAGATATATTTCTTTTCGGTCCAAATCATTTTTGGGTACAATATTATTCCATGAGGAGATGTGCTAATTTTTCAGACTGTTGGTTGAAGATATAATAGTAAATCAATATGGACAGCTGGTAAAAAGTTATAATATATAGTAAATCAATATGGATCGCTGGTTTAAAGTTTTAATAGTAAATCAGTATGGACCATTGCTTTAAATTTTAATAGTAAACAAATATGGACAGTCCGTTTAAAAGTAAATCAATCTGGACCGTTCATGAATTACTTACTATTCAGTCCATTCTCCTATAAATAGAAGCTCATTCCTTCATTATTTCTTACAAATTCACTGAAACTCTAGAGAGAGAAACTTTAGAGAGAACGAAGAAAAGTATTACGCTACTTCACTACTTGATATTAGGTTTTTCTAAGGTAAGGAATATTATTTGTTGTACTCGTAAAGGGGTATTCTTTCTTTTTTTATTCATGAAGAGAACTTACATTATTCCATTCTTTATTATTACGTTGGAATAACTTTTTGTATCTGTGAGGATAGCCTATACTTGGTGAAATTCTTACATTATTCCATTCTTATTATTACATTGGAATAACTTTGTTTATCTAAATATCTGCATACATGATGAAATTCTTCTAATATTCCGTTCTTTATTATTTTGTTAGAATATCACATCGTGCATTTACACCGCACTGGTTCCATTATTTATTATTACGTCGGAATATCACATGCGTACATTTATGGGACTGGTTCCACTATTTATTATTACATTGGGAATAACTTTTGTCTTTGCGATCTCTATCGCGCGCATGGTGAATCATACATTATTCCATTCTTTATTATTCTACTGGAATAACATGTCTATGTGGATTACCACATGCATGGTGAATGATCATTCGTATTCATTCCTTATTAAATTGTGAAAAGATGCATTTACGTGGATTCTGCATGGCGAGCTAAAATCCATTTGCAGTTTCATATATTCTATTATACTCAGTTGGTTAAAGCTTTGGCCTCTATACTCCATGAAATTAGTGGAATATCCTTGATATTTGCGTTTCATCCAGTATCTTTTCATGAAAATATTCTTTTGAGCATTCTTGAATTTTACTGCACAAAGCAGTATCATGTTGACAATTTGGACGTTATTGAGTTCAGGATAAATTAACTTATAAATCTTTAAAATTTATTCTTGAACCTGTTTTATTGAATTGTCATCATTCTCATGCTTATATTATGTTGAAAGTCATCTTTGGCTTACGTGCATAGATGGACTTGGTATGATTATGACCAGGGATTATTCGGTATAATCATGACCGTAATGTGACGAATGATGTGGTAAAAGTCCTCATTGGCCTGTAGTTCATTGGTGGACAGTTGTTGGTATGATTATGACCAGGGATTATTCGGTATAGTCATGACCATTGATGATTATATGAATATCCTTGGCCGTGGAGCAGGGATGATTTGATTTTATTTCTTAAGCTTAGTCTCAGCGATAAAGTTGATGAAAAACTTTTTAAATCATAGAAGACAGTAGATTTTATACTTTACTTGACTCTTCTAATGGATTGCTTATTCTGCTGCAGTTTTTGATCTAAAACTTGTTGTCTATTATATTCTATCAGTTGTTATACTGTTGAAGGCTATTGATAATTTATTTTGCATTATCTTAGTCATAATATTTCTTACTGGGCTATTTGACCTCACCCTTTCTTTTTTCACCGTTCTCTTGTGAAATGAGAGCGTGGTTGGGACTAGTCGGGGGAGCAGTGATGGTCCTAGATGGTGCATTAGTAGTCCTCACTATTCTGTAAAATAGTGTGATAATAAATGTAATGAGGACTCCATTGAGTGTGGATATTGTCTAGATGATAATATTTGTATTAAAACTCACAGCCTATGTTTTGTCGTATTTCACACGACTGTTGTATAATTAAGTTGTATTTGTATTCAGTACCTTGTATCTGGCGACTCAAGATGGGTGATGTATACCTATTTTGGGGGCGTCACAGTTGGTATCAAAGCTTAGGGATATGATCCCTGACTGAGATGTGAGACAAGAACTAGGAGGGGAGAGACGGGGAATTCCTTCGCTAGTATGACCTACCTAAGTTTATTTGGTATTTAATTGGTCGGTCAGAGTATATGGATAATATGTGACATGTTAATTAACCCTTGTTTTGTGGCAGTGTTTGAAAAGGACATCCGAGAATGTTGAGAATAGCAATGGAGCACAGGAGACCGTTGAGTCACCAACGATCAATATCCAGGATAATGTACAACAGGAAGACAATAATCCTCAGGTAAACAATAACACTGATGAAATGATGAACGATGGGATGTTCAAAAGCTTTATGCAATTCATGCAACATCAGGTGAGAGAGACTCTTGTTCATAATGAAGGTGGAAACAATGGCAACCCACGGTCGGTCACCGCTAAACAGTTCAAGGAGCTGGGACCACCGGAGTTTTTGGGAAAGCCAGAACCACTTAAGGCGGAGACGTGGTTAAAGTAGATCACCAAGATATTTGATGTCTTGGGATGGTCCGAGGAGCAAAAGGTTCCCTTTGCCATCTTTATGTTGCTTGAAGAAGCAGATTACTGGTGGGAATCTGTAAAACGTACCCAGCCTGACGCACTCAAGATGTCTTGGGAGAAGTTCCAAGAGCTGTTCAACGACAAGTACTTTTCCAAAATTATTCATCACATGAAATAGGTAGAGTTCATCAAGTTGGAGCAGAACAATATGACCGTGGCGCAGTACGAAGCTAAGTTTGCCGAGTTGTCCTGGTTTGCGTCCCACTTAGTTGATAATGAGGAGAGAATGACGCGGATGAATTGTGTTTATATTCAGATGTAATGAATAGGGCTCAGTTATTGGAGCGTGATAATGAGCCAGCCCAATGAAAGGATAATGAGTAACAACACTATAATAATCATACCGGTGGCAACGGCCATCGGAACATCGATAACCATCGTGGGGGAAATTATCATGTCAAGAATGGTAACCACTTCGGTGGTAATCAAGGGCAAGATAATAGAAGTGGAAATTTCAAGAAGAGAAGGTTCAATAATGATGGAAAGATAGCAGCACCAGCACCCGGTTCGAAGGAAGAAGAACGACCACCGGTCGTATGTTTCAAATGCGGACAGGAGGGACACATCCGTCAAACTGTACGCAGCAATCCAAAGCGTGTTTTAATTGTGGAAGAGAAGGTCACCTAAATTTGGATTTTTTGTCGTATGGTAAAGTCAAGTCCAGCTGGGATAGTGATGCCAAAGGATGTCCCAGACAAGCCAAAGCCGGTAGTTTAAGAGAGAGCATTTTTTTTTCGTGACAAGGAACCTGAATAAAATTATCATGGGTATGTTAGTCATAAACTCTTGCGAAGTCTATACCGTGAGTGTTGAATCTGGGTTCTACTTACTCTTTTATTTCACCTAGTTGTGTTCAATGTTTGAATTTAACTCCGGAGAAGTTAGACTTTGATATATATGTTTAAACTCAGTTGGGAGAAACCTTCGTTACCTCCACTATTTATAAATCTTGTTCAAATCGACACTTTCACGTTACGTGTCGATCTTGTATCTTTGAAAATACTTGCCTTTGATGCAATTTTAGGAATCGATTAGTTAACTACTCATCATGCTTTTCGTAAGGTTGTTAGCTTTCATATTCCTAACCAACCTGTTATACGAATCCAAGCAACCAAACCACTAAAGTCAATCATTGGCATATCAAGCCATAAGTAAAGATCCCCGGTCCTTTCGTTGTTGACTTCCTTGTGTGAAATGCACCGAAGCCAGACTCTCTGTAGGCAACATCGTGAATGACGATGGCAAGTTGATAGGTATCAATATGACGTACTATCCAAGTCTTGGATGAGGGTCACAATTATGAATGATATTTCTATTGTTAATAAATTTTCTGACGTATTCTTGAAGACTTCTTAGCCAACCCCTAGAGCGTGAAATCGAATTTTGTATTGACCCCAGTACAAAACCCATTTCTAAAACCCTCAAATATTTTCTTCACCCAAAACGAACGTAACATGCGCCAAAGACGTTGACTCGAGCTATTGAAGATTACGATCGTACCATTCAATATCATCGTGGGAAAAGCGAACGTGGTAGCTGACGCGTTGAGTAGAAGATCGTATGCATTTACAAGTGCGAATATACGAACCCCCGTGAAGATAACGAATATATGAGTAGAATCGACTTTAATCGATAAAGTTAAAGCCGCTCAAGCTACACACCCGGAGCTGATGAATGTGAAGAATAAGGTTCAAGAGGGCGTTATTCTAGAAGCAAGAATCGACGAATAGATGAAATCTCAACCCTTGATTTAATTGGTCCATTTGAAATCCTCGATAAAGTAGGAACTGTGGCTTATAGACTCGTTTTACTGCCAAGTATATCGCGTGTTCATAACGTTTTTCACGTATCGATGTTACGTAAATATGTGGACGACCCGAACCACATTATTAATTTAGAACCGGACGAGATAGCGGATGATTTAACGTATGAGGAGATACGTGTTAAAATCTTGGATAAAAATGATCGTATTTGACACTCAAAGGTTATACCTCAAGAGTTAGAATCTGAAATGAAGTCAAGGTATCCTCACCTCTTCAGCATATCAGGTACGTACGTAAATTTCGAGGGCGAAATTTCATAAGGAGGGGAGATTGTGAGACCCCAAATTTTATGAATAAAGATTTAAATTTCTCGAAATATTTTTTAATATTATGGTGTGGATTTGATATAATGTTATAGTTGTGGATAGTATTTATAAATTTTGCAAAGTAAGCAAGTGGTTATATAATATTCGATTGGTCGGGGAATATTCTTTTTATCATGGAATATATGTGCGACGGTACAATCATTGGTGGACCCCACAACAGAATTATTGTTGGATTAAGAAAACGACAAAAATATTTTTATAAAAATAACGCGAAAGTGTTACCGTTAAAACTGTTGAACTACTCGGTAGTAAAAATACAGTAATACGCGTGGTTGCATAGTAGCACACTGTATTGATTATTGATGCTTACGTGATAAGTCACTCAGTTAAACTCAATTATTGCTACAGTAATTGTTGCATCATATCTCTCATATTATTGATTCAATTATTATTACAGTATCATCTGCATAATATGATATATTATTAAATCAATAATTGAGACAACAAAGTTATTCATATTATTATTTGCAATATTGACAATGTCTAGAAGTTCTGTCAAGGAGAGGTTTGATCACATAATTGCGCGCCAATAAAGAGAAATCCTTATCGGAAAGCCCCCTCTTTCCTGTGAACGACCTGGTTGTTAAATATTGTGAATTATAATATTAATGATGAATAAGTTCGTGTTGATTAAAGATGAATTTTATAGTTTTATTGTGTTAGAATTAATTGTGTCAGTGGAAATTGACATTTGTTTCTATAATAATTGATGTCTGGAGGTTATATTGTTCAATCGGATATTCGGGACACTTTTCATGTCAGAGTACTATTCATGAGTTACTATTCACGAGTCACTATTCACGAGTTACTATTCACGAATTACTATTCATGAGTTACTATTCATGAGTTACTATTCACGAGTTACTATTCATGAGTTATTATTCATGAGTTACTATTCACGAGTTACTATTCATGGGGTACTATTCACCCGTAAGATATATTTCTTTTCTGTCCAAATCATTTTTGGGTACAATATTATTCCATGAGAAGATGTGCTAATTTTTCAGACTGTTGGTTGAAGATATAATAGTAAATCAATATGGACTTCTGGTGGAAAGTTATAATAGTAAATCAATATGGATCCCTGGTTTAAAGTTTTAATAGTAAATCAGTATGGACCGTTGCTTTAAATTTTAATAGTAAACCAATATTGATCGTCCGTTTAAAAGTAAATCAATCTGGACCGTTCATGAATTAGTTACTATTCAGTCCATTCTCCTATAAATAGAAGCTCATTCCTTCATTATTTCTTACAAATTCACTGAAAATCTAGAGAGAGAAACTATAGAGAGAAAGAAGAAAAGTATTCTACTACTTCACTACTTCAGTATTCAGTTTTTCTAAGGTAGGGAATATTATTTGTTGTACTCGTAAGGGGTATTCTTTCTTTCTTATTCATGAAGAGAACTTTTGTTATTCCATTCTTTATTATTACATTGGAATAACTTTGTATCTCATGAATACCCTATACTTGGTGAAATTCTTACATTATTTCATTCTTATTATTACATTGGAATAACTTGCTTTTATCGCAATCTACCGCATACATGGTGAAATTCTTCTAATATTCCGTTATTTATTATTACGTCGAGAATATCACATACGCGCGTTTACGCTGACACAGTTCCATTATTTATTATTCTTTCGAATATATCACATAAATGCTTTTACAGGACTGGTTCCATTATTTATTATTACGTCGAAATATCGTATGCGTGCATTTATATGGACTGGTTCTATTATTTATTATTACATTGAGAATAACCTCGTGCATGCATCTATCTATCGCATGCGCATGGTGAATGCTTACATTATTCCAATCTTTATTATTCTGTTGGAATAACCTGTCTATGTGGATTACCACATGCATGGTGAATGATCCTTCGTATTCAATCCTTATTAAATTGTGGAAATGATCTGTTTACGTGAATTACCGCATGGCGAGCTAAAATCCATTTGCAGTTTCATATATTCTATTATACTCAGTTGGTTAAAGCTTTGGCTTCTATACTTCATGAAATTAGTGGAATATCTTTTATATTTGTGTTTCATCCAGTATCTTTTCATGGAAATATTCTTTTGAGTATTCTTGAATTTTACTGCACAAAGCAGTATCATGTTGACAATTTGGACGTTATTAAGTTCAGGATAAATTAACTTATAAATCTTTAAAATTTATTCTTGAACTTGTTTTATTGAATTGTCATCATCCTCATACTTATATTATTTTGAAAGTCATCTTTGGCTTACGTGCATAGATGGACTTGGTATGATTATGACCGGGGATTATTTGGTATAATCATAAAGTAATATAATGAATGATGTGGTAAAAGTCCTCATTGGCACGTAGTTCATTGGTGGGCGAGTTGTTGGTATGATTATGACCAGGGATTATTCGGTATAGTCATGACCATTGATGATTATATGAATATCCTTGGCTGTGGAGCAGGGATGATTCAATTTTATTTATTAAACCGAGTCTCAGCGATAAAGTTGATGAAAAACTTTTTAAATCATAGAAGACAATAGATTTTATACTTTACTTGACTCTTCTAATGGATTGCTTATTCTGCTGCAGTTTTTGATCTAAAACTTGTTGTCTATTATATTCTATCAGTTGTTATACTGTTGAAGGCTATTGATAATTTATTCTGCATTATCTTAGTCATAATATTTCTTACTGGGCTAGATGAGCTCACCCTTTCTTTCACTATTCTCTTCAGGAAATGATAACGTAGCTGGGACTAGTCGGGGAACAGAGTGATGGTCCTAGATGGTGCATTAGTAGTCCTCACTATTCTGTGAAATAGTGTGATAATAAATATAATGAGGACTCCATTGAGTGTGGATATTGTCTAGATGACGATAATTGTATTAAAACTCACAGCCTATGTTTTGTCGTATTTCACATGACTGTTGTATAATTAAGTTGTATTTGTATTCAGTACCTTGTATCTGGCGACTCAAGATGGGTGATGTATACCTATTTTGGGGGCGTCACAAATTGTCATCATCCTCATGTTTATAATATGTTGAAAGTCATCTGTGGCCTGTAGTGCATAGATGGATTTGGTATGATTATGACCAGGGATTATTCGGTATAATCATGACCGTAATGTTACAAATGATGTGGTAAAAATTCTCATTGGTCGTAGTGCATTGATGGACAGTTGTTGGCATGATCATGATCATTGATGAATACACGAATATCTTTGGCCCATAGTGCATGGATAATTTGTGGTTGTGATACTAATGAATATCCTTGGCCGTAGTGCAGGGATGATCTGGATTATTTATTAAGCTGAGTCTGAGCGATAAAAGTAATGAAAAACCTCTTAAATCATAGAAGATAGTAAATTTTATTCTCTATTTGACTCTTCTTATGGATTGCTTGTTTCGCTGCAGTTAAACTTGATGTTTGTTATATTTTATCAGTTTAACACTGTTGAAGACTAATGATAATTTATTCTGCATTATCTTAGTCATAATATTTCTTATTGGGCTAGTTGAGCTCACCCTTTTGCTTTCATTGTTCTCTTCAAGAAATGAGAATGTAGCGGGGACTAGTCGGGGAGCAGAGTGATTTGGTTCGGATGATAGCATTAGTAGTCCTCAATATATATGAAATAGTGTGAAAATAAATATATTGAGAACTTATTTTGAGTTTGAATACTGTTTAGAAGATAATGTTGTATTAAAACTCACAGCTTATTTTTTGTCGTATTTTACACGACAGTTGTATAATTAAGTTTTTATTTGTATTTTGTACCATGTATTTGACGACTCAGAATAGGTGATGTATACCTATTTTGGGGGCGTCACATTTATCGTGTTTTGTACGTGACCACCCTTTCTTATTCGAAAAAAGAGTGTTACATAAGCAGTTAATGCTTCTTCAAAATTTAAAAATCAGAAATAAAAACGAACGAAAATCTCTCTACAAATAAAAAATAATAGATGGAGCTAGTATAAACTATTGAGTCTAATTGACTCTACTATTAAATACAAAATTATTACATTAATGTGAAGGGATCCAAACTTTAGGTAAGTAAATATATTGATTTGATGTGAACCAAAAGATAGGTAAATGAACATAGTAAAGTAGGATAAGAAAATGTACCTTGAAAACTCCAAAATCAATAACAGAACAGTTCTCAAGAAAAACAGTCTTTATCATACAGTAAGAGCTTATCCAAAAAAACAATATTACTATCACATAAAAAGGGCAAAGGGTCAAAAATGCCCCCGACTTTTACTGCGATGTCTACCGAGCACCCTATACTTTTTTTTGTCCAAAAGTACCCTTAACGTTACATTTTTTGGGCCACCCGTGCTCCTGACATTCACAGAAGACAAACGGGGTTAAAATGTGATGACGTGACATACACATGGAGGCTTAAATATAAAACATATTCTAAATAAAATAATATATATCATTTAATCAAAATAAAAAATATTAAAATTCAAAATAAAAAAAAGCACTACATATTTACATCATTTAATCAAAATACTAAAATTCAAATTATTTTGTTCACTAATCAAAACAACTAATTAAATAAAATAAGTTGTATAACATATTTACATCATTTAATCAAAATACTAAAATTTAAAACATAATATATTTACATCAAATACTAATTAAAAAGATATTAAAATACTAATTTAAAAAAAATACTAAAATACCAAAAAATCAAATTAAAAGAAATACTAAAATTCAAATTGTTTTTGCTAATTAATCAAAACAACAAAAATTCAAATTACATCAATAAAATACTAAAATCATAATACTAAATACTAATTGATATAAAAATTTAGTATTAGCGTTATATATTTAGTATTATATTTTAGTAATTTTACTAAAAATATTAACGTTAATATTTTTATAACATATACTAATTGATATATTTTAGTATGTGTTGGAAAAATTCGAATAAATATAGGATTCAAATATAAAATAAAGAGAGGCTAAAGAATAACTTATCGATTTATAGCAAATTATGTTGAGCAGAGGCGATGCAAAGCCTTCATCCTTAAGTAGAAATTTAAGCCCCTCGGAGAACTTTCTCAATCTTAAGGTCCTTGACGAAATCCTACTCGAGATTCAATGACTCTTCATCCAACTAACTAGCACTAGAAATAGTTGAATGACTCATGAACAACTTCTAATTTTCTCTTTACTCAAACTCAAAAAATTATACCACATATATATATATGTATTATCGAATAATAATAATCTTGTATATATATTAACTATATGAATATGGGCAACTAGTATATATATATATATATATATATATATATATATATATATATATATATATATATATATATATATATATATACACCTTCACATACATTGTTTAAAGAAGATCCATCATCTATGAATAGCCTTATCTTCCTTTTATATATCCATAGAAGGCAACTGAAATAACTCAATAATATAGCAACGGTAATATAAAATTAATATCCCAATAATGAGTATTTAATATATGAACAGTTACAAAATCTCCGTAAATATTTTAATTATAACTCATTTAATTTACACATAAACTCTTTTAATGGTTCATCACCAAAATATATGAATATATTTATTTTTATTTAACTTTGTAATATATTATTTTGTATAAAATACAACAATTCCCCACATATTACAAAGTAAAAATAAAATAAATTGAGTAAGAAATATAAGAATGCAGTGCGTTAACACTGGTGTCTTTTGGACTATGAACCAATGTATAGAGTAAATAAGACTTAATTCACAGGAAGTTGGTGAAATAAAAATTTCTATGAACCTTCTTCCTTATTATGAATCAGTAATCACATTACTCACACTACAAACTCTAATTAGAAGTTGTTCTACGTGATTTGGCACATTTTGGCCTTGCGCCATACCTGAAATTCATGAGCGCTCTAGAAAACTTGTCTTTTTTTTAAGTAAAAGTATTTGACTCTATACTCATATAGGTGTTTCCATCAAATGTGTTCTACAGTTAAACACATCACCCAACAGGACTATGGAAATCATTAAGAGTATATAACTTAACCTCTAACACTGTAGAATTACACTATCCTACACCATAGGGATGAACTCAAATATGTATAAAATGGATAGTGTCTCAACCAATCAACCAATGACTTGTTGTTACCCATATGAACCTATTTCCTGGGATTACCATTCATATATGTTGGGTTACCATCACTGTTAATTTCTGTAATAGACAGTAGTCCCATCCCCCTCGATGTATTGCTCACTAGCCTCTTGCTTAGTGACTTTGTTAGAGGATCCGCAAGATTTAACTCTAACAAAATTAAGGGATATAATCCCATCACATAACAGTTGTCTCACAATATTATGTCTTAGGCTTATATGCCTACTCTTGCCATTATAGCTCTTATTCTTAGCTCTACCTATAGCAGCTTGGCAATCACAATGTAGAGACACAGATGGAACTGGTCTCGTTCACAAAGGAATATTTTCCAAAAGATTTCTGAGCCACTCTGCTTCAGAACCTGCCTTCTCTAAGGCAATAAACTCAGACTCCATAGTAGAGCGAGCTATACAAGTCTGTTTAGAAGACTTCCAAGAAACTGCTCCTCCTCCTAAGGTAAATATGTAGCCACTCGTGGATTTGATTTCATCTGAATCAGAGATCCAGTTGGCGTCACTATAGCCCTCAAGAACTGCAGGATTACCGCAGTAATACAAACCAAATCCAATAGTACCTCGCAGATACTTGAGTATTCTACATAAAGCAGTCTAATGATCCTTATTAGGATTATGTATGTATCTACTGAGTCTATTAACTGCATATTAGCAGTTTTAGAACCAATTTTCCTTCTTTTTTTTTGTGTTAGGTAACATTACCTTAGCAAGACACCCCCACACTTTAAGGTATTTCAAATTAGATAAATAATTTTTCCAAAGCTCAAAAAGTGTTTTTCTAGTTTTCACCAACAGGTAACTTTATATACACATTATACACACACGAGTATTCAAACTTGACTATTCATATTGGGAATTGAAATTTTGAACTTTATTCTCAGTTTAGCCCACCAAAAAAAAAAAAGAGTCACTAAACGTAGATTAAAGAACATAAAGCCAAGAGGATGAGTCTCATACCCACACTGATTGAAAATGGAATGGTTATAGTGCTAGTTACTAAACCAACCCTTAGACTTCGTAATAAAGGCACACACATTTGAGGATTACATGCACTCAATATTATATGTTTATTAATTTAATTAATAATTCAATAGTCCAAAATGTATATTTCACGAAATCCATCCAACTTTAAGAAATCAGTCTCCCATATAATGATATTATATACGAGTCATTTTCGTCCATTTTGAGCATATCTCAACACAAGTTATATCATTATTAACTACTTTCATTAGTCTCGATTTCTACTTTGACATTCATTTTTAGACTATTATTCGTAGACCAAGGCTCAACTACGAGAGTTATTTATCAAATCACCCCAGGGTGCACCATATCTTCCACCCAAAAAATTGGTCAAAGTGTAGGTATTTATGAACAAGATACCATACTTGCATAAAATTGTTCACAACAATTAATTAATTATATGCATGAATAAAAATCTTTTAATTTTTATTCTCTTAACCATAATGTAGTAAAGACACAAAGGCATAAGTCCCAATTACGTTAACTTCAATTATCTTATCCGTGATAATTAATATTTCACTCCTAGCAAAAGTGTTCAAGCCTTATACAAATTAAGTAGCATCAAAATGAATGAATCAACCGAAAGATAGTAGATACTAGGGATTAGCAAAACCAAATGGGAAGATTAATTAGAAGGAAAATATGCTAATTTGCTATATAACAAAATGAGGTTACTTCAGTAACGTAAGCAACTTAGTCCATCCTTTTGTCAAAGAGCTAACATAGAACTTGCATAAATACTCATCACATAATTCATAATGTTATTGCAACCTCTTCAACTGATTTTTTTTTCTCCTATCCTTTACAAAGAAAGTGGGAATGGATCAATGATAAACATGATATTTTAGTGACAGAACTCACTCCAGTGTCCAATATCTTCACATATATAAGGAGAAGTCATAAGATGAAACATACATGCTTCCAAAATTAAAAATCTCATCTCTATATGTTTTCTAAGTTCGTACTTGTTTTCTTAACAAATATATGAACATATAAGAATCCAAAAATTTCTACTTAAGATTGTAGGAAAATATGAACAAAATCTAGGATTCAACTATCAAATAAAAGAATGGCAGAAATAAACTTATCGATTTAGAGCGAATAGTTTTGAGCATAGGCGTGCAGTGCAGTGCACTGTCATTAAGTAGAAATTTCGCTCCTCGGAAAACTTTTCTCGGTACTAAGATCACTGACGAAATTCTACTCCAAGATTCAACGGCTCTTCATCCAACTAATCCAGCACTAGAAATAGTTGAATGACCCATGAACAACTTCTAATTTTCTCTTTACTCAAACTCAAAAAATTATACCACATATATATGTATTATCAGTAATAATAGTACTATATATATATTGACTATATGAATATGGGCAACTAATCTATATATATATATTCACATCTTCTGCTGCTTAAAGAAGATCCATCATCTATGAATAGCCTTATCTTCCTTTTATATATCCATAGAAGGCAACTGAAATAACTCAATAATATAGCAACGGTAATATAAAATTAATATCCCAATAATGAGTATTTAATATATGAACAGTTACAAAATCTCCATAAATATATTAATTATAACTCATTTAATTTACACAAACTCTTTTAATGGTTCATCACCAAAATATATGAATATATTTATTTTATTTAACTTTGTAATATATTATTTTTTATAAAATACAACAGTATGTTATAAAAATATTAACGTTATATACTAATTGATATATTTTTATAACATATACTAATTGATATATATTTTATAACATATACTAAAATATATAACGTTAATAAATATATAACATACTAAAATATATACTAAAATATATTTTTATAACATATATTAATTGATATATTTTTATAACATATACTAAAATATATAACGTTAATAAATATATAACATACTAAAATATATAACGTTAATATTTTTATAACATACTAAAATTTATAACGTTAACATACTAAAATATATAACGTTAATATACAAAAATATATAGCGTTAATATTTTTATAACATACTAAAATATATAACGTTAATATTTTTATAACATACTAAAATATATTATACAAATTATTTTATTATTTTTATGTTATACTAAAATATGTTATACAACTTATTTTAAATATATACTAAAATATGCTTTGAATTTTAGTATTTTGATTAAATGATGTAAATATGTTATACAACTTATTTTATTTAATTAGTTGTTTTGATTAGTTAACAAAATAATTTGAATTTTAGTATTTTGATTAGATGATGTGAATATGTTATGCTTTTTTTTTTATTTTGAATTTTAGTATTTTTTTTTGATTAAATGATATATTTTATTTTATTTAGAACATGTTTTATATATAAGCCTCCATGTATACGCATACATCATCACATTTTAACCCATTTGTGATCTTACATTAGCAGGGAAAGGTGCAGACGGCCCAAAAAATGTAACGTTAAGGGTACTTTTGGACAAAAAAAAAATATAGGGTGCTCGATAGACATCGCGGCAAAAGTCAAGGGCATTTTTGACAATTTGCCCCACAAAAAATACTCAAATAAACAAAATAATGCTACAATCATATAAAAAAAGATTCTCATAATACTCACATACACACACACATGCATATTTGTGGCCTTCACATGTCATACGAGGGCTCACAGTATGCATGTGTGTATGTGAATATTTTTTATGGGATAGTAATATTGTTATATCCAAAATGTTCACTTATCCCTATAAATTTGAAAGAAGTTGTTGCATCATATTGCAAACTTTAAAGAGCTTTAAGGTATAATTATATAAGCAGAAATCATTACTTTGAGTGAAAAAAGGTAATTTTATATTGAGTTTCATTTTAAGCAATATATAAAATGGAAAAAAGGGTAAATTTTTAAAGAATTGTATTTAATTCGACATTTGATGGATTATCAATTATTTAATATTTTGAAGTTATTGATTTTTGTTTACATATTTTGAAGTCGTTTTGTACGTGACCATCCTTTCTTATTATTCGGAAAAGAAATGTTACACAAGCAGTTAATGCTTCTTCAAAATTTACAAATCACAAATAAAAACCAACAAAAATCTCTCTGCAAATAAAAAATAATAGAGGGAGTATAAACTATTGAGTCTAATTGACTCATTATTAAATACAAAATTATTACATTAATGCGAGGGAACTAAAGCGGCTTAGAAATTTGAGGGGGCCATGCCCCCCCAAAGATCTAATTTATTTATTTTTTTTGCCAAGGGATGTGAATAATTTAAATGCTATACACCTTGTGAAAATCACAAAGAAACTTCTTCAGAAGTTGAGAGATGATGGATGTGATACTTTAATAGTAAAGGTGAAGTATTTTTGTGAACGACATACAATAGATGTCCCAGATTTAGATTTTTTATATGTTGAGAGAAGAGGTCGGGCTCGATATCAACAAGATAAATTTATAGTGATTGAGCATTATCGGATTGATATATTTGCAGCTATAATAGACTCTCAGTTGCAAGAGCTAAACAATAGGTTTAGTGAGCATGCGGTGAAGTTACTTGTTCTCAGCTCTACATTGGATCCTCCAAATGGGCATACGTCTTTTAGTATTGATGATATTTGTAAGCTTGTGGATTAATTTTACCCCAAAGACTTCACAGAGAATGAGAAAGAAAACTTAAAGATACAATTGCAACATTACGAGTTTGATGTACTTCAACATCAAGAATTTCAAAAGTTGTCCACTATTTCTGATCTCTATCAATGGTTGGTGAAAATAAGAAAGGCAACAATCTATCCACTAATCGATAGACTGATCAGGCTTGTTCTAACTCTTCCAGTTTCTTTGGTAAAGTAAATCTATAACTACATTATCTTTGTTTTGTTTTAGTAAAAATATGTTTTGTAATGGTGGAACTTTACTTTTTAATAATGAATATATATTATGTTGTTAAAAAATTTTGACCCCCCCAAGATCAAATCCTGGTTTCGTCCCTACATTAATGTGACGCGATCCAAACTTTAGGTAAGTGAATATATTGATTTGATGTGAATCCAAAAGGTAGGTAAGTGAACAGAGTAAAGTAGGATAAGAAAATGTACTTGGAAAACTCCAAAATCAATAACAACAGAACAGTACTCAAGAAAAACAGCATATGTGAATATTATGTGAGCCTTTTTTATGTGATAGCAGTATTGTTCTATCCAAAATGTTCACTTACCCTATAAATTCGAAAGAAGTTGCTGCATCATATTGCAAACTTTAAAGAGCTTTAAGGTATAATTATTGAAGCAATGGCAGAAATCATTACTTTGAGTGAGAAAAGGTAATTTTATATTGAGTTTCATTTTAATCAATATATAAAATGGAAAAAAAAGGGTAAATTTTGCATATGAAAATCTCATATTACTTGTGATTTAAACTTGGCTTCAGGTGTGCTCTTGTGACCGGGGGGAACAGAGGGATTGGCCTTGAGATATGCCGCAAGTTAGCCTCTAATGGAATTAGTGTCATTTTAACTGCTATAAATGAGAAAAAGGGTTCAGAAGCTGTTGAAATGCTTAAAGATTCTGGCCTCTCAGATGTGGTTTTCCATCAACTAGATGTAACAGATCCTGCTAGTATTGCAGCTCTGGCCAAATTTGTGGAAACCAACTTCAAAAAACTTGATATTCTGGTAAGAAAACTTAATAATATTCCTTTACGCGTTCCTAAATTATAAAAAAAAATAGTGCTATACCACCATGGTGTAACTGAAACCAATTTATATGCTAAAAATAGTGCTATGAGGAAAATCTTATTCAGGTCAATAATGCAGGAGATGGTGGATTGATTGTAACTAAAGAAATTAAGGACTATAAAGATGGAGCAGGGCTTGTAAGTATTTACAGCTTCCAACTTGTAGCTTTTTTATCAAAACATATTTTCCCTCTGTATTTAAGGAGATATAGCATTAACTTTTCCTAGACACACTAGTAATCCAGGATGTATAAATCTGTCCTAAGGTGGGTACAAAAGTGAGAATAGAATAAAAAAAAATGAGATTTACGTGTAACGTCACCGGACAAACACTAGTGTAACCTCTATTTTTTGTCTACCAGCTGAAGGTGACTGATGAAGATGCCCATTCGTTGAAAGGAATTTTGGAGCAGAGCTATGAAATGGCTGAACCTTGTATCAGAATAAATTATTACGGAACAAAAGCCGTGACCGAAGAACTACTTCCACTCCTCCAACTTTCCAATTCAGCAAGAATTGTGAATCTCTCATCCATATTTGGAGAGCTAAAGGTAACTGCTCAATTAATAAAAATCCGTGCTCAATCCGAATAAACACAAAGCTAAATTCTTCCTTTTACAATTTCAGTGGATCCACAATGAAAACGTCAAAGCCGAGCTGCAAAATGTAGAAAGCTTAACAGAAGAGAGAATCGACGAGATTTTGCAGTGGTTTCTGAGGGATTTTAAGGAGGATAAGTTGAAGGTTAACGGTTGGCCTACGACGGTTTCTGCATATAAAATGTCGAAAGCTACGATCAATGCCTATACAAGATTGCTAGCCAAAAAATTCCCCACTATGCTAGTCAATTGTGTTCATCCTGGATATGTACAAACAGACATTACGTGTAACACAGGACCCTTGATCCCTGAGGAAGGTGCTAGAGCTCCGGTAATGGTGGCTTTGTTGCCTGATGATGCTCCTTCTGGCCTCTACTTTTCTGAGATGCAAGCAACCAGTTTTTAATACATGTATAAATACATGCATAAATAATAAGGGAAAACACCACATATAAGAAGGTATCCAACTTACTTTGATTCAACATTCTGTTTGTTTTGTTAATTATGTTGGTGATTATATTATCGTCGTTATTTATGTTTGAGACTTTGCTCAATATTTTGTCAGTTGATTCCGTTTTTAAGTTGCGCATCTTTTGTATATCTTTATTTGTATTGGACAATTTGTTCATGCTGTATTATTCTTCCGACGCAGCGTTTGCAGAGGAGATTTAGGGTTTTGTGTGAAGAGAACTACATTTGACCATCTAGGTTTATTTAATTTTAGATTTTGATTATTCTGCCAATTTTTAAAGAATTGTATTTAATTCGACATTTGATGGATTATCAATTATTTAATATTTTGAAGTTATTGATGTTTGTTTACATATTTTGAAGTCTATTGTGTTTTGTGCGTGATCACCCTTTCTTATTCGGATAAGGAGTGTTATATAAGCAGTTGATGCTTCTTCAAAATTTAAAAATCAGAAATAAAAACGAACAAAAATCTCTCTACAAATAAAAAATAATAGAGGGAGTATAAACTATTGAGTCTAATTGACTCCGCTATTAAATACAAAATTATTACATTAATGTGACGCGATCCAAACTTTAGGTAAGTGAACATATTGATTTGATGTGAACCAAAAGATAGGTGAGTGAACAGAGTAAAGTAGGATAAGAAAATGTACTTGGAAAACTCCAAAATCAATAACATAACAGTACTCAAGAAACACAGCCTTTATCATATAGTAAGAGCTTATCCAAAAAAATAATGCTACTATCACATAAAAAATATTCATATATACACACATGCATATTTGTGGTTCTCACATGTCAGGCGGGGGCCCACAGTATGCACGTATGTGTATGTGAATATTATGTGAGTTTTTTTTTTATGTGATAGCAGTATTGTTCTATCCAAAATGTTCACTTACCCCTATAAATTCGAAAGAAGTTGCTGGATCATATTGCAAACTTTAAAGAGAGGTATAATTATTGAAGCAA
Organism: Panax ginseng; assembly: GCA_020205605.1. Lineage (NCBI taxonomy): Eukaryota > Viridiplantae > Streptophyta > Magnoliopsida > Apiales > Araliaceae > Panax > Panax ginseng. The sequence goes on from CM035138.1 coordinate 27,915,975, forward strand.
TGGCAGAAATCATTAGTTTGAGTGAGAAAAGGTAATTTTATATTGAGTTTCATTTTAAGCAATATATAAAATGGAAAAAAGGGTAAATTTTTGCGTATGAAAATCTCATATTACTTGTGATTTAAACTTGGCTTCAGGTGTGCTCTTGTGACCGGGGGGAACAAAGGGATTGGCCTTGAGATATGCCGCAAGTTAGCCTCTAATGGAATTAGTGTCATTTTAACTGCTAGAAATGAGAGAAATGGTTCAGAAGCTGTTGAAATGCTTAAAGATTCTGGCCTCTCAGATGTGGTCTTCCATCAACTAGATGTAACAGATCCTGCTAGTATTGCAGCTCTGGCCAAATTTGTGGAAACCAACTTCAAAAAACTTGATATTCTGGTAAGAATATCCATGTATCTTGTAAGGAGGGGAAGGAATGAAAAATATTGCATGCATTTTATATACCACCATGGTGTAACTGAAACCAATTTATATGCTAAAAATAGTGCTATGAGGAAAATCTTATGCAGGTCAATAATGCAGGAGATAGTGGATTGATTGTAACTAAAGAAATTAAGGACTATACAGATGGAGCAGGGTTTGTAAGTATTTACTATGGTAGATATAGAATCTCACCGGACAAACACAAGTGTAACCTCTATTTTTTGTCTACCAGCTGAAGGTGACTGATGAAGATGCCCATTCGTTGAAAGGAATTTTGGAGCAGATCTATGAAATGGCTGAACCTTGTATCAGAACAAATTATTATGGAACAAAAGCCGTGACTGAAGAACTACTTCCACTCCTCCAACTTTCCAATTCAGCAAGAATAGTGAATGTCTCGTCCTTTTATGGAGAGCTAAAGGTAACTCAATTAATAAAAATCCGTGCTCAATCCGAATAAACACAAAGCTAAATTCTTCCTCTTAATTACAATTTCAGTGGATCCACAATGAAAAGGTCAAAGCCGAGCTGCAAAATGTAGAAAGCTTAACAGAAGAGAGAATCGACGAGATTTTGCAGTGGTTTCTGAGGATTTTAAGGAGGATAAGTTGAAGGTTAACGGTTGGCCTACGACGCTATCTGCATATAAAATGTCGAAAGCTACGATCAATGCCTATACAAGATTGCTAGCCAAAAATTCCCCACTATGCTAGTCAATTGTGTTCATCCTGGATATGTACAAACAGACATTACGTGTAACACAGGACCCTTGACCCCTGAGGAAGGTGCTAGAGCTCCGGTAATGGTGGCTTTGTTGCCTGATGGTGCTCCTTCTGGCCTCTACTTTTATGAGATGCAAGCATCCAGTTTTTAATACATGTATAAATATATGCATAAATAATAAGGAAGACACCACATATAAGAAAGTATCCAACTTACTTTGATGTACTTTTAAGAAATATGTGTTGCTTTGTCATCTTGTAAGAACTTGTAACATTTGAAAGTTCCATTGTATTGAATAAATTATATGGATTCCCTTGCAACTTGTCAGAAAAAATCCTTAAAGATCCAAATCATTGAGAGCTGCAATTAAGGGTCCATTTCTATGTTCACATGTTGGTGTTAGATAATAACAACACAACAACAAAAAAATATCAAAGAAAAATTAAAACAAAAATAATCACATTGACACAAAATTTATGTGGTTCACCCAAACATTACGGCCGGTGGCAAATTAGTCTCACTATCTTTACAAAATTTCCGTAAGTTCAAGATCCCCCTCCTTATATAACACAATACAAAAAACTCTAATATTTTACAAAATTTCTGTACGTTCAAATCCTTATTTTGCTTTGGTTTGGTCTAGATGTTCCGAACTTCATATTTTTAATATTTTGAATTTGTTCTTCACGCATAAAACTTTATTGATCTTTATAAGACCCCGAATTTTATGAAATGAAAGTATTCAATTTTCTTATAATTATTATTTTATTTCATAAATAGTTAAATTGATAAAATGTTAAAGTTAAGGGTGATATGTGAAAATTTTTACAAAGTAAAGAAAGTTGTTATAAAATATTCGTTTAATTGGGGAATATTCTTTTTTTGTCGGGAATATCCGTGACAATGACACAATCATTGGTGGACCCCTAGCGGAGAAGTATTGTCGTAGTAAGTAAAAAACGACAGAGTTATCATTTTATAAAAATAACTATGAAAGTGTTACCAATTAAAACCATTGAACTACCCGGTAGTAAAAATACGATGTCTACGCATGGTTGAATAGCGGCAAGACACAATATTGATTATTGATGCTTACGTAAAAAGTCACTCGGTTATACTCAATTATTACTCTGATGAATTGTTACATCATATCTCTCATATTATTAATTCAATTATTGTCACAATTATCATCTCACATATAATATGTTATATTATTAATTCAATAATTGAGACGACAAAGTTATTCATATTATTATTTGCAATATTGACAATGTCTAGAATTTCTATCAATGAGAGGTTAGATAATCTAATTGCGTGCCAATAGGGAGAAATTAATCCTTATCGGAAAGCCCCCTCTTTCACAGGAGAACGACACAGTTGTTAAATATTGTGAATTATAATATTAATGTTGAATAAGTCCGTGTTGATTAAAGATGAAATGGATAGTTCCATTATGTTGGAATTATTAGTGTTAGTGAAAATCGATATTTATTTCGATAATAATTGATGTCTGGAGGTTATGTTGACCAATCGGGTAATTAACCGGATAAATGAACAATTAATTTCTATTAATTCACATGATTTTAACTATTTGTTCACGTGTGTGTACTATTGATTCACATTCTTGTACTATTAGGGGAGTTGGTGCAAGATTAATAATACTTGCATGACTAAGTTAAAAATGGAGGTATAGATGGAGGTACTATACTATAATTCGTATTTGCACTTGATTATAACTATTGATTCACATGATTGAACTATTGATTCACATTATTTACTATTAGGGGAGGTGGTGCAAGTTTGATAATACTTGCAGGACTAAATTAAAAATGAAGAAAAAGAGGAAGGTATGCTGTAATATTTCGAGCCCCAAAACGTGCAATTATCGAAACTATATTTTCCTATAAATAGAAGCTCATTCCTTCATTATTTTTCACCGATTCACTAAAGCTATAGAGCAACTATTATAGAGAGAAATTATAGAGAGAAATGAGAAGAGAAATCTGCTACCTCACTATTCCAGTTTTCTTCTAAGGTAAGGGTATTATTCCTTCGTATTCATGAAGAGAGTTATTTTATTTCAATACTCTTAAGGGTTGTTATTCCATTATTTATTATTATGTTGGAATAACTTGTCTATACGAAGTACCGCATATATAGTGAAATTCTTCTGTTATTCCATTCTTTATTATTCTGTTGGGATAACACGTCTATGCGGTCTATCACATGCCTGGTGAATTCTGTTGTTATTTTATTCTTTATTATTCTGTTGGAATATCCTATCTGTGCGGATTACGCATGACCTGGTTCTATTCTTTATTATTCTTTTGGAATATCATGTCTTTGCGGATTACGCATAACCTGGTTCCGTTATTTATTATTCTATTGGAATAACCTGTCTACGCGGACTACCGCATGCATGGTGAATTCTTCTGTTAAGGTCCGGCGTAAATGCACAGACAGGATATTCCGACAGAATAATAAATAATGGAATCAGTCCCACAGAAACGCATGCATGTGATATTCCAATGTAATAATAAAGAATGGAATATTAGAAGAATTTCACCATTATTGCAATACTTTGATAGGCGTGTTATTCCAACATAATAATAATGAATGGAATAATGTAAGTTCTCTTCATGAATACAAAGAAATAACACCCTTTAATGCACAACAAATAATATCCCTTACCTTTGAAAGAGAGTATTACATTTGGTAGGGCGAGGATATACTAGAAGAAAACTTGCACTATTTCAAAGCTTTCTTAAACTCTAAAAAAATACGCTCAAGATTATAGAAGAAAAACTCTCTCTATAGTTTCTCTCTCTAGAGTTTCAGTGAATTCGTAAGAAATAATGAAGGAATGAGCTTCTATTTATAGAAAAATGGACTGCATAGTAACTAACTCATGAACGGTCCAGATTGATTTACTTTAATCTGGCGGTCCATATTTAAAGCAAAATCTTTTAAATAAAATATAATATATTCTATTTATAATCTAATAAAACGAATAACTTTATAAAAGATTTTACTATGCAAATACTATGCATGCACTATTCAAACACTATGCATAATAAAATATAATATATTCTAATTATTGTCTAATAAAATAAATAACTTTATAAAAGTATTTTGTTTTATATAAAAAGATTTTACTATGCAAAATACTATGCAACACTATGCATAATAAAATATAATATATTCTATTTATAGAATAACTTTATAAAAGTATTCTGTTTTATATAAAAAGATTTTACTATGCAAAATACTATGTAGAATAGAATATAATATATTCTATTTATAGAATAACTTTATAAAAGTATTCTGTTTTATTACATTAATAATACCAATAAAACAAAACTGAGTGACTTATCACATAAGCATTAATAATCAATACCGTGTTATTTACCAAAATAAAAAAAATATTTGAATACTTTTATTTCATAAAATCTGGGGTCTCACAATCACCCCTCCTTATGAAATTTTGCCTTGAAATTTATGCACGTATGTAAGACCCGAATTTTATGAAATAAAAGTATTCAATTTTCTATTCAATAAATGGTTAAATTGATAAAATTTAAAGTTAAGGGTGCTTTATATGAATTTTTTTCAAAATACTCAAGTGGTTATAAAGTATTCATTATTGTTTGGAATATTCGTTTGGTCGTGGAATATTCTTCTGCGTAGGGGAATATTAAATGCGACCAAGCAGCCTATTTGTAGGCCCCATAACGGATAAGCGCTGGAAGAAGAAAACGACAAAATTGAATAACGGCGTAGTTATTACCAATTAACTTCGTTGGAATAACCGGTGGTTAAAATACGAGAATACGCGTGGTCAAGACAAGAAGACACCAGTATTAGCACAAGATTGTTGAATTATTGATCCTTACGTAAGAAGGCACTACTCAATAATTGTTACAGTAATTACTGTTCAATATTTTATTTTATTAATTCAATAATTGTTGCGTTGATATTTTATATTATTGTTGTTTCAATAATTGTCACTGCACAATATTTTCTATTATCAGATCAATAATTCGTATTATTTGGAATAATATTATTAGATAGCATTATTGGCAATGTCTAGAAAGTTCTGTCAATGAGAGGTTTGGTCACCTAATTGCGCGCCAGTAAGGAGAAATCCTTATCGAAAAGCCCCCTCTTTCCTAGGAATGGCCTGGTTGTCATAATTGTGATTCTATACAATTATTTGTGAATAATTAATTATTGATTTATATGATAAGGAAATATTTATTTGATGTGGATATAAATGATGGGTTTATTTATGTGGTTATAAATGAAGGAGTTAATGTTGAGGTGTTTTATCAGTATTTTGTCAGATTAGAGATATTAAAAGATCAAATCGATGTTATTACAACTTTATTGTGTGAGTTATAATATTTAATTCGACCGTTGGATCGTTGTGATTTTTGGATATGTTATATATATAAGTTGAGTATATGTCCACAAATTTTGAACGATTAAAAATGAGCGTATAATTTGTTATGAATTTTAAGAGGTGGTGATTCGGAAATTAGGTTATAAATGATTTTGGTGGAAAATTCTAGAATTGGTGGGCCCCACTTTTAGTTGGTGAGAAATGTGCTCAATTGAATTTCAAATGTGGTGGGTGGGAATAGTAGCAGGTAAAGCCATCGGGTTTGCGGAGTTAAGTCTGCCTTGGCGTCTTAACATTTTCCTATAAATAGAGGGCTAAGTTAAAATTGAAAATCACACCAGAAACAAGTTTTCTCTCTTTCTCTCTAGATTATCGAGTGTATTTTGTGAGTATTTAGATACTTGGTGAGTTGATATTCTTCAGTGCAAGTTTTCTTCAGCGTCATATCCGATATCCAATCAGAAGTGCTGCTCTTTTGAGGTAAGGGATAATAAGGGATAGTAAGGGATTTTAAGGGTTGTTATGATTTTAAGTTTCATAATTTTTCTGACCTTCAAAAATTCTGGAAAAATTTGAAATGATAATTTGATGAGTTTTCTAGATTGTGTTCAAAAATGGCGATTTTTGGATGTATAGATTATGAGTTATGAATTTTATAGGAAAAGACTATTTTAAAAGAAAACCCTTATAACTCCTTGTGGTTAACTCCAAAATTGATGAAATTTTTATTAGGAGTACATGTATATGATAGAAGTATACTCTGTAAATTTCAGAATTTTTGGATAAAAGTACAATTTATGATAAATGTCTTTATATTCGACAGTTTTGGCCATATGAAAAATAGTAAATGTATTTTAAAAATTCCGGGAAAAATATATGTTCAATATGGGACTATATTCTGCTAAATCCCAGAAAAGAAATATTTTTGGAATTGATTTGGTATTTTTCATGAAAATAGTCTAGTTATGAATAAAGGAATTAAATATGTTATGTGAAGGAAGAAAATTGAAAAATATGATTTTATGGCTTGAGAATCATATATGTGGTACATACAGATTTTGGTGAGGGTTTTGGTTATTGGTGATGAAATCTTATGAGTTTGGCATTTTAGAATGATTAAATGCATTATTTTAGTAAAGTGTAAACAATTAAAATAAATTGTTTATAAGTTTAAGAAATGTTATTCTTTCAATATCATTATACCAAAATATTGGTATGGATTTTATTGTGGAATTTCTACCTTTTTTTGTGTCGGGATTACTATTCATGAGTTCTTATTCACGAGTTCTTATTCACGACAAAATTGGTTTCTTTTTTAACCAAATTATAGTTGATTTATGAATATTACTACGGAGATTAAAACTATATATATTATTTTTATTATCATATATAACATTTTTATAGCCACAGTGTTGAAATTCTCTTTGACTTGAGTGTAAAGATTGGTAGATTATTGGTATAATCATGACTATGAGTTCTCTTTGCCGATGGTGCAAAGTTGAATCGATTGGTATTGGTATGATCATGACCATTGAATTTACAATTGAATATTTTTAGCTTAAGTGCAAAGGTGAATTGATCAACATGGTTATAATTATGGTTTATATAAATTCTGAAATAATTATGTATTTCTTTGAGATATTAATATCTTTGGCTGTGTAGTGCAAAAAGATGAATTATTGATGAATATCTTTGGCCCGTAGTGCAAAAGATGACTGTTATTGAATATCTTTGGCCTGTCATCGCAAAGATGACCGTTATTGAATATCTTTTGCACTGTAGTGCAAACATGAAATGATAATGAATATCTTTGCTCAGTAGCAAAGATGAATTATTGATGAATATCTTTGGCTCGTAATGCAAAGATGACTTGTTGTTGAATATCTTTGGCTTTGTAGTGCTTAAGATGACTTGTTGATGAATATCTTTGGCTCGTAATGCAAAAGATGACTGTTGTTGAATATCTTTGGCACAGTAGTGCAAAGATGACTTGTTGATGAATATCTTTGGCTGTAGTCAAAAAGATAAATTTATTAGTATGATTATGAATATGAACTGTGATTTTGTATAACCATGATCTTTGATGTTTCAGGTGATGAAAATTATCTTTGTCCTGGATGAGAAAAGTAATTTAGAACTACAATTACGATTATGAGTTATACATGTGATTGTGGACAGGAATTATTGATTGATGTTACAGGGATAAAACATTGTTGGTGGACTTTTAACATGGAGAAGATAATAGATTTAATGGTCTATTTGACTCTTCTAATGGATTGCTCGTTCCGCTGCAACTATGGTTGAAAAGTTTTATCATCTACCATATGTTCTAAATCTCTAATTTATTACTGATGAAGGCTATTGATAATTTAATTATCTTTAGTCATGATATTCTTTACTGAGCTAGTTGTGCTCACCCTTTTGCTTCACAATTCCTTTTTCGTAATAAAAGTGTGGTGGGTTGAGTCGGAGGGGATATGAGGGGAATAGAAGCGGTGGAATATGAAGCTGTTGTTGAGGTGAGGTGAACTCAACTTTGGAAGGGTGTTTTGCCACTATCGTACATGATGTCTAATGACATACAACCTCGTGTCATCATAAAGCGGGGTTGTCTTTCATCCACTTCTTTGAGTATATCTACGGGCACTACCTATATAATCTTAGTGTTTGTTTGAAGTATAATTCTCAATTAGAGGCAGTGGAGATAATGATATGTCGAAGAAGACTTACCATTGGGAAGAATATGATAGTAATCTTTTTCGTTTTTCTTTGGGGTCTATTAGAATCAACCAAGGATAATTTGGCCATATGATATCTATCATAACCTAGAAGCATGGCCTCCCATGTATGAAGGTTTCTTGAGCACTTCCCAAAGATTTTAATTTCTAAAAGCAGTTTTTTTGACTATACCTTTATATAAGGTATCCTTTTGAGAAGTATTTGTCATGGTTGGGACACGTGTCACAGTTGGTATATATTTGTATCCAAACTCACAACATATGTGTTGTGGTATTTTGCATAACAATTGTTGTAATAAAGTTGTAGTTGTTTTCTGTACCATGTAATTGGCGACTCAGAATAGGTTGGATGGAATGGACCTGTTTTGGGGGCGTTACAACGTACCTGGTATTCAAAGAGATGAGAATACCTTGCTTTCTTTTCGGATTGTACCTTCCCAATTATATCCTCTATATCATGATTTTTCCATTGCTCATCTCCTGTATTTCAGATATCATTCTAGAATATATCTTCAAAACAAAGGTTAATTGACATATCACAATTTGTCAACTTATCAAGTAAACAATTTCAGCTTAGGTAAGTCACACACTAGCGAAGTATATAACTCGTCTCTCCCCTCCTAGTTTTAGACTCTTATCTCCGCCAGCGATCATATCCCTAAGCTCTGATACCAACTGTGACTCCCCCAAAATTAGGTATATATCACCCATTCTGAGTCGCCAGATACATGGTACAAAATTCAAACACAACTTCATTTATACAATTGTTGAACTGTCGTATAGAATACGACCATAGTTAATCGTGAGTTTTAATACAAATGTATGTAACTCTCATGGTACCTCGACCACAACCTTACAATGGTACTTTACATAAAAGTATAGTCAAAAACCATTTTAGAAATTAAAATCTTTGGAAAGTGCTCAAAGAAACCTTCGTGACATGGGAGATCGTGCGTCTCAGGTTATAATAGATATCATATGGCCACGTAATTATCCTTGGTTGATTAATAGACCCCAAAGAAAAACGAGAAGATTACTATCATCTTCTTTCCAATGGTGAGTCTTTCGACATATAACTATCTCCACTGTTTCCAAGTGAATATTATATTTTAAATCAACTCCAAGATCATATAGGTAGTACTCGTAGAGATATACTCAAAGAAGTGGATGTGCACAAACTGCCTTATGATAACACGAGGTTGTATGTCATTATACATCTTGTATGATAGTGGCAAAACACCCTTCCAAAGTTGGGTTCACCTCACCCTATTTGATTCACCAAATATAACTACTAAATGTTGTATAGAATACAACACACTTTTCTATACTGTTTAGGGAGAACCTTCACAGCTAGAGACCACTGTTCTATTCCCCTGTTATCCCCGCTCGACCAGACAACACTCTTATTACCTGAAAGGAATTGTGAAGCAGAAAGGGTGAGCACAACTAGCCCAGTAAAGAATATCATGACTAAAGATAATTAAATTATCAATAGCTTTCATCAATAATAAATCAGAGATTTAGAACATATGGTAGATGATAAAACTTTTCAACCATAGTTGCAGTGGAATGAGCAATCCATTAAAAGAGTCAAATAGATAATAAGGTCTATTATCTTCTCTATGTTAAAAGTCCACCAATAATATTTTATCCATGTAAAATAAATCAACAATTCCTGTCCACAATCATATGAATAACTCATAATCATAATTGTGGTTCTAAATTCCTCTTCGCAACTAGGACGAAGATAATTCTCATCACCTATCTTCACCTGAAACATCAAAAATCATGGTTATACCAAATCGTAATTTCCTTTCATAATCATACTAATAAATTCATCTTTCCACCACGACCAAAGATATTCATTAACAATTCATCTTTGCACTACATGCCAAAGACATACAACAAATCAGTATTTTAGAAGAGTCAAGTAGAACATGATATCTACTATCTTCTACGCATTTAAAAGTGTATAATAAATATTTTATCATTGAGACTCAAATTTTAATAAATAATACACATCATCGAATCACCCCCACTACTACTACTAAGGATATTCGTTAATATCACATCCATGAATTTATATTTCATCATTTGAAACTCATTTCGATAATCAATCCATATCATTGAATTATCAATGCACTACTACCAAAGATATTCATTATTATCACATCCATGAATTAATATTTCATCACCGAGACTCAAATTTCAATAATTAATCTACATCATCGAATCATCCCCGCACTACAAAGGCCGAGGATATTCATTAGTATCACGACCACGGATTATCCATGCACTACGTGCCAAAGATAATCGTGTTTTCATCAATCAGGCCCGATCATGCCATAAAATAATTCATCTTTGCACCCCTTGGTAGAAGAGAATCCATAGCCATAATCATACCAAAAACTATCCATCAATGCACTACGGGACAATGAGGACTTTTTCCACATCATTTGTAACATTACGATCATGATTCTACCGAATAATCCCTGATCATAATCATACCAAGTCCATCTATGCACTACAGGCCACAGATGACTTTCAACACAATATAAGCATGAGGATGATGACAATGATATAAGAATCAATCAAATGAGATAAAGGATAAATATTAAACATTTATAATACAATTTATCCATCGTTCAATAATAACCAAATGTTATCAATCACTTAATAATCTCATAATCTAATATCATTAATATTATAAAAATATTTTAATCATTTCTTAAACTTATAAATGTAAGACCCCAACTTTTATGAATAAAGAATAATTTTTTGAATTATATTTTTGAATATTATGGTATTGATTTGATATAATGTTATAGTTGTAGGTCATATTTATAAATTTTGCAAAAGTACGCAAGTTGTTATATAATATTCGATTGATTGGTGGGGAATATTCGTTAATAGGGAATATTCGTATAACAGCACAATCATTGGTGGACTCTACAATGTAATTATTGTCGGATCGAGAAAGCGACAAAAATACTTTATGAAAATAAATATGAGGTGTTACCGTTAAAACCGTTGAACTACCCATTAGTAAAAGTACGAGAATCTGGCGTAGTTACTGCGATAGCACTACGGTATTGATTATTGATACTTACGTGAGAAGTCACTCGGTTATACTCAATTATTGCTACGATAATTCTTCGCATCATATCTCTCATATTATTGATTCAATTATTATTACAGTATCATCTGCATTATATGATATATTATTAAATCAATAATTAAGACGGCAAAGTTATTCATATTATTATTTGTAATATTGACAATATTGACTCGGAAAGATACAAAGTTCGGTTGGAGCAACGAATATGAGAAGAGTTTTCAAGAACTCAAGAGGAGACTCATTTCAGCGCCTGTTCTGACAATACCATCTGGCTCGGGGGGATTTGTCATCTACAATGATGCTTCGGGCAAAGGGTTGGGATGTGTTCTCATGCAATATGGGAAAGTCATAGCCTATGCCTCAGGACAACTCAAAGAATATGAGAGGAATTATCCTACTCATGATCTAGAGTTAGCAGCTGTTGTCTTCGCACTTAAAATTTGGAGGCATTACTTGTATGGGGAGAAAGTGGAGATCTTTACGGATCATAAAAGCCTCAAATATTTCTTCACTCAAAAAGAACTCAACATGCGACAACGACGTTGGCTTGAACTGTTGAAAGATTATGATCATACCATCCAATATCATCCTGGAAAAGCGAACGTGGTAGCTAACGCATTGAGTAGAAGATCATATGCAAGTACGAGTGTAATATTGTCAACGCAAAGGCCCATTTTGTGTGACTTGCAAAGGATGGAGATAGATTTAAAAACTCCAGGGACCCATGTGATGATGGCAAATATACGAGTAGAACCGACTTTAATTAATAAAGTTAAAGTCGCTCAAGCTCTGAGACCAGTGATGCGTATGAGGAAGAAAGTCAAGAAGGTGCTATCTTAGGAAGCAAGAATTGATGAAGAAGGAATACTTGAGTCAACTCCGGACTTTGTGTTCTAACGACCACGATTTAAAGTATAAAATCATGATGGAGACACACAACACACCGTTTTGCAATCCATCTGGGAGTACCAAAATGTATCATGATCTTCGACATACATTTTGGTGGAGCAATATGAAGAGAGAGATAGCAGAGTTTATCTCAAGGTGTTTAACTTGTCAACGAGACAAGGCGGAGCATCAAGTACCAAAAGGTCCATTGCAACCATTTGAAATTCCAGAAAGGAAGTGGGAGCATATTACCATGGATTTCGTTACTAGTCTTCCCAAGGTTTCTCAAGGCATAGATGCAATTTGGGTCATTGTTGATAGATTGACCAAGTCTGCTCATTTTTTACCGATACGAGAAACTTATACACTTGAACGTCTTGCTCGTATGTATATAAACCAGATTGTAAGACTGCATGGTATGTCGGTATCCATAGTTTCTGATAGAGACCCAAGATTCATTTCACAATTTTGGGTTAGTTTGCAAAACGTTATGGGCACAGACTTACGATTTAGCTCGGTATATCATCCTCAGACGGACGGACAATCGGAGAGGACTATTCAAACTCTTGAAGATCTATTAAGACTATGTGTCCTTGACTTCAAGGGAAGTTGGGACAAGTTCTTACCATTGGTGGAGTTTTCCTACAACAACAGTTATCAAGCAAGTATTGGCATGGCTCCATTTGAGGCGTTGTATGGAAGAAAATGTCATTCTCCAGTATGCTGGGATGAGGTGGGTGAAGCAACGTTGTTGGGACCGGAGTTGGTACGTATGACTACAAAAAAGATTCAAACGATCCGACAACGTATAAAAACTTCACAAGATCGACAAAAGAGTTATGCTGATCTTCATCGAAAGGATGTAGAATTCGATATTGGAGATCATGTGTTGTTACGTGTTGCTCCATGGAAAGGAGTTACGAGATTTGGAAAGAGAGGAAAGCTCAATCCTCGATTCATTGGCCCATTTTTAATTCTTGAGCGAGTGGGAACTGTGGCCTATAGACTCGCCTTACCGCCAAGTATGTCTCGTATTCATAATGTTTTTCACATATCTATGTTACGTAAATATGTGAAAGACCCAAACCACATTATTGAGTTAGAACCAGACGAGATAGAGGAAGATTTAACGTATGAAGAGTTACTTGTTAAAATCTTGGATAAGAAGGATCATGTTCTACGCTCCAAGGTTATACCTCAAGTCAAAGTTTTGTGGAGAAACCACGATGTGGAGGAAATGACTTGGGAGTTAGAATCTAAGATGAAGTCAAGGTATCCTCATCTCTTCGACATACCAGGTATGTACCCTAATTTCTGAGGACGAAATTTCATAAGAAGGGGAGGTTATAAGACCCCAACTTTTATGAATAAAGAATAATTTTTTGAATTATATTTTGAATATTATGGTATTGATTTGATATAATGTTATAGTTATGGGTAATATTTATAAATTTTGAAAAGTACGCTGTGAGTTGTTATATAATATTCAATTGGTGGGGAATATTAGATTAACAGGGAATATTAAATACAACCAAGACAATCATTGGTGGACCCCACAACAAAATTATTATCGGATTGAGAAAAGCACAAAAATACTTTTATGAAAATAACGGCGGATGTGTTACCGTTAAAACTGTTGAACTACCCAAAGTAGTAAAAAATACGAGAATACACGAGTTGCACAAAGATAGCACCTACGGTATTGATTATTGATGCTTACGTTGAAGGCACTCGGTTATACTCAATTATTGCTACGATGAATTGATGCATCATATCTCTCATATTATTGATTCAATTATTATTACAGATCATCTGCATTATATGATATATTATTAAATCAATAATTGAGACGACAAAGTTATTCATATTATTATTTACAATATTGACAATGTCTAGAAGTTACATCAAGGAGAGGTTTGGTCACCTAATGCGCGCCAATAAAGAAAAATTATCTAAAGCCCCCTTTCCGAAGCGACACGGGTTGTTAAATATTGTGAATTATAATATTAATGATGAATAAGTTCGTGTTGATTAAAGATGAATTTTATAGTTCCATTATGTTGGACTTATTTGTGTTAGTATAATTGATGTCTGGAGGATATATTGTTCAATTGGGTATTCGGGACACTTTTCGTGTCGAGTTACTATTCATGAGTTACTATTCACCCGGTTACTATTCACTCTAGTATTGTGCATTCGGGTATTTGGGTACAATATTATTCTATGAGGAGATGTGCTAATTTTTCAGAACGTTGGTTGAAGATATAATAGTAAGTCAATATGGACCGCTGGTGGAGTTTTAATAGTAAATAAATATGGATCATTTGGTTTAAAGTTTTAATAGTAAATCAAGATGGACCGTTGTTTTAGTTTTAATAGTAAACCAACTGGATCGTCGTTTAATAGTAAATCAATCTGGACCGCTCATGAATTAGTTCTTATTCGATTGTAATCATAATAAGTAATGTTACAAATGATGTGATAAAAGTCCTCATTGGCTCGTAGTGCATTGATGGGCAATTGTTGGCATGATCATGACCATTAATGAATACACGAATGTCCTTGGCCCGTAGTGCATGGATAATTTGTGGTCGTGATACTAAAGAATATCCTTGGCCGTAATGCAGGGGTGATTCGATGATGTGGATTATTTATTAAGCTAAGTCCCAACGATAAAAGTGATGAAAAACCTTTTAAATCATAGAAGATAGTAGATTTTATTCCCTACTTGACTCTTCTAATGGATTGCTTGTTCCGCTGCTGTTAAACTTGATATTTATTATATTTTATCAGTTTAACATTGTTGAAGGCTAACGATAAATTATTCTCCATTATCTTAGTTATAATATTTCTTACTGGGCTAGTTGAGCTAACCCTTTTGCTTTCATTGTTCTCTTCAGGAAATGAGAACGTAGCAGGGACTAGTTGGGGAACAGAGTGATGGTCCTAGATGGTGCATTAGTAGTCATCACTATTCTTTGAAATAGTGTGATAATAATTGTAATGAGGACTCCTTTTGAGTTTGTATAATCTCTAGTAGACAATATTTGTATTCAAACTCACAGTTTATGTTTAGTCGTATTGTACACGACAGTTGTATTATTAAGTTGTATTTGAATTCTGTACCATGTATCTGGCGGCGACTCAAGATGGGTGATGTATACCTAATTTTGGGGGCGTCACAATAAAAAATTTATTTCAATTATTTACACTTTATCAAATAATGCATTTACAAAAATATCATACTCATAAGATTTCATAATCAATGATCAAATCCCTCATCAAAATCTGCATATACCCTATATAGGATTCTCAAGCCATAAAATCCTATTTTCCAATTTTATTACTTCACATAACATATTTAATTCATTTACTCATAACTAGTTCATTTTTATGAAAATACCAAATCATCCCCAAAAATATTTCTTTTTCCGGGATTTAGTAGAATATAGTCCCATCTTGAACATATATTTTCTCAAATTTTTAAAATTCATTTACTATTTTTCATATGGATAAAACTGCCGAATATTTAAACATTTATCATAAATTGTACTTTTGTCCAAAAATTCTGAAATTTACAGGGTATACTCATGTTATATACATGTACTCCCAATAAAAAGTTCACCAATTTTGGAGTTAATCACAAGGAGTTATAAGGGTTTACTTTTAAAATAGTCTTTTCCCATAAAATCCATAACTTTTAATCTATACATCCAAAAATCGTCATTTTTGGACACAATTTAGAAAACTCATCAAATTATCATTTCAAATTTTTCCAGAAATTTTAAGGGTCAGAAAAATTACGAATATTCCCCTGGAAGAAACCCCTTTTTAATGAAAATACTATTCGTATGAATACGAAGGATCATTCACCATGCATGTGGTAATCCACATAAACAGGTTATTCCAATAGAATAATAAAGAATGGAATAACATAAGGATTCACCATGCATGCGATAGAGACCGCACAGACAGGTTATTCCCAACAGAATAATAAATAATGGAACCAGGTCCGGCGTAAACGCTCAGACAGGATATTTCGACAGAATAATAAATAATGGAACCAGGTCCGGCGTAAAGCGTCATGCAGGCGGGATATTAAAATGAATAATAAATAATGGAACTAGGTTAAAGGCGAAACGCATGCATGTGAGGATATTCAAATGAATAATAAAGAATGGAATATTAGAAGAATTTCACCATTATTGCAATACTTTGCATAGACAGGTTATTCCAATATAATAATAAAGAATAGAATAACAGAAGTTCTCTTCATGAATACAAAAGAAATAACACCCCTTACGGGTACAACAAATAATATCCCTTACCTTTGAAAGAGAGTATTCTGACTGGTAGGGCGAGGATATACTAGAAGAAAACTTGCACTACGCTCAAAGCTTTCTTAAACTCTAAAAAAATACGCTCAAGATTATAGAAGAAAAACTCTCTCTATAGTTTCTCTCTCTAGAATTTTAGTGAATTCGTAAGAAATAATGAAGGAATGAGCTTCTATTTATAGAAAATGAAGCGCATAGTAATTAACTCTGAACGGTCAGATTGATTTACTTTAATCGTCATCCATATTTAAAGCAAAATCTTTTAAATAAAATATAATATATTCTATTTATAATCTAATAAAATGAATAACTTTATAAAAGATTTTACTATGCAAACACTATGCATGCACTATGCAAACACTATGCATAATAAAATATAATATATTCTAATTATTGTCTAATAAAATAAATAACTTTATAAAAGTATTTTTTTTTATATAAAAAGATTTTACTATGCAAAACACTACGCAAACACTATGCAACACTATGCATAATAAAATATAATATATTCTATTTATAGAATAACTTTATAAAAGTATTCTGTTTTATATAAAAAGATTTTACTATGCAAAATACTATGCAGACACCAAGATATTTGATGTCTTGGCATGGATAAAGCAGATCACCAAGTTATTTGATGTCTTGGGATGCTCCGATGAGCAAAAGGTTCCTTTTCACGCCTTTTATGTTCGAGGAAAATGATTCTTTGGTGGGAATCCAGAAAGCGTACTCAACCTGCCGCACTAAATATGTCTTGGGAGAAGTTTCAAGATCTATTCAACAACAAGTACTTTCCCGAAAGTATTCGTCACATAAAAGAAGTGGAGTTTATCAAACTGGAGCAAAATAATATGACCGTGTCGCAGTATGAGGCTAAATTTGCAGAGTTGTCCCGGTTTGCATCCTATTTGGTGGATAATGAGGAGCGAATGACGCGAATATTTTTACGAGGTTTGAAACCTGAGATACGTCAACATCTTATTTCTCATAAACTGTGTTTGTATTCAGATGTTGTAAATAGGGCTCAGTTAGTGGAGCGCGATAACGAGTCAACGCAACCAAAGGAGAGCAGTCATCGAAGCATTGACAATAAGCGTGGAGGGAATCAACAGGCCAGAAGTGGTTACCACTTCGGTGGTAATCAAGGCCAAACCAATAAGAATGGACATTTCAAGAAGAGGAGATTCAACAATAATGGAAGGACGTCGACAAAGACCCGTTGTTAAGGAAGGAGAAGCGACCACCTATCATATGCTTCAAATGCGGAGGAGGGACACATCATCCAAAGCTGCAGCAATGCCATCCAAAGCATGTTATAATTGTGGAAGATAAGGTCACTTAGCTTCGATTTTGTCGTTCTCCCAAGACAAGTTCAACTAGGATGGAGGCACCAAAGGTCAGTCCCAGGAAAAGTCAAAGCCAGTAGTCTGAGGGAGGCGTTTGTTGTGACCTCCCAAAAAGCAAGGAACCCAAATGAGGTCATCACGGGTAAGCTTATCATAAACTCTAGCGAAGTCTATACTTTATTTGATACTGGGTTCTACCCATTCTTTTATTTCTCCTACTTGCGCTCAACGATTAAATTTGACTCAGGAGAAATTCGACTTTGACTTATCTGTGGAAACTCCGTTGGGAGAAACCTTCATTACATCCCATTGTTTATAAGTCTTATTTGGTTCAAATCAGAATAGCGCACATTACCCGTCGATCTTATTTCTTTAAAAATACTTGCGTTTGGCGTAATTCTAGGGATTGATTGGTTAAATACTCATCATGCAAAATTGATTGTTTTCGTAAGGTTGTTAGTTTTCATATTCCTAATCAACCTATTATGCGAATTCAAGAGACCAAACCATTAAAATCAATCATGGTCATTTCAAGCGATAAAGCTATTCGTTTATTGAAAAACGGATGTCAAGCTTTCTTAGCTCATGCCACAGATTTAAACAAAAATACGTCAGTTTTGAACGATATTTCTATTGTTAATAAATTTCCTAACGTATTCCCTGAAGAACTTCCTGGCCTACCCCCAAAGCGTGAAATTGAATTTTGTATCGACCTTGAACCTGGTACAAAACCCATTTCCAAAGTCCCAAATCGAATGGATCCTATTGAACTTTAGGAGTTAAAAACCCAATTGCGAGGAATTGTTAGACATTGGTTTCATTCGTCTCTAGACGTCTCCTTGGGGTTCTCCATTCTATTCGTGAAGAAGAAAGATGGGAGTATGCGACTTTGTATTGATTATCGGGAGTTGAATCATGTCACCATCAAAAATAAGTATCCATTGCCACGTATTAATGACCTATTTGACCAGTTGCACGAAGCCAAATTCTTTTCAAAGATTGATCTTCGTTTCGGATATTACCAATTGAAGATTAGAACCGATTACATTCCAAAGACGGCTTTCAGAACTCGGTACGGGCATTATGAATTTCTGGTTATATCCTTTGGATTGACTAATGCTCCTGTTGCCTTCATGGATATGATGAACCGAGTATTCAAGGAATATTTGGATCATTTTGTGGTCGTCTTTATTGATGACATCCTTATATATTCCAAAAGCCGTGAAGATCATGAGCAACACTTGAGGCTGACACTCCAAAAGCTTCGTGAATACAAGCTTTATGACAAGTTGAAGAAATATGAGTTCTGGCTTGAGGAAGTAGCATTCCTTGGGCACGTAGTATCAAGTCATGGAATATCTGTTGACCTTAAAAAGATGAAGCTATTCAAAGTTGGGAGCAACCTAAATCGTTGATAGAAGCACGTAGCTTTCTCGGTTTAGTTGGTTATTATCAGATATTCGTGGAAGGTTTTTCTCGAATCGCTACTCCATTAACTCAGCTGACTCGAAAAGATACAAAGTTTTGTTGGAGCGAAGAATATGAGAAGAGTTTTCAAGAACTCAAGAGGAGACTCATTTCAAAGACCTGCTCGATTAATACCATCCGGCTCGGAGGATTTGTCATCTCACAATGATGCTGGGCAAAGGGTTGGGATGTGTTCTCATGCAATATGGGAAAGTCATAGCTTTATGCCTCGGAGACAACTCAAAGAATATGAGAGGAATTATCCTACTCATGATCTAGAGTTAGCAGCTGTTGTCTTCGCACTTAAAATTTGGAGGCATTACTTGTATGGGGAGAAAGTGGAGATCTTTACGGATCATAAAAGCCTCAAATATTTCTTCACTCAAAAAGAACTCAACATGCGACAACGACGTTGGCTTGAAGCATTGAAAGATTATGATCATACCATCCAATATCATCCCGGAAAGCGAGCGTGGTAGCTAACGCATTGAGTAGAAGATCATATGCAAGTACGAGTGTAATATTGTCAACGCAAAGGCCCATTTTGTGTGACTTGCAAAGGATGGAGATAGATTTAAAAACTCCAGGGACCCATGTGATGATGGCAAATATACTGAGTAGAACCGAGCTTTAATTAATAAAGTTAAAAAGCTGCTTTCAAGCTACTGAGACCAGAAGTCGATGCGTATGAGGAAGAAAGTGCAAGAAGGTGCTATGCGGGAAGCAAGAATTGATGAAGAAGGAATACTTGAGTCAACTCCGGACTTTGTGTTCCTAACGACCACGATTTAAAGTATAAAATCATGATGGAGACACACAACACACAGATTTGCAATCCATCTGGGGAGTACCAAATGTATCATGATCTTGACATACATTTTGGTGGAGCAATATGAAGAGAGAGATAGCGAGTTTATCTCAAGGTGTTTAACTTGTCAACGAGTCAAGGTGAGCATCAAGTACCAAAAGGTCCATTGCAACCATTTGAAATTCCGAGAAAGGAAGTGGGAGCATATTACCATGGATTTCGTTACATTAGTCTTCCCAAGGTTTCTCAAGGCATAGATGCAATTTGGGTCATTGTTGATAGATTGACCAAGTCTCCGCTCATTTTTACCCGTACGAGAAACTTATACACTTGAACGCGTCTTCTTTCGTATGTATATAAACCAGATTTAGAAGGCGCATGGTATGTCGGTATCCATAGTTTCGATAGAGACCCAAGATTCATTTCACAATTTTGGGTTAGTTTGCAAAAGTTATGGGCACAGAGATTTTACGATTTAGTTTCGATATATCATCCTCGAGGCAGACGGACGATCGGAGAGGACTATTCAAACTCTTGAAGATCTATTAAGACTATGTGTCCTTGACTTGAGGAAGTTGGGACAAGTTCTTACCATTGGTGGAGTTTTCTCACAACAACAGTTATCAAGCAAGTATTGGCATGGCTCCATTTGAGGCGTTGTATGGAAGAAAATGTCATTCTCTCGGTATCTTTGGGATGAGGTGGGTGAAGCAACGTTGTTGGGACCGGAGTTGAGTACGTATGACTACAAAAAAAGATTCAAACGATCCGACAACGTATAAAAACTTCACAAGATCGACAAAAGAGTTATGCTGATCTTCATCGAAAGGATGTAGAATTCGATATTGGAGATCATGTGTTGTTACGTGTTGCTCCATGGAAAGGAGTTACGAGATTTGGAAAGAGAGGAAAGCTCAATCCTCGATTCATTGGCCCATTTTAATTCTTGGCGAGTGGGAAGCGTGGCTTTATAGACTCGCCTTACCGCTTGAAAGTATGTCTCAGATTCATAATGTTTTTCACATATCTATGTTACGTAAATATGTGAAAGACCCAAACCACATTATTGAGTTAGAACCAGACGAGATAGAGGAAGATTTAACGTATGAAGAGTTACTTGTTAAAATCTTGGATAAGAAGGATCATGTTCTACGCTCCAAGGTTATACCTCAAGTCAAAGTTTTGTGGAGAAACCACGATGTGGAGGAAATGACTTGGGAGTTAGAATCTAAGATGAAGTCAAGGTATCCTCATCTCTTCGACATACCAGGTATGTACCCTAATTTCTGAGGACGAAATTTCATAAGAAGGGGAGGTTATAAGACCCCAACTTTTATGAATAAAGAATAATTTTTTTTGAATTATATTTTTGAATATTATGGTATTGATTTGATATAATGTTATAGTTATGGGTAATATTTATAAATTTTGAAAAGTACGCAAGTTGTTATATAATATTCAATTGGTGGGGGGAATATTAGATTAATGAGGAATATTAGTACAGCAACACAATCATTGGTGGACCCCTAACAAAATTATTGTCGGATTGAGAAAGCGACAAAAATACTTTATGAAAATAACGGCGGATGTGTTACCGTTAAAACTGTTGAACTACCCAAAGAGTAAAAGTAATGCGATAATACACGAGTTGCACAAAGATAGCACGCAGTATTGATTATTGATGCTTACGTGAGAAGGCACTCGGTTATACTCAATTATTGCTCTGATGAATTGATGCATCATATCTCTCATATTATTGATTCAATTATTATTACAGTATCATCTGCATTATATGATATATTATTAAATCAATAATTGAGACGACAAAGTTATTCATATTATTATTTGCAATATTGACAATGTCTAGAAGTTCTGTCAAGGAGAGGTTTGGTCACCTAATTGCGCGCCAATAAAGAGAAATCCTTATCGGAAAGCCCCCTCTTTCCTGAGAACGACCTGGTTGTTAAATATTGTGAATTATAATATTAATGATGAATAAGTTCGTGTTGATTAAAGATGAATTTTAT
Organism: Panax ginseng; assembly: GCA_020205605.1. NCBI lineage: Eukaryota > Viridiplantae > Streptophyta > Magnoliopsida > Apiales > Araliaceae > Panax > Panax ginseng. Next base: position 27,938,255 of record CM035138.1, read on the forward strand.
AGTTCCATTATGTTGGACTTATTTGTGTTAGTATAATTGATGTCTGGAGGATATATTGTTTAATTGGGTATTCGGGACACTTCGTGTCGAGTTACTATTCATGAGTTACTATTCACGAGTTACTATTCACCCGGTTACTATTCACTCTAGTATTGTGCATTTGGGTATTTGGGTACAATATTATTCCATGAGGAGATGTGCTTAATTTTTGAATAGTTGGTTGAAGATATAATAAGTAAGTCAATATGGACCATTTGGTGGAGTTTTTAATAGTAAATAAATATGGATCGCTGGTTTAAAGTTTTAATAGTAAATCAGTATGGACCGTTGTTTTAGTTTTAATAGTAAACCAATCTGGATCGTCCGTTTAATAGTAAATCAATATGGACCGTTCATGATTATTTACTATTCATTCCATTTTCCTATAAATAGAAGCTCATTCCTTCATTATTTCTTACGAATTCACTGAAACTCTAGAGAGAGAATTATAAGAAAACATATAGAAAAGTATTTTGCTACTTCCCTACTCTTATATTCAGTTTATTTTACTGTAAGGGATGTTATTTATTGTACTCATGAAGAGAACTTCTGTTATTCCATTATTTATTATTCTATTGGAATAACTCAGATCATGCAGAGCTACCCTATACATGGTGACATTCTTCTAATATTCCGTTATTTATCATTCGCGGAATATCCATGCACGCGCGTTCTGTGGGACTGGTTCCATTATTTATTATTACGCCGGATATATCACATGCGTATGCGCGTTCGTGGGACCACAGTGGTGTCCTCAACCGACTTTCAATACTCGTTTGGCTCAAACGCTTCATATATCTCTCTCTCTACAACTTCTTCTGAGTCTTCCTTAGAAGTGCTTCAACCGTCTTAACTTTTGGTTGTGGAACTTGGAATTGAAATACGATATTCTTCCTTTTAGAAAGTAGTCCCGAACTTGGGATAGTGTTAGAAGAAGTATTGGAAGCCATGCTTGGACGAAAGAGATGATGATTGTTCTTCTTGCAGTTCTACTACATCATCATCATCATCTAATTTCAAGTGGCTTGTTCCTCTTTTTACTATTCAAAGCCGCTTGCATCTCCCTCATAATTTATGTTGTTTTGGGACACTTAGCTACATCTCCATAATTTTAAATTTAGATGTTATTTGAGCCTTTTGATGCCTCGAATGACATTTCTTCCCACAAAGTGTACATTAGACGACATCCCTATTACTTAAATCAAGCCTAATATCCATATTTTCAACCCGGATCGTTCGATTTAGCTTTTCTTTTAGGGTCCTTCGTTATATCATAATTATCTATTTAGAACTTTTTCGCCATTTTCTTTGTCTATTTAATACAAACAAAAGCAAAATATAAGACAAACATAAAATATAATATTTATATAGAATTCACAATCTCATAATGCACCCACAAATAATCCACAAATAATAGTAGTAATAACAAATACTAGTTCAAAATAATAGTAGTTATTAGTTAAGGTCAAAATTATTACTAACAGTCATGCATTATTGCATTAGTAGTACTAATTTACATATAATTAATAGTAGTACTAACAGTCATGCATTATAATTATTAGAAATGAATGATTTGGAAAAAAAAATAAAGCCAAACACAAAATCAAATCAAATAATAATTAACAGTCATGCATTTATCCATTATAGCATACTAATCACATATTCACAGTAGTACTAACAGTCAATGACTGTCAGTCATGCTTTTCTTTCGTACAAAAAAAAATGATAACTGATAAGGTTAAAAAAAAAGCCAAACAGGAACTCAACAACTCATAAAGGCTTAAAAAAAAAAGGAACTATGTGTTTATATATAAAGGAACAGAGGAGCAGAAGATGAACACAAAGAATGCTCGGTGAAGAATGATCGAGAAGAAGAAGAAAGGGAAGAAAAGCAGACTGCGATTGGTTTCATGCCGTCGGTTGCTTTTCGCTTGCCGCATGATCGGCTTCGTCTTCGTCTTCGTCTTCTCTCTCTCTCTCGACTTCGCCTTCTCTCGATCTCTCTCGGTTCGGCTTCGTCTTTTGAGTTATTTTCTATGAATCGAGTTCGACGAGTACATTAGGTTTGAAATTGCAGAGCGACGTCGTTCGACCAGCCGAACGGTTGTTTTTCAGATTTGGGTCGACCCACGATAGCAAGGCGCTCGACTAGCCGGATAGTCGTCCAAGGCGTCGCCGCGTTGTCCAAGGCGACGACTTTTTGTGACAGGTACTCGCCTTTAAGCCATCTACCAAGTCGGAAGCTCGCCTTTCCCATTTCTGCTCGACTGGACGAGGCAACGCCTTAACAACTATGGTGCCAGTAAGCTTCTTAGTCTTAGCCTCTTAGGTTAATAACTTCAACTGTAATTTCAAATATATCTTTTATTTTTATAGGAAATTAACAAGTTAATCTGGTTACTGTTAACCGTATCACTAGTCAGAATAAGTTGTGTTAAATGGTTTAACCATGACAATATTTGAGTAAAAATTTTGACCCGTTTACAACGTGAACCTGTTTATGCTGGATTCAAACCATATAACAAGCATTGTGTTCGTAGAGAAATTTACCTGTCTTACATGAATAGTCTGTGAACCCCCATAAAATGAAAAACCAGTAATCCAGTTCTACTGTTTGTACTAAATACTATACTGCAGGACGTATTTTGCAATGATTTGAGAGAAGCCTCTGCTATAGACTACAGTAAACCTATACTTGATTGGCTCAGGGATTCAAAGAAGGAAGCACTTGAAAAATGGGAAGAAATTGTCTCTGGCAAATTACAGCCAAAGCAAAAGGCACTTGTAGCTAGTAAAACAAAACAAAACTTGCCTCGGTTCAAAGCTTTCCAGATGCACAAGACACGATTCTGTGACTTAAGCTTTCGACTTGGTGCTGGATATCTTTATTGTCACCAGGTACGATTCTCTCATTACCTTTGTTTTATGCTCTATACACAGAAACTCTTATTCATTAGTTACTCTTCCTTGCAATCACAACTTCCTAAAGATGAAAGGATAAACTCTAATATTAGTACGTACGCCTGCAAACTGGAGCTTTTGTATTGGGTTTGATCTTGCAGTTGGAATAGGTGTGTGATAGTTGGTACGGGGCACATCTGAATTGTGATCTCGTGTGAAACTGCATTGTTAGATACTTAGATTTTCTTTTTGGCGTATTAATTGGTTACCAATTTTTGTCTCTCTCTTGGTTCATTGCTTGGTACAGGGAGATTGCAAGCATGTGATTGTCATCAGACATGAGGTTGATTCATCCTGAAGATGCACAAAATGGATTTGCTTATCCAGTACAAACATTTCAATTAAAAACGCGCCACCGAAAATGTTCGGTGTGCCAGATATTCAGAGCAGAAAAGGTGACGGTGGACGACAAATGGGCCGGGGAGAATCCTTGCTACTTCTGTGGTCTTTGCTATTACATGCTTCACTATGTAAACGGGTCTTTGCTTTATGATGACTTCTCTGTTTATGATTATTATCCTGAATAAGCTTATTCAACTGAAACAGTATATTTAAGCATGTAAAGTTCACTTTGAATGGTAAAGACTTTGAGAAAAGAAAAAGGAAAATAATATTTATTGCGAATATTAGTGGTATTAGATTATTTAATCTTTTTGTTATATTTATTGTGAATGGAAATGGAAAAAGAAAGGAATTATGTATGATAACTTTTATTTGTCAAAACTTAGTCCTATTGAGAGATATTGAAGGAAATTATGTATGATAACTTTATGTAACTTTTAAAATCTTACACGAGTTTTAAAGAGGATAGGAAGTTCTATAGGAAAAAAAAAAAGCAGAGTAAAAATTTTTTATGAATAAGATTAAAATCATTTGTTTAATAAATATTTTTTTGAGAAGAGGAGAAGAAGACAAATTAAAATAAAAGTTTTTTCAAATTTGTGAAAAACTTAGATGATACACTAGGATATCAAAAATATCTTTATAATAGTTTTTTAAATATATCTTATAAAGATAAATAATAATATTAAGATTACTATTGAAATTTTTAAAAGTATATTTTAAATTTAAAATTAACATGATTTATTTAAAATTTTAAAATAATTAATTGTATTTTTTAGATTTTTATAATTATATTGATATAAATTAAATAAATACATGTTAAATTTATATTTAAAAATATTTGAAATCGACTTTTTTAAAAGTTGATATTAATATTATAATTTAAAATGGAAGGAGTAATATAGTTTTTTAAACAAATTTTTCATTCTAAAATTCACAAATTATTATACAATTGATTCCCTTGATTGCTTCTCTCATACACATCCCGTGGCTTCTCTCATACACTTCCCGTGGCTTCTCTCATACACCTCCCGTGACTTCTCTCATACACTCCTCTTCTTCTTCCCTATATAAAGGAGTGATATATTGAATGAAAGATAAGAAGAAAGAATTATCTGAAGAAAAATATTTCTCTCTTTTCTCTTGCTTATTCTCTCTAAATTTATGCAGCAATTATAAGAGTATATTTATACATTTTTGCTAAAGTTTTATAACACGTTATCAGCACGAAGCTCTAACCAACTGAGACGGTAAAATTAAATTCTTGCAATTTATTATTATGTTTGAATAACCTGTATGCATGGTTTACCCTATACTTTGTGGAATGACCTGTATATGCGGTTTACTCAATACTTAGTGATCTTCTTTTATTTTTCCGTATTTATTATTCTGTCGGAATATCCTGTCGGTGTGAATTTCACCTGACCTGGTTCCAATATTTATTATTTTGCATTTATTATTCTGTTGAGAATAACCTGTCTGTGCGGTCTCTATCGCATGCATGGTGATGTCTTTTATTATTCCGCATTTATTATTCTGTTGGAATAACCTGTCTATGTGGATTATCACATGCATGGTGAATGATCCTTTGTATTCATTCCTTATTAAATTGTGAAAATAATCTGTCTACGTGGATTACCGCATTACGGGTAAAGATCCATTTGCAGTTTTGTATATATACATATTTTTGTAATTGTATATATACATTAACGATTACATATTCTTTTTACTAAGATAATATGCTAATAACATATATATAAGAATATTTATATTATTTATATTTGCACTTTATCACCACCTGAAGTCGTGATTTAGTTTATTTTTATATATATCATACATGCAATTATTTATTATTTTAATAAATAATAAAATTGTGTTTTAACCCAGAATAGATGGCAAACTTGGCAAAAATAGATTTTTCTATTTTGAAAATCTCTGGAGACAACTATTTGGCTTGGGCACTTGATACAGAACTGCACCTTAGTGCAAATGAGTTAGAAAAGACCATTGAATCAGGAAATACAGCTACTTCGGCACAAAATGCAAAAGCCATAATTTTTCTTCGTCACCATATTGATGAAGGATTAAAGACTGAGTATTTAACAGTCAAAGATCCTTTGTCTTTATGGACACAACTGAAGGAAAGATTTGATATCCAAAAATTAGTTGTTCTCCCTAATGCCAAATTTGAGTGGCTTAATTTAAGGCTACAAGATTACAAATCAATTACGGAATATAGTTCCAATATTTATAGAATAACCTCTACTTTGGCTTTGTGCGGAGATCCAGTTTCTGAATCCCAAATGTTAGAGAAAACACTCTTAACTTTTTATCTCACCAACATGATTCTGTCACAACAATATAGACAGAGTAAGTTCACAAAATTCAGTGAATTGTTGTTTATCCTCCTTGTTGCAGAAAAGAATAATGAATTGTTGTTGAAAAATCATCAAGTACAACCAACGGGTGCTACCCCATTGCCAGATATTAATAGCACGTCATTCCAGCAGAATAAACGTGGCAATAGATGGTCATATAAAAGGAAGCCTTGGGGGCGAAAGAATAAACGAGGCCATCATAACAACAAATTCCAGAACCGCGATAATTCAAGCCACCAGAAGTGGCAAGTGTCTTAGTCGGGTAAAAATAAAGAAAATGCAACACAGATAAAAAACAAACCAGATGTTTGTTTTAGGTGTGGGATGAATGGGCATTGGTCGCGTACCTGTCGTACGCCGAGACATCTGGTTGATTTATTCCAGGAGTCTCAAAAGAACAAAGTAATGGAGGAAGAAACAAACTTTGTTACTCATCAATTGAATATTATCGATGATCCACCAATGACCCACAATGAGGAAAAGGTTGTTGATATTACTGAACCTTCTGAAAGTATCTTTTGGGATATCGTTTAATTTTTGTTTTAATTAAACATCTTGCATGTATAATATTATTAGTTTTCATTCTATACGTGGTATGTGTTTATCATGAATAAAATTATATATGAAATGTAACCTTTCTTATTTATGTTTTTACATGTGTCAGACCATCTTTAATGAAGATCATCTCGTCAGTTCTACTATTTCTGAAAAATAGAATATCCTAGAAAAAACTTCATTAAATTTCTTCTGGATTATATACTATGAAAATTAGAGCAATTGAGTCTCATACTCTTATGATTCTAAAAATCATAAATCCCAAATCTTTTATGCTTTGGCATGAAAGACTCGGTCATCCAAGTACTTCTATGATGTGTCGTATAATTAAAAATTCTTTTGGTCATCCTCTAAAAAAATAAAAAAATAAAAAGATTTTTCCTAGTAGCGAATTTCCTTGTGCTGCGTGTTCTCGAGAAAAATTAATTGTTTGACCATCACTAGTAAAAGTTTATAAAGAAGTCCCAAAATTCTTAGAGAGAATTCAAGGAGACATTTGTGGACCCATTCACCCATTGTCTGGCTCATTTCGATATTTCATGGTTTTAATAGATACTTCAATTAATTGCACGACCATTAATGTTAAGGGCTAACTTACCTACCTCAGTTTGGGGTCATGTAAGTCTTCATGCTGCATCCGTCATTCGGGTAAGACCAACGGCTGTTCATAAATTTTTTCCTCTACAGTTAGTTTTTGGACAGACACCCAACATATCACACTTTCGAGTTTTTGGAAGTGCAGTTTATGTTCTAATTGCACCTCCACAAAGAACTAAAATGGGAGCCCAACGAAAAATAGGTATTTATGTTAGTTTTGATTCTCCTTCTATTATCAGATTCTTGAGCCTTTAATTGGATATGTTTTTACTACATATTATGTAGATTGTCAATTTTGATGAATCTGTATTTCCACCATTAGAAGGAGGGAAAGTTTTAAATAAAAAATCCTCTGACATATTATGGAATGCATCAGAATTAAATTCACTTGATCCTCGTACAGGACAATGTGAAATTAAAGTTCAAAGAATTATTTGTTTATAAAATATTGCAAATCAAATACCAGATGCATTAAATGATGCTAGAAAAGTGATAAAGTAACATACACCTGCAGTGAATACTCCAGCAGAGATATAAATACCTATTGAAAAATCAATTCCTGAAGAATTGACAAACAAGGTAATAAAAGAATCTAAACCACACCAGAAGCGTGGAAGACAAGTTGGTGCAAAAGACACTGTACCACGAAAATCAAAAGCAAATAAGGGAATCCCTGAAGGAATACCCACTTCAGAAGTAGCACTTATTCCAAGAGTGGAAATAGCCCCAGAAGAGGTACAAATCGCTTCAGAAGAAGCACATATTCCAAGAGTGGGAATAGCCCCAGTAGAGGTTCAAAATCTCAGTGAAGGGATAAGAGATGAACACCAAGAGATCTCAAACAATTATGTACATGATGAGAAAATATGAGATCGAAGCAAAGTCATGATTGACGATATATTTGCTTTCTTTATAGCATAAGATATTACTTTGATTCCTGACATGGATCCTGAACCACGAAACGTAGAAGAATGTCGAAAAAGAAAAGATTGGCCAAAATATAAAGATGCTATTCAAACTGAGCTACAATCTCTATTGAAAAGAGAAGTATTTGGACCAGTAGTTCAAACACCGCTGGGTGAAGTCCCGGTTGGAAATAAAATCTCTATTGAAAAGAGAAGTATTCGGACCAGTAGTCCAAACACCGCTGGGTGTAATCCTGGTTTGGAAACAAATAGATATTTATACGAAAGCGAAATGAGAAAAATGAAATTGTGAGATATAAAGCCCGATTTGTAGCTCAAGGGTTTTTCACAAAAACATGGTGTTAGTTCCCAGAAGGCACAATAGATCTAGAAGGGGGGTTGAATAGATCCTTTTTATTTCAAATACTTTTCTGGTTTATGTTGTATTGTTCATATTAGAGTGTATGACAAACATAAGAATCTTTTCAAGCACAGCGGAATAAGTAAAAGATTCCCCTTCATTGATATATTCATAATCATACATACATTGTTCATAGGGTTAGTTTAGTTGTAAGCAGTTAGAACTTACATAGCAGTTATAGCAGTTATAGACATAATATAAATGACATAATGTAAAAGACACAAAGGGTTTTAAGTGGTTGAGGAGACTCAAGCTCTAATCCACTCTTACTACTTTTCAACTAGCGGGATTTTCCACTAAGGAAAGGCGACACCACAGAATCTCTACGATTCCTTGAGGCCGGTGACCTTGGGACTTGATTCACTAAGAACTCTTCAAGGCCAGTGACCTTGGGACTCCTCTAGTTCCCTAGGAACTCTTCAAGCCAATGAGGCTTGGAACTTCATTTAGTCCCTTTGGACATGAGGACCCTTTGGCCTGCTTTGTTTAGTCCCTCGGGACGAGGACCCTCTTGCCCCTGCTTCATTTAGTCCCTACGGACAAAGACCCCTCAGGGCCACAGCTTCGTTGAGTTATTTGTTTGTTGTTGTTGGAGTCGGTCTTTGAAATTTGCTTTAAGATGTCTTCATGCTCTGAACATCTTCTATCCCTAGCGACTTGGCTTGATCATCCTTGAAGAAAGTAGTTGAGTGTTGCATGATGCTCGACTTCTTAGGTTGCTCAACTACTCGGATGACCCCTTGATGAACTGCCTTGAAGATCATTCTCCTTGGTACTTGATGGTGCGCATGAGAGGCTTCTAAGATATTTGTAAGCTCTTACGCAAAGTACTACTAAAAGCTTTCTCATGCTTGACACCAAGATGGCTTTTGTGATCTCCTTCTTGCTACTCGATGCCTTCCCATGATGGACTTCTTTAAGATGATAGTAAGCTCTTCTCTATTGTACTTAGAGTCTTCCCATGATGGACATCCGGATGGCATGATGCTCTCTTTTCTCTCGGCGATTCGAACACTCTTCAAGTAGTAGAACTCTCACTTCTACATAGTAGAACTCACACTTCTACTTCTTTCTTGATCGACTTACGAGTGTTCTTGGTGGATCGTAGAGTGAGCCTTCGGACTCACTATCACATGGTTTAGATCGGTCCACCTTCTCTCAAAGCCCGACAACTCCGGTGACCTTTGATCTTTGAAACTCTTCTACATTTATACATCTTCCCAATTCTTCCATTGGAAAGTAGCAGGTTGGAAGCTATTTAAATGTCTTGCAGATCTCGAGTTGTTTGAGGTAGGCGCTTGATGTGACATGTCATACTTTTTACGACCTGCTGCGATCTCTTTGTTTCACTACCCTGTCGGATGTATCACTTTCTTGTCTTGGGCGGGTTGAAGACTTTATCTCTTGATTTCTAGATCGAGAGGTTGTCCTTTTGCATTGATGCTCTCAATAAGCACTTGTTGAATATTACTCTTGATTGAGCCGTTGCCAATGCTTCGGTCTTGGTATTCGAACTCTACGATTCGATGCATGTCTTTGAGGACTGATCGTAGTGTCTTGTTGAGTGTTGCTCGTTGACTTAGAAGAGTTAACACTACGATCCTGAAGAGTGTTGATTGGATCTTCCATGTAGAACACCTCTTCCTTGTATTGTGCAGTGCTTGATACTTTTGTTTGCTTATTTATTCTCGAGATCTTGATGGCCTAATTCCTTGCTCTGGTCCCCTTACGAATATCAAGACACTTGATTTGTGGCGTGTCGACTTGCTTTCTCTGGTGATCTTTCGCTCACTTATCATCAATAGGCCCGACCTGCACTTAATCACTTTAGTCTTGCTCTCCAGAGGCTGACCAGTATCTAGGTTCACCTTCCATCAGTTCCTTCTTTGTTTGGCAAACACTACGATCTTGGTTGCTTCCAAGATCGTTGTCTTCTGTTCTCTTGACAGCTACTGCATTAGCTGACTTTTCCTTAGTCTGCTGCTGAAGTCTTCATTGGATCTCCTTGTGGAAGACTTCATCACGAATGGCCTTACACCTCAATCTTAACGCTGATTGGGTTTGTGCTTAGATCTTTTGTTAGCCTGCATGCCATTCGTTGAGTGCTCTCTGGTTCCCTTACTGTGGAATGCATTATTGCGAGTGCTGACGGAGGAGCCGTGTCTTTGGATATTGCAGGAGTGCTCATTCGTTGAGAATCGTATCTACTCTACGATTACGACTTAGCATTTTGAGCACTACTGTTGGAGTCGTAGATCTGCACTCTCTACGATTGACTTTGGCTTCTGAAAACACTACGATCCGAGATCGAGATCTTGACACTCTACGATTTACGCCTTGTGCTTGTTGTCTTCATCGATCTTGCGGAGCTACGATCTCTGCATTCATTGATGGACTCTACGATCTCGAGTGTAGCCTCTCGATCCTTGTCTTGGCTTTGGCATCGATAGACTCTACGACTACGAGTGTAGTCTACGTTTCATACTTGGCCCGGCGGATGGTCGTTCGTTAAACTTATAGGCAATTTGTCTCTATGATTACGAACATGACTTCCTCAAAGCACTAAGATCCAGGAAGCTCTTCTCGACACCTACTACGATCCTTCTTCGTTTCTCTTGGAAGTCTACGAACTCAGAGATCTCTTTATCTTGCATACTCTATTACGCCTCGATAGCTCCAGAGTTAACTCGACTCTCTGGCGGACTCGACTTACAGTGCGATGCTCGGCGATCGAGACAAGCCTATCTATTACATCATAAGATCAACCTAACAAGCTTGATCTTTCTATATTTATAGTCCTTGTACATCATTTCTTTTTAAGGACTTTACTGAAAATTTATTTTGCTTATGTAGGATCAACCTAACATATTTGATCAATTCATTCTAAGTCCTTGTACATATATTTCTATTATCTATCAAAGGACTTTCTGACTTTTTTCTTCATTGCAAGCATACTTGCATATTCATTCATATATATATCATAATCAAATCATATATTAAATAGGAATATCATTCACATGTTTATTCTGACAATCTCCCCTATTTGATTATGACAAAAACAATAAGTGCATATGCATGTTATGAATGAATCTTAGATCTGTGGAAGCATTTGTATTTCTAAGCGATTAATCATGAATGTCATTTATATTAATATGGCAATTATATATTCGGACATTCTACATCTTGGATCGAGAACATACTAACAATTTAGAGATGTACCTCCTTGGCTCCATGTATGTTTCGGGATGCTTGTTGATCGACTACTCATCGATTACGCTGCTTCTTGCTCTTGCTCCCCCTCGGATGATGATCTTTATCTTTGTTTGGCTCCCCTTCATCACCTTTACGATCTGGTTTCCTTTTAAACTTCTATGATTTTGGTATCATCATCTTGAGGCTCCCCCTCGGATGATGATTCTTTATCTCTTCTTTGCTACCTTCTTCTTTGACTTCTTCTCCTTAACCCTCTGCTCTTCTTCTTTCTTTTGCCTCTTTTTTCTCCCCCTTTTTGTCATCAATCATTTGAGAGAAATTTGCTCCATATTGGACATAATTTGCTCCATCGGTGGGAGGAGTTTGCAACTTCAAACTTTAGCTCTTCTTTGTCCAGGAGTTCAAGTTGCACAGAGAAGGGCTATTTGGATCATCAATCTTGTCGAGAGAGGGCTTCGATCTGCTTTGCATTGGCCTCCTGAACTTGTAGAGCTTCTGCCTTCTGATCTTGGATGGCCTTCTGATAGATGTTATCCCTCTCTTGTAGTTTGAGAGATACATCAACCAAGATGGCTTGAAGTTTGTGCTTGAAAGAATCATCTCCTGCTTCTATCTACTTCTGTGATTCTTTTGTGAGCATAGAGATCTTTTTGCTTAAATCATCAGAACTTTTCTGTAATTCCTGCTCCAAAGCAGTTTGATCCTCTTGATTGGCAGCTTTAGTTTGGGCAATGGATTGGACTCTACGATTGTCATCTTTGGACAGATTTTCAAATGTTTGGATAATCTGAACAATCGTGGAATACCAATTGCTTGTGGAGGATGATGGAGTGTCTGATAGCAGTGCTTGATCATAAGAAGGCTTCTTGGATTGGGCTTGGACATCATCAGCCGTAGAGTTAACAGACTCTACGATCAGCTCCTTGGTCATGACCCTTCTTCCTTCAGAATCTACTCTACGATCGTAGGGGATGTAGAGATTTTCAGCTTGTCGATAGACCTTGAAGTGAGGCTGGTCTATGATCAGTTTGGTAGCAAACTTCTTTACTTTTGGAAAGTTCTGAGCCACCAGTTCTATGCTTGGAAACTGCTTGTAACACCAATTGAAGGAGCTTCCATCTTTTTCAGTGTGTGCCTTGAGCCATGGCATCCACTGAAAGAACCATCTTTCTGGTGGAGCATCTGTCAGATCATTTGATACTTCCTCTACGATACTTACATCAAATCTTTTCGGGGAGAGGGGCTGGATAATCTTCTTGTTAAATGCGCTTCTTGAGGTGCGAGAACAGAATCTCCTTTAATCTCTTCTCTCTCTCGGAACTGAACTTTCTTGATTATTTTAGTGAGGGAATTCATCTATTGCATTTCATTATCGAGATCCTTCTTGCTCATCTTCACGAGAGAAACCTTCTTCTTTGAGTTTCATTATCGAACTTTCTTGACAAGTCTTTCCTTAGATTCTTCTTCTTCTTCTTTCTGTTGGCTTCTTCTTGACATCTTCTCCACGAGGATCTGATTCATCATCACTCGATTCAATGATGGCATTTGATTGGTTCTTTGTTCCTTTTGGAAGCAAAGCTGGGCTTGCGACTGTAGCTCTCTCCTTCTTCGTGGAGGTTCGATTAATGGAACCTTGACTCTTCTTCTTCTTCTTCTTCTTCTTGATCTCTCGACTCCTCTTGCTCATCAGATAGACTTCTTGGAGATCGGCATTGGCGGGAGGAGAGACTCTTCTTTCTTGGCCTCATCACTTTTTGAGCCATCATGAGAGAGCATTCTTCTTCTTCTTCTTGAATAGCATTTTTTAACCCATTTCTTTGAAATTTGGTGGGGGAGTTGCATTTGGGGATGCACTTTGATCATCATGAATTTCTTTTTCTTCATCGGAGTGACTGCTCACGAGGATTAGCCGTGGGGCTTGAGCACTTTTTTCTTCTTGACATTTTCTGCGGTTTCCTTCATCACATCGCTTCATTCTCATTCTTTGGATCTTGTTGTGGGGATTTGGACTACATCTTCTGTTTCTTCCCCCCTGGCGACTCCGTCCCTTTCTCTTGAGATGTATTGATTTGAGAAGCTAAAAATTTGGTTTGTCATCCATCTTAACTTTCTTCTTGATTGGCCCTTGAAGCAACTTCTTTCTTCTTCTTTTTTGTGGTTTCATTGGTTTGGGCCCTTTTCTTCTTCATTCTTGTTGAGGAGGAGACTCTCCTTGGTGGGGCTGGGCTTTCTTCACATCACCAGCTCTTTTCACCACTTTTGATTTCTTCCATTGGTGGTGTGATTTAAATTTCTTCTTGAGTCGTGATTGAGCTCTCTGTCTCTCTTATCTTCCTTTTCTTAGCGAGAGGCTCTCTACTTTGCTCCCATCTGTCGACCTTTTGTTCTCCTTGGGGTTCTTCTTCCAGTTTTCAAATAAGCTGTGGAGACATCACCTTAATGCACATTTAGGGCTTCTCCTCATCATCCTTGATCTTTCTCCCTAGCTTTTTCTTGATTATGATACTCAATGACCTCCCATGAAATACCTTGGTGGGGGCTTTCTTCTCGACCTTCTCTACCCATTTGGAGATCGATCAAACAAGATAGCTCAAAGTCGATTTGTTTCTTCAAAACTATTCTTGACATGATTTTCAGCTCTTTGGTCGATCTTGTGTCATGTGCGGTGTTCTTACATAGTATGCACTTTCCAACTATTTGACAAGGAACTCATATTGCTCAGAAACTCCTTCTTCTTCTTCATGTCCTTGAAACTAGGGTTTCTTTGATACCCCATAACTTCCTTTGCTAATTCGGTGTTGACATTGTCAAGGTTCTTTAGCCCTTGGTTAGGAAAACCTAGGCATTGATTGAGGTCGAGAAGATTTTAAGCTGAAGAGGTGACCTTTAACCTTGGTAGTAAGAGTTTACGAATTTATAGAGGCGTTTGAGTAGAATTCTTTAACGAGGTGCGATGATAGCTGGAGTATTTGCCTCGAGGCATTACGAAAATCGACCTTCTTTACAAGCTCGAGAATGTCCCTGAACTTCTTTTGATTTCTCAAGCGATTTTGTTCAAAAGTGAATACCGGTAATCACTTGCGGTTTTCCATTTTGAGTAGTTTGAAGAATGTGGGTATTAGATATAGAAGTTTATGCGAGATGGTTTATGCGGTTGGTAAGGCTACGGAGGTTAAGCGATTTTGCTCTTGAAAAGCTTTCTAGGGTTTTGAAAGCGGGAGGAGAAAGGTTCGATATCTTTTGGTAGCTGTCTGCTGATTTGAACTTGTCTTTATGGCGGTTCCTTCTAACTTCTGCATACTTAGTGATGTGTCATTTGTCCATTGGTTTTACGTTGCCCGATAATGAGTTGTAACTCCCCATAACTTTTCGGTTATTAGAGGTGGACGTTTAATTGGCGTGGCTTTGACCGTTGACCTTTTGATTCGTGAGAGTAACATGATGAGATAGCTATAGACTCTACGATTTCATTTGTTTACTCAGCGATCAATTTACGAGAGATCTTTGCGGTGGATGATGGCCGTGCTTCCTCCTTACTTACCGATGCGGCATAGCTCGATCAACGATGTATTGAACTTATCTCCTCAACTTGAATGGCTTAGCGGATGTCTCATTCTTCATGCTCCTTGGCTGGAATACCCTTTGGTAGGACTACGATCGTTGAGTTGTCTTCTTACATCATTTGAGGTTGCACTACGATCGTTTTAGCTGACATTACGATCGTTGAGTTTGTCTACAATCGTTTAGTCCTCTTCAAGTTCAACTCTACGATCGTTGGTGACTTGGTTCTTTTGAGATGAACTAGATCAAGCATTCCTTACGGGATAAGGTAGCTCGGGAAAGGCTGACCTCTTAGAGTTAGCTAAAGGTTGAGTTTGTCCACTGAGGCGCTTTCGGATGAAATACTAAGATAGTGATTTTCAATGACATCTCATTAGACCTTTTACGATGGGGAGGTCTTTCTACCCGACTCTGGATATCTGCATTCTTTGAAATCGTGGTGTCCTTACGCTTTCTTTACACTACGATCGTGTGTTTGATCGTAGGAACTTCACGATTATGGATTGGGTGGTGAAAGGTTTATCGGTAGTACATTTTGAGGCGTTCCTCTTGACTATGGATCTTCGTATGGTTCATCGACCACAAAGTTTTGGGACTCTGTGGTGGTACATCTCTTCCGGGTTTAATAGTGTTGTTATTCCTTAATGAGATCCTTTGCTCCCCATTGTTGATGTTGTCTTCTCGGATAGATGTGATTCCTTCTTCATGTTTATTTGAAGGTGCCCTTGACATTTCTCCTTACATTTGGAATCATCATCGTTGCTTAGTTTTCCTTATATCGTAGAGATGAGTATTTTCGGGATTGATCACTCTACGATCATTTTGACACTACTTCTGACGTAGTCTTCTTTGTCGATCCTTTGTTTTGAGAAGTTACGCTTCATAAAGAACTCCTTTTGTCTTAAGCTCAATGATCTTACATTGTGAGCTTCCCTTGAGGATCCTTTCCATAAAGCATGTCTTTTCTTGATATGGGCACATAGAATCCTCTTTATCTTACATTTCATGGCATCTCTCTTATATCTGAGATGTGCGACCATGTGAGCTCCATTCCGGTTAGCTCGGAGGGTCTTGAAGACGAGCTTGAACATATAGGAACTTTATCGGACTCATTTACGAGCGGTCCTTAGCCTTCTGCTTTGGTTGTATCTTCTTGGTGAAGTCTTACGCTTCATCATTCCTTAGTGTGGTCGATTTGTCAAAATACTGCGAGGTTTAAATATATTTCTATTTTTGGTACCCATAGTTAAATGGGTCTGCTTTAGAGTTAGTTTTCTAAACCCCTGTTCCTCTTATTTGGATAATCATCATATTTATCATCATGAGACATATCCATACATACAACTATCTTATGATAATATATTTTGAGATGCGTGATGGTGAGTGTGTGTGATTTGACATTTAATAACACACTCTCTCTATCTATGATGGTTTCATCATTCACTTTGGGTTATGTTCTGATGTTTAAGTGTTCACTGAGTGAGAATCGGCTCCACGATTTTAGGAGTATCCGGTTGATTCATTGAGGTGATCGTTTTCTACAAATCAATGAAGATCCTCTTGCAGGCGATCATGCTACGTGTGTTGTCAAACACTTAGAACATAGGCTTGTACATCACATCTTAACCCATCAAGAAAGATTACTTCACATAACGCGTTCATTAGAGTGCATGATGCTCTTATGACCCATTTAGGACTTCCTTGAGATATCATCTTGACCTAAAACTTGGATGGAGAGAAAATTTGTAGTCATTTGAGTTTCCATCCTCATGTTACTTTCTCTCTTCACCTTTTTAGGTAGATTATGACTCTTGACGAGAATCTTTGTTATAGTTGAAAAAAGAAGATCTGATAATGATGTACATTTATAATAGTGAGGCAGTACCTTTTCTTTGTCGATTCTGAAAGCAGTCATTTATTGAAGATATCTTTGAGTTTGGGTATTGATGTGCATGGCTTTACTTTTTTGCTCTGACGACTTAATGCTCTTGTTGGCCTTTCATCAATCGGTCGTGGTCTTGAAGATGTAGATCAAGAGAATCGTAGCATTAAGATCTTTGACATTTTTTTTTGAGTTTACAAAGATAGCACCCAGTTGTTGGTTGGTCACTCATAAGTTTGAGAAGATTTTCTTTCTCCTCTCGATCAACATTTCTTAGTACGCGTGACCTCTTCATCTTTCAGACTGATGAATGCTTTACTCTTTATCTTGATGTCTCTTGCTCTCTTTCTCTCGTCTTGTCTTGGACTACAAGATTATTTGCGAGGCTAGGATTGGTCTTGTTGATATATGATCGAGGATATGGACCAATCTGAAAGCGACTTGGTGTATACACATTTTACTATACACAATATTTCCAGCGTGTGAGCTCTTACGCATATAACAAGTTACTTACTACTAAACTAAGTTTAGAACAATGTTGGTGCCTTGGATGGGACTCAAAGCGATTAGCTTTTGAATATAGCATGAGAACTGCTACGATACCAATTGTTAGTTCGAGAGGGCACTGATAGATCTAGAAGGGGGGGTTGAATAGATCCTTTTTATTTCAAATACTTTTCTGGTTTATGTTGTATTGTTCATATTATAGTATATGACAAACATAAGAATCTTTTCAAGCACAGCGGAATAAGTAAAAGATTTCCCTTCATTGATATATTCATAATCATACATACATTGTTCGTAGGGTTAGTTTAGTTGTAGCGAGTTAGAACTTACATGCTTGATTATAGCGATTATAGACATAATGTAAATGACATAATATAAAAGACCTGAGGGTTTTAAGTGGTTGGAGACTCAAGCTCTAATCCACTCTTCTACTTTCAACTAGCGAGATTTCCACTAAGGAAGGCGGCACCACGAATCTCTACGATTCCTTGAGGCCGTGACCTTGGGACTTGATTCACTAAGAACTCTTGAGCCGGTGACCTTGGGACTCCTCTAGTTCCCTAGGAACTCTTCAAGCCAATGGGCTTGGAACTTCATTTAGTCCCTTTGGATGAGGACCCTTTGGCCTGCTTTGTTTAGTCCCTCCGGATGAGGACCCTCTTGGCCTGCTTCATTTAGTCCCTACGGACAAGGACCCTCAGGCCACAGCCCGTTGAGTTGTTTGTTTTTGTTGTTGTTGGAGTCGGTCTTTGAGGTTGCTAAGATGTCTTTATACTCTGAACATCTTTATCCCTAGCGACTTGGCTTGATCATCCTTGAAGAAGTAGTTGAGTGTTGCATGATGCTCGACTTCTTAGGTTGCTCAACTACTCGGATGACCCCTTGATGAACTACGCCTTGAAGATCATTCTCCTTGGTACTTGATGGTATTTTGCATGAGAGGCTTCTAAGATGGTTGTAAGCTCTTACGCAAAGGTCTTAAAAGCTTTCTCATGCTTGACACCAAGATTGCTTTTGTGATCTCTCCTTCTTGCTACTTTCGATGCCTTTCCATGATGGACTTGCTAAGATGATGGTAGTAAGCTCTTCTCTATTGTACTTAGAGTCTTCCCATGATGGACATCCGGATGGCATGATGCTCTCTTTTCTCTCGGCGATTAGAACACTCTTCAAGAGTAGTAGAACTCTCACTTCTACATAGTAGAACTCACACTTCTACTTCTTTCTTGATCGACTTACGAGTGTTCTTGGTGGATCGTAGAGTGAGCCTTCGGACTCACTATCACATGGTTTAGATCGGTCCACTTCTCTCTCAAAGCCCAGCAACTCCAGTGACCTTTGATCTTTGAAACTCTTCTACATTTATACATCTTCCCAATTCTTGGTTGGAAAGTAGCAGGTTGGAAGCTATTCAAATGTCTTCAAGATCTCGAGTTGCTTGAGGTAGGCGCTTGATGTGATATGTCATCATACTTTTTTGACGACTCTGAGTCTCTTGTTTTTCACCTTACTGTCGGATGTATCACTTTCTTGTCTTGGGCGGGTTGAAGACTTTATCTCTTCGATTTCTAGATCGGAGGTTGTCCTTTTGCATTGATGCTCTCAATAAGCACTTGTTTGAATATTACTCTTGATTGAACCGTTGCCAATGCTTGGTCTTGGTATTCGAACTCTACGATTCGATGCATGTCTTGAGGACTGATCGTAGTGTCTTGTTGAGTGTTGCTCGTTGACTTAGAAGAGTTAACACTACGATCTGAAGAGTGTTGATTGGATCTTCAATGTAGAACACCTCTTCCTTGTATTGTGCGGTGCTTGATACTTACATTTGTTTTGATTTGTTCTCGAAATTGATGGCCTAATTCCTTGCTCTGGTCCCTTACGAATATCAAGACACTTGATTTGTGGCGTGTCGACTTGCTTTTTCTCTGGTGATCTTCCGCTCACTTATCATCAATGAATGACGACCTACTACACTTAATCACTTTAGTCTGCTCTCAGAGAGGTGACCCGGTATCTAGGTTCACCTTCCATCAGTTCCTTCTTTGTTTGGCAAACACTACGATCTTGGTTGCTTCCAAGATCGTTGTCTTCATTCTCTTGATGACTCTTGCATTAGCTGACTTTTCCTTAGTCTCTTCTTTGAAGTCTTCATTGGATCTCCTTGTGGAAGACTTCATCACGAATGGCCTTACACCTCAATCTTAACTCTGATTGGGTTTGTGCTTAGATCTTTTGTTAGCTTTGCATGCCATTCGTTGAGTGCTCTCTGGTTTCCTACTTATGGAATGCATTATTGCGATTGCTGACGGAGGCTTCGTATCTTTGGATATTGCAGGAGTGCTCATTCGTTGAGAATCGTATCTACTCTACGATTCGACTTAGCATTTTGAGCACTTACATTTGAAGTCGTGAGTCCTGCACTCTACGATTGACTTTGGCTTTTCTCGACACTACGATCCGAGATCGGATCTTGACACTCTACGATTTACGCCTTGTGCTTGTTGTCTTCATCGATCTTGCCGGCCTCGATCTGCATTCATTCGGTGGACTCTACGATCTCGAGTGTAGCCTACGATCCTTGTCTTGGCTTTGGCATCGATAGACTCTACGACTACGAGTGTAGTCTACGTTTCATACTTGGCCCGGCGGATGGTCGTTCGAACTTATAGGCAATTTGTCTCTACGATTACGAACATGACTTCCAAAGACACTAAGATCCAGGAAGCTCTTCTCGACACACTACGATCCTTCTTCATTTCTCACGGAAGTCTACGAACTCGAGATCTCACTATCTTGCATACTCTATTACGCCTCGATAGCTCCAGGAGTTAACTCGACTCTCTGGCAGACTACGACTTACAGTGCGGTGCTCGGCGATCGAGACAAAACTATCTATTACATCATAAGATCAACCTAACAAGCTTGATCTTTCTATATTTATAGTCCTTGTACATCATTTCTTTTAAGGACTTTTACAAAGTTGTTTTTGCTTATGTAGGATCAACCTAACATATTTGATCAATTCATTCTAAGTCCTTGTACATATATTTCTATTATCTATCAAAGGACTTTTATGTTTTTCTTTTCAAGCATACTTGCATATTCATTCATATATATATCATAATCAAATCATATATTAAATAGGAATATCATTGCACATGTTTATTCACGACACATATATATATCGGGATAATCGTAATGGATGGAGTCACTTTTATATAGGTTAAATGAAAGGTTTGGAAAATATGGATTCAACATACCTATTTATTCATATGTAAATGATCATGTATGTCCATGCGTTTTTATTAAGATATCACAAAGTGGTTTTTCCATCATTGTTGTATATGTGGATGATTTGAATTTTGTAGGTTATCCTAAAGAACTCACAAGAACTACTATTTATCGAAAAGATGAATTTAAAATGAAAGATCTTGGAAAGACAAAATTCTATTTGGGAATACAAGTGGAGCACTTAGCATCTGGAATTTTTGTTCATCAATCCACATATGCTGAAAAGATTCTCAGTCGTTTTCATATGGATAAAGCTCATCCTTTGACTATCCCAATGGTTGTTCGATCTTTAGAAGTTGATAAAGATCCATTTCGGCCTCTAGAAAGTGGGGAAGTTCTTGGACCTAAAGTTCCATACCTAAGTGCAATAGGTGCACTTATGTATCTTGCAAACCTGTACTGCTACCGATATTACTTTTCTTTGTCAACTTGTTAGCAAGATACAGTTCTTCTCCTACTAAGAGACATTGGGATGGGATCAAACACATTTTGAGATACCTCCGTGGAAGTATAGATCTCGGGTTATTTTATCCAAGAAATTCAACGTCGCAATTGGTTGGATATGCCGATGCAGGATATTTATCAGATCCACACAATGGAAGATCACAAACAGGTTATGTATTTACATATTGTGACACGGCTATATCCTGGAAATCCACAAAGCAAACCATGACAGCTACATCTTCAAATCACTCAGAAATTCTTGTTATACATGAAGCAAGCAGAGAATGTGTTTGGTTGAGATCAATTATTCAGCATATTCAAAAGTCATGTGGATTACCATCAATCAAAGATATTCCTACAATTCTGTATGAGGATAACGCTGCATGCATTGCTCAACTTAGAGGAGGGTACATCAAGGGAGATAGAACAAAGCACATTTCACCTAAATTCTTCTTCACACATGAGCTACAAAAGAATGGTGATATAGATGTGCATCAAATTCGATCATGTGATAATCTAGCCAACTTATTCACAAAGTCGCTACCAAGTGCAACGTTTGTAAAACTTCGAAAAAGGATCGGAATGTGTCGACTGAAAGACTTATGAAAACATTTCATCAAGGAGTAATGAATTCCTTTTGAGGGGAAGACTGTACTCTTTTTTCTTAGTCACGATTTTTATCCCAATGGGTTTTTCCTGACAAGGTTTTAACGAGGCAGTCAGTTAAGATATTTATGTAAAAGATATGTACTCTTTTTCCCTTCGTTAAGTTTTTCCCACTGGATTTTCTTAACAAGGTTTTTAATGAGACATAATCTTATATCGTAGGGAATCAGGGTAAGTATTATACAATTGATTCCCTTGATTGCTTCTCTCATACACCTCCCGTGGCTTCTCTCATACACCTCCCGTGACTTCTCTCATACACTCCTCTTCTTCTTCTCCTATATAAAGGAGTGATATATTGAATGAAAGATAAGAAGAAAGAATTATCTGAAGAAAAATATTTCTCTCTTTTCTCTTGCTTATTCTCTCTAAATTTATGCAGCAATTATAAGAGTATATTTATACAATTTTGCTAAAGTTTTATAACACAAATAAAATAAAAGTAATTTGTAACCCAACAGGAAAATCGAGCCAGATGTTACTTTCTCTCTCTTCTTCTTCTCTCTCTCTCTCTGATTCTCTGAATTTCGATGGATGCTACTTTTTCTTCATCGGCAGCCATGGCACAACAAACATGGGAACTCAAAAACAACATCCTAACAATGGAAACCCCTCCATCATCTTCATCTTCCTCTCGAACAACGCCGCCAAATGACACAATCTTCTACTACGACGAGTCCGCCTGCATCAAGTTCCAAAGGGAGAAACCACGGGTCAATAACCCCCACTTCTTCAAGCGCGTAAAGTCTCCAGACTCGCCTCCTCAAGATGGTTGTTCACGCTGCTGGCTTCCCGTGAAACATCGAGGTGATGGGCCTCATGCAAGCAGAGGCGGAACTAGGGGGCGGGAGGGGGCGATTGACCCTTGTGAGGAGGCGGTCAAAGAAACTAAGAGGGTGGTGGGCAAAGAATGTGACCAAAGCAGGCGAGAGAGAGGCGGAACTAGGGGGCGGGGGTCATATGACCCCCCCTTCCCTGAAATCTGAACATTAAATCTGTGTTGTGAAGTCTCTAGCCGGAGTTTATCGATTTCCATGGTCGGACCTCTATTTTTGGCAGATTTTGGAATCAAATTTTGTGGTGATGTTTGTGATTGTTTGGCTTGGATTTAATTGAGTTTGGGTATGGCTAGAATTGGTATGACAATGGTTCTTTGGTTTAGGCTCCCTGCGCGTTCGTCTCCAAAGTGGTCCATTATCGGAAAGCAAAACCCAGATTACAAAAAAGCGAAACTAAATCACGACAATTGGGTCCCACGTTAATTTTAAAATTTGAATGTTATTTTCAATTGGGCTAACTCTCTGTTCTGTCTTGATTTTGTTTCAAAATTTATTTCTTCTCTTCTTTGTGTGGTTTTGTGAGTGGATTGTGAATATGGTGGCTAGCCACGTGGGCACGACTTTGGTTCACCTAGACCGCTTTCTTTTCCCAACCAGGTCACTTATAGTTGTTTGGTTATAACTTAAATTTATAAAAATAATTGATCAGTTGACTAAAAATTTTAAAATCGATTAATAGTCTCATATTTCGGAGAAAATTAAAAATATATATATATATATATATATATATAAAGTTATTCAAAGGTTGCCAAGTGTTAGAATATGATATTGTAAAATACTATAATTGAGCAAAATGAATTTGAAAAAAGCACTCCCACCTCGAAAGCGCCAAAAAAAATAAATTTATAGTGTTATATTTTGACCCCTCCCGTAAAAATGTTCTCGTTCCGCCATCGCATGCAGGGAAGACCGATTGACGACCGCGATTATTGTGATGGACGCCTTTGCGTTCTTGGGTGGAAGGAAGCGAAAACTAGGGTTAATGCCTGGTCGATGCTTATGAGTATATGGTGGATTATTCCCAAACTAATAAGCAAGTAAATTAATTAATATT
Source organism: Panax ginseng (assembly GCA_020205605.1). Classification (NCBI taxonomy): domain Eukaryota; kingdom Viridiplantae; phylum Streptophyta; class Magnoliopsida; order Apiales; family Araliaceae; genus Panax; species Panax ginseng. The sequence goes on from CM035138.1 coordinate 27,961,913, forward strand.
AGTCTTGATTAATTGTTTTGGGGATTATTTTGGTTATTTTGTAGAAACTCCTAGAACCCTAGTTTGTAAAATAGCTTGAAGCTTTAATTTTTTTGGGATTTTAGTAACCTTTGGTGAAAAACCCTAACTCTAGTTCTAAAAAAAGCGCATTTGCCAACTTAATTCTGTTATAGTCCTAGTATGTTTTGATCGTTCATCTTAAATCTGTTTAAAATTATATGGAAGTAGTTGAATTTTTCACTTCAATCTACACTTGTTTGGGAAACATTATATATCTATTGTTTTTTAAATTGAAATACTATGAGAATAGGGGGGAAATTGGCTTTTAGAGAATTTTGACTGCCCTTGTTTTCGTAGACACAAATGGGCGGGCAATAATGTGTTTGGGTTTATATGGGTTGGGGGTAGAAAATTATATGGGCTATAAATGGGCTATCATAAATGGACATGGGTTGACCATGTATGTGTAGACTTGGTAATATAGTTAGTTAACTGTTGGGTCAAATCATATTAACTGGAACTAAATGGGTTGATTAACCATATATTTTTTAAAACAAATATAGTTCTGAATCGGTTAACCATTTTTCAACTCATATTCCATTCAATCACACTATTTACATATATCTGCCACTGATGACACACTAGATATTTCATCTATAAACTGGTTAACTCATGTCATGTCTATCAAAATATTAAAATTCACTTAATAAGTGATCATTCATGGAAATAAACTTTTCATTAATCAAGTGAATTTTAATGTTTTCATTTTACTGGATTATGTAGGAGATCTTACATGCTAACGAAAATATAATATTAAAAAGATAATATTTTTTTGTTCCAAATTATTTGATTATTAATTGTTACTTTTTGAAAGTCAATTTAAAATATTTTAAAGTCAAAATTAAGATGACTCATTAAAAATTATGAAATAATAAAACTTATAATGAATAATAAATTTTAGATAATTTATAATATTTATTGTATTGATTAAAATTTAAAAATTATGTCAATTTTAAATTTAAAAATCTCTTAAATTAATTTTAAAATTTTAACAATAATCAAATAATATGAAATAATTGGAGTAATATGTTTTTCATTATATCATGACGAGATTTGAATCCCGTATATTAGTTAAGTTGGAACTAATCTCTTTCTTGAACAAAAAATGTCACACTTGAAAATATACAAATTTTAAGGGTATAATATAACAAGTGTTTAGTTTAGCATAATAATAAATTATGTTGCCATTCTTGAACATATTATGTCATTAATATCAAAATATAACAAGATAAATGTCGGATTATTTTAATTGATTCCAAGTCAATTCAGCAATTCAATTTTAAAAACTCGACAACCCAAAATTGAATTGATATTAACAAATTTAAAAATTAATATTTCCTTAAATAAAAATTATAATTTTATAAACTCTCTCTCACATAAATAATAAACCGCCCCATGTTTGTGTGAGAGATTTTACAAAAATATCACATTTTCATTTTCTCATAAATTGTGGACCCTAATTAAATATTTTTAATTGTAAAATAACATTCATGTATCATTTTAATTTTATTAGTAAAGTTTTTTAGCATTTTATTATTTATATTAATAATTTTTATATCATATTATTACTTAATTAATTTAATTGTGACGATCATAATTTTATTTTTCAAAAGTTATGTTTAAAAGTCAAAACATCTTAAAATGGTTAATATGGTTAATATGATTTTGAACCATAACCATATAGTTCCAACTCACACAACCCATATTAAAAATGGTTAATATGATTTTAGTTCTTAAATAGAACCATAATCATATTTTGAAAACCAAAACCAACCCATAATCATATTTTGTCAGGCTTATGTATCTGTCATTTAATTTATTGATAATAGCTACTGTTTTTCACCCAAAAAAACATATTGCGTCTCTGACAACTTATTGAATTCTATTCATAAGTTAAAAATAAAAAACTCGAAAATAAAATTGGAATCTTATGGATTGTTCAACAGTGATTATATAATGTGCCCTATTGATCCTTATTCGGAATGGGAGCTAGTTCTCTTGATTTTGTTTCTTCCTATGGAATTGTTAGATAAATACTCTCAAATTTTGAGTATCTTAAATTCAGTTATTATGTCATTTACAAAACTCTATATGCAAGTGCAGTTTTGTTCTTATTCCAATTGTATCCCTATAAGCTCTTATTTGGAATCTGAAGTGTCCATGTGTTCCTCTGCTATGTTAGGATGTTAGATTCCAAATGTGGGAATAATGTTATAGGCGTATTTGTTTATAAAAAAAAAAAAGTGTACTCAGAGACTGGATCCTCAGAGACGGGAGGATCCAGTCATCCAGGAATTTTTTTCCAGCATGGAAGGATTTTAACTATTTTTTGTTGTTGAAGTTAATTAAAGAAAACTTGAACTAATCATAATAATGTTTACAAATTGCAATAAATATTCATAATCTAAACTAAAAAAAGAAATTTCAAATAAAAAATATTTAGATACAATTTAGAATCTTACTTCGATTATTTGTCATAGTTCAATTTGAATAATTACTCAAATGCTTAAAGTCTCAAACCAAATTTACTTTCTATATTCAAACAAACTCATGAATTAATTTCAAAGCATAAACCTGTTTAGGTTCTTTTTATAAGTTTCAAATAAGCATGTATATTTTCTTTATTATTCCATTTTGTGGGGTTTGTTTATGATAATTATTTTATTTATCCTAAAAGAAGGTAAAAATGAAAATAGTAGTAAATAAATACTATAATAATTTACTGTTGTTTCTTTCGGGGCTTATTGTTGTGCAACTTGTGAATTTAAGAAAAATGATTGATTTCTCGTTTAACCACCTAGTTCTATATTATAATAATTTATTGTTGCTTCTTTTGGGGCTTATTGTTGTGCTGCTTGTGCATTGAAGAAAAATGATTGATTTCTCGTTTAACCACTTAGTTCTAATACTAGTAGTCAAATTTGAAAAATCATAAAACTACAAGTATGGGAAGAAATCTTGAAAAATATCACTGATCCAACTTTTTTTTGTATGACTGTAGGGAAAAAAATGCATAGTTCTGATTTTTTATTCCAGTGCCCCTATCTTTATCTTTTTAGAGAGCACAACTCTCATTGAAACTCACATAAAGGAAAGAAGCAGAACATTAGACACAAATCCAATTCTCGATACAGCTGCATCATTTCATTTGAATACTAAAACTACTTGTTCGTCAAATATTAATAACAGTTGTACTCACCGGAAGTCCCTAACCCACAAGACTATAACAAATTCAAATAAACTATCAAACAAAAAAAAGCCTTAATTAGTTACCTCTTAAGTCCAAAATATAACAAATACATCAAATAAATTAAATTGGGTTTAATCCCAAGTTCTCATCCAACAACAAATTCAAACAAACTACAAATTTTAAATTATCAAACAAAAAAAAGCCTACTTTAGTTACCTTATAAGTTTGATTACTCTGATATGCACTAGAGGTAGTGTCATAATGGAGATGTAGAAGTAGTGGGCCTAGTGGAGAAACCGTGAATATGTAGAAGAGGTAGTGGCAGAGAATGGAGATGTAGAAGTAGTGGCGAAGGCACAAAGGCGGAGATGTAGAAGACAGAAGCAGAATGAATCTACGTTTATCGTTTATCTGTACTTGTATTTAGAATATGAATGAATTTTTTTTGCCCCCTCTAAGTTTAAATCTTCCATTAATTTATCTCTTTAAATTTATTCACTTACATATTTGCCTCTGCCCTTATACCTATAAAAAAAATCCAACACGGACAACTACCTATGTTGCCCCCTTAACAGATCCGCCTCTGCTCAGAGATGCTTACTTACAAAATAGTACTTGCTCCGTCCCCGGATAAAAGTAACTTTTTTTGTGCATATTAAGAAAGAGAATAAAATGACAAAATTGTCCATATTTAAATTCTCATTTAATTACATAGTTTTCTGCACATGACTAGTGATGCTCCATAAATATGCATAGAAAATAAAAAAATGACAATTAATACTAAGGGTATTGTAAACAAATTATTTTAAAAAATAGAGTATATAAGGTAAGTAGACATTCAATTTGGGACTACTTAAAATAGTAATACGAATTTTTATCCTGAGACGGAGGGAGTATAAACATCTGAAGGGTTAGTTGTGGTGGGTGTGAGGAAGCATGCGTGCGTGTGTAATGTGGAACCTCTGTGTAGATCCACCAGGTATTAATTGCCAATATTTTTGACATTAGTATGCTGCTTACTTGGAATGATGTGTTAGAAAGATAGTCTCTGAAGGTTGACGAAATTTCCTAATACCTTTTGAACCTCAGTGTAAGGCCTATATTTACTTGGAATCTAATGTTGTAGGCAGGGCGGTTGGAGAACGTTGTGGGATGGTACCACTCTCATCCTGGTTATGGATGCTGGCTTTCTGGTATCGATGTTTCAACACAAATGCTCAACCAACAATTTCAGGAGCCTTTCTTGGCAGTTGTTATTGATCCAACACGAACTGTTTCAGCTGGAAAAGTTGAAATTGGGGCATTTAGGACATACCCAGAAGGATATAAGCCACCAGATGATCCTGTCTCTGAATACCAAACCATCCCTCTGAACAAGATTGAAGACTTTGGTGTGCACTGTAAACAGGTTATTCTGTTTGCCCCAGTCCGCTTAATTCTTTGGTTACTTTTGGTTTCATTCACTGACCTTTATCCATCTCCGTTAATGCAGTACTATTCATTGGACATCACATATTTCAAGTCATCTCTTGATTGCCACCTATTGGATCTGTTATGGAATAAGTATTGGGTGAATACTCTTTCTTCTTCTCCTTTACTTGGAAATGGAGACTATTGTGTATGTTGGAAGAGGATGTGAAATGGATGGGAACTAGGGAAGTGCCCAAATTTTGGCTTTGTACCCAATGATAGACCGATAGTACTCTCTGATAATCTGGTAAAAATCTAAATAGGTATTTATGTAAATTGATAGCAAATAGTGCAAAGGCTAGCTCCTATTGCCTAAATTTTGGCTTTGTACCCAATGATATACCGATAATACTCCTGTAATATGGTAAAAATCTAAATAGATATTTATGTAATTGATAGCAAATAGTGCAAAGGCTAGCTCCTTCCTGTCCTCTTTTCTGTTTGATTTTGTTACCCTAGCATATTGATATGTTTCAAGCTGAATTCAAATTTCATCTGGGTTTACTTGTTAAAAAAGCTTCGTGGTGTATTTAATGTACGTAACCTTCCATTTTCCATGAATGTGAGGTAAGACTAAAAAACATCAACTCTCGATGATTTGAAAAAGAAAGGCATATTTCTGAAAATGTGTACGATACTGACAACTATGCTCTTGATGATTTGAAAAGAAAGGCATATTTCTGTAACCTCACATGTTCATCAATGTTGATTAGACGCAAAAAGCAGTAAGGGCTAATTCATGATGGCGGCCAAAATGGCTGAGGGTTGTGGTGGGTTTAATTTGTGAGGCCATGGGTCTGGCCAGTTTGGTAGACCTAGCATACGCGCCTTGAACTTTTATTTATTTATTTTTTGTAAAATCTTAATACAACAACAAAAATAGTAATAATAATAAATATTAAAAATAATAAAATAATTTATACTAAACAATAATTCTAATTACTTACATTAACTACATATCTCAATCAATTAAAATTTTAATAGTATTATAAATTACTTTCAAACACGCTCCAACTTAAGGGGGAGTGTTAGTAGATATTCTAGAGGATTTTAGATATTATTCTAAAGGCATGATTAGGGGATTAAGTAAGTAGGGGGATTGCATAATTAAGGGATAATGATTGATTTACTTTCCAAATGTATAATTAAGGGGGAGTGTTAGTAGATATTCTATATTATTGTGTTACAGATTTTGGACTTGCAATCTAAAAAATTAGTGGTTGATTCGGATTATATATTGCTAGTAATTCAAAGTATATAATCAAAATTGATTTTTTAAAATTATACTTTAAAATTAATATAATTTATTTAACTTTTAAAAATAATAAATACTATAATTAATACTAATATATAGATAATTTTAAATTTTTATAATAATATTATCCAACTTAAACTAATAATTATTAGTTTTATACTTTGAAATTGAAAAACTATTTCGAAAGTTCATGCAATTGTAATTGTTTGTGAGCGTGAGTAAAGATATATAGAGGATATATTGAGGGAATTAACATTCTACCAATAAAATTAAAAGGGATATCAATAAAATTTCATTCGTCCATGGTAAGGCCAAATGGCTTACAATTTTCAAAATTTGAAATACTATGCCCATGGCCCATGTTTTTACGGGTCGGACGGCCGACCTAGCCCGCGGGCCTGGGCCTAAATTGCAGGTCTAATGTTGATCATATACAAAGTACACTTGCAGTTTTGGAAACAGTAATTTACTGTTTTAATGCTAGTGTCCTAAAGATTTCCCCTCAGAGGGGTGTGACCATGTGAGAGCTTTTTAATAACTTGCTCTTTCTTTGTTGTAGAATTAGAAAAGCAAATTCTTAAACCATTTTTTTGAACAGGGATTAAAATGAGATTTTTCATTAATACTAACTTGAAATTGAGATCTTGTGAGTGCTGAGATTATTGAAAACTTGAATCTTGGTTTCCCTTGCTTTATGAACTAATAAGTCTCTAATCTGAGTGGGAAACCCTTGTGCTCTGTGTTCTGTGTTCTCCGCCCTTTAAATAACTCCCCAACCACCTGCCCCTACACTCATGGTCAACATAGAACGAAATGTATTTGATAATTTGATAAGATTATGCAACTGCACCTTGTTTTCTTTATGAAGAATCCCATCACGACTGTCAGCCCTCATCTGCTATTTTACTTTATAGTTTTCCTACTAAATTTCTATTAAATAGCAGGAAGAATCTCAACTTGCCAAGATCACCCGGGATAGTGCAAAGATTACTGTCGAGCAGGTCCATGGTTTAATGTCACAGGTGACTTACTATTCTTAACCCGAACATGCCAACAGTTATTTCCATTGCCATGGTGTTTTGCATCTTCCTTCTTAGACATGTATTCTGCCCTTTCAGGTTATTAAGGACATTCTTTTCAACTCTGTTCGCCAGTCCAGCAGATCCCGGACAGAGTCATCAGGTCCTGAACCTATGGTTGAAACCTGATGATGGGCTCCTTTCTCATCCTAGATTGGCGAAAGTTTTCCTCCACTCCAAGTTATCTGCACTCTGAGCTATTGAGTTGCAAGAATGTAAATACCAACTTATAACCGAGACCTAGATTTATATATTTTTGGTAGTTTCACAGCTACTTGGAACCGGAAAAGGTTATCACCCCTCGGCAGTAATCAACGAAACAAACTTGCTCATCTTTTCTGTTCCGGTAACCTTTGCAAATTGTAGTTATCAACTAGCAAAGAACAAGAAAAAGGAAACTTCCCTCGAACTTTCTTTACTCTTTTTTCCTTCTTTTATTTCCTTTGAGAAGCAAAGACATTACACGGAAATATATTAAATAGATTTTGATGTGGACATAACAATCAGTCTAATTGTCGATGGGGTCTTAATCTAGTGATTAAGATTAAGGGCGTAAATGAACCGCTTCGAACTGATAATTGAGTTACTCAGATTTGGTTCACAAAATTTATTGAGTATAAAATTAGGTTTGATTGAGGCTCGTTTAACTATCGAGTCGAGTCAAGCTCGAACAGTTTGAACTTTTCGAACGAATATGATCCGAGTTTCAATAAAAAAAAATATAATTTGGGTAGGTTCGAGTAATTTATTGAACTTTAAACTATGCTCATATTTGAATTATTTATATTTCGAGTAGAGTTCGAATCGAATTTTCAGTCGAGCGAGTACGAATTGAGTCTAAATTGTTTGCTCATTTTACAATCTTAATTAAGATTGGTCTACTGAGACCTATAGGTCTCTTGTTCGATTCTAGTGAGATTTGATTAGTTCTTGATATTGTAATAGTGATCAATTCTCCTTTAATTATGAGATTATATTGTACACCTAAAACGTGGGACTTCAAAAAAAAAATCAGTCTAATTTGACTTCAAAAAATAAACAATCAGTCTAATTTGAGAAAGACTGATTTAGTTAAAAGAAATAGTGAAACATAAAATGGAAGGAAAAGGAAAAATGATAATTTTTTAAGGAATTCTAATTTATGGATTAGGAAAGTATATATATATATAGAGCCCAGATCAAAAACGGACCAGAGCAACGATCTAAAGACGGATCAAAGCAAAAAAAAGCAAAACTAAAGCTGAAACAAAAAAACACGCGGGTCAAAATGGAGGTGGGTCAAAAACCCATTTTAAAATCACTTTAAACCATTCACTCTCTATCACTCTGCCGATCGATTCTCTCTCAAAGCCCTTCTCCCCGATTCTCTCTCAAAGCGACTCTGAAGCTAGGCTCTCTCTCACTCTTTCGAGTCTGAAGCTAGGGTTTACAAATCGTCGGACGACCAGAACAGAACCATTCGCAAACTTGTTGATTTGAAAGAAATCTAATGTTTGTATGGTTATTTTGTGGCTGGGCAGTTGGATTGAAAATAGGGTTTGCAAATCGTAAGGTCAGTGATATTCTCTCTCCTAAAAGTATGATATGCATTGAGAGATATTTTTTCAGTATAAATCAATAACAACTACAAAAAAGCATATGCTCACAAATTTGTGGCAAACACATATAGAAATTCTTCAATGATCATAGGGGAAGGATCCCAACTTTTTATAAATAAAATTGAATTTTCTCTATTAATTATTTTGAAATAGTAAGGAATGGATTTGATTAATGTGGTTAGTTATGAGTAAAATGTGCAAATTTTGCGAAATAAGCAAGTGGTTATAAAATATTCATTGTTGTCGTGGAACATTAAATGCGGTCGTGGAATATTCTTTGTTGTGGGGAATATTAAATTTACCCAGTATGACCATTTATGGGACCCATAAGCTGAAAAGCGGTCGGATGAAGAAAACAACAAGTTTGAATTTTTTATAAATAACAGGCGTAGTCAATTACTATTAACTTTGTTGAAATACACGGTAGTTAAAGTACGATGTCTGGCGTTAGTTACTGCGAAGACACGGTATTATACGATATTTTTGGATTATTGATTCTTACGTAAAGAAAGTACTACTCGATAATTGTTACGATAATTCATTGTTTAATATTTTATTTTATTGATTCAATAATTGCTACGTTGATATTTTATATTATTGTTAATTGATAATTGTCCTTACACGATATTTTTCATTATCAGATCAATAATTCATATTATTTGAATAATATTATTAGATAGCATTATTGACAATGTCTAAGAAAATTCTGTCTAGGAAAGGGGTTTGGTCACCTAATTGCCCGCCAGTAAAGAGAAATCCTTATCGGAAAGCCCCCTCTTTCTTGGGAACGACCTGATTGTCATTATTGTGATTCTGTTATTATTTGTGAATAATTAATTATTGATTTATATGATAAAAAAATATTTATTTTATGTGGATATAAATGAAGGAATTAATGCTGAGGTATTTTATCAATATTTTGTCATAATGGAGGTATTAAAAATCATCCGTATGTGGATTTCGGTCATTTTCTATTTGAAATTTGAAAAAACTTTCTTTTACAAAGTTGTAGAGAATTAAATTTTATATGGAATGGACGTAAGGTTCATATTTTTCTGATAAAAGAGTTATTTATTATGAATTATTGAAGTTTCGAAAATAAATATTTTTATTAAAAATGAGTGGGCCCAATTTTGTTTTTGTGAAAAATTGCTAAAATTTCAAAGTGTGGTGTGCGTGAATAGCAAAGGGTGGAAGCCACCGGTAGCAGGTTAGTCTACATTGGCGTTCTGGCATTTTCCTATAAATAGGATGCTTAGTTAGAAATGAAAATACACTAGAATCAGAAGTTTCTTTCTCGATAATATCGAGCGTATTTTTGTGAGTATTTAGATACTTTGAGAGTTGTTAAACAGTGCAAGATTCCTTCAGTATTATATCCAATATTTCAGCTAGAAGTACTATTCTTTTGATGTAAGGGATGTTATTTTCTTCGTAAATGATATTATTTCTTTCAATATCATTATACCGAAATATTGGTATGAATTTTATTATAAAAATTTTATATTTTCACGTCGAGGTTACTTATTCACGATCTCGGCACTATATAACGATACAAAGATTATTCACGAATACTTAAGATTATTCACGAAGTATAATTTTTCTTGTGAAATTTCTATATTTTCGTGTCGGGGTTACTATTCACGAATACGTCACTATTCACAGAAAAATTAAATTTTCTTTTCTTTGTCCAAGTTGTCTATTATGGTTACTTTGATTGTATCTATGTTTTGATCTTCATTCTTGAATTTTGCTCCACGATTGATTATTACGGAGTATTTTTGAACTTGGATAAATCGAAAGACGAATCCCTAATATTTGTCCTTTTATCTCACTTGATTTCTTTTTCTTTAAGATATTTTTCATCATCCTCAGTTCTAAATGATGATATAACTGAATATATTTGGCATGTATAGTGCAAAGATGAATGATTACCTGATGAATATCTTTGGCCCGTAAAGCAAAGATGAATATTTTTTTCAAGATGTATATTGATTAATGTTACAGGGATAAAATATTAATGATAAACTTTTAAATCATAGAAGATAGTGGACTTCATTCTCTACTTAACTCTTCTAATGAATTGTTATTTTCGCTGCGAATATTGATCTAAAACTTGTTGTCCATTATATTTTATCTGATTTATTGAAGGCTAACGATAATTTGTTCTACATTATCTTAGTCATAATATTTTTTATTGGGCTAGTTGAGCTCATCTTTTTTCTTTTTGTTTCATTTTTTTTCTCAGGAGGCGAGAATATAGCGGGAATTAGTCGGGGTGTGGAGTGATGTTTCAAGGCAGTTGTTTTAGTAGTGCTCACTATTTTGTAAAATAGTGTATCAATAATTTTAAAGAGGATTTATTTGAGTGCGAATATTGTCTAGAAGGTAATATTTGTATTTAAACTTACAGTATATGTGTTGTCGTATTTTGCACGACAATTGTAATAATGAAGTTGTAGTTGTTTTCTGTACCATGTATTTGGCGACTCAGAATGGGTTGTGTGGACCTATTTTGGGGGCGTTACAGTTGGTATCAGAGCTTAGGGATATGGTCTCTGACGGAGATCGAGGAATAGAACTAGGAGAGGAGAGACGAGTAAATCCTTCGCTAGTGTGTCCTACCTAAACTTATTTGTTTGGTCGGTGGCATGTTAATTTCTTTAATTAACCCTTGTTTTGTGACAGTATTTGTGAATGACAGCTGAAAAGGTTAACAATGGAGTGAATGAGACCGTTGAGACACCTTTAATCACCAACCAGGAGAACGTGCAACGGGACGACAATGTTTCTCCTGTAAACAACACCACTGATCAAACGATGAATGGTGGGATGTTTAGAAACTTTTTGCAATTCATGCAAAATCAGACGAGAGAGACTCATGTACAAAATACGGGTGAAAATAATAGCAACGCGCGGCTTGTCACAGCCAAGTAGTTCAAAGTGTTGGCAGCAGTCGTTTTCGTGTTGAAAATCTGAAGACACTACCTGTATGGGGAGAAAGTGGAGATCTATACATATCATAAAAGCCTTAAATATTTTTTCACCCAAAAGGAACTCAACATGCAACAACGACGTTGGCTAGAGCTGTTGAAAGATTACGACTATACTATTCAATATCATCCTGGAAAAATGAACGCGGTAGTTGACGCATTGAATAAAAGATCATATGCGGGTATGAGTGCGATAATGTCAACGTAAAGACCCATTTTGTACGACTTATAAAGGATGGAGATAGAGTTAAAGGCTCCAAGTACCTACGTGATGATATCGAACATACAAGTAAAACCTACTTTAATCGATAAAGTTAAAGCTGCTCAAGCCACAGACCTAGAGCTGATGCGTATGAAGAAGAAAGTACAAGAAGGTGTTATTTCAGAAACAAGAATCGATGAAGAATGAATACTTCGAGTCAACTCCAAACTTTGCATTCCTAACGATTCTGACTTGAAGCATAGAATCATGATAGAGGCACACAACACACTGTTTGCAATCCATCTTGAGAGTACCAAAATGTAAAACGTGTCAACGTGTAAAGGCGGAGCATCAAGTGTCAAAGGGTGCATTGCAACCCTTTGAGATTTTGAAATGAAAATGGGAACATATTACCATGAATTTCGTTACGGGTCTTCCCAATGTTTCTCAAGATATAAATGCGAATGTATATATAATCAGTAAAATATTATTTTTGGAATGTATACATAAACAGTAAAATATTATTTTGGGGGTGGGGGGGTGGGGTGGAGTGGGGTGGGCGTGTACATAATCAGAAAAAAAAAATTGGTGTGGGTGCAGGTGGGTTGAAGGTAGGGGGTAAGGGTAAGGGTGAGGGTGGGATGTATATATAATCAATAAATATTATTTTTTTTATCTATAAATAAGTTTAAAATATATTATTATTAATAAGGGTATAATAGTCTAAACAATATTTTTTTAATCTAATATTTTAATTAATCCTAAAAAAACATATTATTATTTTAAATTATCCCATGAATAATCTTATAAAAAATAAACATATGATTACGATTATTTATTTCTAAATATAATAGTCTTTGGATTATAATTCCATGAATTATAATCTCGAAATTTTAATCCTTGCAAACAAACACAGCACCTAGAGATTTTAAAGACGGAACAGCGCTTGTAAGTACTCACACCTTCCAACTAGTATTTTTTTTAATCAACACATACATATTTGCCCTCTCCTTATCTATGGCTATTAGAAGGGAAATGTAGCCTTACATTTCCTAGATAGATACACTAGCATTCCAAGATGTCAATAATTTATGTCACAACAAACTACTGCATACACAGAAATCAACAAAGAAAATTAAAGATACGAATGCAGATTTACTTGAAAAAATCCAATTATGAAAGTAACCTCTATTGGTTGTCCACCAGCTGAACCTGACAGATGAAGATGCCCATTTGTTGAAAGGAATTTTGGAGCAGAGCTGTGAAATGGCAGAACCCTGTATCAGAACAAATTACTATGGAACAAAAGCAGCGACTGAAGAACTGCTTCCACTCCTTCAACTTTCCAATTCAGAAAGAATAGTGAACGTCTCATCCTATTATGGAGAACTAAAGGTAACTCGATTAATAAAAATTCAAGCTCAATCTGAATAAATAGAAAGCTTAATTCTTCCTCTTAATTACAATTTCAGTGGATCCACAATGAAAAGGTCAAAGCCGAGCTACAAAATGTAGAAAGCTTAACAGAAGAGAAAATCGACAAGATAATTTACTGGTTGGCCTACAACGCTATCTGCATATAAATTGTCGAAAGCTGTTATCAATGCCTATACAAGATTGCTAGCCAAAAAACTCCCCAATATGCTAGTCAATTGTGTTCATCCTGGACATGTACAAACAGACATTACGTGTAACACGGGACTCTTGACCCCTGAGGAAGGTGCTAGAGCTCCGGTAATGGTGGCTTTGTTGCCTGATGGTGGCCCTTCTGTCCTCTACTTTTATGAGATGCAAGCATCCAGTTTTTCATACATGCATCAATATTAAAGGAATAAGAAGGTATACAACCTCTTTGATGTACTTTATGAAATATTTATTGTCTTATAATCTTTTGTAAGAACTTGTAACATTTGAAAGTTCCACTATATTGAATAAATTATATGGATTCCCTTGCAAATTGTCAGAAAAATCATAAAAGATTCAAATCATTGACAGCTGCAATTAAGGGTCCATTTATATGTTCACATGTTGGTGTCAGATAATAACAACACAACGAAAAACAATAGCAAAGAGAAATCAAAAGAAAAACAATCACACAAGAAACAAAATTTATGTGGTTCACCCAAATGTTACGGCCGGTGGCAGATATGTCTCACTTTTCTTTACAAAATTTCCGTATTCAAGATCTTCTCCTTATATAACACAATATAAGAAACTCTAATTCACCCGAAAGTACAAAACTACCCCTCAACAGGCCCTGAGCTCCAGGAACATGCCCAATTAACTTTTGGGTAGCTTTAATCACCTATGAATTAAAATCCGGATCAGCCTTTACCAATAACAGTTGGGACTAGACACGGCGTCTACCAGACTACCACAATGTTTAAACAAATAGCACTTGAGAAAATGAAATGCTTAATAAAAGTCCAAAATTCACCTGAATATCTTCTCCATGTCAACTTAAAAGGCTAATCTATATCTCCAATTAAAGATTGGAAAAGATATAAATCACTAAAATTAAGACTACCAACCAAGCAATATAAAAACCCAAAAAACGCATAAACGAATAATGCTAAACTGCCAAAGGACAACACTAATTTATATTTATGCTTAAGATATTACTAATTCAGATGCGAACATATAATATACAGCAGATGCTGTTCCACAATATGTTCCATTTTTCATTGTTTTTGTTTTTCATCGCTTATGGAAGAGACAACTCCCCTTTCAACAGAAAAAAAAGGTATCCTTATATACTGAATTTCAGTTTATACAGATTTCAGGCATATATGAAATAAATTAAGAAGTTCTTCAAATAAATTTCATGATGCTTGGAGTTTTCACTGCTATTTCAGGTGTGCTGTTGTTACTGGGGCCAATAGAGGAATAGGACTGGAGATATGTCACCAATTAGAATCTAGTGGAATTAGAGTAATACTAACACCTAGAGATGAGGATAAGGGTATTAGAAGCTGTTCAGAAACTCAAATTTTCAGGAGTATCAGATTTGGTTTTTCATCAACTTGACGTAAAAGATCCTGCTACTACTAGCATTGCTTCACCGGGAAAGTTTGTCAAAAATAACTTCAGAAAACTTTATATTCTAGTAAGAGATAAAACCAAGTGCAAAACACACACACACACACACACACACACACACACACACACACATATATATATATATATATATATATATATATATATATATATATATCTGGAGAGGCTCTAAAGCGAACCAAAAAGGCAGAACCGTCGTCTTTAGTGTCTATGGCGACAGTTCGACCCGTCACCAAAGACTACATGGCTATATGACGGATCGAATCCGTCACCATAGACACCAAAACGACAATTAAATCTTTGGTTCGCTTCTCTTAAGGTTCGCTTTAGAGACGGACCGTATATATATATATATATATATATATATATATATATATATATATATATATATATACATGGTCCGGATCTTAAGCTCACCTCTTATCTAACATACCTTGCTCACCCCCCTTTAGCGGCAGAACGAGGCGACGATTCGGTCCGTCGCTATAGGTTCAGTCTGTCGCTATATGTTGTCCGATCCGTCACTAAATGTCGCCCGATCCGTCGCTAAAAGGGAGTGAGCAAGGTATGTTAGATAAGGGGTGAGCTTAAGATCCGGACTGTGTATATATATATATATATATATATATATATAATTGAAAAAGAATTTATTAATCCTCATTTGTGTTATTTCCAAGCCATTTCATATGACCAAAAATGTCAAGAATATAAATCCAAAATAACTACTTACGACTATTGGATACAGAACTTTCAGAAGTGTTCTTGTACAAAAAGTACAAATTGACTTCAGATATAAATGATTCCTCGGCAAATTGGCAGAAACTTGAAAGGAGGAAGAAAAAAAAACCTGATATTTCTGGTGTGATAATTCTCAATGTTTGTGTGTACAACTAGATTTCCTCTCCTTTTATCTGCTTCCCCGCGCCATTTTACATGCAGAGGTATAAAACTCTAAAAAATGAACATCTAATTGCAGTTTCCTAAAATGAATTAAGTGAGCTTTCCTTTTCATGTCGAGCAATTTTTACAGAGATGCTAAGCAATAAATGAGTATTATATATGTATTCAGTGCCCTATTCCAATTTTATGGCAAACCAGGATCCATGAGAACTTAAATTCTATGCATGTTAATAATGCAGGGGTAAGTGGTTTTATAATATACAGTGAAGCATTCAAAGCCTTGAAACTTAAAGGGGGGATTGTAAGTATGCATGCATCGCATATACAACTTTCTAATGTACAGATGCTTTATACACAGTTATCAAAAGACAATGCAATTATTAGATTTGTTTTGAAATGTAGAAATGAAAACTGTAAACATCTTAAAAATGAATACCAACTCTGACCTGCTGGATTCTGTCACTTCTTTGTTTGCAGGTGAACGACAGAAGAGTATCTGAACACAAATTACTACGGAACTGAAGGAGTGACAGAAGCGCTCCTTCCTCTCCTTCAACTTTCGGAATCAGCAAGAATTGCGAACATCACATCCTTTTATGGAGAATTGAAGGTAACAAAAAATAAATGAAAATTCATGTTAAATCAGCATAAAGAAAAGGATATAATATTTCCTCTCCTTTTTCAGTTCACAGCAATAAGAAGGTGAAAGCAGAGCCAGGTGATATTGAAAACTTAACAGAACAGAAAATAGATAACATTTTACAGTGGTTTCTAAGAGATTCTTAAGGATGACAAGTTGCTAGCTAATGGTTGGCCTATTATAATATCTGCTTACAAAGTTTCAAAAGCTGCCTTTAATGCCTACACAAGGCTCGTTGCGAGTCCTCAAATGCTCATCAACTGTGTTCACCCGGGATATGTCAGAACAGAAAATGACCTGTAATATGGGAGACTTGACCCCTCAAGAAGGTGCAAGAGCAACTACAACGGTGGCTTTGTTGCCTGATAATGGTCCTTCGGGTCAATACTTTAGTGAGATGCATGTAGCTACATTTTGATTTGTCTCAAGTAAACACTTGTCTTACTGATAATGGATCAATTATTTGAAGGGGAAAAAAATATATTTAGTGTTTAATAAGGCTAGTTTAAAGTTCTATGTTCAATATTCAAATCACAGAATTCGAGATATTTAAGGAATAATTTCCTTTTGTCCAACCAAGAACTTTTATACATTTTAGGCTTGGGAAAAATTCTAACAATAACAAATTTCTGATTCAACAGAAACACTAATCTATTTCTGCTATGAAACTACAAATAAATACATCAATGATAGATTACAAAATTCATGAGGAGAAGAGTAAAGTTCATTTTTTATCTGGAGATTTCTGAGACAGCAGTCCTTTCAAACTTTAGAGCGGCTCCTTGCAGCGTTTCGTCTTGCACAGCATCCAACGAAGTAGATTATAGACTGATATCACATAGTAATGGAAGTCAGAATAAAATTAGCCAAAAAAACAAATATATTAAGATGCAGAAAACAATTATTGTAATGATTCTCAACTGGAAAAGTTCTCAAACGCATCATTTTTTATCATGATTATCTATGTTGTTCTCTCAAACGATAGTTAATTAGATGAATCTCGTAACTTTGATGAGAGGGAGAGTCTTACCAACACAACAACAAGAATCAAGTTAAAAATGGCAACCACCCTCCATTCAGTTTTCATGTATTGTGCAACTCCAGCCCTGATAAAAAAGAAGAAGAAAAAGACAAAGGTAATTGAATACTTCAAACATGAAAGCCAATAAAATCGAGAATCTGATAAGAATAATTACTTGCAAGAATCACAACTGTAGCACTTGATCGCCTTGGAGTTTTTGTAAAATTTGCAGTCCTTGTTAGAACTGATTGGATGAAAGCTCAAATCATAGTAGGAGGCATTCACAGCAGGATAACCACACCTAAGAAATTATAGCTCCCCCATTATCACAAAGAGGTAGGGGGCAGAGAGAGAGTAGTACCATTGTTTTCTATAATTCTAACAGCAATATCACCATTTCTGCAATTTAAGTGTCAAAGCATGTACTGATTCTCCTTTATATATAAAAGAGAACTTGGTATCATTTATTAAGAAAAGAGAAAAATTGGTTGCAACAAGCTTAAATTATGACTGCTAGAAGAGAAGGCTGAAATGGAGGAAAATCAATTAAAAAGATGAACCTACTCAGATGGTGGCCGACAGCACCCAGCTTCGATGGGAGTTAGTTTTGCTAGTGTATATTGCTTGAGAGTCTGCAGTAGATAACTGAAGACATCAACATATACTAAAGAAGAAACATATGAGAAATAAAATTTTCAAATTTTGACCTTATATCTTTTTGACAGGTTATTGCAGTCATCAGTTTTCACAAGACAACTCTTCAGCTGCTTCCATTTGTGTGTACTGTTCAGCTGAAACATGAGACCAAAATAAACACAATAAATATTAAACTGTTGCACGGATACTCTAATTGCTAATAATAACAATATTGTAACTCTCAGTCAGATGACAATATGTGAGAGCAGCTTA